>OY744522.1:74535118-74672618 GCA_963556195.1 Sepiola atlantica
CAAAAGCCATTAGGCGGAAAAGCGTGGTAAAACCTCTGCAATTAAATTAAGAATAAAAAAGAAATTTGCACCAAAGAAATGTACTCCTCGTTTGGAATAAAATTATAAGATTTCAATATAAAGAATAGCTAATTCATAAAATAAATTAAACACTCAGTAAAATGCAAGCATAAGAATCAATTAATTTTCAAAATCATAAAAAGTAGCAGAGATAAATAAATGAACTAACAATAAAATAAAATAGGATCATGAAGAGTTAAACGATAGATAATAAAAAGTATCAAGTTGTTTTTTTTAATTTAATAGACTTATTTGATAATTTAAGTGAAAAACTGGAAATTGGGGTAATGTCCATGTATGCAAGAAATGAATGATTGCTAGTATCATTAGCTCTATTCTCCTTATTTTTGTAAGCACACACAATAAAAACAAAACAAAAAAAACAGTGAAAGCATACACATCTCTCTCTCTCTCTGTATATATATATATATATATATATATATATATAGTAATAATGTTTATTATATATTTTGTGTTAATTTTCCCTATTATGTAGGTTGTGTTAGTACATTTTTCAAATGGATCTGGTCTGGTTCGTTTGACAATTGTTCTGAAAACTACTTTTCCTCTTATGTTATAAAATCTGATCTTTGACCTCTTACAGTGTTGACTCTTTTTAACCCTCTTTGACCATTGATACTGGACCATTATGTTTTGTTCCACGAGTTTTCATGCCTTTCTTTAGGAATCTGTTTTTATATCTCAATGAATCCTGAGAAGATGACTATTAAGACACCGTTTTTTTATTCATATAATTTTCTTTATATTTCAATGACGTCTTCCTTTCAGATTTCTATCCTTTTTCTATCACAGAAATCTTATGTCCAAAAAGAATTCACTAAAGGTCAAAATATTTAAAAATCAGACAATGTTATTAAATAATATTTGAATAAAATACGTTAGAAGTTAAGAACTATAAAATTGGGTAGCTTTTTCAGAGATTATTCAAAAAGAGATGAATTTTTTGTTTTGTGGTACAAAATATCATCCTGCTTACAGTTAAACATTAGAAAAATATATGAATTAGAATCAAAATATAACATTAATATAAATCTTTATTGAAAACATGAAAAGCAATAAATTAGATCTTGATAGACTAGTATTAATGATAGCAGGTTATAAAAGATGCAATGCCATAAGAATAATGCTATAATGTTTGTAAAAATAATCAAACCAACCAGAAACATTTAAAAATTATAATGACTACAAATGCATTGATATTTTAAGAATTCAAAACTATTGGAGTATTTTCTCCTAAAATTGGACTATTTAAAAAATAATAAGCTGCTTCTTTCATGATTGTAACGAGACACCAACAATTGTCTTAACATTAAATAAACATCTATAAATAAAAAATTAAACAACTAATTTCAAAACTATTAAAAAAGATTATCATAAGGAATAGTGTATAATTTAATTTTAATTGATTAAGACTTTTTGAAGATGATTCAATGAGTGAATCCAAGAAAACACAAAAATGTTACATGCTAGTAAGTTATAATAAAGAACATTATTAATTTTACTGTGCAAGAATTAAAGAGACTGAACTGTCGATCAATCTTGAATATGTTTTTGAAAATATGGCATTATGATTTTAATACTTAAGACCTTGTGCTTGGATTTTATGGTTATATCGGTGTGGAATTACAAGTTATAATTGAAATTTGAAATTTGATACTCTATCCAAGCTGGTTTTATTTATATATGTTTTATATTGATATTGACCTTTCTCTATTCATAAGGGAAACTATATATACATATTTATATATGGAAAAAAATAGCTGCTACAAACCAAATGAGAGCTACCTAACTCTCAAGTTGTTTGGTAACAAATTACCATCTGTCACAACTCAAATGAGAAATGACCGTGAACACAAATTTCTTTGTGGGGAGGCCTATAACCAATACCATGTAAAGAAACATTGATCAAAAATTTTGTCAGATTTGGAGAAAAATCAAATGAAAAAAAATTTAGGCATCAGCAATATATTGTATTTTTTGCCTATTTGTGGACATCCATTTCGGGAATATTTTCAGCCCCATGAAGATCCAAACTATCTTTTTTTTCAGTCATGAAATAAAGTAAACAACCATTAGTCACAAGTTTTGTTGGAGTTTTAACAAAACCTAATGATGTCATTTTTATATTTTTCAAAAAGTTGCATTTTTACTCCCCTGGTTGGGAAAAACAAATTTTTTCTTAGTGTCACCAGTATATGATTCCTATAAATAACCATTGATTACATTTGATCGATTTTGTGAACAAATAAAGAAGATAATTTTATATAATTGTGAGAAATTCAATTTTAATAAATTCTTGAGAAGGGAGGGTATAAACCCTGAGAGCCAAACCAGAGTTTTCTTAGGGTTACCATTACTTGAATAATGTACCAACCATTATGCACCACATTTAATGGCTTTGGAGAGGTAACTAATGAGTGTAATTTTAGATTTTTTAAAATAGTACGATTTTTGCCAATTTAGAGGGGGCGATCATCCTATGAGGCAAACCAGAGTTTGCCTAGGATTACTAGTACTTAAATCAAGTAAATAACCATTAATCCTAACTTTATCTAAATTTTGAGCCAAAGATAATAAAAAAAATGTTAGATATTTGCAAAAGAATTGTCATTATTGTCCAATTGAAGTCATTTTACTTCTCTGAGGGACAAAGCAGAATGTTCCCCAAAATTCCTGTTGGGTAAGTTTTCTGCATCCGTGGTCATATAACTTGATACAAAATTTTGTGAAAAACTAATGAACTAAATTTTATGAGAATCAGAAGACAACAGAACAAACACACCAATAGACAAACAAACAGTAATAAAACATATTTTTGTATGATTAACTGCATCTACCAATAATAGATATGAAAACAATTAGAAAAAAAGGACATAGAAAGTATATTAAATGTTTGTGTATGAAGAGACAATATTATAAAATAAAAATAGATAAAACTCTAGGTAAGATAAAACAGTGTATAAAGAGATAAGATACACCTTAAGCCATTTGGAGAAATAATGAGAATTCAAAGTTAAGGATTTATATGCTAAGCAGAGAAGCCACCTATTTAGGTGAAAGGATAACATCTGATAGCTGTTGCACAACAAGGAGGCCACCTGCATAAAATGGAAAAAAAATATACCCGTTTGCTAAAAAACAATATACAACTGGAAGTTGCATGGATAAAATATCCCGAAAAGGTGTTGCTATATAAAGCTGTATAGGTGACATGTTGGAATGGGCATGGCAGTTGAGGATGCGTGGGTGTCCAAATATGTTATATTAATCTGTTCTATTTCTAATATGGATAGAAAAAGCATCAGGCTAGAAAATCCGAGATTTCGACTTCCATCAGTTTATGCACTCTAAACATCATTTGTCGCGATGAACAATAAAGATATACCATTATATTTTATACACAAGTGTTTGTTGTCTTTCTTTTAAACACAGTAGACATATGCTACTCTTATATAAATATGAATGTATTTTTTTCAGGTTGGCTATTGGATTGGATCAACATATATGGACTGTATGTACACAGACAAAACTAGTTAGGGTGTGGAGGATGAGTAGTCTAATACATACCAACATATACTAAACTTACTAGATATCAAGATATTAAAACTATCGATCAACAGTATTTACATCCATAGAATTGCAGAAGCCAACCAATTATACAAAGTCACATAGCAATGCCTATTTATTTGTATATATATATATATATATATATATATATATATATATATATATATATATATATATATATATATACAACTGTTGGACGAATCGATTTCAAGTATTTAGGAGAATTGAGAAAGCAAATATGTTTCTATTTTTCTTTCTGCTTTCTATACCGATTTATACGATTTGTTTTCCTTTTTTCTTTGTAAAAATTTTCCAGTCTTCTTTCTCTCTTTTTATTTCTTTTCTTCGCCGATTCAGACGTTATTTTATATGAATATTAATATTTGTGCAAACACTAGTGAAATATCATTTTTCTATCATTTGTGATCAATGATCTAAATTCATAGATAAATAAATAGCTAATCAGGAACCTTAATTTTATCTTCATATTTCCTGTCACAAAATCAAAACACAAATAAACAAATAATATAAAATAGTAGATCTGAATCTGTGACGGCATTCACCCAGGTGCAATGTTGCAAATCGTCCTTACTGTCCATAGCTGACTCCTCAGTATACAGCAGCCAGTCATGGTTCCATTGTCGAAGATGTACAGGCCAGCTACAACAGCCAAGTCATCAGTTGAACTCCGCTCCCTGTGCTCCGTCCCAGTAATGGAACTAGGACTAGTACTATTGCTTTGTGAATCAAGTCGGTTGGAAAATGACAAAGGGTATGGCCAAACCATTAGATTTTCCTTGTTAGAAAGATCTCCTCAAGACTGAGGATCTGGCATCTTGAGCAGATTCTGATGCTGGGGATATGATCAGTGATATAAAGCCTGATGATGCGCTGGAAACAGCAGTGATCAAACACTTCAACCTTCTGTGTGTCAGCAGTGGCCAAGTTTCAGACTCATAGATTAGAATTGTGTGAACAAGAGCCTGGTATATTCTGTATTTGGATGCAAGCTTCATTTCCTGTCTTAATCATATGTGATGTTGCAGGTGGTAGAATGCAGAATATCCCTTGTTTGTCGCAAATGCCTGTGGAGATCAAAGCTTACTGTAGACATACAGGGAGGTGACGGTGGTCAAGTGGATAACGACACACACGGACTAACGACCTGGGTGTGCCAAGTTCGCATCCAGTCGATTCCATAATACCACTTTTACTTAGGGATGTTGGCAACCATTACGTGGTCTCTCTTGCAAGAATGCCAACAACAGAATCAAGACGGTCAACAAAGTTGTACCATTCTGAATCATACGAATTTACTTTACTTTATAGACATACCAGGACCAAGATCCGGTATTGTGGCAAGGAGTCTAATTTCTTTATTTTTCAATCTGTTTTTCTTAAAGAGAGCATTCTTTTCCACTATGTCATCAACTGGATATTGAAGTAAGTTGCAGTAGACTTTTCAGACATGGAAGTAGGACAAGACTTCACAGTCACCGACCTGGACTTTGCAGATGGCGTAGCAATATTGGTTGAAATATATACAGATATCCAAAATGTACTTCATGATGTCAATGTCGCAGCATCATGGGTGGGCATGAGAATAAACGCCTGAAAACAAAGATTCTCTCAGCCAACATTCTTTTATCTGAATGGGTATATATAAACTGTGTTTCTCGCTTTATTGCAGATCATAATATTGTTAATAACTTCAATAATATAAATCGTACAAGTTTGAAATTTTGCACACTGAAAGAGTGCTCCTAAGTAGATAAGATACCAACATATTTTGCAAATCTATACTATATTTCTAAAGTTAAAGACATTTATGTATTTGTTAACCATTTTTACTGTTTCTCGCTTTATTGCAGGTTTGTTAAAATACAGTCCATAGGTGTTTAAAAAAAAATTGACTTAGCAGGGTTAATTATTTTAATCATTTAAATCATAAGTAACAATATGAATGAAATCTAAGGAAGAAATCACCAGATATGCACCACAAAGTTGAATCATTTATCAACAAATCTCCCATTTCTTGAAATTACCTTCTGCAGTTTCCCATCAACAGATGAAGTCAATCTATTGATTTGGGAAGGTGTTATGCTACTAGCAACATCAACAATTTTATTCCAGAGGGCATCTTTTGATGTAAATTGTTGTCCTCCTTCATAAACCTTCCTCTTTAAAATTGACCAGAGCTGCTCAATCGGGTTTAAGTCAGGAGAACAAGGCGGTCAATTCATGAGACTCTCTTCCTTGATGCCCAGAGATGCGAGGAAGGTAGTCGTAGCCTTTGCTGCATGAGATGGAGCATTGTCGTGCATAAAAATCAGTTGACGTAGACGAAGTAAAGGCAGGTCGTCCAGCCAAGATGACAAATGCTCATCTAAGAACGATATGTATGCTTGACTTGTGAGTTTCACACCCTCTGGCACTCGAAAAGGTCCAATTAATTTATCACCTATGATACCCGACCAAAACATAACTCCCCCGCCACCTTGTTGGCGACGAACGCGATGTGAGATAGCAGCTCCGGTAGGACTCCAAACTTTAGCTCATCCATCCGGACCATCAAGTGTGGCTCTAGCTTCATCTGTGAATAGAACCTGTTGGAAGTCCGTTTTCATGTATTTTTCTGCCCACGCAATGCGTTTTCCCTTATGGGTTTTGTTCAAGGGAGGCCTGGAAATGGGCTTCACGTTCCTGGCCATCTCATTCAAGACACTGCATCTGGTTTCCTGGACATCGGAACAACGCCAGATTTGCCAAAAATGGAGGCGCTAGTGCCATTTGGTTCCCTAATGATCTCTCTGCGTATTTTTTGCATATCGTGAGGGGAAATACTCCTTCTTGTACCCTTATCTTTCCTTGGTGCAGTGTTGGGCTTCTCCACAAAAGAAACCAAGGTTCTCTTATCCCTTCCCAGTTCCTTGGCTAAATCCAGAAGTGTCAGTCCTTCTGCAAGGCCAGCTACAACCCTTTGCCTTTCAGTAGCAGTCAAACGTCGATTTTGGGGCATTTTTACAAACCTGCAATAAAGCGAGAAACAGTGGAAGTGGCTAACAAATGCATAAATGTCTATAACTTTAGAAATATAGTACAGATTTGCAAAATATTTTGGTATCTTACCTACTTAGGAGCACTCTTTCAGTGTGCAAAATTTCAAACCTGTGCGATTTATATTATTGAAGTTATTAATAATATTATGATCTGCAATAAAGCGAGAAACACAGTTTAATATATTAATCTGAATGGGGAGGTAGTTGAAGATGTTGAAGAATTTTAATATGCTGTCACCTTTACAACTACGGAACAATTTAAAATACACTCGCCTATCAATAGAAATAACTAAAATAAAATATAATAAAATTAAATAGAACAAAATATAAGATGGAATACATCCAGACACTAGAAGAATAAAATAAATAATAAAATAATAATAATAAAACACACTCGACTACTGATAGCAATAAACAAAGAACTGTACACAACTAAACTATAAGCCAAAATATTTAACTAAACTGTGTCTTATCATACTATACACTAAAGCCATGCACGTAAAATGAAAGCAATAGGAACGTCTAAATTACAGAAATTACAACTATATATAAAATCAAAAATTTAAATCAAAGCTTAAGGAAAGACAACTGACTTATTAGTTGTCCAAGTGTATTTTTGTTTTTCGAACTTAAAATGCTTCTCAGATCCTTTATTACAGATTTACATCCATTTACTATACACATCTATGATCACAATGAACATATGTCCTTCAGATAGGACAAGCATAGTTGGTATGCGGTCTAGATCATTCCTTCTCTGAAATTTCCCAAGGGTGTAAATAAGTTGTTGTAGAACTGTATTTAACATTCACGACAGTTTTTCAATTTGAATTTAATATTTTTGTAAAAATTTGTCCACCAAAATAGTTTCTCCTTACACACTTCCTTCTAACCATTATGGGGTGTCCCTTGTGGAGTGCTACTAGTTGCTTTCCTCCTTGCAGGGGTATAATAACACTCTTGGTCTACAAAATACAATTTTCTACTATCTCAAATTCATGCTTCCTTGTAATATACAGACACAGTTCTTCTGAATTAGGACATTTTAAAGGCCATCCATGTTCGATGTAAAATAGTTTGATTGAGGTATTCATAACATGATAGTTTCCTCTAGCTTTGAAACTTCCTTGATATTGCTTGGCAGTCAGCATTCTCATTTTGTTTAACTTCATGATATACAAGCTTGTAGATGTATACTAATAAAAATACAGCCCACCTCTAAATCCTTGCAGAATTTCTTTCAGGGATGCTTTTATTTTCCTTACAATAGAAGCCTATGATCAGTATATAATGGGTAAGGTTGACTATATATATATATATATTGATGGCAATTTTTAACCTCTTTGTCGATTTAGGCATAATTATTTTCAGCATAGGCAAGAGTGCTTGACATAAAGGCAATGTACTTCTTAAATCCCTCTTCAATTATGTGAGACAAGACTGTTCCAGTTCACATGGAAATGCATCACAAACAGACAGTAACCCATTGTTTGAATTGAAATAAATTAACAATTTGTCAGAACTTAAAAATTGTTTTGCCTGTTTTCAAGCTTGCTGTTCCTATTGTGACGTTCACTTCAATTTTTCTTTAACAAGCAGTTGATGCAAGGGTGCTAAAATATTAAAGATGTCAGGAATATAGCATGGCTAATAATTTAATATTTCTAAAAAGGCCTGCAGTTTTTTTGATAGCTGTACTGCATCTTCTGTTGGTTGGATGTGGTCTCTGTTTACATTGTGACATAAGTAGATAACCTTTGAGACTCAAAACTTATATTTATCATGTTGGAGATTCACACCAAACGTGTTTAACTTGCTCAATACTTATACTTGCTCTAAATTTGATAAATGAGCTTTTCTAATTGACCTTGTCAAAAGAATGCCATCAGTCTAGACAATGACATTTTGAATGTTATGTAAAATATTTTCCATTGTTCTCTGAAAAATTCTCAGTGCTGATTTTAAGTCATAACACGAACCAATGTATACAAATAGTTTTTTATGGGTGTTGATGGTTGTACATTTTATGATTTCTCATTCATTAATAATTGTTTTTAGGCTTGACTAAGATCGAACTTGGTGTAAGAATCACCATCTCCTAAAAGGACATAGAGATCTTCAGTCTTGTGTATGGAGTAAATATCTAGTGTGATTGCATGATTGAGAGTTACCTTGTAATTTCTACAAATCTAAATTGTTTACTTAGGCTTAAGAATGGGTGTGATAGGTGTAACCTATTTTTTAAATTTTACTGGTGAAATTGTTCCCTTTCCCTATCAAGTTTTTGTTTAATTTTGTGTTCGCTATATTTCTTCATGTATGGTACTATACAAGATTTATATTATTTGGATCTGGCCTCTTGATCCACATACAAACTTGCATGTGTTCCAAGAACATGATCTATAGGCCCTCCGTTCAGTCTAGAGAGACTATGGATACCCCTATAAGGGGCTGGCTGCGCGTGTAATTATGAAGCAAGGGTTGCGCAATCCCTAACAACACCTCTCTTGAGTCGGCACTGCTTGATTCCAATGGCAAGCAGTTCAAGACGACTGAAAACAATGCTGAGATAAACAGAGAGCACATACAGCACCTGGTAGTCCCAAATGGTCACCCATTTAATACTGGCCAGGCTCGACGTCGCTTAACTTCGGTGATCTAACGGGAACTGGTGTGTCAACATGATTGTACCGTATATAAGAACATGATCTAATTTATTGTCAAAACCAGTCTGATATTTGAACAGTAATAGTTCTAAATACTTTGTGTCTGTAGCCTGGTCAGTACAGTTTGAGATACTTGAACCAACTTTTGCCAAAAAGTGTTGGTGAATTTCCCTCTACTATAATTAATGGGAACTCAGTTTGGTAATTCCTAAGTGGACAGGCATTTTAATTTGTCCTTTCACTGGGATGTCATTCTCTTTATATCATTTTATCCATATCTTAGTAGGGTTCCCTAAGCTCTTTTATCTTAAACTGATGCTGCTATGTCTATTCCCATGTGTATATTTGCATTGTTTATTTTCAAGTCTATGTAGTAAGGATGGACTTTTCCTATTGTACTAATTGTGTGTACAAGGTAGATGCTATCCAGGTATTCAGAAATATCAGAATCACTGCCTAATTCTAATTGGTCAGCAGAAGCTTTATTTCTTTAGATCTCTTCTGTGGTATTTTTCCTGGCTTAGAAATATGCCCTAAGCGTTTATAATAATGGCATGTTGTTAAACAAAACTTGCACTAATTTTAGGTTGTGGGGGTCCCATGTCTATGACATTCATCCTTTTTCTGTTTTGTATTTGACACAATACATACTACTCATCAAAATCTGGGAACTATAGTAAATATGTGCTGAACAAATATGTGTGCTTTTTACTATCTGTTCTTTCGCCTGGCTGTAAGTTTTTAAAAATGCCAAAATTCACTTTTTCCTTAGGTCTACAATATAATGATAGAATTTAATGGCGAAATTAATTTCATACGCCCCCTCGATGTAAATACACCTGACAATCAGCTAAATCCCATACATTCAATGTGGAGATCCCCAGATGCTGGAGGATTTTCTACTCTAATAGTTTCTTTCCTTGAACTGCTAGCCTTTGGAATTTTCTACCTGCTCCCTGTTTCTCTTACTATACCAACATGCAGAAATTTAAATGTAATGTAAACAACCATCTTGCTGCTAAACTCCTCACTTAGAATGCACCCTATAAATCTGGGTCCTAATCCACAGTAGCCCCTTACGTCTCAGTGGCAATGTGCCTTGTTTGGGGTGAATTTAAATAAACAAAAAATCATAATGAACAGTAAAAGGTACCAAGCAACATAAATTACATTTACATAAAGTCTTTGAGAGAATCCAAAACTAGTGATTTAAATTAAAAGAAAGAAAGTGTAATTTCTTTATGAAAGAGATAAAATATCTTGACCAAATAATAGATGAAGATGGTAGGATACAAAACCCAGAGCGAGCTAGCGCTATTAAAATGTCCTTGCACCTGAAAACATGTCTTCACTCCAAAGTTTTCTTGGTATGGCAAATTAAAACAATGTGTTTGTGCCAAACATTCAGTTTGCGAGCTTCTAAATGAGCTATTAAAAAAGAAAAAGATTGGGTCTGAACGATTGAATGCCAAGAAGCATTTGAAAAAATAAAAAAATATTCTTACATCAGAATTATTCCTGGCACACTATAATCTAGATCTCGAAATCATTGTAACCACTGATGCCAGCTCATACGGCATTGGTGCTGGCATATTTTACAAAATGGGGGCAGATCACTGAAGTCAATCGCCCACACGTCTCGAACGCTACAATCTGCAGAGAAAAACTACTCATTAATCGAGAAAGAAGCATTAGGAATTATTTTTGCACTAAATTTTATAGATTTAACCATGGAAGACATTTTGTTTTCCAGACTGATTATAAACCACTACTTACGATCTATGAGTAAAAAAAGGTCTACCAAACGCATACTGCAAACAGGTTGCAGAAATGGGGAACCATTCTTCTCAATTATAATTTTTAAATGGAGTTTCTCCTATGTACAAAAATTTGCTGTGCCGACGGATTGTTAGGAATTATCCTTAAATATGGACAGGGACATTGAGTATATAGTAAAAGTATGTAAAGGATGTGCTGTGGCAGCAAATACATCTCCAATAAAATTCAGCCTCTGGCCCAAAACTGACTAACTGTGGTTTAAGATCCACATTGACTTCGCTGGCTCACTAGATGGTTTCTACTACCTGATTGTGGTAGTTTCTCTAAATGACCGGAAATCTTGGGGTGTAAAAGACCAATCACTCAGGTAACCACTAGTGGTTTTACATGACTTATTCTCCCGATTTAGGGTCGTTGACTACATTGTGTCAGACAATGGAACACAATTCACATCTAATGAATTCAGAGAATTTTGTCAGACATTGTGTGGAGCATATCACGATCGCTCCGTATCATGCAAAAAGCAATGGGCAGACAGAACTTTTGTGGATACCTTTAAGAGAGCTCTTAAGAAAGTGAGAGGTACTTCTACCAAAAAGGTCATACAAGAATTCTTGCAGGTCCATAGAATGACTCCTAATGACAATGCTTAATCTTCTATCATGCAGGCAGAGGTAATGCTTACAAGGAAGATAAAGTCAGTGTTTGATAGATCCAAGCCATTCGAAACCTGGACGATAAAATAAATTGACAAAGGGTCGTTTTAAAGTTGTCGAAAAAGGTTTGTTTCGCATGTTTCAAAATAACAGGTCCTACTGGGGAATAAGTACAGTGGATAAACGTATCGGGAATAAACTGATGAATCACCTGAATCAAATAAAGAAACGGTATTTAGATTCTTTTGACAACAATCTCCTTTAAGGAAGACCTAATGGATGTCGTATTTAACATGTTTGAGTTTCCGATACCACAAACGACTTCAAAACATAGAAGATGCAACAGAGAACGAAAGATCACAGACTTAAGAACGATAAATCTCCAAAAGAAAAAAGAATATTGACTCCATGCTGAGTAAGGCTAAAAAAGGGGTATTATGGTGATCTATCCGATTCCCTCACTGCATAGACTCTTCCTAAATCTATGAATAGAGTCGTTATGACTAATCAACAAAGTGAGGAAGAAGCCTCTGTCTACACCCATTACTTCTGTACTTTCTGTTAATACAATTTCTTTGTAATTACCTTCTGTTCACGTTATTTATTCCAGCTCTTTAGGGTCACAACAGTTAATTTAATTTATTGAAATATTTTGTAAAATTATGTTTTATGGATTAAATTTGACCTGTAGGTCATCACAAGAGATAATAATTAGAGATGTTTTTAGCACCATGTATTGTGTTATTTTTTAAGTCGTCACAGACAAGGATGTATGTGAATACTAAGATATATTTCCACTGTCTACATGTGCATATATATATATATATATATATATATATATATATATATATATATATATATATATAAATTTAATAAATGTTCTGAATTTATTAAAAAAAACCTCTTTATTCATACAATTGTTTCTGTCAATTTTCAAAACACACATTTTTATTGATAATGAATTCAAGATGTTTTCAAAAGGCTTCTTCAGTTAATTTTTATCTCCCAAAAAATCCCCCCTTCCAAAAAACGGAATCGTTAACATCAAAATTATTCTCTTCATTTTACTTATTTATCTCTTTTTTATCAAAGCAAAACAATGAAAACATTTCCTAGTTACATCCTTATGTAGGTGAATAACCAAAATTAATATTAAAAGATATTCAGAAAAAAAAGGTGTTATCTTCTTTCATAATGTCCCCCATTAGTCTTTTGGTTAAGAGAATACACACAAACCAGCCAGAATATAAATAAAGAAAAAAGTTTTTAACCCACATATTTTTTTTTCCGTTACTCGTTGCTCATCGATTTTCATTTTTACTCATTTTTTCATGTTATCAAATCATCACAAAGTCTTATTCACTCCGTTCTTGATTAAAAAGCCTACTTAGTGTGAAAATGGGCCCCTTAAAGATCTGAACCGGACAACTCCCTGAATGCGTTCGATTTAAGTAAAGGAGGATGAATTTCTTTAGTGTCTGGCTTATTCAAAGAAAGCATCCAAGAGAAGTAGGTCCCTTGGCATCTTGACTGGGCGGAAACCATATTCAAAAGAGAAAAAACAAAGGCTTCTCGCCTTCATCCCACCCAAATTATGTGCCTGTTAATTGGTTAAAGAACATTGTCATTAGATGAGGCTATTTTAGAATACAAAGGCGGTAATTAATTTTCACAATAAACAAAGGGAGACATTATTTTAGACAAAGGGAAGTAACCTTTCTTTTTATAAATATTCAGAAGACTTTTTCAAGCAGTTTAATACTTTTAGAGGCTCGTCCTCATTTAATTCCTCTACAGTTTCCATATTTTTTCTTATAAAGATTTAATGAATTTGTAAAATAAAAATTAAAATGAAAAAAAAGTAAAACTAGACATTGTAATATTAAAAAAATATTTTTGAGAAAAAAGTAATTTTTAATTTTCTAATTATTTAGAGCGTCTCCCCAGATACCTAATGAGAAATACTACCATGACTTACAAGCAACACAAATAATCCAAAATAAAAATAACAAGGTTACAGAGAAATAAGAATAAAATGAACATTTGGCGCTCTTGTAAAGTACGGCACTAATATAAAGGAAATAACTATCGTCATTTTTTTCAGAAGAGAATTTGGGACACTACAACCAACGCGATTTAGAAAATGCACCGATAGATGCAGAAGAATTGGAATTTTTAATAAAACTGCCGACTTTATTTTTGGTGCTTATCCTTCTGGATAAGCACCAAAAATAAAGTCGGCATTCGAAAAAAAAAGAAAACAAAACAAACTGAAGAATATCTGTTTGATGTACGTACCTGTCACGGACTGAATATATCCTATATCAAAAATCACGTAAATTAATAAACTAGTTTTTCTTTTATAAAAGAAAAACTAATTTCATCGATAAACAAATAAGGGGGAAATATTGCCGCCATTTGTTATCTAATGCCGTACCTAACTCTTTGTCATGTTCAGTATGCCAATGTACGTACATTCGAACAGTAGTTCAAGCTAATGTCTGCCGAAGTAAAAACCTTACATGGGTAATTTCAAGTGGCTGCACTACTCCATAATCTCCAAGGAAATTGCCAGTGCAAAAGGTATAATGGGATAGTATAGAAAGTAATACCACTATACTTACTCACTGCAAATTATCTACTGTACCCACCACTCATAACACCGCCAGACTTTTATTTAATTGGGAACTGTTAAACAGAAACACAGCCAAGTACAGATTACGGGAATATCATTCCGCTATTCCCAACACATACCATTATTACGTTACAGAATAACACATTACATCAAAACAAACACATCACGTGCAGCATAACAAAACCACTTCCAACATTAGTAAGTACACTTCTTAATTATATAACATTAAAAAATACAACATAACAAGAATATTTTTATTTAACCCAAGTAATACATGTTTCATTCGTCAACATTAAAAATAGATTTCTTTTGGATTAAATATTATATGCGTTACATCTTCGTTTTCATTACGGTTTCAAGATCGGTAGACTTATAAATTAACACGTTGACATATTATACAGACCCTCATTCTTTTCAACCGTAAGTACTTTCAGTGTTTTACACTGATTGATAATTGCAAATTCCTTACACATTTTTCGATTAACAGACAGTACATTCGTAGTTGTGACTTACCATACGTATTAGAATGATTTAGCGAAATAACTACTTCTCATTGAACACTTTTCTTAATAGATATTATACACGTGCCCAATACCAAATAATAATAGTTTCGCCTTTTTACACTCCTACTTGCTTCAAACAGTATTTAGTGACCACCACATCAGATTTGTTTTGCTTTTCTAGCTCCATACAAAATTGGAGTTTACGTGATTAAAATAGTAATTAGTCACCATCTTGATTTGCTCAATTTAGATCAGAATTGATTTCATTTTCACGCTGCATACGATACCATCTTATTTTGGTAAAATGTAATTTACGTGACTAAAATAGTAATTATTGACCACTTTCATTGGATACATTAAATACATTTTTTCTTACTTAACTTTTCCTTTGTACTTCTACCTTTTCAACCATACGTGCCTAAAATAGAATTTATTTTCGTTACACATGGCACATAAATACGCTATAATAATTGTTTTGTTTTTTCACTTATTACACAATATATATTTATCTTACGTGCCTAAAATAGAATTTATTTTCGTTACACATGGCACATAAATACGCTATAATAATTGTTTTTTTGTTTTTTTTACTTATTACACAATATATATTTATCTTACGTGCCTAAAATAGAATTTATTTTCGTTACACATGGCACATAAATACGCTATAATAATTGTTTTGTTTTTTTTACTTATTACACAATATATATTTATCTTACATGCCTAAAATAGAATGTACTTTCGTTATACGTGCCCCACGTCAGTCATTTAATAAATTGTTTTATTGGACTTTTCAACACTGTGGTAATTTCTATTATTGTATATAAGGCTTCTGAAATCTTTCTTTATACGATTTCTCAGTTTAGAACTATCCAATTTACTTGACTCCCCACGAGGGCAGAGTTTGACACAATGTAAGTTCTTAATGTGGCGAAAATCCACCAACGTTTATTATATTTTCTAAAGTAACAACATAAATAAAAATTGACGCAGTCTAGAAGGATTTGTTTTCAATGATGGAGGAGAGAATAGATAGCAGATCGAACAAATATTCCAGCTCGAAAGAAGTACCCTTTCCCATAACCGGTGAATGAAGGAGATATCCTTCTACACTGTGGTAATTTTTATTTTTGTTTCACTCTAAAGTAATCCTTTTCGTGGGTACATAGATTTTCCACAATTAAAACCCTACATTTTTTCTAATCATTAAAACTATCCGATGTGACCTATTTGCGTTCTGTCGGCTGTTTACAAATTTTAATTCATTCTTTTATATTTCTCCCGGGAAACGCCGACCGACGGGTCCTGCTAGTATATATATATATATATATATATATATATATATATATATATATATATATATATATATATATATATATATATATATATTTGTCTATGAACTTTCATTTCAATTTACTGGCACTAACATTTCTAATAGCAAGGGAGATTGATTAACAATCCTATCCCCCCCCCCTGCCTTCCCATTTAATAATGGACTGATCCTGATTATAAATAATATTGTGCTTTTACTAACTTCACTTGTGCTGAATAAAACCTGAGTAAGGTTTATATGCTTCGTGTCTTTATGTACAACACTTTAAGACATCTTTATTGGGCCATCTTCATTAACATGTATTTATAATAATTGAGAAGGGAGTTAGTGGCAGAGAATAATATGTCCAGGAGTATGAATGAGGAAAAGAGTTGAAAGTTCATAATATGAAAGATAGAATATATTTCCTGTAGGAAAAGGAGAAGAGTTCATATTATGTGAATGTTCTTAATAGAAAGACCATACGGTACATATATTAAAAGGAAGGCCGCATTCATGTGTGTTTGTCTTTTTTGTTTCATTTTACTTCAGTCGAAGTTCTCAGAAATCAAGGTGACCATTCCTGAGGCTAACACTTAATCTCTATATGAGACACATAGATATTCGAATATTCTATTAAAGTTCTCGTTTATTTCTCAAACGTTGAGTTGGTAAAAAAGTTAAGAACATTAATTTTCCTTCCCCCAATTGACCAGTTATAGCATATCTTTCTTGTGGTCTCTTGGTCTTACCGGATTCACGAACAAGAATTCATCTAGTCTAATGGAGTATCCAGCTAAGTGTTGTTATTTGAGGTAACATCACTAGGAGAAGGTGCACCATTCCTCGTATGACCAAGTGTATAGCCATGCTCAGGGAATCTTATTTGTGCTATGAATACTATGTTATTTTGAATATTTGGTCAGGGTTTACTTGTAGGGTGAAGTATCCTCATGTCAGGTTGTCCTGACAAACCTTTGTACATAGAGGCTGAATACACTCAAGGATGGTGTCTAGTAGGTAATTCTATGCGTGTGTGTGTCATAATGGTATCAGTCCACGTGCGTGTGGCTGTATGTTAACCACGGCTACCGTTGGGAAGTTTCTCCTTCTATATTATTAGAAGTTTACTGGCCATGAGAAAAGTTTGTTGTGGTTGATTTAAGCAACGTGGATGAGTAGACAGCAGTACAGTCAAGTTCGTGGCTAAAAGAGAAAGAATGTGGCAATAAAGCTCTAGGACCTGTCTCTGTTCGTCTGGTAGATTGTTTCTGATTGGGCAAATCAGTAAATTCTTCCCCTTTGTATGGATTAGATTTGAACTATTCTGTCTATTATATTTAAATCGAGCTGTATACTCGGCGTTTTATTTTTGTTTTTGCTTGTTTTTTTTCTTTTAACCATGCGTTTTTTATTATCAAAGTATTTTTTTTTTGTAAAATATGATTTAAAATTTTTAATGTAATGTAATTTTGTAATGTAACGTTGTTTTAATCTCTATTTTTAATCTGTATTTTACTAACAAGCAGAAGCGTTTCAATACCTGCCTGTGTCCACTTCAGACACACAGATCATATATGACACCCCAACGAATTTAGGTAAAAATGACACAGGTAAAATCACACAAGAATATGGCACCGGTAAAAATGGCACAAGTGGATAAACAGGAAAAAATGGTACAAGAGAAAAATATAGATGAAAATCTCACGAGTTTATCAAAAAGGGAAAACATAAGAAGTTTGTCAAATTAAAAAGAAATTATGTCTATAACCCCCAGATGAGATGCTCTTACTTTTAGGCGATTACATGTGAACACCCGGAAAAAACCCTTAATTATTTTAGAATTTAAAGTGGGGGATTAGTTTCGCATATAAATTTAATGTAAAATGGTTCCCCATTTCCGGGCCATTCTAACGTTTTAGGTTAGTTAACTAATTTTTTTTATCTCTAATCCTAAGCTCGACTGGCACAGTTGTAAAACCATACAAAATCGCCTTAAAAAGTAAAATGCACAGAATTCATCTCCCATAGCAAAAATTTAAAAAATGGTTTACAGTTCTAAAACGTTATGATGACCTAAAAATTCGGGATCATTTCATGTTAAATTAGGCAACACTTTTGAACGCCATTGCCCACCACCAATCACAATCAAAGATTTGTATTTTTTTGTCTCTTTTGAATATTTAAAAACACATTTTTACACTTTAAATATTTGCCAATTTTATAAAAAAAAAATTCTTTTGTTGTTATTTATTTTATTTTGTTTACTTTTCAAAATAGAATTAACATTGAAGCGATTTTTTTTCAATCAAAAATAATTTTTTAAATATTACTAAAGAAATAAGATAGAAATGAAAGTTTTAAATGCCTTCAATTGTTTTCTCAACGAATTTGATGAATTCAATAGATGCAGCTAACTCATAAATGACAAGGGCCGAAACTTTGATGGTTGACAGAGTTATTTTCCCTGAAAACTTGAAAAAACGAGATGAAAAACCAAAAGATTTGTAATAAATTTTTATGTAAAATGTTAAAAGGTATAACATATTTTTTTGCAACAGATAAAATGAATCGTTTTACAACACATTTATAATATGCATTGTGCTTCAACATTGAATTACCCAAAAGGGGTTGATGTGTCATAAAACAGAGAAACGAAACATTCATTCTTTATCTCAAGCATCAAACGAAAATGTTTTAACAAACTTTTCCAACAGGTTTTCCATATTTATTCATTTATTGATGTTTATTTTTTATTATAAAGTGTGGCGACCATGTTTCGTAAGAATTTTAAACATTTTTCAGAGATTAATGAAATGTAAAAAAATAATATAAATGAATTTTAAAAAAGAAATTTATTTTAAAAATTTTTTCTATTACAAACTATATCGCTGAATTATAAAATATTTACATTTTCATAATTTGAATAAGTAACATATTCCCATTTTGTACGGGTTAGATTTAAACTATTCTGGCTATTATATTTAAAAATAGCTGTACCTAATCGTGGTTGCCTGGAAGTCTTTTCACTTTAATTTTAGTAATAGTTTGTTTGTTTTCTTTTTAAACTAAGTGTTTAATTATCAAAATATTTCATTTTTTTAAATAAGATTTTGAATTTTAAAAGTTAAATTTAAATATTACGGTATAGTTTGGTCATTAAATTATCAATTGAACAAATAGTTATACAACTATAACTAATTTTGTTAATTTAATGTTTTGTTTTATCTATATTTATAAAATTATAAGATGGAATTAGCTCTCAAACCGTTCACTGTTTTAATTAAATGAGAATTTTTAAAGAACTGTACAGCCATATATTACTTTCTATTCGACAGTTCCAAATTCCTTTCAAATTTCGGTTTATTGAACAGTAAACTTTAATAATCGTTCTTTTTTTCATGGAAATCGCTCCAGATAAGGTATGAAGCCACTAGATGTAAGAAGTTAAAAAAATAAATAAATACCACTTCAAGTTAAAAATCTAGCCAACGATAAGCGTTATATGGATAGATTCCGACCCAGAAAATAGCAATTTTTCCTCTTTTTCAGAAACATCGCTCATGGAATGTGAGAACTAAAGGACAAAAAAGAGAAGTGAGAGTTGTGAGGCTGCTGAAAGAAAACCCAAAGTCCATTTTCTTCTCTCTCAAAATAAAGGGACAACGCTGTGTTATTAACAACTTTTATTATTTGTGTGGACATTGCTTGGCACATTTCATAGAGTACATGAATATATATATATATATATCCCAACTTCAGGCACTTGCATGTCTAGCCACACTGAAGAGCTATGATATAGTAAAACAGTCTGTCTATGGATGACATATATATATATATATTTTGTTGAACTGATGGAACTTGCTACTAAATCATTTTCCTCCAGTTTCAACAATATAATGTATCAGCAAATTGATGGTATATCTATGGGTAGCCCTCTTTGTCCATCGTTAGCTAACATTTTCGTTGGATTTTTGGAAAACCAATTATTTTTCAAAATGACCAAGCCGACTTTTTACACACGTTACGTTGATAACACTTTTGTTTGCTTTTCCTCACGGAGTGATGCTGAACAGTTTCTTTGTCTTCGTTGTGACTTGCATCCATCGTTGCAATTCACCATGGAGGTCGAGGATTGTGGTTACCTGTGATTCCTTGATGTTTTAGTGTCTAAAGCTGGTTTATCGTTTGAAACCTCTGTGTATAGAAAACCAACGTTTACAGGTCTTTATCTAAATTGGTTTTCCTTCGCCCCAAAATCAAGAAAAATAAATCTTATTGGTACCTTCACTCATCGATCACTTATGATTTGTTCACCAACACGACTCGATACGGAACTTGGTGAAATTACTAATATTATTCTTGCTAATGAATATCCCATCAATATCATAAAAAGCACCATTGCACGCAAAGTTGCTATATTTAATTATGGTAAATTTATTGGCCCATCACGATGCCCTATTCATTTGAAACTTCCATGGTTAGGTTCTGACGGCCTTGAAATTGTCAAAAGGAGTTCTTCTTCTACTCAACGTTGTTTTCTAGCAACCATGCTGAGAGTAGTTTACACGACTCAAACCTTTTTCTCTTCTTTTCGTAAGGATGTTTTGCCAGCCATTCAAAAGAATTCTGTTGTTTATAAATTCCTGTGTCAGTGTGGAGCTGACTACGTTGGCAAGACATCCCAAAGATTAGAAATTAGAATATCCCAACACATACCACGTGATATTCCGGGAACTTTCAAGCGCAGGAATCAGCCATCGGTAATCACCTGGTTGGTACAAATAGTTGTTCTGACAAGTATTCCGATGGGTTGTTTTCTGTTTTACACAGTGCCAGGTCGAACTACCATCTCAATATTATTGAGGCGTTAGTTATTAACAATTCTCGACCTAGCCTGTGTAGACAAAAGATTTTGAAGCGTCAGTTGGAGATCTTTAATGATTCAAATCTACCATAACGTTGAGAGATTTACATTTTTTTTCTTTTTTTTTTTCTCTCAATCGTTTTCTCCAACTTAAACAATTTTCCCCTCATATCTCATTCGATTTTCTTAGTTTTTAATTTATCATTCTGACGTTTCCTCTTAGAGGGTCAGACGATAAGACCTTAAGGAAAATGTTAGCAAAGGAGAAAGAAAAATATAATTACAAGCTATTTCGGCGAGAACTATGGCAGGAAAGAGGATCAGCAGTGAAATGCTGAAGACGTTCTCTGGAGAGGGGGATGTTGTAGCCTGGCTGAGCAAGGTAAAACTTGTCGCTAAGTTGCAGGACATCGCGGATGTGGCCAGCTTGATACCGCTGTATCTTGATGGTGATGCTCTGGCCCTATATTTGGAGATGCGGGAGGAGGATCGGTTGTCTGCAGACGCCATTGGGGAGAAGTTGAAGGAAGCCTTTACTGAAGGATCATTTGTGGCATATGGCAAACTAAGCCATATGGTGTGGACCGGAGAGTCTGTCGATGTTTTCGCCAACAACATCCGGAGGTTGGCGGGACTAGCAGGATTCAATGGAGGAGACCTTCGACGGATGGTTAAGATGGCCTTCATCAATGGCTTCCCAGACCATATTTCCATAGCTCTGCAGCAACTGCCTGGTGTAAATATCATGGAGATGGCAGAGTTGATTACACAGGCTAGGGTGCTGGCCAGGCAAAAAGAGCGTGAGCAGGGAAGTGTAGCTGTCACTCAACGAAGCAAACTGCAGTAGGAGATTGTGAAGGACGAAGAGCCGAGAGGGCTGTGGCAGAGACCCAGGTTCGCTGGCAGATGCTACCGATGCCAAGGGCCGCATATGGCAAGGGAGTGCAGGGAGCCAAAGCCGGAAGTCACGTGTTACCGCTGTGGGAAAGTCGGCCACATCAGTAGATTCTGTCCCCAGGGAAACGGACAGGGGGAAGCCACTGCGCCGGTAGCTACCCCACTTATTCGATGAAGGCGCTACAGGGTACGTCGTCGCGAGTAGAGGTGACCCTGAATGGGCGAAGTGCAAAGGCCCTTGTTGACACGGGCTGTACCTCAACACTTGTCATCAAAGACATGGTTGACACATGCAATGGGACCAGCAGCATTACGGCAGTTGACGGCAGAGAGGTGAAGTGCAATGGCACAAGTGTCGTTCGGTTGATGGTATGTGAGATGTCACTAACAATCCAGGTGATTGTTATTAACAAAATTGTCACGGATGTCGATGTGGTGCTAGGGATGGATGCAATTGCTCGACTAGGGGGCGTCACAGTACATAGGAACACCGTGAGATTTGGAGGACATCAAGAGGCTGCATGTGTGCGATCCGAAAAAGGTAGCAGAGGAACAGGAACGGCCGGGTCAGACAAAAGTTGCATGATAGAGTACCAAGATTTCTCTGCACACTTTAATGGTGAGAAATGGACAGTTAAGTGGGCATGGAAGTGAGAACCTATCGTACTAAACAACAGAGTGGAATGCTACGAGCATACGTTGCGAGGAGGCGTAATAATTGAATTTGAGAAGGAGGTGGACCGTTGGATCTCAGAGGGGATTTTAAGACGGTGGAAGGCGTGCTACCGTTAATGGCGGTTGTTCAGCCCACAAAGCAAAAGGTTCGGCCAGTACTGGACTTCAGGGAGCTGAATGCATACATTGCGTGTCACACGGGAGGCGATGTGATGGACGTGTGTGGGGAGACCATGCGAGAGTGGAGGCAGATGCAGAAGGCTGCGGCAATTGTGGATTTAAAATCTGCATACCTACAGATCCACATTTTGCAGGAATTCTGGAAGTACCAGCTGGTCAGATACAAAGGCCAAACATACTGCCTAACTAGGTTAGGTTTTGGCCTAAATTCTGCACCAAAGATCATGGTGGCGATCCTCAAAACGGTGCTAAGCAAGGAGGACGCAGTTCCTACATAGATGACATCATGGTGGATGTGACGGTGGCAACTGCAAAGGACGTAGTAGAGCACATCAACGGCTTTGGGCTAATCGCGAAATGCCAGGAATCATTGGAGGGGGGAGCGGTGTTAGGGCTCCAACTAAGGAAGGACCAGACAGGAAGGTTAGTGTTCTGAAGGGGAAATGAAATCCCGGAGGTGTCTGAAAAACTGAGCAGGCGGGAACTCTTCTCGATATGCGGAAGACTGGTTGGCCATTACCTGATTGCAGGATGGCTGCGGACTGCATGTAGTTACATCAAAAGGCGAGCTAGTGGAGTGAAGTGGGAGGATGGAGTTGATAAAGAGACTGTGGACATTATGAGAGAGATTATTGAAGAGGTGAAGAGGGAGGATCCAGTGAGAGGTGTTTGGCACGTACCCAACAGTGCAGAAGGTGTTGTGTGGTGTGATGCAAGCAGTATAGCAGTAGGAGTCACCTTGGAGATAGGTGGTGTCACTGCAGAAGATGCTGCTTGGTTGTGGAAGAAGGACGACGTGGCTCACATAAATGTGGCGGAACTGGATGCGGTTATGAAGGGCATCAACTTAGCCTTTAAATGGAGGCTACAGAATATTGATGTGAGGACCGACTCAGCTACTGTGTTCTCTTGGGTCCAGTCCGAAGCTACAGGAGAAAGAAGGGTGAAGACAAAAGGTGCCGCCGAGCTGCTCGTGAAGCGTCGATTGATGACGTTAAGGGAGCTGATTAGGGAATTTGATCTTCAACTCAGGATCAGTATCGTTCCCTCAGCAAAGAACAGAGCAGATGTGATGACGAGGGTGAGGAAGACCTGGCTCAAGGCACCGAATGAGTCGGCTGCTGCAATATGTGGCTTGGCTGAAGACACTCCGAAGGATTTGCATGACATGCACCATTTCAGAGTGGATAGAACCTTGTTCTTGGCCAGGAAGGTGGACCCCAGAATCACAAAGGAGGCCGTCAGGACAGTGGTTGAGAAATGCCACCGGTGTCAATCAGTTTAGTCAAAATATAGTCAAAATGCACGCAAATTATAAAGTCTTTATTAAAGGTATATTAAATCATATTAAATGAAACTAAATGTAATTAAAAGAAGCAGAGTTGATGGGGTTTGTGTATTACAACAAATGTTCAAATATACCGCCTTCTTCTTTAATCACCAGCTCTGCACATTTAACCAAATTATTCAGAGCACACTCAAGTTCATTGCATTTTCCTTTTAAATTGCATTAAAGCTGGGTGCTGTCTTCTGTAGACGTTCTTGTTACTACCATAACCACTGTCACCATGTTATGGTATCTCAATACATATTAAAAGCATATTAAGGACAAGTTGAACACGCCACATAGGATTTCAATGTGCCCTAATGTGCACGCTATATTGAACTGCTGGAATGGGGGGGGGGGGGAATAACACTTTCTTAGTCATTACTAATTGGAGAGTTCTGCTAAGAGTATGTTACTTATGTCATAACATAACACCTTCAGGCAAAATCAACTCTCCACCCTAAAATTACATTTTTCTATTACCAATGTTTACAAATTCCTCCTTCATTATCCATTCCGACCCTGTATAGTTAAGCATTTTGCAAACAAAGCGGATTGAACAACAATCCTCTTTGTAAAAATATTTCTTGGTGACAACAAAACAACAATACTAAACACTGCCTGGCAGTAAGTAGCTGCAAGTGTCGGCGAAAAAAAAAAATTGCTGAAATTCTATTAATTAATAACCGATTAAAATGACTAGCAAGTGATTTACTTCGTGGCTCTTCGATATTCTGAAGTTGTGTTGAATAGCTAAAAGCAAATTTAGAATGTTGTGTTTAATTACCAAAAACGATATGATGTGTAATAAAGAAGACAAACGAAAGATTTATTCTTTAACTCAACTATTGCAAGAAAAAATCTTTCACAAAGTTTTCCGACGAGTTTTTCAATTACTTTTACATATTTAATTATCAAATGATGTTGATTTATTATAATGTGTAACCATTTTTCGTAAGAATTTCGAATATATATAAAGATTAATAAGATACAAAAACAAATCTTTAAAAATAAGTTAATTTGAAAATTTTCTTATATTACAGATTATAAAATAATCACATTTTCTAAGAATAAACAAGTGAAATCCTCACCCTTTGTACAGATTAGATTTGAACAATTGTGATTATTATATTTAAAACAAGCTGTATTTACTCTGCGTTGCTGAAGGTAGTTTTAACTTCATATTTGTTTTACTTTATTTTTTAAATATGAGTTTTTCGTTTTTATCAAAGTATTTATTTATTTTTTAAATAGAATTTAAATCGTGAAAGTAAAATTTTAATATCACGATAGTGTTTGATAAGTAAATTATTAATTGAACAAATACTTATAAAACTATTACTAATTTTGTTATTTAATGTTTTAATCTCTATTTTATTAACCAGCTGATAACTTTCAAATGACAAGGGAAGCAACTCTGAACAGTTACAGAGTTATTTCCCTTAAAAACATGAAACAAAAAACGAGATAACAAAACAAAAGGTTTGTAATAATAAAGGTGTGTATAAAATGTTTAAAGGTAAATCGTTTCAACTTTTGTCAACCTATATAAAATGATTATGGAAAACGCGTCTATAAATTTTAATTTTCCAAAATAACTCTGGAAAAAGTATCTTCTTGTGTTTAATGAATCGTTTACAACACATTTCCAATACGCATTGTGCTTCGGTATTTTATGTGTCATAAAACAGACACACGAAACATTAATAATTTATCTCAACCATAACCCGAAAAAGTCTTTAACAAACTTCTCCAACGGGTTTTCCAATTACATAATTCATTTATAATATAATTTTGATCTTTTAATTATAAAGTGTGACCCATAAACATCTTTTAAAAATTATTGAAAAAATTTTTTTAAAATAAATTTACTATAACATTTACATCCATTCGCAAATATTTGCTGAAATATGAGTTATAAAATATTTACATTTTCTAAATTTCAATAAGTAACATTCTTCCCTTTTTTACGGATTAGATTTACACTATTCTGGCTATCAATGACTGCTCGTATGTAGGGACTGTAGAACTCCAACACCCCAAGTTATTTCTGCTGAATATTATCAATAACATTAAAAATAATACGTGTGTTTTTCATTTAATGGTTAGGAGCAACTGCAATACTCTATGCACTGATGGAAAAATATCCCTGTCACATTGTTTGAATAATTCTGAAAGTGAAAGATGTTCGGTAGGGAGACATCGCTGAATGTAGTTCTTGAATATTTCCATCTCGCTCTCCTTTACCAAAACACCAAATAGTTGGCCAAGCTGTTTCAGCGTCTCACTATCCATAAATAATTCCGATGACGTGTTACACACTACAGTAGCTTTCATCACTGCACATTGAGGAATTCCAAATCGAGCACAGAGTTCTCCTCTAATGTGTCCCAGCAACTGTTGGGATACCAAATCCAAACGAAATTTCCAGATTTTAAAGAAAAAAAACGCTAAATTTGGCGACACTGACTCTCAATGCAAGTCATTGCCCCTCCTGCTTGTGGTCGGACTACTAACATCACCGCCTCTCCAACCCTGAGGCAACAGGGCAGACCAAGCATCACACAGATGATAAAATTGTGATGATGCTGAAAAGAGACAGAGAAAAACAAGTTGACACACGGCACTGATGGTAGCAGGGGTAGTGAAGCGCCTAGCTGACTCATAGAAGGAAATTTTGACCCCCTCTCAACCCACACTGCTTAATGGTAATGAAAATAAAATTTCCACAGTAACTCAATCGATTTATTTTTTAATTTTTAATTTTTTTTTTGGCCAACCTCCATATAAGTTCTATTTTATGTTTATTTCGTCTAAAATATTTTTTTTGATCACAAATTTCAGGTAAATGTAATCTCGGGGGGGGGGGTGCTAAAATACTCAGGGTTAAGAAAAAAATATTGAGTGGGTCAAATTCGTCGGGATACAATTATTTTGGGTCAAATTCTCCGGCAGCAGATTTGTCGGAAAAAACCCTTATAAGATTGTTATAAACCAATAAAATCTTATCACACAAAAGAAATTGATTTATCTACAAGTTTCCCATTGTGTATTGTTTTTTTTATAACTTATCGGTCAGATACAAAAGAATGAACATATCTGTTTTTTATAGATTTTGTTCCAGCACAATAATATACTAAAAAAAAAACTGACGTAAACAAATTGTTAATTGATTTTTTGAACATAACTTTAGTATATTTACATTTTAACCTCATGAATCAGTTTCGTTGTTTTTAGGAAAAAGTTTACGATAAGAAAATCTAAAAATATCGGACAAATTTTATATAAACGAACTTAATGAACCCTTTCAATAAGGGTCTATAGTTGAGCAGGTGATTACTTTTTATGCTGTGACTGTATTCTTTTGAGTGCTTTCGTTATTGGAATCGGGAATTTAGAACAGAATCGGTAATTGTATCCGAATCGGAAAAAATAAATATTGGATCGTCCCATCACTAGTCTCCACCATAATTGATATTCTACTCATAGACTACCTTGTATCTACCTTTCCTAACACAATTTATATCAAAAGCCACACTATGCAGATACATTTTTTTTTAACTTTTATTCTATGAAAAAATGTAACCATGGCCTCCTTGCATCCCCAAGAAATAAGTTCTGTGACTATAAGTGAACTTCACCAACTTGAGTTTTCACAGCTGTCTCTCCATGAGAAAGTTTAAGTTAAGAAAAGAGGCCGTTCAACACCTGGTATTCAAATATCTAGCTAGGCATTAGCAAGAACAAAATATATACTCGTAGCTTTAATTCTGAATGGTACGAATGGAAAAGTTGGCTTTGCGGCTGTGAAATAAAAAATACAGTTTTGCTTAACGTGTTTGGTGTTTGGAGGTGATGTAATGTGGACAAAATATGGTTTTAGAACTATAAGCAAAATGAAACATAGAACTCAAAAGCATGAGAAGTCAAAGAAGCATGTTGAAAATGTGGTTTCAATGTCAATTTTAGGAACCGTAAATATTAAATAGAAACTTAGCGAGGCATAGAGACTTTCAATCAATCATCATAACATAAAGGTTAAGAAGAACCGTGAAATTTTATCCAAAATAATAGATTGTATTTTCATTTGTGGAAACTTTGAAACTCTCTTACGAGGACATGATGAAAAAGATGAGTCAATAAATCCAGGTGTATTCAGAGGATTAATAAATTTTGCATATAAATTAGATCCAGATTTAAAGAATCACTTAGAAACCAGTACGGTCTTCAAAGGTGTTTCTAAGACCATTCAGAATGATATACTGACTGCTTTTTACAAATATACCATGAGGAGATAAGGGAAGAATTAGTAAAACTTCCTTTGTAGCTGTCATGGCTGATGATGCAATAGATGAGTCTGAACACACACAAATGGTCATTGTTCTACGGTACGTTTTAGATGGAGAAATATTTGAACGCTTTTGGAGATTCTTTATTCCAGGAAATCAAACTGCTGATGGCATATCAAAACATATTCTAGAACAATTAGGCATAATTCTTCAAGGAAATGACCAAAAACTGATAGCTCAGACATTTTATGGTGCAAATGTCATGAAAGGCAAAATAGCTGGTGTTCAAGCAAAAACAAAACCAGTTTATAGTAATGCACATTTCATTTACTGTTATGCACATCAACTTAATTTAATAATGAGAAATGCAGCAAGCATTGCATGAAATGCAAGAATATTTTTCTCTAAAATTTTGGCTATTCCAACTTTCTTCTCAAGATCACCACAACGTGTGTCCATTCTCAAGAAGCATATGAATGTAAGCATTCTACATCCATCCACTACAAGGTGGAACTTCAACATACAGACCATAAACAGAGTTCATGAAAATTTTCAACCTTTAAAAAACTGCTTTACTGAAATTCAGTCAACATCACACATGCAGGGTGATTCATAAGTCACTTCACTCAGCTATTTAAAATGATTACCATATGAAGCACAAACATACTATGAACTTTTGATAATTGTTATCTTACTCTCTAATTACTGCTATTTGTTAGGCAATGGAAACGTGATATGAACAGAAAGCCTCCTTCGCACAGCACCATAATCAATCAAATATGCTACAAAGAGTCAAAAAAGAATGGAGCTATGCATGCAGAACAAAGGTGGAAATTTTGAAAATTTGCTGTAATTTTTAACTCCCATAAATGAATTTGTTTTGTATTACCATATTTTTTAACTTTAGAATTTCAAAAATAAATAGCTAAGTGACTTATGAATCACCCTTTAGATCAAAGCATTGCAGAAGAAACAGGCATTCTTAAATACTTGAATGATGATAATTTCATGTTTTGGTTAAAGCTTTTTCATCAGATTATGCCTTAGGTTGACATTATTTACAACCAAATGCAATCTCAAGAAATTAATGTGTATAAAGTCTATGAATGCATAACAAATTAAAAAACTGCTAGTTTAGAAATAATAAACTCAAAATACTGTGAGAATCCTTCACAAACTCTCAAGGCAGAAGCTAAAGTAGTGTGTGACTGTATATGTGTTGATAAAATGGACATATATTCTCTCACTAAACATTTAGTAGCTGCTAAATTGTTCAATGAGAAAAGCTTCTTTCTTAAAAGTAGTTTTAAGAAAGAACTTTCTACAGAAGAGATACTAGTGACCATTGAGGCATATCCCATGATTGAGAAAAAAAAAGCTTGAAACTGAGCTACAAGTATTTTATAGTAAGTCAGATATTCATGAATATTGCAAATTAATTGAGCTCCTGAAATTTATCTTGGAAAATAATTTAGATGATGTTCTTAGTGAAATTACAAAACTGATAAAAATCCTCTTGACAATTCCTATGACACCAGAAGCAGAACACTGCTTTTCAACTTTTCTAAGGAGCACTGAGTTCGGAAAAAGTAAATGCACTTGCTGTACTTTCAATTGAGAAACAAATCCTCAGTAGTCATTCAGAGGTTAAGGAGAAAATTATTAACTTTTTCTTGCAAATTAAAACAAGAAGAATGAAGTTTACTTTCAAATGAATGTATCAAGTAAATGAAAATATTTAGTTCTATTTAGGATTCTATTAGGTTTATGTACTTTTTATATGTATGCATATGTATCATTTTTTTATATGTTTGTTTTCCTTTTACACAATATTACAATAATGGGTAAAACCTTTCTGGAGCAACACCCTCACTAATCTTAGCCACGAGCCACCACTGCTGGCTATTATGTTTAAAACTAGCTGTACCTAATCAGGGTTGCACGTAAGTCTTTTCATTTTCTTTTTTCTTTTCTATTTCTTTTAAACTAAGTGTTTTTTTTATCAAAGTATTTCGTTTTTTTATAAGATTTTGAATTTTGAAAGTTAAATTCAAATATTACGGTATCGTTTTGTCATTAAATTATTAATTGAACCAATCGTAATAAAACTACAACTAATTTTGCTAATTTAATATTGTTTTTATCTATATTAATGAATTTATTCGATGGAATTATCTGTCAAACCGTTCACTGTTTTAATCAAATGAGGATTTTCTAAAAACTGTGTACAGCCATACATTACTTTCTATTCGACAGTTTAAAATTCCTGTTAAATTCCAGTTTGTTAAACAGTAAGCTTTTATAATTTTTCTATCAATTAATAAACAATTAAAATGACTAGCACGTGATATACTTTGTGGCTCTTCGATGTTCTTAAGTGGTTTTGAATCGCTAACAGTAAATTTAGAATACGCATTGTGCTTCGGATTTAATGACCCAAAACGAGTTTATGTGTAATAAAGACACACGAAATATATATTCTTTATCCCAACCATCGCATGAAAAAATCTTTACCAAAGTTTTCTGACTAGTTTTTAAATTACTTTTACATATATTTTTACTAATAAAAAGTTATAAAGTGTAACTATATTTCGAAAGATTTTCTAACATTATTTAAAAAATAATAAGCTACAAAAAAAATCTTTAAAAATAAGTTCATCTGAAAATTTTCTTATAGATTATAAAATAATTACATTTTCTAAAAGTAAACAAGTGAAATCCCTACCCTTTGTAAAGACTAGATTTGAACAATTGTGTCTATTATATTTAAAACGAGCTGTACTTACTCGGCGTTGCCCGAGAGTCGTTTTACTTTCAATTTTGTTTTGTCCTTATTTATTATTTTTTTTTAAGTATTAATATATTTAGAAAACAAAGATTTTGAATTTTAAAAGTTAAATTATTATATAACTGTAGCGTTTGGTCATTAAATTATTAACTGAACAAATACTTATAAAACAATAACTAACTTTGTAATCTAATGTTTTAACTTTCAAAAGCTCGTAAAAAAGACAAAATTAAGGCAATAAAAGCTGCATGCAAAAGATTTATAATAATAAATTTTAATGTAAAATGTTAAAAGGTAAACCATTATTTTTTGCAACCGACAAAAAATGATTATGGAAAACATTAGAATACATTGAAAATTTCAAAACTATGAAAAATTACTGTTTGTGTTTTAGAAAGGAAGCATTGTGCCTCGGCATTTAATTATCAAAAACAGGTTGATGTGTCATAAAACAGACAAACGAAACATCTATTATTTATTTCAACCATCCCACGAAAAAATCTTTAACAAACATTTCCAACTGCTTTTCCAATAACTTTTACATATTTATTTATCAATTGAAATTAATTATAATGTCTGACCATGTTTCGTCAGAATATTCAACGTCTTTTAAATATTAATGAAAATAAAAACTAAAATCTTTAAAAATAAGTTCGTTTGAACATTTTTATTTCTTACAGATTATAAAATATTTTCATTTTCTAAATTTAAATTCGTGTAATCCCACACCATTGTACAGATTAGATTTGTACTATTGTGACTATTATATTTGAAACGATCTGCATTTATTCTGCGTTTTTGAGAGTAGTTTTACTTTCATATTTGTTTTACTTTATTTATTTATTTGTTAACTATGAGTTTTTTTTTGCTTCGTATCAAAGTATTTATTTATTTTTATTAATAGAATTTAAATCGTGAAAGTTAAATTTAAAAATGACAATAGCGTTTGATAATTAAATTATTTATGGAACAAATACTTATAAAACTATAATTAACTTTGTAATGTAATTTTTTAATCTCTACTTTACAAACACACATATAACTTTCAAAACGTCGTAAAAAACAAAATTAGGCAGATAAAAGCTATATGCAAAGTAGACGCGATTTTTTTCAATAAGTAATTTAAAAAAAAAATTACTAAAGAAATAAGAGAGAAATAAAACTTGAAAATATCTTCCATTTTTTTTTTTTTGAACGAGTTTGATGAATTCCATAACTGAAGCCGACATAAAAAGCGCTGACTCATACAAATCACATAGGGAAACCTCTGAATGGTGACAGAATTATTTCCCTTTAAAACATGACTGAAAAAAAACGAGATGCGAAAACAAAAGGTTGGCAGAGCCTGTAGGCACGGCCACCGTGTCTACAGGTTCAAACACTGCAGACACGGCGACCGTGTCTGCAGTATCAGCCGCGTTATATATTAGAGACACGGTGGCATGTACACAAAATAAAACTCATTCAGTTTACGACACCGCCAGTATTTCTTTAGCGTATTTTAACGCGTTTTAAGAAGACTTGCTATAATAGAAGACATAGACGTGTTATATTAGCAGATATTATATTAGAATACAGTTTATTTTTTATGAATTTATCTATTTATATAAAATAATCAAAATTATTCAGTAACCATCACATTTTAACTCGTACTTTTTTCTAGACAAAATGGCGTTTTGTGCTCACTTCCTTACGAGCAAGCGCCATTTTTTTTTTTGCAAGTTCGTGTGACAAAACTACTGATTTCTAATAAATAGCAGTTAGAACGGTTTAAAAATACAAACAAATATCACAGGTCAGTTTTAAATTAACTTTTATCGACAACAGTTACTTTTATTTGTTGTATATTTGTTTTTTTTAGCGTTTTACCCGGTTAACCTATTACTTTATTAGAAAGCCCAGTGCAAATGTATTATTTCGTAAAAAAATATCTTTTAAAATATAGTTATCATATTTTATGAAAAAGAAATCCCTTAATTCCGCATTGATTAAATCAGTATAACTCTAAGAAAAATTAAGCTCTCGAATTAAATAACATTGCAGAAATAATACGACGCGGTTTTCTAATTACACAATGAATGACAATTTTTAGTAATTGTATAGAATAGTCATCGGTAAATGAGCTACTTTTCAAACTTTTCAAAACCCGCTAGCGATTTTGAAAACCCGCTAAATCTGGAAAGAAAACCTCCAGAAAATCGCTAACGCTCTCTTTCGCTCTTTTTTAAGTACGTAATTTCTCCGAAAAGGATTTTTTTGTCATTTCATAGAACTTTTATTGAAGAAAAAAGAATTAGGAAATTATTTATTTAAAAATTCTTGGAATAATTCTGCTTTTGTTTTTTCTTTTCGTAGTCATTTTTTTGTTTGTTTTTTGTTAGTTTTTGATAATGACCAGTGGTGCTTATTTGTTTTATGGTGCTAATTTACTGTAGGACCCGCGCTACCTTTTTTTTTCTTTACCCCTTTTTCGTTCTGTTAGCTGTTGTTTTTTGTTCAGTGCGATTTTGTGTTTTTGATAATGACGATTGGTGCTTATTTGTTTTGTGGTGCTAATTTACTGTAGGACCCGCGCTACCTTTTTTTTCTTTACCCCTTTTTCATTCTGTTAGCTGTTTTTTTTTTTTTTTTTTTGTTCAGTGCGATTTTGAGTTTTTGCTAATGACGATTGGTGCTTATTTGTTTTGTAGTGCTAATTTACAGTAGGACATTTATAATAACAGCTAACAGACGAAAAGGGGGTAAAGAAAAAAAAAACGGTAGCGCGGGTCCTATAGTAAATTAGCACCATAAAACAAATAAGCACCAATGGTCATTAATTCAGTGTGTTTTTTTTTCATCTTGCCTAAAACTGGTTTTATCTAACAACTTTATTTAATACTTAAAAAAAAAAAGAAGAAATTCTTTTTTCAAATAAATCGTTGTATGGTCGGAAAAGAAATCAGAAAAATACATTGTCTGTCATTTTAGTTGTGAAACGATGGATTAACCACTTTTTCTCACAGTGATTTACAAATAACATCATTTAGAAAGCCATTCTTAACATGGGGTGAGGGGGCTTTGTTAACTATTCTGTACTTTCACCTAACAATTTAATAAACAAAAGATACCATATTACGTAATTTTCCGTTGCCGAGTTTTTCGTTGCCGAGTTCACATCAATGTTTAAAACTGGGTAGTTTGGGATACCTACTTTAAGTAATAGTAAATAAATGTATATAGCTAACTTACTTGAATTTTTGTTTTGCCTGTTTTACTTTAGCTCTTTTTATGGATGTGGAGTCACTTACGAAATAGTTTATGCATATTTCTTCCTCATATGCGTTGAGTTGTGCCTTATATTCCGCATAATTTAAAAATGTATCTCCAACTTTTATTTTCATAAAATAGCCCGATTAAAATACGCTAATTTAAAACTCGTGAAATACACTAACTTAACAAGACGAAAGCGAAAAAAAAAAACGGTGTCTGACGAAAGCGAAAACGAAACGAATTTAAAGTGTCTCCAGGTTCTAACACTGCAAACACGGTGGCCGTGTCTGCAGGTTCTAACACTGGAGACACGGTGGCCGTGTCTGCAGGTTGTTCGCAAAAGGTTTGTAATAATAAAGTTTTGCATAAAATGTTTACAGGTAAATCGTATTAATTTTTGCAACCGATATGAAATATGAAATAAGAGATAAGCGACAGTTTTAAATACCTCCAATTTGTTTTCTGAACGAGTTTGGTGAATTCACTAAATACAGCCGACATAAAAGCGCTGACTCATACAAATGACAAGGGACGTAACTATGAATGTTTACAGAGTTATTTCCCTTTAAAACATAAAAAAAAACCAACAACAACCGAAATGACAAAACAAAAGGATAACATCATAAACAAAATAATAAAGTTTTGTATAAAATGTTTAAAGTTAAATTGTATTAATTTTTGCAACTGATATAAAATAATTATGGAAATAAGTTTTTCAAAATAACTCTGGAAAAAGTAACTTCTTGTGTTTAATTAAACACAAGAAAAACACATACAAATAAAACATTTATAACACGAAAATGTCTTTAAGAAACTTCCCCAACGGGCTTTCCAATTACTTTTACATAATTCATTAATCAAATAATTTTGAACTTTTAATTATAAAGTGTGACCAATAAACATAATTTAAAGATGAATGAAACATTTCTTTTTTAGAAATAAATGTACTTGAACCTTTACATTTATTTACAACTATTTGTACTAAATGTAAATATTTTATAACTCATATTTCAATAAGTTATAAAATATTTACATTTTCTAAATTTCAATAAGTAACATTCTTCCCCTTTTTAATGGTTTTAATTTAGACTATTTTGGCTATTATATTTACCCCTAAATCTATTTATTTTAAGTTTTCTTTTCTGCTTTTTAAATTATTTTTTATTAAAAATAATTGTTCTTTTGATCAAAGTATTTTTTTTTTTTTTAATAAGAATTTTTATTTTGAAAGTTAAATTCAAATATTACGAAATTAAGAATAATAAGCTACAAAAAAATCTTTAAAAATAAGTTAATTTGAATATTTTCTTATAGATACTAAAATAATTACATTTTCTAAAAGTAAACAAGTGAAATCCCCACCCTTTGTAGAGATTAAATTTGAACAACTGTGTCTATTATATTAAACGAGCTGTACTTACTCCGCGTTGCTCGGGAGTAGTTTTACTTTCATTTTGATTTTGTCCTTATTTTTTTTTTTAATTATGAAATTGTCTTTTTTTTTTATATTTTAATAAAGTTTTAATATATTAAAAAAATAAGATTTTGAATTTTTAAAGTTAAATTATAATATTACGGTAGCGTTTACTCAGTAAATTATTAACTGAACAGATACTTATAAAACTATAACTAACTTTGTAATGTAATGTTTTAATCTCTATTTTACTAACAAGGCAATAACTTTCAAAAGCTCGTAAAAAAGACAACATTCAAAAGATAAAAGCTACATGAAAAAGAGCAGCGATTTTTTCAACCAAAAATAATTTTAAAATATTACAAGAAAAATAAGGGATAAATGAAAGTTTTAAATACCTCCAATTTGTTTTCTGAACGAGTTTGATGAATTCATTAAATGCAGCCGACATAAAAAGCGCTGACTCACACAAGGGAAGCAACTCTAACCATTGACAGAGTTATTTCCCTGTAAAACATGAAAAAAATAAACAAAAACAAAAACGAGATAACAAAACAAAAGGATATGAAATGATAATGGAAAACGCGTCTATGAATGCATTTTTTCAAAATAACTCTGGAAAAAGTAACTTCTCGTATTTAATGAATCGTTTACAACACATTTCCAATACGCATTGTGCTTCGATATTTTATGTGTCATAAAACAGACAAAGGAAACATCTATCATTTATCTCAACTATAACACAAAAAAACTCTTTAACAAACTTCCCCAACGGAGTTTCCAATTACCTTTACACAATTCATTTATCAAATAATTGGATCTTTTAATTAGGATGTGTGACCAATAAACATATTTAAATGATTAATGAAACATGTTTTTTTAAATAAATTTACTTGAACCGTTACATCTATTCGCAACTATTTGCTGAAATATGAGTTATTAAAAAAGTTACATTCTTTCAAGTAGAGTAAGTAATATTCTACCCGTTTTACAGATTAGATTTAGACTATTATGGCTATTATATTTAAAACTAGCTGTACATAATCAAGGTTGCCCGTAAGTTTGTAGCGGTCATATACAGACCTATTTTTTCCCTCCGAAAAATGTACCCATGGAATGAGCTGGTCACACACTGACTAATCAACCTGCAGAGCGCATTGATTCTTTCTGTCGGCTGGAGAACTACTTCAGCCCTTTGGGAATCACAGGCTGCCCCAGAGAGACCCCGGCAAGCAACGAGGAAACACTTCTTTCACTCTCTCTCTCTCTTGCCCCTGGACGCTGACAGCAAATTCTATCTTCACTTGAAGATAGTTGCTGACAAACCTCAGGAACCAGGGAAACTAATATCTGGAGACCTGAGCACGACACATTCTTCACTGAAGCTACACAATTGTACACTCTTTTTTACGGACCCCATCTCCCATGCACGTTGCTTGGTTGACACGGGAGCCGCCTGCAGTATTTGGCCACTGAAACTCCTCACTGAGAAGTTACCAGTGTCGCCCATTTCACTGCAAGCTGTAAACCACTCCCCTATTCCCACGTACGGTCAAATTTCTCGTTCTTTGGACTTGAAATTGCGCAGAGACTTTACATGGGTATTTACTGTAACGGATTTACCTTATCCCATTTTGGGCTCGGACTTTCTGAACCACTTTAACTTTCTAGTGGACATGCGCAGAAATCGGCTGATAGATGCTAATACGTCTCTGGTTTAAAATAAAACACCCCATCTATCAGACCGGTATTTTTTATTGCCGCTACTGATGACCCGTAACAGACCCTACTACACTCCTACCGGAGTTAACTAACTTGAATTTTGTTGTGAGCAAACTAACTCACTCAACAAAACAATACATTGAGACAATAGGAGCTCCTGTGTTCTCATGCCCTCGTCGCTTACCTGCAGAGAAACTAAAAGCAGCAAAGGCGGAGTTTAATGATATGCTGCAGTTGGGAATTATACGCCCCTCGTCCAGTCCATGAACTTCTCTTTGCATATGGTCCCAAAGCGCTCCAGAGATTGGCGTCCGACTGGGGACTATCGACGACTCAATGCCATGACGGTACCAGATCGTTACCCAATCTCACATGTACAGGACTTTGCTTTGTCTCTGCACGGTTGTAAGACCTTCTCCAAACTGGACTTAGAAAAGGCTTACGAGCAGATTCCATTGAATCCTGCAGATATACCAAAAACGGCGGTAACAACTCTTTTTGGAGCATTTGAATTCCTGACTATGCCTTTCGGTTTGCGAAACGCGGCTAGTACCTTCCAACACTTCATGGCCAAAGTAGTGCGAGATCTTTACTTCGTCTATAACTACATAGACGAAATTCTTGTGGCAAGTGCCTCACCTGAGGAACATGTCACTCATCTACGCCTACTCTTCAAACGGTTTCAGCAATACCAGGTGAGGATTAACCTTTGGAAATGTGTTTTCAGTGTTTTGTCAATTGTTTTCTTGGGCCACATTATCAACCCTAAAGGCATATCTCCTTTGCCTGAAAAAGTTTAAGGCTCTACAAGACCTTCAACCACCCACTTCACTTCGCCAACTAGAGCACTTCCTCAGTCTTTAAACTACTACAGACGCTTTATACCACACTGTGCAAATCTCCTGTCTCCTCTTTCTGACCTATAACGTAACAGGAAGAAGAAAAATGAGCCTATTCACTGAATGATATTCAGCTGAAAACTTTCAATGGAGTGCAGGAAAAACTAGCGATAACATTCTTGCTTGCACATTCTGTGTCCGATGCCCAGTTTTCACTAGTCGTTGATGCATCAGGCACAGCTGTATGTGCAGTGTTGCAACAGCAGTACCAAAGTCAACTACAACCTCTCGAATACTTTCTGAGACAGTTGAAATTGGCAGAACAACGTTACAGCACGTTTGGCCGCAAACTCCTGGCAATTCACCTCGCAGTGAAATACTTTCAGCATTAACTCGAGGGCTGTCAATTCGTGATCTACACTGATCACCGTCCGCTTACATACGCACTGCGTGCTAATACTGACAATTATTCTCCTTGTGAAACTCGCCACTTGGAGTTGGTTTTGCAATTTACTAACGATATCTGACATATCTCTGGTTAACAGAATGCGGCGGCAGACACCTTGTCCTGCCTTCCTATCAATTCTCTGTCCTCACCTTCGGATATCGATATACAATAGATGGCCTTAGACCAGTCACGTCTGGACACTCTGGATCTGTCGTCACCTGAATTTGGAACTTGAAAATTCAAATACCTCGTCTTTTTGTTCCACTGACTCATCGTAAGGTTGTCTTTGATACTGTTCACAACTTGGCACACCCCGGACTCAAAGCCACAGTGAAGCTGATTTCGGCTAGATTTTTCTGGCTGAATATGAGGCGCAACATCACTGCCTGAACACGTTCCTGCATATCCTGCCAAAAGTCAAAGGTGCACAAGCATATCCGTGCACCGCTTGGAACATTCAGCACTCTAGACGCTCGGTTCAGCCATATTCACATTGGTCTGGTTGGACCATGGCCGGTCAGTTACTTATCCCCTGTACTGTATAGACAGCTTTACACGGTGGCCTGAAGCCATTCCTCTAAAAGATATTCTGGCTGAATCTGTAGGGCGAAACCTTATATCAGACTGGATATCGCATTACAGTTCCCACAACTATTAACACCGACCTAGGTGGACAGTTTGAATTCCACTTATCCAAGAACTTTCCAGGATTTTAGGGATTAAACATATCCATACTACTAACTATCATCCAGCTTCTAACGGGATGATAGAACACTTCCATCGTCAATTGAAAGCCGCATTGCATGCTTATCCTGACCAACAGCAATGGAGCGAGTACATACCAATAGGCCTTCTTGGCTGTTGCACTGCGATCAAAGAGGACCGCGTATACTCACCAGCCGAACTTGTTTATGGAGTACCTCTATCGTTGCCGGGTCAGATGCTGACTCTGATAGATTTAACGGCAACGGATACAGCTTTGTACACAGACAGAGTGCAAGATTATTTCAATAAGCTTCCACCTATGAACCCCAGGCAGCAGACCAAAAAATATTCGGTCTCTAAAGATATTTCTTCGTGGACTCACGTTTTTGTTAGAAAAGACTCTGTGAAAGCCCCTCTTACTCCACCTTATGCTGGTCCTTCGCACTGACAAATTATTCACACTAGACATCGGAAGTAAAAAAGAAACTATATCTATTTACAGGGTAAAAAGAGCCTTTTTAGACACAAAACACAAGAGTCACATATTCCTCCTACATAGATATTGTATTAACACACTATTATACCAGTAAAAGTGTATACACGTCCAAAAGACGATTACGTCACAACTACACGCAGTGGTCGGCGAGTACATTGGCCCAAAAAACTGTGTAAGACTCTATATATATAGAATGAGCTTTTTTGAGTCCTTATACTCTATTGTACCATTATTGCTTTTCACAGAAAAGACAAACATTTTCCACAAAAAATAATTTTCACAGAAAATACATAATGACTACTTTTTCTCTCTATCGGCTTTCCGTCTAAGCTGGGGGGGGGGGGTTGCAGAGGTATTAAACAGACCTATTTTCTCCCTCCAAAAAATCTCCCCATGGAGTGAGCTGGCCACACACTGAGAAATCAGCTTGCAGGGGGCATTGATTCCTTCTGCTGGTTGAAGAACTACTTCAGCCCGTTTGGGAATCATAGGCGGTCCCTAGCAACGAGGAAACACTCCTTTCACTCTTTCTCCTGCCCCTGTTCACTGGACGGTCAAAGTAAATTTTATCTTCGCCTGAAGATAGTTGCTGACAGACCTCACGCAGCTCTAAGAACTCTTAATTTCCTTTTCCTCTCTCGGACACTGCCCAAGTTTTTTCTACCTATACTAAACGGTATAGGTAACCTTTGTGAAGAAACCCTTTTCGTTGTTGTTATGAAGAGGTTTTGTTAATTAATTTCGTGTCTGAAACGTAAGATAGGAACAACGTCCCCTTTCTTTACACTAAGTGTTATTTTCATCAACGTATTTCGTTTTTTTTTAAAATAAGATTTTGAATTTGAAAAGTTAAATTTAAATATTACGGCATCGTTTGGTCATTAAATTATCAACTGAAACAATAGTTATACTACAACTAATTTTGTTAATTTAATGTTGTTTTTATCTATATGAATAAATTAATTCGATGGAATTAGCTCTCAAACCGTTCACGGTTTTAATTAAATGAGGATTTTCTAAGAACTGAACAGCCATACATCACTTTCTACACACAGTTCCAAGTTCCTTTCAAATTCCAGTTTATTGAACAGTAAGCTATAATAATCTTTTTATCAATTAATAACCGATTAAAATGACTAGCACGTGATTTATTTCGTGGCTCTTCAATATTCTTAAATGGTTTTGAATCGCAAACAGTAAATTTAGAATACGCATTGTGTTTCGGCATTTAATTACCCAAAACGGGTTGATGCATAATAAAGAAGACTAACAAAATATCTATTCTCATCGCATGAAAAAATCTTTACCAAAGTTTTCCAACGTAGTTTTCAATTACTTTTCTGTGGAGCCGACTGGATTCGAACCTGGAACACCCAGGTTTTCAGTCCGTGTCGATATCCACTTAACCAACCGAAATAAAAAGCGCTGACTCATACAAATGACAAGGGACGTAACTATGAAGGTTTACAGAGTTATTTCCCTTTAAAACATAAGAAAACGAGATGATGTAATAATAAAGATTTAACGCGTCTAGAAATTAAAGTTTTCCAAAATAACACTGGAAAAAGTAATGTCCTGTGTTTAATGAATCGTTTAGAACACATTTCCAATACACATTGTATTTTATATGTATCATAAAACAGAAAACGAAACATAAAAAATTTATCTCAACTATAACACGAAAACTCACTTTCCCGACCTTGTGTCACATCTTACCGCAGTGTGAGGTAGATAAATACCAAGTCTTTAACAAACTTCCTCAACGGGGTTTCCAATTACTTTTACATAATTCATTAATCAAATAATTTTGATCTTTTAATTATAAAGTGTGACCATACACATCTTTTAAAGATAAATGAAACATTTTTCTTTTTTTTTTTTTTTAAATATAAATGTACTTGAACCATTACATCTATTTGCAACTATTTGCTGAAATATGAGTTATAAAATATTTACATTTTCTAAATTTCAATAAGTAACATTCTTCCCTTTTTTATGGATTTTATTTAGACGATTCTGGTTATTATATTTAAAACTAACCGTACCTAATAAAGATTGCTCCTAAATCTATTCACTATAAGTTTTCTTTTATGTTTCTTTACCACTAATTGTTCTTTACATCTACATTTTTTTTTTGATAGGATTTTAATCGTGAAAGTTAAATTATAATATTACGATAGCGTTTAGTAATTAAATTATTAACTGAACAAATACTTATAAAACTACAACTAACTTTGTAATGTAATGTTTTAATCTCTATTTTACTAACAAGGCAATGACTTTAATAAACTCGTAAAAAAGACAAAATTCAAAAGATTAAAACTACATGGAAAAGAGCAGCGATTTTTTTCAACTCAAAATATATTTAAATTATTACTAAAGAAATAAGAGATAAATTAAAGTTTTAAATACCTCCAATTTGTTTTCTGAACGCGTTTGATGAATTCACTAAATGCAGCCGACATAAAACGCTGACACATACAAATGACAATAGAGTTTAAGGAGTTATTCTCCTTTTAATCATGAACAATATACGAGATGACAAAACAAAAGATTTGTAATAATAAATTAAACAAATACTTATAAAACTATAACATAACTAACTTTGTAATGTAATATTTTAATCTCTATTTTACTAACAAACTAAAAATTTTGAAAACGTCGTAAAAAAGACAAAATTAGGTTGATAAAAGCTACATGCAAAGTAAACGCGATTTTTTTCAATAAAAAATATTTAAAAAAATATTACTACAGAAATGAGAGGTAAATGAAGCTTTAAAATACCTTCAATTTGTTTTTTGAACGAGTTTGATGAATTCACTAAATGCAGCCGACATAAAAATCCCTGACTCATACAAATGACAAGGGACGTAACTATGAAGATTTACAGAGTTATTTCCCTTTAATACATAAGAAAACGAGATGATGTAATAATAAAGTTTTGTATAAAATGTTTGAAGGTAAATCATATCAATTTTTTCACCCGATATAAAATGATTATGGAAAACGCATGTAGAAATGAAAGTTCTCCAAAATAACACAGGAAAAATTAATGTCCTGTGTTTAATGAATTGTTAGCAACACATTTCCAATACGCATTGTATTTTATACGTATCATAAAACAGAAAACGAAACATTAATAATTTATCTCAACTATAACACGAAAAAGTCTTTAACAAACTTCTCCAACGGAGTTTCCAATTACTTTTACATAATTCATAAGTAAAATAATTTTGATCTTTTAATTATAAAGTGTGACCATAAACATCTTTTAAAGATAAATGAAACTTAAAAAAAAAAAATGTATTTGAACCTTTACATCTATTTGAAACTATTTGCTGAAATATAAGTTATAAAATATTTACATTTTCTAAATTTCAATAAGTAACATTCTTCCCTTTTTTATGGATTTTATTTAGACTATACTGGCTATTATATTTAAAATAAGCCGTACCTAGTCAAGATTGCCTTTAAATCTATTCACTATAAGTTTCCTTATATGTTTCTTTTAAACTAATTGTTCTTTACATCAAAATATATATTTTTTTTTGATAGAATTTAAATCGTGAAAGTCAAATTTAAATATTATGATAGCGTTTAGTAATTAAATTATTAACTGAACAAATACTTATAAAACTATAACTAACTTTGTAATGTAATGTTTTAATCTCTATTTTACTAACAAGGCGATAACTTTCAAAAGCTCGTAAAAAGACAAAATTCAAAAGACAAAAGCTACATGCAAAAGAGCAGCAAATTTTTTCAACTAAAAATGTATTTAAATTATTACTAAAGAAATAAGAGAGAAATGAAAGTTTTAAATACCTCCAATTTGTTTTCTGAACAAGTTTGATGAATTCACTAAATGCAGCCGACATAAAACGCTGACGCATACAAATGACAATAGAGTTTAAGGAGAATCTTTTAAACATGACACAAAAACGAGATGACAAAAATAAGATTTGTAATAATAAATTGAATAAATACTTATAAAACTATAATATTTTTAATCTCTATTTTACTAACAAACTAAGAATTTTCAAAACGTCGTAAAAAAGACAAAATTAGGTTGATAAAAGCTACATGTAAAGTAGACGCGATTTTTTTCAATGAAAAATATGAAAAAATATGTTACTAAAGAAATGAGAGGTAAATGAAGCTTTAAAATACCTTCAATTTGTTTTTTGAACGAGTTTGATGAATTCACTAAATGCAGCCGACATTTTCTCTTCTTTCGTGTGAATCAGATGATTCTAGTGGTGGCATTAGTTTCCCCGATGTATTTCTAGTTAGAAATCTGTATGGAAAGACATCGGGTCCTTACGAGAAGGACCACGAGAAGGTTGCCAACATCCCTAAGTGACAGTGGTACTGTGGAACCGACTAGATTCGAACTTGGAACACCCAGGTCTTCAATCCGTGTCGATATCCACTTAACCAGCTGAAATAAAAAGCGCTGACTCATACAAATGACAAGGGACGTAACTATAAAGGTTTACAGAGTTATTTCCCTTTAAAACATAAGAAAACGAGATGATGTAATAATAAAGATTTAACACGTCTAGAAATTAAAGTTTTCCAAAATAACACTGGAAAAAGTGATGTCCTGTGTTTAATGAATCGTTTACAACACATTTCCAATACACATTGTATTTTATATGTACCATAAAACAGAAAACGAAACATTAATAATTTATCCCAACTATAACACGGAAACCCATTTCCTGACCTTGTGTCACATCTTACCGCAGTGTGAGGTAGATAAATACCAAGTCTTTAAAAAACTTCACCCACGGGGTATCCAATTACTTTTACATAATTCATTGATCAAATAATTTTGATCTTGTAATTATAAAGTGTGACCAATAAACATTTTTTAAAGATAAATGAAACATTTCTTTTTTTTTTTTAAATAAATGTATTTGAACATTTACATCTATTTGCAACTATTTTCTGAAATATGAGTTATAAAAATTTACATTTTCTAAATTTCAATAATTGTTCTTTACATCAAAATATTTATTTATTTTTTTTGATAGAATTTATATCGTGAAAATTAAATTTAAATATTACGATATCGTTTAGTAATTAAATTATTAACTGAACAAATACTTATAAAACTATAACTAATTTTGTAATGTAATGTTTTAATCTCTATTTTACTAACAAGGCGATAACTTTCAAAAGCTCGTTACAAAGACAAAATTCAAAAGATAAAAGCTACATGCAGAAGAGAAAATATTTTTTTCCACTAAAAATTTATTTAAATTATTACTAAAGAAATAAGAGAGAAATGAAAGTTTTAAATACCTCCAATTTGTTTTCTGAACAAGTTTGATGAATTCACTAAATGCAGCCGACATAAAACGCTAACGCATACAAATGACAATAGAGTTTAAGGAGAATCTTTTAAACATGACACAAAAACGAGATGACACAACAAAAGATTTGTAATAATAAATTGAACAAATACTTATGAAACTATAACATAACTAACTTTGTAATGTAATACTTTAATCTCTATTTTACTAACAAACTAAAATTTTTGAAAACGTCGTAAAAAAGACAAAATTAGGTAGATAAAAGCTACATGCAAAGTAGACACTTTTTTATTTCAATAAAAATATTTTAACAAATATTACTAAAGAAATGAGAGAGAAATGAAGCTTTAAAATACCTTCAATTTGTTTTTTGAACGAGTTTGATGAATTCACTAAATGCAGCCGACATCTTCTCTCCTTGCTTGTGAATCAGATGATTCTAGTGGTGGCATTAGTTTCCCCGATGTATTTCTAGTTAGAAATCTTTATGGAAAGACATCGGGTCCTTACGAGAAGGACCACGAGAAGGTTGCCAACATCACTAAGTGACAGTAGTACTGTGGAAACGACTGGATTCGAACTTGGAACACCCAGGTCTTCAGTCCGTGTCGATATCCACTTAACCAACCGAAATAAAAAAAACGCTGACTCATACAAATGACAAGGGACGTAACTATAAAGATTTACAGAGTTATTTTCCTTTAAAACATAAGAAAACGAGATGATGTAATAATAAAGATTTAACGCGTCTAGAAATTAAAGTTTTGAAAAATAACACTGGAAAAAGTAATGTCCTGTGTTTAATGAATCGTTTACAACACATTTCCAATACACATTGTATTTTTTATGTATCATAAAACAGAAAACGAAACATAAAAAATTTATCTAAACTATAACACGAAAACCCACTTTCCCGACCTTGTGTCACATCTTACCGCAGTGTGAGGTAGATAAATACCAAGTCTTTAACAAACTTCCTCAACGGGGTTTCCAATTACTTTTACATAATTCATTAATCAAATAATTTTGATCTTTTAATTATAAAGTGTGACCATTAACATCTTTTAAAGATAAATGAAACATTTCTTCTTTTTTAAAAAAAATAAATGTACTTGAACCTTTAGATCTATTTGCAACTATTTGCTGAAATATGAGTTATAAAATATTTACATTTTCTAAATTTCAATAAGTAACATTCTTCTTTTTTTTAATGGATTTTAGGTAGACTATTCTGGCTATTATATTTAAAACTAACCGTACCTAATCAAGATTGCACCTAAATCTATTCACTATAAGTTTTCTTTTATGTTTCTTTTAAACTAATTGTTCTTTACATCAAATTATTTATTTATTTTTTTGATAGAATTTAAATAGTGATAGTTAAATTTAAATATTACGAAAGCGTTTAGTAATTAAATTATTAACTGAACAAATACTTATAAAACTATAACTAACTTTGTAATGTAATGTTTTAATCTCTATTTTACTAACGAGGCAATGACTTTCAAAAACTCGTTACAAAGACAAAATTAAAATGATAAAAGCTACATGCAAAAGAGCAGCGACTTTTTTCAACTAAAAATATATTTAAATTATTACTAAAGAAATAAGAGAAATAAAAGTTTTAAATACCTCCAATTTGTTTTCTTAACGCGTTTGATGAATTCACTAAATACAGCCGACATAAAACGCTGACACATACAATTGACAAGAGAGTTTAAGGAGTTATTCTCCTTTTAATCATGAACAAAATACGAGATCACAAAACAAAAGATGTTTTAATAATAAATTGAACAAATACTCATAAAACTATAACATAACTAACTTTGTAATGTAATATTTAAATCTTTATTTTACTAACAAACTAAAAATTTTGAAAACGTCGTAAAAACACAAAATTAGGTAGTTAAAAGCTACATGCAAAGTAGACGCGATTTATTTCAATAAAAAATATTTGAAAAAAATATTACTACAGAAATGAGAGGTAAATGAAGCTTTAAAATACCTTCAATTTGTTTTTTGAACGAGTTTGATGAATTCACTAAATGCAGCCGACATAAAAATCCCTGACTCATACAAATGACAAGGGACGTAACTATGAAGATTTACAGAGTTATTTCCCTTTAAAACATTAAAAAAAAACGAGATGATGTAATAATAAAGTTTGTATAAAATGTTTAAAGGTACATTTTATTAATTTTTGCAACCGATATATAATAATTATGGGAAACGCGTTTATAAATTAAAGTTTTCCAAATAACTCTGGAAGAAGTAATGTCCTGTGTTTAAGTAATCGTTTACAACACATTTCCAATACACATTGTGCTTTGGTATTTTATGTGTCATAAAACAGACACACGAAACATTAATAATTTATCTCAAGTATAACACGCAAAAGTTTTTAACAGACTTCTTCAACGAGGTTTCCAATTACTTTTACATAATTCATTAATCAAATAATTTTGATCTTTTAATTATAAAGTGTGACCAATTAACATATTTGAAAGATTATTGAAATATTAATTTATTTTTTTACTATAACCTTTACATCTATTTGCAAATATTTTCTGAAATATGAGATATAAAATATTTATATTTTCTAAATTTGACTTTTTTACGGATTTGATTTAGAATATTTTGGCTATTATATTTAAAACTAGCTGTACTTAATCGGCTTGCCGTATTTTATATTTATTTTGCTTTATTTATTTATTTTTTAACTATGAATTTCTTTTTTTTTTATCAAATTATTATTTTTTTAATAGGATTTTAATTGTTAAAGTTAAATTTAAATATTACGGTAGCATTTGGTTATTAGACAAGGTCCCCAAAAGAGTTCCTAATCTGATAGGTCCCGCACTATCCACCAAACTCAATCCCCTGTCCCATCGCCGCAATGTTGCATCTGTGTGCTTGTTTTACAAGTACTTCAATGGAATGTGCTCCGATGAACCTCATGCTTTGGTACCCCCTTGACGTGAATACACTCGACCAATCCGACAATCAGTTAAATCCCATCTATTCACTGTGGAGGTCACCAGATGCTGGAGAGCCTTCTACTCCAATAGCTTTTTTCCTCGAGCTGGCGACCTTTGGAACCCCCACCCTGCTTCCTGTTTCTTCAACTGTACCGACATGCAGAAATATAAAACTAATGTTAACAAGCATCTCGCTGCACAGCTCACAATTTAGGATGACCCCTTAATCTTTCACCCTAATTCTCGAGCTTCTTTACGTCTACAGTGGCAACTTGCCTTGTTTGGGTGAACTAAGTTAAAAAAAAATTGTTAATTGAACAAATACATATAAAACTATCACTGACTTTGTAATGTAATGTTGTTTTAATCTCTACTTACTAACCAGCCGATAACTTTGAAAAGGTCGTAAAAATACAAAATTAAGCAGATAAAAGCTACATGCAAAGTAACAGCGATTTTTTTTTCAATAAAAAATAATTTGTAAAAATATTACTAAAGAAACAAGATATAAATGAAAGTTTTAAATACCTTCGATTTGTTTTCTGAACGAGTTTGATGAATTCAATAAATGTAGCCGACATAAAACGCTAACTCGTATAAATGACATGGGGCGTAAATCTGTCGGCTTCAGAGTTGGGAACATGAACAAAAACGAGATGACAAAAAGACTTTTAATAAACAATTTCCATATAAAATGTTTAAAGGTAAATCATATCAATTTTTGCAACAGATGAAAAATTATTATGGAAAACGCGTTTATAAATTTAAGTTTTCAAAAATAACTGGAAAAAGTAACCTCTTGTTAATGAATCGTTTACAACACATTCCTAATACGCATTGTTTACATTTTTAATTTTTTTTATCATAGTTCACCCCAAACAAGGCAGACCGACAGTGTAGATTTAAGGGGCTACTGAGAATTAGGGTGTAAATTTTGGGGTCATCTTAGGTGGGGAGGTGTGCAGCGAGATGTCAGTTTATATTACTTGTAAATTTCGGCATGTCGGTACAGCCAGGGAACCAGGGAGCAGGGAGGGAATCCCAGAGGCTGGCAACACGAGGAAAGAAGCTATTGGAGTAGAAGGCTCTCTGGCATCTGGGAACCTTCACAATGAATATATCAGACATAGCTGATTTTTGGGTTGGTCTAGTGTATTTACGTCGAGGGGGCACTAGAGCAGCAAGTTCATCGGAGCACAGTCCATTGAATTACTTGTAAAACAGGCACAAGGATGCAACATTGTGACGATGGGACAAGGGGCTGGAGCTTGGTGGATAGTGAGGGACCTATTAAGTTAGCGACTCTTTTTTTGACCTTGTCTAAGAGGGAGAGACTAGTGGATGATGCACCAGCTCAGATGTGTCAACAATACTCCATGTATGGGCAGATGGTGGCATATATGTATGAGAAGTTTACTAGCACGGTAGATGGAGCCCACTTTCTTTGCAGCAGCCTTGGCAATGTCTTCTATGTATTATTTCCAATTCATGTTAACTGTGAATGTTAGGCCGACGAGTTTAAAGGTTGGATTCTTAGCTAGGGTGTTATTTGTCATGGCAATAGGCGGCTGGAGAGGTTTCTTCTAGTTATTGAATTAAAGGAGCGTTGTCTTTGCAGCATTAAATGATACCATCTATTTATTACCCCATTCCACTACAGACTGGAGGCCACTTTCTAAGGATTCAGCCATTACGTCGGATATGTGCGCGCCCGTTTTGCCCACATCACGAGAGTAGAGCGTGGTGTTGTCCGCAAATATACCTATCTCAGACTCAATGTCACCAGGGAGGTCCCTTAGGAAAATCAGGAACAGTAAAGGTATAAGAATGGATCCCTGGGGTACACCAGCATTTATGTCACGTTGCTTAGATGAACGGCACACGAGAACAGCCTGGATTTTTATTTTGGTTAGTAAGTATCTAATTATATTAAATGTTCGTTCAGTTATACCATATGAGTGAATTTTTAGGAGAAACCCTGCCATACCATCGCAAGAGCTTTGGATATATCAAGCGCTACCACCCTAGCTTCATCTGCCTTGTCAGTGTATGATATATGCGTTCAGAGATGATCGTACCGATATCCGCAGTAGATCGGGATTGCCTCAATCCATACTGAGTGTCAGAAAGAAGTTTAGCATTAACTAAGTGCCAGTCTATAGCTAGATTGATTAAGGATTCAAAGAGTTTAGAAAAGATCGGGAATAGACTGAATGGACGATAGTTCTGAGGATCAGTTCTATCTTCAGAATCTGTTAAGACTGGTACCACAGAGGCAATTTTCCAGGGAAGCAAGATTCGGCAAGGCATTTGTTGTAGAGTTTTGAGAGGACAGGGGCCAGTTCAGCAGAGCATTTCTTTATTACAATTACTGGTATAAGATCAGGCCCACACGCTTTGGAGGTGTCAAAGTTTTTTATAATGTCCCTGACCTGAGATGGGATGATGACCAGATAATCAAGTGTGGCTTCGGTCCGCAATGGTAATTTAGAGAGGGGTGGTTTGCTGAGTCCAAAGTGGAGTTTTAGGCAAAACGCCGGGCAAGTAGTTCAGCCTTATCCGTTGCCGTGCAAACGACATCATTGTTTACCACACTATTGTAGATTTTCCAGAAATCGCGAGTACCTAGTTTCTGTGATTGAATGCGTCTTTTGATTATCTCTGTATACCTTCTCTTTACTTAACTTATCACTATTTTACAATTATTTCTTGACTCTATGAATTTCTGCATATTCGCAGTTTACTACGGTTGTGCTTCGGTATTTAATTACCTAAAATGGTTGATTTATTATAAAACGAAACATTTATCCTTTATCTCAACCTTAACACGAAATAGTTTTTCACAAACTTTTCCAACCGTTTTTTTCAATTACATATTTATTTATTAATTGAGTTTGATTTTTTAATAATAAACATCTTTTAAAGATTAATGAAATATATATTTAAAAAAATCATAAAAAAAAATCATAAAAAATATATTTACTTGAATCTTTTCTTTTATTACAAACTATGTCGGTGAAATATGAGTTATAAAATATTTACATTTTCATAATTTGAATAAGTAACATTCTTCCCTTTTTTACAGATTAGATTTAGACTATTCTGGCTATTATATCTAAAACTAGCAGTGCCTAATCGGCGTTGCCCGTAAGTCTTTTCACTTTCATTTTTGATTTGCTTTTTTGTTTGCTTGTTTTTGTTTTTAACTAAGTGTTTCGTTTCTTTTTTAAGAGGATTTTGAAAGTTTAATTTAAATATTACGGTATCGTTTGGTCATGAAATTTTTAGTTTAACCAATAGTTTTAAAACTATAACACATGTCGTAAATTTTATGTTGTTTTAATCTCTATTAATAAAATTATTTGATATAATTAGATCTCAAACCGTTCACTGTTTTAACTAAATGAGGATCTTTTACGAACTGTACAGCCATAATTACTTTCTATTTGACAGTTCCAAATTCCTTTCAAATTTCGGTTTATTGAACAGTAAATTTAATAATCGTTCTATCAATTAATAATTGATTAAAATGACCAGCACCTGTTTTACTTTCGTAACTATTTGAAATTCTAAAGTGGGTTTTAAGTCTTTAAACTGTTAATTAAAAACGTGGTTTCTCGCTTGAATAAACATTTAACGAAAAATGTCGACGATGATGATAACTTTCAAATGTCGTAAAAAAGACAAAATCAAACAGATAAAAGCTACATGCCAGGTAGCAGCGATTTCTTTTCAATCAGAAATAATTTATAATACCTTCAATTTGTTTTTCTGAACGAGTTTGACGAGTGCAATAAATGCAACCGACATAACACGTTGACTCTTATAATTAACAAGGGCGTAACTCTGACGTTCATAGAATTATTTCCCTTGAGCACTTCAAAAGATTTGTAATAATACATTTTTATGTAAAATATTAAAACATAAATCAGATCATTTTTTGCAACAGATAAAAATTGATTATGCAAAACTCGTCTATAAATTCAAGTTTTCTAAAATAACTATGGGAAAAATAAACATTTCTGTTTAATGAATCGTTTACAACACATTTCTAATACGCATTTACAAACGAAAAATCCATTCTTTATGTAAACCATCGCACGAAAAAGTCTTTAACAGAATTTTCCAACTGATTTTCAAATTACTTTTTCATATTTATTTATCAAGTGATGTTTATTTTTGAAATTATAATATGTGATATTTTGATTATGAATATTTATTAAAGATTAATGAAATATAAAAAAAATCTTTAAAAACAAATTTACTTGAGCCTGTTCTTCTATTACAAACTATATCGCTGATAAATGAGCTATAAAAGATTTATATCTTCTAAATTTGAATAAGTAACATTCTTCCATTTAGATTTAGACTGTAGCAACCATTAAGTTGGTGTTAAATTCTAAAAACAGGAGAAACACATGGGAATGTTGAAATGGAAGAAGAAAACATTGTTTAAATAACGCAAAATATTTATATATATATACACAATTACAAGACATTAATTTTTCATTTGAAATGTTCAGTTAGACAAGTAATAAAATGTATAGGTTTTTGTCTGTTATTCACGAGTATGTATATGCGTACGACACTGGCGACGTTTGCGTGATGCTTTGCGTTAGAACGCGTAAGTGTGTGAATTTGTCAGACTGCGTAGGTGTACGAATGTGTGCGTGCGTGAGTTGAGCATTGATTGAGACAGTGTACGTGTAGGTTGTCAGAGTGCGTAAGAATGTGTGTGTGAGTTGAATAGTGACAGCCTCCCAGGCCCAAGAGGGCGAGGGAAGTGAAAACGTTGTTCTCTTGTTAGCCGTGTGCTGACCTTTTTCCAACTTGGTTTCTCGACGAAAACTTCACCTTAAATAAGGTTTCAATCGGCCCAAGGAAGTATCTTTTGAGTTTGTGCGCGAAAAAAGGGATTTTAATCGCAGAGATGCGGTGGACGTAGTTAAAAGCATATCACTTGACATCTGTTTTTACCTTTTTTGCTAAACATGCCACTGGGAGCCGGTTTTTGACACAAAAATCTAATTTCGTTTTTAAATTGAATTTTTGGACGTGATTTGTGCTTTTATCCACGCCGTTGGTCAATTAATATTATAAGGTTGAGATACATGTCAATCTTATATGACTATTTTGTCTATTATTTTTAAAACTAGCTGTACATAATCAGTGTTTCCCGAGAGTCTCTTTACTTTCATTTTTATTTTGCTTGTTTGTTTTTATTTCAAACTAAGTGTTTGTTTTTCTATTAAAGTATTTTGATTTCTTTTTTAATTAGGATTTTGAATTTTGAAAGTTAAATTTAAATATTATGGTAGTGTTTGGTCATTAAATTATTAATTGAACCAATGGTTATAAAACTATTACTAATTTTTATAATTTAATGTTTAATCTCTGTTTATAAAATTATTAGATGAAATTAGTTCTAAAGCCGTTCACTCTTTTAATCAAATGAAGATTTTCTAAGAACTGGACTGTAGACAGTAGGGCCCTCCAAAACGCATCATAGAATTTACCCCCTATATGTACCACGATGTAACTTAAATATAGGTTAATATAATATTAACCGATCATAACTTTTGTACCATTCAAAAGAAGAAACCTAAAATGAACTGCTAATGTTTTAAACAAAACATTTTCAGCATACAAAAATAATGAAAATGAGAAACTAACATTGTGTTTACATTATCGATGCCTTAAAACAATGTTCTTATATAGTGGCCGTTTTTAACGTGCAGACATACCCGTGTTTAATTTAAAACATCTAGCAAAATATCAACTAATGGTCAGATTTTGACGAAATTTTCGATATTTATTCACTTTTGGATTAATTTATATTTGAATGCAGTTTTCGTAAAATATATGAGAGGAAATCTTTTTTGTACGTGATCCCCCCCCCCCCTATTTCATTTTATGAAATCTGAACAAAATATATTATAATCGATCGAAATCTTAATATTTTATATATCTGAAGAGCCTGGAAAACATATATGCGTTTTGTTAGGATTCATAAACACATAATTTCGTACACTTACAGTGAATTCGTGAATAAAAAATGAAAATAAATTCAATGTTATTATGTTTTGGAAAAATACTGCCTTTTCTCATAAATATACACTATAATCTGTTGAATTGCAAAGAAGAATATACATTCTCAAAAATAATTAATTGTTAAAAGATTTAAATAATTTCGAATGATTCCATCCTTTGAAATGTGCAGTGTTAAACGCCGATTTTGGAAAAAAAGTGTTCCGAATTTTTCAAAGTATTTTAATATAATATAAAAGTGACTATTGCCAGGCGTAAAATATCGGCAGCGATAAAAATGTGTGATTAGACATAGACATTTTATTTGTTAGTGGCTAGTAACGTATTTGAGCGCTGTTTTGAGCAATAAAAAGTATGGTAGCCTTTAACGTGATACACTAATGCGTTAGCGGTATGAATTCACAACTTAGACAAAAAACATCCGTTAGCACTATTCGTTAGTGTTTTCACTGTTTCTTTTAAGTATATTTTTTACGCTAAATAGAAAACGTATTTCTTCAACAAAAGTAAGTATTATATTAATTAATCAAATTTTCTTCTTTTTAAAATATTTAAATCTTTATTTGTTCAAAGATTTCTTTCGAATAAATATATACATATTTTAAAATAATAAATAAATAAATATATATATATATATATATATATATATATATATATATATATATATATATATATATATATATATTAATAAATAACATATTTGTGTAACTAAGAAAACAAAATAATAGCAAAAACGTACAACTGTTGGACCGGACAACACAATCGATTTTTAAAAAGTCATAATGAGCCAGAAAGATATTTATGTGGCTTTTTGTAGGTACAGAAAACTGCATACACAATTCTGAGTTTAGTTTATAAACATACCACCCGCGCTGGAATAAAACGGATTTTTTTACTTAATTCTCAAGATAAAGATAATTATTTTCCTCCAGTTCTATAAGTTAATCTTTAAATAAACTATTTGACTTTAAAACAACTTTCTATAAATATAACTTTACTGTAGGAATATTTAAAAACAAATAATTAAAAACGCATTTAAGCATTTTATGTAAAGTACGGAAATAATGAGGACGTCACTGATTCTATGGTGTGTTTTGAGGGTTCCTAGTGGACAGCCATAAATTACTTTCTATTCGCCAGTTCCAAATTCTTTTCAAATTTCTGTTTATTGAACGGAAAACTTTAATAATCGTTCTATCATGTAATAACCGATTAAAAATGTCCGCCACTTGTTTTACTTCGTGGCTCTTCGAGCGTCTAAAGTGGTTTTGAAGCATTTAAATTGTCGATTATAATGTAATTTCTTACTAACAAGCCGATAATTCTTTTGAGAGTTAATATGTTGTTCATCAGCTGGTGACCTACATAAGTATAATAGTTGACAAAATAAAACACATAAATAATACATTGAAGGTAGCAAACATTAAATTCATTAAAGAAATCAGAGCAAAATTTAAGTTTGAAATACCATCAATTCCTTTTCTGAACAAGTTTGATGAATTCAATAAAAGCAGCTGACATAAAACGCTGTATCTTATAATTGACAAGTGACAAGAAAACTTTAAAAGAAAACGAGATGATTAACAAAAAAATTGTAATAATAAATTTTCCTGCAAACTTTTAAAAGGTGAAACATTATTTTTTGGAACCGATAAAAAATAATTATGGAAAACTCATCTATGAATTAAACTTTTCTAAACTATTAAAACAATACTATTTGTGTTTAATGAATCTTTTACAACAGATGTCCATTACGCATTGTGCTTCGGCATTTAATTATCCAAAAGGGGTTAATGTGTCATAAAACAGACAAACGAAACATTCATTCTTTATCTCAACCATCACACGAAAAAGTTTTTAAAAACTTTTCCATCGAGTTTTCCAATTACTTTTACATATTTATTCAATATTTGTTGATTTCTTTAATAATAAAATGCGGTGACCATGTTTTGTAAGATTAATGAAATATTAAAAAAAAAATCTTTAAAACTAAATTTAATTACACATTTTCTTCTATTACAGACTATATTGCTTAAATATAAGTTATAAAATATGTACATTTTCTCAATATGAATAAATAACATTCTTCTCATTTGCACGTATTAGATTTAGGCTACTGTGACTAAAATGTTTAAAATTAGATGTACTTAATCCGCGTTACCCGGGATTCTTTTTGTTTCGCTTGTCTTTTGGGAGCAAGACTACAATAAGGATCCCAGTTCATTAACACAATACGTGGAACATATTCCGGAAGTCACCGGCGTCTTCCGGTTGACCTCGCAATACACGTGGTCTCTATTTACAAAACAACTTGTAAATAAACCTTTTATTTCGGAATTTTTTTTCTTTTAACATGTTAATATTTATTTTAAGGCAGAGGGTCCATAAATAAAACAAATAAAATATTAACATGTTTTCTTTTAAAAGATGTTTTGTCACATGTTTTTGCGTCACTATTTACTTGCCTCCCCACGAGGGCAGAAATGGGGTGTATGAAATATTTATCGCCGGACTTAAGTAATCTTCCGTTTTGTAGGGGAAAATAAAGCTTCCCAAAAAGGGGCACTCTGGATCTTACCTCAGTTTAGAAGGATTTTTCCATACTACACTTTACTCCTAGCCCGAGGAGGCAAAAACGGAAGATTACGCAAGTTATTTTAATAAATAAACGAAATATATACGCTTTTTAAAAAATCGGCTGACTTGTAATCTTTCAATTTGCCTCCCCACGATGACGGAGTTAGACTTCAAAAATCACTTTCCAAACGGAAGCAATTTAAAGTTTATGAAGTTTTTTCCTTTTTTTTCTGTAAGCAACAATTATAAACAAATAAATAAAATATCGCTATTTACTCGCCTCCCTACAAAAAGAAAAGAAAGTATTTTCCTATAACCCTCCACTTTTTCTTAAAATACACAACACGAAATATAGAATGTTCTGCGTTTAAAATTTGTTTATATTTAGCAAATAAAAGTAAAACAAAAAAAACGATGAATTGTTTTGTTTATTGCAAAACGAAAGATTACAAGTCAGCCGATTTAAAAAAAAAACGTATATATTTCGTTTATTTATTAACTGCCTTAAAATAAATATTAACATGTTAAAAGAAAAAAAATTCGAAATATAAAGGTTTATTTACAAGTTGTTTTGTAAATAGCGACCACGTGTATTGCGAGGTCAACTGGAAGACGCCGGTGACTTCCGGAATATGTTCCGCGTATTGTGTTAATGAACTGGGATCCTTATTGTGGTCTTGGTCCGTTTTTTGTTTGTTTATTTCAACTATACGTTTGTTTATTTTAGTTTACTAAACTATTTACTTTTTAAAAATATAACACATCACTAAATAAGTCTCGAACGTGACACATAGGTGGCGCCACTAATATAGATCCATATAATTTTTATAAAGTACTAACCTGCATGGTTCGTGTGAACATTTTGAACGAATTGGATTATATATTTAAAAATTATAGTTATTTAAGTGTACCATCTGTTGCAAATTTAAGAAAAAATGGAAAAAAATCTTACTTTTGTATTTGATGAAGCATTGTTTTCTAATGAGAAAAATACTATTTAAGCAATGCAATTGTTTGATAAGTATGATTTGGACATTGTTCTGTCAGAAACAACGGTTAAAGAGGGGTATGCTGACTTTAAACGCAGTTGTACAGGCGCAAATACTTCTGAATGCTCAGCTAGCCCAAATTTGGTAGTTGTCCCGAAGAACATAAAAAAATGTCCATAAACCTTTTTTGGACGGGTCGTAAATTAAAGTTGCATGAGATAGCAGACGAGTTGAAGATATCAGAGGGCAGTGTATTCACTATTTTGCATGAAGATTTGTCAATGAGAAAGCTGATTTTAAAGTGTGAGGCGCGTTTGCTCACAGTCAATCAAAAACAACAACGCGTCGACGATTCAGAGCGTTGTTTGCAATCGTTTCAACGAAGCAAACAATTCTTTTTTGTGTGTGTGTCAATATGTCACAATGGATATAATATGGATGCACCACTTAAATCCGAAGTCACATCGGCAGTCAGTTGAGTGGATAGCAGTAGGTGAAAGCAGTAAAAAAGGACCAAATATGAAAATATCAGCAAGCAAAGTTTTGACCTCTGTAGTTTGAGATGCGCAAGTATTTTGTCCATCAATTACCCTGAAAAATGAAGAACCATCGATAGCGAAAATTGCATGGCATTATTGGTGCATTTGTAGGAATCGCCAGAAAACGGCCACAAATGAAGAAAAAGGTGCTCTTTCCCCATGACAATGCACTGTGTGACAAATCGATAGCAACGATTACAAAACTAAATGAAATGTACTTCAAATTGCTTCCGCATCCACCCTATTCTCCAGATATGGCATAGCGACTACTGGGTGTTTGCAGACCTTACAAAAGTGCTCAAGGAAGAGATTTGACTCCACTGAAAAAATGATATCGGATATCGTATTTTGAGGTCAAAGACAAAGAAAGCCATCGAATTGTTAGAGTAGTGTCGGAAGCCGTGTAATACCCTTAAAGGAGACTACGTTGATGCAGAATTTCGCCTAAAAGTTATGATTTATATGTTAGGTCTGAGACTTATTAAGCGATGTGTTAGAATTTTAAAAGTAAAATTATATATAATGGTATCGTTTGGTCATTAAATTATTAATTGACCCACATTTTTATTAAAAATAACCAATTTTGGTAAGGTGATGTTATTTATAAAATTATTATCTGTAACTAGTTCTCAAAACTTTCCCTGTTTTAATTAAAAGAGAATTTAACAGCTATAAATTACTTTCTATATTTAAATGCTTCCGAATTCCTTTTAAATTTCGACAAGTCACGAAATAAATCATTCTGTTTTCAACTATTAACAGAAGATTGAAATGGCTGATTTTCGAATTACTCAAATTGATGGTTTACGAATTACTCAAAATGAATTCTGGTGTAAAAAAAATATTTCGAAATTAAGATATTTTTAATAAAACTTAAATTTTTTTTTTATTTCACGCTATTTTGTTTCTTTTCCATTTAAATAAATATTCGATAAATAGTAAATGAAAAATTAGCATTCAATATATAATTATCAAAGTTACGTTGACGAGAGAGGTACACACACGAACACACGAAAATTGGTCACATAATTTAATGATATAGTAATAAAACAACATTTTACTAAACATAAGGTATTCAAATTAAATCATGCGATTTTTCGAGATTTTTTCCTGATATTCTTTGGCCGTACCAAATTAAACAGTAAAATTAGTGGCTCGTGGAATTCTAAAATGGTTTTGACGATGTAATTTCTCGCTTGAATCAAAGTTCAACAAAAAATGTTAACTATTATTATGTAGTAGATCATCAACTGATGGAAATATTTTACTAAAGAGTCGATACCTCTCAGAAGGTCGTAAAACAGACAACATCAAGCAGATGAAGGTACATTCATAATAGCAACAATGTTTTTCAAGCAAAAATGATTGTTTAACAATAATTAAAGAAATAAGATAGAAATGAAAATTTAAAATACCTTTAATTTGTTTTCCTTTGGAAACTTGAACTACCAAAAATAACCAACCGGAAGATTTATAACGCAAACATTTATTTAAAACGTTAAACGATAAAGTATATTATGTTTTCTCACCGAAAAAGAAAAGAAAATGTTTAAAAAACCCTGAAACACGTATTTTTTATTGTTGTACAATAATTACAGACGAAATAGCCGCTTGTATTTATTGAATCGCTTACAACACCACATTTCCAATATGTATTTTCCTTCCCGACGAAGAAGGGTTAATATGTCGTAAAACAGATAATTTTTATCATTACACGAAAAAGAATTTACAAAACTTTCACCAAAATGTTTCCAATTATTATTGCATATGCATTTATTAATTGATGTTACAGCTTTGTATTAATATAATTATCCGACAATATCTTGTGTGTCTGTTGTAAGTCAGAGAAATGATGCGAGCGAACATAAAAACATACTAGCTTAAATAAGATACTCCCTTTCTTTCTCCGTTCGTTTAGCTTTCTCTTTCCATTTCATTTCTTTTTTTCTGTATCGAGTGGAAATGGGAATCACTCAAAGTAATAGCTTCATGCTACGGTCACTTCCGAAATTGTTGGGATTAAATTTAGCCTTGAAAATAGTTCAAGTCTCGCACGTGAGAATGCAATAAAAATTGTGTAGATAAGTGCCGAAATAGAAACAGGGCGAGAGCTTTTGTGAGAAGGAACACAACAACACTTGTATATAGTTTTAAAGCAGTTTTACTTGTGAGAAAAAGAAAGGCATATATATATACAAAATAGTGTGCTCAAAGTTCAGAAAGGAAGTATGTTCATTTAGGTTTGCGAAAACGTGCTTCGCGAGAACCTATCGTTCGGGTAACATGTTGCACATGTACGCGCTCAATTCTGGCTCTTATTGTTGGAAGTAAAGGCTTTTTGCGGGTGCCGTCTTCGAGGACTTTTGTTGCAATGCAAGCGGGTCGATAACAACCAAGGTTGGGAATAAGGAATCCGGGAATTAGGGTTGACTAAATCCGAACTGCCGTCTAGGGCTCTCTCAAGATGTAATCAATTTAGTCCAAGATGGTGGGTAACGGGAAGGACTGGGAAGCTCTCTGTAACTGCAGTCGTGGGATTTGTCACCGAGGGGTTAAGCCGTGCTCCTACTGGGTTGAAAGGAGGGATCGAAAAGAGCCCTGAACACAGCGTGCAAACGTTTATATGGGCTGACTCACGTGACACCTTAGGGAGTATGGGTTGGAATGCCGAACAGCAAATCAGCAAGGTCCTTAAGAGAGAAGGCAGCAGACAATCAGTGAGTGGACGTTAATAAATTCCAACAAAATAAAGGAAAACATAATTTATATAAATGTATTATCTTGACATTTTTCAGCCAATAAAAATGATTCCTGCTCTTCGAAAGGATTAACTTAGCGATCTGGTGTGAAATACCAATTTCTAATAAGCAGAAAACTCAACAACAAAACACAACAAAGACAACAGAGCCAGAAACAAGACAGAACGCTGCATGTCATTACGCTCACACCCTGATCGCGAAAGACAGTGGAGGCATATGAATATCCAATTCATACACACAGAAGTTTACACATATTAACACACTTACAAAGGCCACATATGCACAATGACTCCATAACTCACGGATGAATATTCACACTTACAGAAAACAAACATATTTCTAGCACTCGCGTTTTCTTACACATTGCAAACATTCTACAAACACGAGTACTTGAAACTTTTCTAAACAAATAATGAACTCACTCAGAATATGTTTTACACGACTGTAAATCTGTATATCTATAACCATGTTTTGTTCGTTAATCATATTTTGCTCTCTTTTATTCACAATTAGCACTTGCTATTCTCAATCATTCATAACATGCATTTTTGTCCACTTTTAATTCACCACTTATAACATTTTAATTGTCAGTGTGGATCTTCGTACATTAGAAATACTCTATCGTCGTCTATATCCTATCCAAACTCGGATCAACGTATGTATGTGCTTTTCGTGTATGAGTAACTGCAATCAATACACATTGAATTATATTTCATTTACTATTTGTTGAAATCAGAAATAAAATAAGGGAAAACTAAAACGAATTTTTACAAATCCTATTGTTAAAATATTGTAAGCATGACTATATTTGGAATTATTTTTCTAAGTCCCCCACCCGGCAATGTCTACACCATCCACCCTCGGTAAATACAGCTAGTTTTATTTTTTTATATTAATAATAAAGCGGCATCATGTTTCGTAATAATTAAGAACATATTTTAAATATTAATAATCTGATATTATTGAAAAAAAAATGTAATCTTTGAAATATAAAATTATTTGAATATCTTTTCTATTACATCTATATTAGATGTAATAGAAAAGATATTCAAATAATTTTATATTTCAAAGAAGTAAAAATAATAAAATATTTACATTTTCTAAATTAAGCAATATTTTATTTATTTATTTTAAAACACCAGAGAGAATCTACAAACGAAAACGTCTGCCGATGTTAAAAATAAAATAACACTCCAAAAGAATTTCTTTAATGACAATAATTTAAAATGTTTAAGTTTAAACGGTGAATATTTTTTAAAGTTTAGTAAATCAACAAGTGGGGATAGGGTATGAATACCGCGATAAAAATATTCAGTTTTCCCAGAAGTTATATAGAAATGACAGATCTTTTTACCAATCAATATTCGATTGTTTGGAAATTTGTAAGGGTGGAAACTGCGAAAGTGATCAGTGAAGTGCAGAATTATATTTTACTGGAAAGGAGGTTTATAAAAGAGACGACCATGGATAACAGCATAGATTTTAGATCAGAGTCCTTATTTATTTTCCTCCAAAAACTTAGACACAAGGTCAGTTTTTAATGTGGAGAAATCAAGCTCTCCAAAGCGAAACACTGGATAAGACAAAATGAATATTATCCAGTCGGAAAGGATTTCTCCTACCTTGATCGAGGACTAACGGATACTACAATTTTATCATAACCTAAAAACCGGAGATCAAAGTATCTTCCTAAGAAGAGTGGTAAAATAACTGATTGATGATGAAAGCGAGAGGCCTGTGCAGAATGAGAATAAAAGCAGGGTCGACCTGGCCGCGCGACTAATATAGAATAGTGATCTTAGAGATTAGAAGGGCACGCGGTTTTAGAGAGAACAAGGGTGAGGCGAACGCTAGTATTTGTGATAGTTAATTATTTGTAATCATAGGCTAAAGCGTCCGTAGAAATCTTTTACAAGAGTTAAACGAATACAGGTGACGTCAGGGAACTAAAGAATTCAGAAAGCCTCGACAGTTCGAATGATAAATGTGCTCAGTATTTGTTTTGTTGTAACTATCGTCTTCGTTTTTTACCTTTTCTGTTTTTCACTTTTTTCTTTCTATCTATTTTCTCCGCCTGGATGTGGAAAATATTCTTATAGATATATTTACCTGTATAAGAGGAGAAACTATTTTGATTATTTCAGAAAGAGACACAGGAACTTATTCTAAGTAAATACTTAATGCGTGCGTATTTCTTTTTGTTTTAACTTTTTGGACCAAGAGAGGGCGTGGAAATACCTGGTATAGTACCCAGGTGCGGGATTATCTCACTCGTCAAGATGAACCCGTAGATCGCGTCAGATAATAAATCCAGGAAAAGGAAATTCTGATGTAAAACTTGCATTTCTGCTGCATGGTTTCAGTTAACTTGTTACTGGAGGAATGAGGCCTCATTAGTCATAGATCAAAACCTTCGTAGAGTTGGAGACTCGAACAAAAATATCCGGTTTACAAACTTACAATTGTATAAGTAGTAGAAAGACTCCGCCTATTACCTGGCTGGAACTCTGTTGTCTATTACTCAGATGCAAAGGTACTACTACATGGAAACTTCAAAGATCTCCAGTACTTTGCTTTGTTTCTTGACTATGACAATGAACTTTTTCCCATCTTCTATCTACCTTTATCTTTATCTAGACAACATGGGCATACTTGTTTGTAACTAAGTTTAGCACCGCTTGTTCTGTCGTGTTGAGGGCACATGATTGACAGCTTGTCTTGCTGCTGTTTCCCACTGGTAGTACATGAGGCTTAACTCTTAGATAACGCTAAAAGCGGCTGTTCTATCAATAGTTGTATAATATCTGGATAACACTAGTGCCATATCGCGCATGGAAATAGACCATGCACTTGTTTCTGGTGAGCTTTCCCCATAGATACAGATTTAGCTAATAGTCTATCTGTGTGCAGTTTGTTCTATACTTCTAACAAACACCCACATTATTTAACCCAATTTATAAAAACAGGCATCAAAACAAATATAACAATAAAAAAATTACAGAGAACTGACCAAACACAAGTACATCGCCTCCTCCCTTGAGAAATATCCCAGACTAAGAACTAACATGACGATGAAGAATCCTTCGTCCACGTAAAATACTCAGATCTCCTAGCACTATGTGAAACACATCTTAACTCCATAATATCTAATTTATTGATATACCTGCATACCTCCCACTCTGCTGTAAATACACAGACAAACATATGCACGGGCTCAACATCGATATCTGTATAGCCTTACCTCAACATGCGAATATGAAGATCAAGCCTACATGTACTTTCGACTAACTATACAACGCAGCGTTAGTTACTTATATTTTCTCTACCGCCCCCCTCGAATTATAACTGTATCCTAATTGACTACATCTCCAAGAGTTTCGACACGACCCTTTCCTCGGATCCGAGCGCTCAGATTCGTGTATTTTGGGACTTTAATTGGCTCGGTTTCTCGTGCTCCACAAACTCAGCTGGTAAGAGCACGCGTAGCTTGCTGATTGCCCATTCTCTTACACAAACAGCCACCTTCACGACCTGCCAATAGCCACTTGGAATGATGATCATCTCGTAAAAAATGGTTGAGATCATCATAAACCCTAGACCTAAAACAGAAGCGCCAATTCTCAAAACAACCAGATATTGCCAACATACTGATTGCGAATCCCCGTTAGAGATGCACTTTGGTTTAATTTTAAAAAAATATTCTTGCTGAACGTTGTGCAGTCGAAGTAATTAAATAGATCAAAGCAGCCATCGAAGCATTTTTCCCCATGCAGAAATTCCATAGCAAGAATCGCTTCCCCTTCTACAGCTGCTATTGTGCATAGGCATGAAGCATTTCGCCGAGTTAAGCACCACGAGTACACTTAAAATAAGATTTGTAGCACCCAGAAATCGCTTTAAGAGTATAAAAGCTGCAGCTAAGCGTAAATATAGAATGTACTATGATATCACTAGAAATCGCATTGCGTCACAGAAATGAGAAATTTGTGATTTTTGGAAAAATCTATAATAGTGTAGTGAACAATGCGTAATCAATAATTTCCCCACTACGGATAAGGCCAAACTGCTTGCTCAGTGGTTTGCCCTAAATTCAACCCTAGAGTTTGAAAACCACTCTCTCTCTAATTTTCCATAACGGACGGAAACTGCACTAGATGATCCGATCATCACTCTTTGTTGATGCCCTGGCTATGACTAAAAATATCGACACGTCCAAAGCATCTGGACCAGATCTTATCTCTGCTATAGTTATAAAGAATGCTTTTTGAGCTGGCTCCTCTCCTCTCCAAAATCTATAACAAATGCCTTGCAGAATCTCGTTTCCCTGCTAGTTGGAAAATGTCATCTGTGGTACCAATTTTCAAGAACTCTGGCGAAAGAACTGACCCGTTAAATTATCGTCCCATAAGTCTTCTGCTCTTCGCTAAAATCGTTATATCGTTAATCAATCTAGCGATAGTTCATCACGTTGAAAATGCTAAACTTATCTCTGACTAACAGAGAAGCAGTCTACAGTCTGTATTTAGCCGCTCCTCACAGCAACAAAAGTTAGAAAGTAAGTCAACAGGAGGGGAGATTCCGCTCTCTCGAAGGAGACACTCACAAAGAGTACACAATAACTGAGAACAGACCCGTAGACATTCCTAGGTGGAGGCGCCCCAGGCGATCGCCAATAAACCAATCACCCCCGAAAGAGGTGGTAATTCGTGGGAAGGTGCCATTATATTATCGAACAGGGACATAATTCAAATAAAAAAGGGCCTCGTTAGACCATGCCAGTCTATAGGTTGTCAGAATGTGTCAAAAGTCTAAGTTTTATTAAACTGAATATTATTGAGTAACATATTAAAGTTTTTTTTCAATTTTTACTTTTAATGTTATCCGCGAATGAAAAACAAGCAATGTAACATATTGGACAATTTTCAGTAGGCACAAGTAAAGAGCCATCAGTTGGAAAGGTATGAGTTAAAAGTAAACCTTTCAATACCAGCAGGAAGCGAAGTTGTTCGTCTCCTACGTCGGTGGATAAGGAATCGAGGTCGACAATGATGATAGAAGAACGATGGTGGGGCTGGTTTGACCTCGACCAACGAAAAATAACAAAAAAGGAATAAGAACATCAAATCTAGTAACCTTATTTATGGATCAGCAGTAATGTATAAAAGGAAATAGGTTCAGTAAATAATGAGCGAAGAAAAAAGGACCAATCTATGCGACCGATGTATGCATACACTCGCACATAAATTATTTTACGATTAAATACAAACTGGAAGTAGATATTTAAAGTAAGGGTGTCAAGCTTAGAGCTTATTTAATACACAAAAAAAGAAACCAACCAACAATAAAAAATACTCTGCCCCCATTACATATATATATATATATATATATATATATATATATATATATATATATATATATATATATATATATATATATATATATATGAGACATTCGCACAAGGAACATGGATTGAAGAAATTCAGCCGATTTCCAACTAGAACTGAAATATGTCTCTAAATTTGTAGGCAAAATGTTTGAATAAATAAAATTTCTCACATATAGCTCTACTTGTTATTGAACACTATAATATACACATTGTAAGGAGTCACTGCTATGAGCAAAACCCCATCGCAATAATATATATATATATATATATATATATATATATATATATATAAAGTAAAGTAAACTCCCCCCTACATTAGTGCTTGATAGCTTTTTTAACAAAAGTTAGGTATAGAAGTATGTTTCGTTAGTGACATAGCTCATATTGTTTCGTGTTATGAGAAACAACTTTTTAACTATTTAGTCCTGGTCAATATTTGATCAATATTTCAATTTGTGTCAGTATACATAATAAAATCTGCAAGCTCTCACTTCCCCAATATTACACCTGGCAATTTTTACACAATCCCTAAACTCCACACCCTCCCTAACATAGTTTCCGACAAACTCACCCACCGCAGACCTAACAGTACTAGCCTAGCTAAGTTCCCCAACAACACCTCATATATACCAGTTAACCCAGTGCCTGGATATTCCACCCCTAGATAGACCGATTGTGTTAGGTATTGGCACACTTACCGAACTAATTTCAGGACATAGATAATATCCTTAAACCTTTACTACCCACTATCGCAAGCTACATTAACAACATCACCCACTTCATTAACAGATTAAAACAAATCTGGGAATTACTCAATGACGCACTACTTGTCACTATGGACTTTTCCGCACTTCATACAAACATCCCACATGCCAAGGACGTGCGGGCATGTGGCGATTTCTTACACCCCGGGAATTTTCCCAATCAAGATGTGCAGGATATCTACTAATTTTAACTCACAACTTCCAGTTTCAGGGCCGCCATTTCATACAAATCTAAGAAACTGCCATAGCCACAAAATATATTAAATTTTGCACTACAAAGCTTCACTATAACTACTTCTTGAAACAATGCACTACTGCATATTCATTGATGACATATTCTTTATATGGACACATGGCAAACACGTCTTGCACAAATTCAACACCTACATAAACAGCTGCCAGGAAGGACACCATAAAACTGACACTCATGTACTCTGATACATGAATAAACTTCTTCGGTGTGCTGGTGAGTGTGAACTATAGTCGCATCACCACATACCTGTATACTAAACCCACACATAGCAACAGGTATTTGGATTTCAACAGAAATCATCTCGATAAATTAAGAAATGAATTATTTGCAGCTAATTCTTACACATTAAACGCATTTGCTCCAGCACAACAGAATACAAAAAAAAACATAGGCCTACTTATCTCACCAGTTTTAAACAGTAAATACTCTCTAAAATATATAAAAACAGCAGTACATCAAGCATCTTCACTCAACAGCCAAAAACTATAAACTTACAAGACAAAACAACCTGTCATCAGAATTTTCTTCGACTTCAATCACAAAATACACAAACCCTCTAAATTACTAACCAAAGATATCCTGCATCTTAAAACAGACCCACGCATCACCTCTTATTCCAACGCACCGCTAATCAATGCCGAAGGCAAACAGCTAATCTATCAGCACCCCTAACACCAAACCACTATTCAACAACCACCGAAACAATCTACTATGAAATAAACCACACTGTATGGGTTCAAGCATATAGTTACGGATTCCGCCATTACTCTCCCTAACTGAGATTAGACTCAAGCCACAGGTCTCACGTTCCACAGGGCCAACGTTAGCTAATACAGCTACTAAGCATATTACAATGAGAGTGATTACGTCGGTGAGACAAGCACTTCGTTCCATTTGAGGTTCAACAACAACAAAAAGCAGTTTAGGGTAATAAAACCAACTCACCAGGGGCACAACATTACAATCTACGTAATCACACAATAGATAATATGAAATAGCACGGTAACCCCCCCCAATTAAATTTATCCACAAATAAAATACACACACCGGGGGATTAAATTCAGATATCAAGGTTTTGAGCTTCTACACATTCTTCTCATCCCGCCCCACCTCTATCCCCCTTAAAATTCAAGGTCTAAACAACCCACTAACCAAAACAAATCAAATCACACATTACAAAATAAACTCGCCTATCAAACACGCACACAATACGAATAAAAAAATAGATATAGATAATTAAAATAGTTTGTGCAACACGCGAAAAAAACAAACCAAAATGCTGAAAATGGAATTAAATTAATTCACAAACCAGACACAGACAAAACATTGACTTTTAGCACTATATATAGGCAATTTAAAAAGTTCGAGCACCACGAAAAAACCCCACTGAAAACGGAATAAAATTATCCCACAAACTAGTCACACAGACAAAACATAGACATTTAATTATCGTAAAATTCAGACACACAGACTATAGAAATCTTAATTTTTGATATAGATCCTCAGAAAATATTGTCGATCACAGATGAAACCCCACCCCCACCCCCACCCTCACACCCACACCCACACCAGACAATCTGATTTAACTAGGATACATCTGTTTTCCTTCTTTTCTATTTTCTTTTCCATCGTTGTTCATTTATACAGAAAACGGACTAGACAGCTAATGCCTACACATAACGCCGTTATGTGTGTTCTGACGGCCGGATCTGAAAACATTAGATTGAGTTCACCATTTTCAAAAACTGTTCTTCGCACTTCATTGAAAGCTGAAGGAAGGAAAAGTTTTTTCGGAAATTATCTTATAGAATATCCAAATGAAAAACAAAAAAAAATGTAATTCATCTTGCTTTACAAATCTCCCAAACCACTCGTAATGAACTAATAAGCTACACATTTATTTGTTCACCCACTTGTGTGTTCATGATTTTTTACCGACTGATTACACACACACACACACACACACACACACACACACACACACACACACACACACACACACATATATATATATATATATATATATATATATATATATATATATATATATATATATATAAGTTAGACATGTCTATATGTTTAAATATTCGTATGTACAGGATACCTCCGATTTTGTTGTGACATTTTATCAATAGTTATTATACATCATTTAATAGATATTCCACAAACTTCGGTTTACTTAAGGTATTTTAAATGTTTTTTTTTTACCGGCCATAATATGAGTATAATCCTATATTTCAAAATTCAAATATGTAATATTTGCATTAAATTTCAACTATAATCATTAGACATAAATTAAGCAAGATTCCCTGAATTTTAATTTCTTCTCAAGACTCTTACGCCTTACATTTTATACATTTTCTAGCATCTAAATCATGTAATGGATTATGATCAAATTTGAAATAAGGATTCTAAACAAAAGATTTAGTTCCATTAAAATTAGATGTTAAATCTTCGTAAGGGGACATAAATTCTGTTCGGAAAATTAATTTTACCCGCCATGAGACGCGTATTCTAATATATATATATATATATATATATATATATATATATATATATATATATATATATATATATATATATATATATATGAGAAAGGAAGGATGAGAGTAATCCGACGTAATGGGAAATGAAAAGGAAAAACCAAGAGATCTTTTTTATGTATTCATCAACGTTTCGTCTTTATTGTAAGACTTCCTCAGGATGATAATTTTAAGAAAAATATCATGCAAGTACATCGAAATATTGGGTTGACATGATGGGTTGATAAGGAAAAGTAGTAGCCGTGGCTACTAAGAGCGCTGGACGAGGGTCCAGGCTGCAAGAAGTCAGTAGTAGCGAAGAGTGAAATGAATATGGAAAGCTTTGAGTGGGTACCATTAAGGCAGCAGTGCAAAAGGGGAAAGGTGGGAGTATTAGTGAATTTGCCTTAAGGTGGGAGAGAGGAAAGGGGGCTGAGGTTTTTGTCGTGGTGAGGTGTGGCATGGATTTTCCATATTCTTGGTTTTTCCTTTTCCATTTCCCATATATATATATATGTATTCATATATATATATATATATATATATATATATATATATATATATATATATACTATACGCACCACAAACACGTATGTAAATTAGATCGCAAAATAATACATTGCTTTAATTCTATATTATTTATAAGGCTAATATAGAAGTAAAGATACTTATTATTTTTAATTATGAAAGACGAATGTCTTCACAGATAGTCAGACTTTATGAATTTTCGAATGAAGTCAAAATAGAATAGTGATAGTTATTTTGAAGACTAACGTATGAAGAACATGCCAGATCATGATAAGTGCGTTCTGTCAATAAAATAAGGAACGAAGGCACGATAAAAGCAAAGGACAGATATAAGAGCACGTTATTAGTGTGATTCACGAACAAGTCTATATCAGCCTGTTACGTTAATTTTCCCCTCGACGCTTTTACCCGCTATTATCTCCAAGATATCTGGCGGGCGTCGATATCATTATGGATATACAAAAGAATTTAAATTCGTATGGGTATTTGTATAAAGCTGGTTTTTGTTGTCATCGTCAAACTGGTTAGTCAACATTTGTTTCACTTACGTCTTTATATATTTATTAGGCCGTTGCGCATGAAATTTCGTATTGCAGGTCAACAAGTCTGAAAATGATAGCTTCACTAATGCTATTTTACTTATATGTAGATATGATCATTTAACGAAAAAGGTTTGTTTTATAGATTTACGGAATATCAAACCTTATTAGATTATCAAATGCTTAAACGCACTACCCATTGTAAACAATTCATTTTATACGATTAATTGAACGCAAGTTTGCAATTTTATCGATAGTTGGGTGCAAATTTAGGGTTCATACATTTCCAAATGGTATTAAATACAGGATTTTATTTAATAAGAGCCATTTTTGTTACACCGGTGTCAAACATGGCTATTCGACATAGATTTGACCAATCGCACCCTATTTATGTCAATTCAAGCGGACAATATAATAATCCGTTTTCAACAAATCACATAAATAGGAACTTGCATTTTAGCTTAGATTAGACGGCTTATATTATTTCTGTTAAAGAGCCCGACTAAAAGGGGGATATGAATAATTATTTAATAATAAATATTTAATTATTATTCACATGCGTATACGTTTCATCCTTACGAAATATATATATATATATATATATATATATATATATATATATATATTCTTTTTCCAAAAGGATGTTTTGTCCAACACTCAAAATAATACTGCCATTTATAAATTCATATGTCAGTGTGGAGGTGACCACGTTGACTAGGTTAGAAATGGAAATAGCCCAACATATCCCTCGTCATATTCGAACATATATGGTTTTGAGCACATCTGGAACTTCCATACACATGATTCGACCATTGGTAACCATTTAGTCAGTATAAATACCTGTTCTAACAGTAACTCCGGCGAGTGGTTCATTTTACATAGTGCCAGGTCGAACCTTCATCTCAATATTCTTATAGCGATCGTTATTAACATCCTATGTAAAGAAACGGAATTGAAACATTAGTTGGAGACCTTTCATAACTTTAATCAATCAATTTATTAGTTGAGAGATTTCCCCACATTTTTCCCCACTTGCCTCTCAATTACTTTCTACAACAAATAACTTTCCACGCATTTTCTCATTCGATTTTCTAAGTTTGTATTGATATCCTTTCTGACGTTGCTTTTTGAAGAAGGTCAGACGAAAAGGCTTTAAGGAGATTTTATTACATTTTGTTTTCTTTTACAACACCATTTTAATTGATAAATACGTTTCCTCCTCTTAAGCTAATCCTATCTTTCTGCCATACGAAAATTAAAAAAAAAATTTATGTACGCATATGTAGAGATGTCTGCACACACACACACGCACACACACACACACACACATATATATATATATATATATATATATATATATATATATATATATATATATATATATATATAAAATATTCAATGAATTAAAACATTACAATTGTTCCAAGAATTAGAACATCAAGTCCAGTATGGCGTACGATCGTTTCCAAAACAGTTTGGAAATACTTTATTTAATTGATTTTATAAATTAATAAAGCTAATCCAAAACGCATCTTCATCAGCGCCTCAACACGTCGTACAGAAAGTCAGATAAAAATTCAAAAACGTCCACTGACAGAAAGAGTCACCGGTTGATATGTTAGTAGTATAGGGGGAAAAGAACACAATGGTACCTACAAACCAAAACACTGGTACATACAAAATAAATAATCCAATATTTTCCATAGATTTACGCTTTCAAATTAATTAAAGTTAAAAATTATTTTGCCAGAGAGGTAGTGAAAACGATAGAATAGAAATAATAATAGAAATAAAAAAAATAGAAAAAGAATAAGATAACAAAATATAAATAAAAAAAATAATAAACATAAAAATAAAAAATATAAAAAATAAATAAAAATAAAATAATAAAATAATAAAATACAAAATAAAAATAAAAAATGAAAATAAAATGAAAAATACAAAATAAAGATAATAAAAATAAAAAAATGAAATAATTGAAATTAAAATGAAAATAAAAATAAAAATTAAAAACACCACAAAAATAAAAATAGAAATAAAAATAAAATTAGAAAATAAAGGTTGAATAGTATCAAGGTCTTTTTACAAAGGTTTTAGGAAAACATCTTGCAAGAGGATGTGTAGGGTAAGAGGGTAGGAGGAAGAGTATAGGGGAAGATATGGACAACGGTAATTTTTTTTTGTGGGGGGCGAAAACACCCTATAAAAACTATTATGGGGAAAGAGGCAAGTATGATAAGGAAATAGGGGTGTAATAAAAGAAGGAGTTTAGTTGGGACTATACCAACAGTACTGGACATTGAAGTGTATGAATATATATGAGATATGAGGGAGGGGAAAAAGTTTCTTATTCATTTTACTGGTGTGTAAGGAAGAGAGAACCAGCTTTACAGGAATATATATATATATATATATATATATATATATATTATTATTATTATTATTATTATTATTATTATTATTATTATTATTATTATTATTATTATTATTATTATCTTATAGTAGTCTCAACTTTTGGATGTTTTTAGTTGTTTTTTTCTTTTTGAACACCAAGTCAATTCTCTTGAATTCAGACATTCAAGCTGTACCGTAACACTTTCGCCTTTTGTAAAGTTGGAAAAGAAATTGTCTCGTCAATCTGTTTAAGCCATTTATGGTGGATGTTCGTTATTGTTCAAAGCGTTTCAATTACAACAGGAATCACCTTGACTTCTTTATATTTCCATTTATTAATTTTTTGTGTTCTTTCTTCTCGATTCTTTAATAATAAAAATGGCAAGACATCATTTATTTTGGTGGTGACAGTTTTAAGTCTTTTCCTATTGACAAATCGCAGGTTCGGTGACTGCTCTAAATTGCCAGCTCTTAGCTTCTTGTTTAACAATCTAAAAATATCAATGTCTTTTTCTATCATCCCTTGTTCTATCATACGTTTTACGGTTGCATCTGTGGAAACAGCCTGGTAACCATTAGTTACAATATTTTCGTTCTCAGAGTTAGTTGTTGCTTTTACCCTAGACTTTTCTTCAACTACATCAAGTTTATTGGTCTCCACAAGCTCGTCTTAGTCTTCTCTCTCAATTTCTCTTTGGAGTTCTTCAATTTCAGTAGCAGATAACCATTCATTAGTTCTAATAATCCGGGCTTGTCCTGCAGTTTTTTTTCTAATAATTCAAACAGGCCTAGCGCATTCAAGATTCGGTGCATTCGTTGTCTATATCGTCTCTTAGGAGGATCACTCTTCAAGTAACATTTCATCACAATTCTATTTAAGGCCTTATTCCAATTAGTTCTAGTTTTAGTGTTAGTGTTTCGAGGGTTTCAGTGGATGACGACTTAAGAAGCCTCATTCGCTCCCCTGCTGGACGTGGGGCCTGTATCCGACATTCCGGACCCACTTACGTCGTTTTCGGTTTGATAATATTGAAATAATACAGGAAATGATTTGTGTAAGGTTTTCCTTCTCTAGTATTTGTATTGAGATACCATCTCTAGGAGAGTTGCTATAAAAAGCTTAAGACCCAATCCTGGCTAAGAAATACAGTTAAACCACACCAGATGTCAACATGATATTTACAACTGCCTTTGCATTCCATCAGGTATTTGCTATCCTTAGCGATGTTGCATTCGCTATTATTATTATTATTATTATTATTATTATTATTATTATTATTATTATTATTATTATTATTATTATTATTATTATTATTATTATTATTATTATTATTATTATTATTATTATTATTATTATTATTATTATTATTATTATTATTATTATTATTATTATTATTATTATTATTATTATTATTATTATTATTATTATTATTATTATTATTATTATTATTATTATTATTATTATTATTATTATTATTATTATTATTATTATTATTATTATTATTATTATTATTATTATTATTATTATTATTATTATTATTATTATTATTATTATTATTATTATTATTATTATTATTATTATTATTATTATTATTATTATTATTATTATTATTATTATTATTATTATTATTATTATTATTATTATTATTATTATTATTATTATTATTATTATTATTATTATTATTATTATTATTATTATTATTATTATTATTATTATTATTATTATTATTATTATTATTATTATTATTATTATTATTATTATTATTATTATTATTATTATTATTATTATTATTATTATTATTATTATTATTATTATTATTATTATTATTATTATTATTATTATTATTATTATTATTATTATTATTATTATTATTATTATTATTATTATTATTATTATTATTATTATTATTATTATTATTATTATTATTATTATTATTATTATTATTATTATTATTATTATTATTATTATTATTATTATTATTATTATTATTATTATTATTATTATTATTATTATTATTATTATTATTATTATTATTATTATTATTATTATTATTATTATTATTATTATTATTATTATTATTATTATTATTATTATTATTATTATTATTATTATTATTATTATTATTATTATTATTATTATTATTATTATTATTATTATTATTATTATTATTATTATTATTATTATTATTATTATTATTATTATTATTATTATTATTATTATTATTATTATTATTATTATTATTATTATTATTATTATTATTATTATTATTATTATTATTATTATTATTATTATTATTATTATTATTATTATTATTATTATTATTATTATTATTATTATTATTATTATTATTATTATTATTATTATTATTATTATTATTATTATTATTATTATTATTATTATTATTATTATTATTATTATTATTATTATTATTATTATTATTATTATTATTATTATTATTATTATTATTATTATTATTATTATTATTATTATTATTATTATTATTATTATTATTATTATTATTATTATTATTATTATTATTATTATTATTATTATTATTATTATTATTATTATTATTATTACACAGACTGTAATCAGTGATTGCTCACTGATAATCACCAGTGGTGTTCCCTGGAGTCTGAGTGACAACAAGTCTCCTCAGATTCCCAATGCTCTCCACCTCTTTCGATAACTACTTAATTTGCGTTATCACAACAGACGCTTACCATCGATTTCTCGTTGTAAACGACCATTGGCCTTCTCTTGGATTTGGATGGAAATAAGCCTCTCCAATGTCCCAGTGCCCTCCCGCACTCTTCCAGCGGAGGTTTGGTTAGTGCTATTCCTCCTAGGTGTCTCCATCCTCCTTGACCCTTCACGACTGTTTTGCGTCGTATTAGCCAGGGCTGGTGCCGTCACTTTTTTTGATGGAGGGGGGGGGGAGAGTTTATGAAATTTTTGCAGTTTCTGTTCTTTGAGTTCTTGTGGTGCTCTTTATGTGATTTTGTTTTCTTCCTATTGCACCTTTCATGTGATTCATTAGTCTTCGTAGTTTATGTGGAAAGGTTTCCGCATTCAAGGATTTTCCTTAAGATGTCAGCTGTTTTATCAGTGTCGCCCGTTGTATGGTCTCAGTCTTCCCTTTGATTCCAATTTCTCCCAGTCTTTTTTCCAGCTTCTTCGGAACTGTTCATAGTGCTCCTACGATTATTAGTATTATATTTACTTTCTTCATACTCCACATCCCTTTCAGTTCTCTGGGAAGTTCCATGTATTGTCTTCGTTTTTCTGTCTTCTTGGTCTTCACTCTGTGCTCATCTGTTTGTACCTCGATATCCCAGAAGATTTTGTGTTTTTCGTTTTCGACTACTGTCTCTGGTTTATGTTTGCACCATTTGCCTGACTGTTCGGAATGCATTTATTTGCATAGGTCCCAGTGTACTGCATTCCACACGCAGTCATGCCTATTTTTGTATTTGTTGGGGGCAAGTTTTGGGCATTCACTTATCATGTGATTTACTGTTTCGTTTCTTTGTCCACATAATCTGCATTTACTGTTTTCCTGGGTTTTATCTATTTTAGCTTTAATGTAGTTGGTCCTAATCGCAGTGTTTTGTGCAGCCGTCAGTAGGGATTCTGTTTCTCTGTTCAGGTGTTCATTTTCTCAGCCATGCCTAACTATTTTCGTGCGTCTCATCTCGTGTCATTCTTTATGAAACGCCTATGTAGTTGTTTTTCTTCCCACTTTTCTTTTCTTTTCTGTTTGTGTCCGGTTTCGATGCTTCTTTAGCTGTTCTTTGAGACGGTGTCTCTTACTGCGGTGATCAGCCTTTCTGTGTTTTTGTTTATGTATTTCTTCAGCTCTTATTTAGTGTCGTCTACACAGTCTTCTATACTTACCAGTCATCTTCCCCCCCTTTGTTTCTCTTCACGTAGCGTCTGTCTGTATCGTATTTTAGATGTAGTTCGTTGTGCATGGTCATTAATTTCTAGTCCTCTGGTAAAGGTGCCTGAATTCTTCTTTTGTCCAGCTTATGAATGGTGCAGAGTATCTTATTAGTGGTACTGCCCAGGTATTTATTCGTTTTATTAGGTTTCTGCTATATAGTTTTGTTTCTAAGAGCTTTCTTGTTTTTTTCAGATATTCTTTTCCAATATTCTTTTTTATTTCTGTTGATTTGATTGTGTCTGCTTCCAAAACTTCCAAATATGTATAGCTGTCTTGTTCGCCTAGCGCCCTAATCTGCTCTTGTTTGGGTAGTTCCACGCCTTCAGTCGTCCCCAGCTTTCTCTTTTTAATCTCTAGCAGTGCACAGTTTTCCATTCCAAATTCAATTTGAATGTCCTGGCTGAAGATTCTGGTCGTATTTATCAGCTTTTCCAGTTACGTTTTGCTTTTTGCAAATAGCTTCACGTCGTCCATGTGCATGAGATGGTTTATTCTTTGTTCTCTGCCTGTGAACTTGTATTCGGCATCATATTTCCTGAATATGTAGTTGAGTGGTATCATAGCTATGATAAACAGTAGTAGTGATAGGGAGTCTCCTTGGGAAATGCCTCTCTGTATTTTGATATCCGTCAAGTGTTGTCCTCCAGCTGTCAGTTCTAATCTCCACGTCCCCATTGCTTTCTTGATGAGAATCCGGTCGGGTATCTTGTACATTTTTAAGCATTCAATTATCCATGCTTGAGGAATTCTGACGTATGCATTTTTGTAGTCAATACAGGCCACAGATATGTTCTTTTTCTTGCTTTTAACTTGTTTCAGGATCTTTTGATCTATGTGTAATGTTCCTCTTTTCCATTTCCGGCATCCTTTTTGTTCCTCGGGAGTAGCCCACGGCTGTTCAGGGAATGGTAAATTTGCTCTTTCAGCTGTGCCGTTAGGATTTTTCCACATTGTTGGTAAACAGGCTATTGGTCTGTTAATACTTGGGGTCGTTACCTTCTTTGCGTGTTTTTGTATGAGCGTTGTCCTTCATTTGGTAATCCACTTTGGTACGCCTGTTTTGTGGATACATGATCTCAATTTCTGTGCTAGCCTTTCATGTAGGGTCGTGAATTTTTTGCACCTTTTTGTACGCATGTATTCAATCGTGGCCTAGTGCTTTCCAGTTTGCCATTTTCTTTAGTGTTATCTGAATAGTTTCTTCATTAACTTCTGTTTCTGTTCCTTCTTCAATTTCTTGTAGTTTTTAGGAGTTCACAATTTTTCAGTGATTGGTAGATTTGTTCTCTCAGTTGTGCCGTTAGGATTTTTCACATTGTTGGTAAACAGGTAATTGGTTTGCAGTTGATAAGGATCGTTTCCTTTTTTGCACCTTTTTGTATTAACGTTGGCCTTATTTTGGTCATCCACATCCATTGTGGATACATCTTCTAAGTTTCTGTGCTAGACTTTCATGTAGGGTCGTGAATTTTTAAAACCAGTATGCATGTATTCCATTGTGGCTTGATGCTTTCCAGTTTTCAATTCTCCTTAGTTAATCTTTCATGTTTTTCAGCCACTTGTCATTTTCGTTGTGTTTTTGAGGCTTTTCCCATATCTTGCTTCAGAAATGTTTTATCTCTGTCGGGTCTGGTTGTTCTGTTGTTCGTTCTCAGTTTACGTTTTTCAAAATTACTGTTCTGTTTGTGCTGTTCCGATTTGTATCTGTATCGTCTCAGTCTTCCTCTTATTGCCGCTATTTTTGTTTTATTTTCTCATGTTTCTTATTTAGTCTTTCCTCGTGATTCAGATTTCTGCTCTTCCATTGTTTTCTGTTCTCTTTTTACATTGTTTACGGGTTTAGCTTCTTTTCGAAGTTTGCTAATCTGGGTTTCCAGTCTGATTTCTGATGCAGGCTTTGTCAGTCCATTCTTTTGGCCAGTCTTTTTTTCACCTTTTAGTTTCATACTTATTGATTAACAATTGTGCCGTTGCAAGATGTTTCTTTTGGTAGCTATACGAATTTTATTTATTCAAGTGTTTATTTTTTTTTTACTAATAACTCTATCTTAGGAGATTTCTTTTCAGGGGGGATATATCAAGTTGTTTAGGTCGCTGATAGTGTCTGTTGAAATGTACGCGAGAAGTTTGTTTACTTTCTCTGTTTCTAATTTAAATTTCTTTCAATCTTCGTTCCTTAGGGATGGGCGTTTTGTTTTGTTCTCGGCCATGAACCGTTTGATGTTTTCCACTTCTCTTGCTTCTTTCTCAGTGAGTTCTGTGGTTTCATAGTCTTCGTCCTTTTCAGTTTCAGTATTTGTTTTGTCGGTTTTCTTTGTGAGAGTTTCGTCGAGCGGGGTTTCTTGATCTATCACACCATTTATCTTTTATTTGATTTCTGTTAATTCCATCTCCGAGGACCACCGTCTCTTGAGGATCTGCCTTGCTTGAGGTGCTATCCATTGTTCCGTTAAATGGTAGTCAGTAGAAATGTCCCATATATCTTTCATTCCTTTCCGGTAACCTCTTTCTGTGGGGTGGCGACCTTTGTAGTAGCATTCCATTACCAGTCTGTTCTCTTTGGTGGTCCATTTCTTTTTATGACTTTTTGGCTTGTTCTTTTGATTCCTGTTTTCTTGTGTTTGGTCTGTGCCCTTGTCATACCTAGAATTAGAGAGGTTAATTATCTGTTTTTTGTCCGTGATATTGCCCCTGAAATTAAAGGAGCCAACAGTTGCAGGATGTTGGCTATCGAGGGAGCACCTGCCTATAATGACACTTAGATTTTTTTTTTTCTGAGTCACACGGATTGTATTGTTATTATGTTGCATTAATCTATATTTTAGTGCATGTGGAAACACCAGCATAAGGTTTTATTAGCCTGTGATCTTGTCACAGGTATAGTGTTTATCTCATTTCCATAGAGGACAATGTGCACTCACACATACATGAAGGGGTATTTACGATGAAAAATCTCTCTCTCACTCTCTCTCCCCCCTCTCTCTCTCTCTCTCTCTCTCTCTCTCTCTCTATATATATATATATATATATATATATATATATATATATGTGTGTATGTGTGTGTGTGTGTATGTGTGTGCGTGTGTTACCAAACAACTTAGTATAAGTTGTTAGGCTACTCTTAAATAAAAAAGTTAAAAAAAAAGATAGATTCCCCTTTCATGTTCGGATAAATTGACGTCTAGTTATAAAACGTGTCTTGCACCGGCACGTTCGTGATTTTAAATGCCAACCGGCTCCTTATAAAATAACGGAAACTTTTTTCTCTCAAATGGCTAATGAATTTAAAAAAAATTATTTAAATTCTTTTCAACTAAAAAAACAAGAAATTACCTAAGCTAGAGTTATTAGTTAATAATAAACACCAGAATAAATAAAATGTGTATAGCTACCAAAGGGAACGTCTTGTACCGGAACAATTGTTAATTTAAATGTCGATCGGCTCCTTATAAAATAACGGAAACTTTTTTTCTCTCAGGTGACTAATTAATTTTTTTCATTTCAATTCCTTTCAACTCAAAGAAAAGTTAAAATAATATATCCCCGCCCTGAAATGAAATCTCCTAAGCTAAAGTTATTAGTTAAAAGTAAACACCAGAATTATTATTATTATTATTATTATTATTATTATTATTATTATTATTATTATTATTATTATTATTATTATTATTATTATTATTATTATTATTATTATTATTATTATTATTATTATTATTATTATTATTATTATCATTATTATTATTATTATTTGTTTATGGAAATCGCCCCAGACAAGGCATGAAGCCACCTGATGTAAGGAGCTAAAAAATACTACTTCAAAGTCAAAATCCAGCCAACAATAAGTGTTATATGAATAGATTCTGACGAAGAAAACAACAATTTTTCTCTCTCTTTCAGAAACATCGCTCATTAAATGTGAGGAATAAAGGATAAAATGAAGGAATTATTATTATTATTATTATTATTATTATTATTATTATTATTATTATTATTATTATTATTATTATTATTATTATTGTTGTTGTTGTTGTTGTTGTTGTTGTTGTTGTTGTTGTTGTTGCTGCTGTTGTTGTTGTTGTTGTTGTTGTTGTTGTTGTTGTTAATTTTTCATTATTATTTAAATAATTTTCTTTAAAAGTATTTCTACTTACTGTAAGTTTTAAACTGCGAACTATATTAAGTTTAAAAAAACATTTTATTAAGATATGTTGTGGAATAATATGTCTTGAAATAGTTCTAAAAGTTAAAAATCTCTTTAATTTATTTAATGGTGAGTTTATTTTTTCATTACTATTATTGGTTCTCACATTTTTTTTATTTTCTCCGGAATAATCTGTAATTGTTTTAAAAAATCATCTTTTTTATCTTTTGCATTTTTTATATATGCCCGTACTATAAACAGTGCTAATTTAGGTTATTGTACTCCTTTGTATGTTTGATATAATTGCTTTGTAACCGGTGTGAACTGAATTGTAATTAACATATCCTAACTCTCCCTCAACCTCTCGAATTGCTGCATAACTGATTAATGTCTGCACTTTAGTCATAATGCTGTATTTTAACTTCGAACTTGGTATCTATTCCCTGTGCTGATGACGAGACCTGATATCAATAAGTAAATTTATATCGTCTCAGAAACGATCGTACACAAAATTGTTGTCTATGTTTAATTCTTGGGACGTATGTAAATGAATATATCATAAATTTAATTACCTCGTATCTATAATATAAGTATAAGTATCAAACTTTATATATATATATTAAGTTAGATATGTGTATATGTTTGTATATTTGCATGTACATGAGTTGATCTCTAAACTAATTAATCGATCGTTATGAATTTTGAAAAAGAGCTGCAAGGCATACGAGGGTTATCTTTAGTTTAATTTACTTTTATGCAAAAGAGGTTCAAAAATCGTGAAAGTGCCTCGTGAAAATTCAGATACCTTTTATGTTTGTGAAAGTTTAACAATAAGTATTAGACATCAATTAATAAATATTCCTCAAATTCTAGTTTCAAGACATAAAGTTTAGTACTATTATATCTTGCTTTTAATCTTTGTTATATAACATAACAGTGGTGCAAAACATTTTACCCCGTATGGGAGGGGTATTCTCCTAGTATATATAAGCAATAATCTCCATATTAATAAAATTGTTGGACCACTTCTTGTGTATTTGTGTATGTGTGCATATTTTTTATTTATTATTAATCGATTATTTTTATTGAAATAAAAAATGCAACATAGTAACGTACTAAAACGAACATTTAAAAAATCCTATTTAAAAATACATTTAATTACAAGATTAAATTGACCATATTTCATTTACTTTTGTTCGTAAATAAGTCAGTCATTTAAATATTTAGTTTATAAAAAGAATGAATTACTTCGTGACTATTCGAAGTTTGAAAGGAATTTTGAAGCATTTGACCTGTCGAATAAAAATTCCTTTCCAGCTTTAAAATTCTTAGCCACTCCTCGTATTAAATAATTAAAAGTTTTGGGAGGCATTTACATATATTTTTATAGAGATTTGTAGCTGTTTGTTACAAGCCGGCGCACATCCGCCATATTGTTTAAATATCAATGACTTCTTAGCTGCTCGCTGATTGGTTCAATCAATCTACTTCCTCTTTGGCTAGACCAATCAATGGCCTTCTCTTAGGCAAATATCGGATGGCTAGCATAACTATATAAACACTTGAGCGCAATATGCTGTTCTCTCTCTTCTCTACTCATTTGAAATTTTAGTAATGGACTTCCATAATTTTGGTCTTCGTCCACATCTCATAGCGTTTCCTCTTCGTCCCATTTTTCTATACTGGTTACTCTAGAGCATGCAGCCTTCGACGACTTTGTCTTCATCGTTCTTCTTAGTCATTTAAAGTACACGAATAAACTGTCAGACCAATTAAAACTTAATGTTGCCTGAATACTTTTCTTAAAAAAACAAAACAAAAAATAACAACACTTTTCACTGAAAAGTAAAACCTAAAACACATTTTCAACCGGACATGTTTCACTGAAGCAAACAAACAAACGAACAAAAAAACACAAAACAGTTTTAAAAAAAAATACAGACTCTAAAAGAGTGAACGCGTTTTCGCGTTCTCGCGTAAGAAAATACTCTTATCCTGGACTGTCGTTTGTTTACAAGCAACTTTTTCTGCTACACTCTACCTGCGTTAGTGCGCACATGGAGAATAAAAAAACATGTTTAATGGGGTCACCGACACCATTACAACGCACATGCTTAAATATTCTCAGCGACTTAAAACCTTTCCCTTACCTCGGCAACTAGCCGATGTAAAAAAATTAATTTCTTTTAACACAAAGCAACACTGTCGACCAGACAACATTCCTTACTGGCGCCGAAAACAACGAGTCGCATAAATTTAACGACCTCCATTCAACAGGAACACTTCAAATTTTAAAGAATAGTTTACAACTATTCTACGGAAAATCAATTTAGAAAACACTATGCCTCGTCATACACTCTTAATTTACAGAACCATCGTTACCAACGGACATAATTAAGACAAACTCGTCACGGAAAACCGGCGACCTGCCGATAAAAATAAAAATCCTTCACCGAAGGTCACTCAAAAAATATTTATTTTTTCACGTAAAAAACTTTTCCTTAAGTAACATGACGGAATACAGCAACGACGAGCATCAACCTAACGACCTAAAACAGTTCAACTTTTAAGAAATTGTTGAAGCAATTCTACGGAAACGAATTTGAACACGGTCATTGCAACTTACTTCGTGTTCATATGCGGATTTTACCAAATAACCGCTACTAGCGGATATAAGATATATTTATCACTTCACATTTCGTCTACTGACAAAACGCAAATCTAGACTTGCAAAACACACTGTCACAAACGGACAATTTCAACAAGGTAAACCATTCTTTTACTTTGATAAACTTTTTTTGATTTACTACCGGAAATCAATCCAAGCAGGGAGGTATTGTAGCAGTTTGCTATAAGCCGGCGCACATTCGCCATATTGTTTAAATATCAATGGCTTCTTAGCTGCACGCTAATTGGTTCGGCGCAATACGCCGTCCTATCTCTGTTTCCTTATTTAGCATTGCCAAACACACGTCACCCCTCCCTGGGGACGCAACAGACATCTTCCCGGGCCTTTGGCCCTGGGTTCGTCTTCAACAAGAAGACAAGGATCCAAAATGGCTACTGCCTCATACACGTGCAATTAATATAACACACACACATACTTACCCACACACATGGACACGTCCTGACACCGTTGCCTTGACTATTCTCTTTTCCTTACTCATGGGAAATTATATCTATGGCCTTCCTTTACTTTTGTTTTTGTCTATACTTATGGAAATTCTAACTTCTTTCCTTTTTGTTACGTACTAACGAAGACGACCCAATAAAGTTGTCATTAAATGTTAGAATGAGTGTTTGTCACTTCCATCCTACAGATTAAAGCAATACAAAATTAATTATAGTTTTATAAAAAATTCGTTTAATTAATAATTTAATTACCAAACGATATTGTAAGGATTACATTTAACTTTCAAACTCCTATTAAAAACAAATTATAATATTTTTAAAAAGAAACGGCAAAAAAATAACGCCACAAAAATGAAAGTAAAAAGACTCCCAGGGAACGCCGGTAAATAATACAGCTAGTTTCGAATAAAGTGTCCTTTCTATCAAAACAAAAACAAAAATTAGGACTTAAAAAAAATAAAAAATTAATTAGTAATTTTGCGATCTGCCTATTATAGAATGACCGAGTTAGAATTAATTGTAAGGTATCATAGAGTGCGTTATAGGTTAGTTGCAATTGGGAAGGAAAACATTCGATTTTATGTTGTTTAAAAAAAAAAAAAAAATTCACCAGAGCAGGATAAATAAATAATTCTCAGTTTTGCTGGTAACTGAATAGGCAAATCAATTTGATGACATTGACTTTTAGTGAGAAAGACATTAGATTATAATATAGCTACATTTTCAAGAGAATATTATCACGGCTTAAATTGTTAAGTCCGCTTTGTATTTGTTCGAAATTATCTCTGAACCAATATGGCGGTTGCTATATGAGGAAATAGAAAATAACCTACTTAAAAAAGAAATTAAGTACATGATAAAGAATATATATAGAAGTTCTATTTTGTAAACTTGTTCAAATTACACTCCAACGATTTTATGTCTTCATTCGGAAAGACTGACCCACTTAAACATTTCTGGAGGGAAAGGATGTACTGCGAATTCGGTGACCCTTCTATAATAAATATATTCTTTAATTAAGAAGTTCACTCTTCATAGATTAAGCCTAGAATACTGTTATTGTCGCTTGTCTTGTTTGTGCGTTTGTAAGATTCTAATGGGGATTGGTCAATGGGTCCATCAAGTAATACCCTTTCAGTCGCTCGATCTATCTTTATCATATTTATGTCCCCTATAAACTTAGGGTTGACTCAACTCTAAAGTATTGGTAGGAAACAAGTGACGCAGACTAGACTCGTGAGCTTTGGAATGGCAACTAGTAGGGTAGACTATACTACTAGGACAAATACCCGAGTAGACAAAACCTTCCACTCGAGCATTGACAGGACTAATACTTTATTTGACTAGTCTTTAAAGCATTGTTTGTGATACTAATACTGTAGGCTAACATTTTAAGTTTAAATAATAAACTGGTTACTTGGAATGGACGCTAAAACCTTAAATAAAGCAAGTCTTATACAGGGAATGTGTGGACAAGAGTGCTCCAAGCTAGTGGCATTGTGTTAGAGAAAGAAGGAGATTACTGCGCAATCGAATGTAAAACGTTGTGGCTGATGGAAAAAAAACATGCGTGGCCTAAGTACGATCGCAGTGATCCTAGCAGCAACCGTACCACCAATGAGGAAGAAAGAAACAAGATGTACATGCTCGAAGACCACAGCATGCCCTCCCTCTCTTCCTGACAACCGAAAACGTCGTACGCACATCATTATATCTTCCGAACTTGCCTGCTGAGAAGTGTATCAGCATAATGACTTTAACCCCAATGTTTTATTTATGAAGACAGAACAGCCATATTTAACACAGATAGTAGGGTTAACTAAAATTCTAAATCTTTGGTAGGTGATATATTCTAGAAGGGACACTCCAAAATTAAACCCGCTTTATTAAAACTCCGTGAATCTGGTTATCTTGGTATCTTGTTTGTTATCTTGTCTGTTTGATGACCTCAATAAGAATCGCGTCATCTATTAAAACAGAGATGGGAATAACCGGGCAGAGTAGATGACATCATTCATAAAATCAGAGAGAAAGAGAGAGAGAGAGAGAGAGAGAGAGAGAGAGAGAGAGAGAGAAGGTGGTATGATATCATCATTTATCTATAGAACCCTTCGGGTCATGGGTCATCTCCCAGACTAACGTCTAGCACGTTACTAGAACATTAGATCTTGCTTGTTTGTTTGTTTTTTGTTATGATATCATCTCCTAAAACAGAGGTGGAAGGCATTGGAAAATCATGTATAACCTCCTAAAGGGATTACGTCATCGTTTTGTGACATCAGCCATTAAAGAGAGAGTGAAATATATCGAGAAGACATCCGTTATGACGTCATAAATGATAAAGTAACAAAAAGATGACGACGTCGCTTAAAGCATGAATATCGACGACCCATGACCCGAAGTATCACGAGTCGTCTGTGGATAGTGACTGTAGATATGTACTAGACCCGGAAAGTCTAGTAACTATTAAAACTGGATGACGTCATCGTTTTCGACGTCATTATTTTGTGACATCATCCATTAAAACAGAAATGGGAATAACCGTGCATTGTGGATTATGCTATCCATCAGAGCAGATATCAAAAAGAAAAAAGGTATGTTCGCTAGTATAATCTGATGATTTGGATTCGCAGGCTAACCTTAACACGTACACGGGAAACTGGTGTCATTGGGTCAACGTGGTACTTAGATGTCACCTCAACCTGCTGTAACTAGAAGCACCTGTGACGTCACATGAATCAAAGAGAGATGGAGTGAGAAAAATAAGTAGTTCGATCGGAAGCTTAGGGTGCGAACACATATATGCTGAAGAGATGATTAACCAGTAATTATCGACCCCTCTGTCTCCTTCCGGCGCACTAGGCAGTGATTTAGAACGGACGATACCAGGCGAATAAACCTTTTTTGTCTTCAACCGTTGTCTTAACTTGGGCTTTTTCGGGGTATAAATGAACTTGTTTGTATGTGGCGTTTCCCCTAGTCTGGCAGGATCACAATAAAATAACATGTGCAGGAATGAGAAGCTAAAAAGTTATGTTCATAAACTTCCATGTCTGACACAAGGTATACACGTAACACAGAGGGAAAGAGATAGATAGATAGATAGATAGAGAGATAGAAAGAGAGGAAAGGGGGAGACGTCTAACCAATGAGATTCTTGAGGGTCTAGTATACTTATAAAATTATGTGGATCTTGCTTGTTATTTTTAAAATTATTTTGCTTGCTTATCACCGGGAACACTAAATTACACCAAACAAAAGGAGCGATTGGTGAGAGAAAAAGTGGAAGAAAGCGAATTATGTAGAAATTGAAAGAGAGAACGAGAGACAAGAAAGAATAAAGACGAGAGAGTGATGAGAGAGGGGATGGGGAAGAGAGAGAGAGAGAGGAGAGAGGAAGAGGCAATGACACAGAAGAAGGCAGTGAGCGAGATAGAAGATGAAAACGAATGATTTTATATATATATATATATATATATATATATATATATATATATATATATATATATAAAAAGTAATTCATAAAAGGTGATACAATGCAGATGTGTAACGGGTGAACACGAACTGAAGAAAATTAAGACATATAACGGTGGAATTAGTTTTGAAGTTCATTAAAGTCTTAATTGCCATCAGTGCGGTTCGGTGGTGGCTGCGTATGACAATATTTTGGGAAAATGTCCCTTTCTTAAATGTGTGTTAAACCTTAATTCAAAGGTGCATGGCCATAACCGTTGTTTGTGGTGAGAGTTTAGCAGAAAAAGAGATGAATTAAGTAATTGAGATTTAAAAAAGTTTGTTTTAAAAGTATTTTTGTCCTTTAATTTTCGTTTTGCTGTCATTACTAATATATATATATATATATATATATATATATATATATATTCTTTTTCCTATTATGCGTATATTATAATTTTTTTCATTCTTTAGTTTGTTTATTTATTTGACCGTTCCTACGTTTCATTTTAATTAAGAGAGTAAAGAGAGACTTCTATGTCACCTCACATGACACATTCGACATTCTCACACTTACACACCTTAGTAATGACACACTCTACACACAAATCTAGCCCACATTAACACAGCCTTGACAAACATTTACAAAAAGAGAAACTCTTAATAACTCTAAAAACAAAATCACTACAAAAAACAGTAAACCTCCCAGATTTTACCACTTCATCAAGACCCGTAAGACCGGTACCACCACACAAATCAGACCCATAGTATCCAGCATAGAGGGGCCACTCTACAAAATCTCCTGGCTCATCTACCATCTGATAAACTCTCTACTCCCAACATTCCCTAGACATGTCAGCAGCTCGGCTGAAGTCATCCGCAGGTTACATTTACTACAACTAGGACAACTTAGACACAGCCGGTATGAATCAGCCTTGATGTTTTCACCCTCTACACCTCTTCACCTACATATCCAGCGACCTCTATTGCTTCGACCATACAGCTACCGATATACATTAAAAAAAAACTTACTTTACTCATTGTAGACGTAAGTAGCTACTGAGAATTAGGGTGAAAGTTTTGGGGGTAAACTTAAATTGGGAGCTGTGCTGCGACATGCTTGTTTACTTTAGTATTACATTTTTGCATATCGGTAGAAACGGGGAAAGAGAACAGGAAGGGAGTTCCAAAGGCCGGAAGCGTAAAGAAAAAGAAACTATTGGAGTAGAAGCTCTACGACATCTGAAGATTTCCACAGTGAATGGATGGCATTTAGCTGATTGTCGGGTTGGTCGAGTGTATTTATGTCGAGAAGGCACAAGTTCAGCAAGTTCATCGGTGCATATTTAATTGAAGTACTTGTAAAACAAACAAAGATGCAACATTGCGACGATGGGACAGGGGCTGGAGATTGGTAGATAGTGAGGCACCTATTAGATGAGAGACTTTTTAAAAACCTTGTCTAAGAGGGGGAGACTAGTGGATAGTGCACCAGCTCACATGTGACAATAATACTCCTTACATGGGCGGATGGTGGTTTTGTAGGAATATAGGATACTGTCAGGTGTCAGAAGTTGTCTAGCATGGTAGAGGGAGCCTTGTTTTACCTGTAGCAGCCTTGGCAATGTCTTCTACGTATTTGTTCTAATTCATGCTGCCTGTAAATATTAGGCCAAGGAGTTTGAACGTTGGACTCTCTGATAGGGTGTTATTTGCCATGCCAATTGATGGTTGAAGAGGTTCCTTGTAGTTGTTGAAGGAAAAGAGCTTTGTCTTAGCAACGTTAAATGTTACCATCCATTTATGGATCAATTCCACTACAGACTGGAGACCACTTTTTAAGGATTCAGCCATTGGTTAGGATATGTGCGCGTCCGTTTTACCCACATGATGAGAGTAGAGCGTGGTGTCGACAGCAAATATATCCATCTTAATCACAATGTCATCAGGGATGTCGTTTATGAAAATCAGGAACAATAAAGCTTCACAGCTCGATCGCTGGGGTACACCTGCACTTATGTCATGTTGTTTGGATAAACGACCATCATAGACAACCTGGATCTTTCTTTTAATTAGGAAGGATCTAATTGTATTAAATATTCATCCACTAATACCATATGAATAAATTTTTATGAGAAGACCATTGATGCCATACCATCGCAAAGGCTTTGGATATATCAAACGCTACCGCTCTAGCTTCACCTTCTTTGCTCAGTGTATTGTATGTGCGTTCAGAGATGATCGTTAGGATATTCGCAGTAGAGCGTGATTGCCTAAATACATATTGATGATCAGAAATAAGTTTAACATTAACGAGGTGGCGCACTATCGCTAGATTGATTAAGGATTCAAAGAGCGGGATGAGACTGATGAAAGATACTTCTCAGAGTTAGTTCTATCTCCAGAAGTCTTGAAGACTGGTACCACAGAGACAATTTTCCAGCTATCAGGGAAGCAAGATTCGGCAAGGCATTTGTTGTAGAGTTTGGAGAGGACAGGGTCCAGTTCAGCAGAGCATTTATTTATTACTATTACTAGTATTAGGTCAGGTCCATATACTTTGGAGGTGTCAAGGTTTTTTTGTATGATATCCCGGAGATGAGATGGTCAGGTCATCAAGTGTGGCTTCTGTCCGCAATAGAACATTTGGGAGAGAGTGGTTTGTGGAGTCCAAAGTCGAGTTTGAAACGAAATGCTGGGCAAGTAGTTCAGCTTTGTCAGTGGCCGTGTAAACGAAATCACTGTGGTTGGATAGCGTGAGAACTGTTGATTGCCCATTGTTCACCACACTATTGTAGACTTTCTGGTCATCTCTGTATACATTCTCTTTGCTTTATCTATTACAGTCTTATAATGATTTCTTGACGTTATAAGTTGTTGTCTATTTGTAGTTGACTTGTGGCGGTTCAATTGTCTGAGTGCTTGCTGCCTCTGAGCAATAGCATATGCACAGTTCGAGGTGAACCATTGTGGAGAGTGGGTCTTACTGTAGAATATTCGCATGTAGACATGTGCTTTAATGTCCGCTTTGACCCATTCGTTTACCTCATTTGCTCACTGATTAGCAGAGAGAGAAAAAGTTTCACTCCATGGGGCGTCTCTGATGTGATCTCTGATGGATTCTCAATCAGTCAGCTTGTAGTGTCTCATCGTTTTGAGCAACGGCTCATCAGCTTCGGGACGAGATTTTTGGGTGATATCAATCATTACCATAAGGTGATCAGCGTTCCAGAGTGGGCCATGAGAATTCGTCGTACAAGCCTATGGCAGTGTGGTCAAGAACAGGTCGAGAAGTGAGGCTTGCTGGTCCATACGATCAGGAGGGCGGGTCGGGAAAGTGATAGTCTGTGAGAGAAAGTGTGCTAATGAGAAACTATATGTGGAGTTACCAGTCTGTATAGCTGAAGAATCCAAGCCAGTCACGGTGATATATATTAAAATACCCAAATACATGTATTTGGGCACTTGAGTCAAGTGAGAGCGCTGTATTTATGCTTTTAGAGACACAGTTAAGCATGGTACAGTCCTGTGGCGAAGGAGAACAGTATATAGAATATAATTAAGTAACGCTGTGCTGTAAGGTTAATTTAAAGCACATGTACGCTTGATCATCTAATTCTAGCCTATGCTCTCCAGTCAAGGGGAGGGTGTTCCAAACATAAACTCATCGACCGTACATATGCTTTTCAGAGTCTTTGCGGTAGAGTGGAAGGTATTCAGTCATGTCAAAATGGCGTGAGGAGATTATAGGTTTGTTTCACTTAGTGCTAGGATATCCGGAGAGGTTACTAGGAGGAAGGTTTCTACGTCATCGATTTTGGTTCTAAGCCCCCGGATATCTGTGAATGTTAGCGTCAAGGGTTGAGGCGAAGATTTTATTCGGTGAGTGTCTGGTTTAGCTTTGTTTCTTTTTCTTTGTACTGTCATTTTGGTTTTAGATAAAGTGGGGAGGGCACAGTGAGTGCTTGTTTTGTTCCGATAAGCTCACACAACCAGACCGTCAGTTGAGACGTGATCCATGGGGATTGTGGCCTCGGAAAAGTTCACCGAAGATTACATGGCACGTACTGTTTCCCACGATCTTGTACAACTGTGGGTAGAACAGTCGCTTTTAGCGCTACCTAAGAGTTAGGGTTCCTGTACTACCAGTCGGAAACAGCAGCCAGGCAATATGTTTATCATGTACACTCAACTTGTCGGAACAAGAGCGGTCCAGACTAGTCATGTTAGACTCAGTGACAAAAGACTTTCCCCAAGTTGCCCAGATAGATAGAAAGAGAGACAGCGTGTATTGTCTTAGTCAGGAAACAATACCAAACACGTGTCTGTGCCTGGCTAATAGACAGCGAAGGATGGCAAAGGCCGGGCGATAGGCAGAACCCATCTACTCCTTAATCCATTTTATGTTTGCAAACAGGATATTTGTTCGAGTCTCCAGCTCTAGAAAGGTTGTCGATCAGGTCTAAGGAGGCCCCTCTCCCTCAGCGGTTTGCTGCAAAGACGTGAGTAGTCTTTTTAGATATTTTCTAAATCTGAAACACAATTATCATAAAAGATTGTGTTTCATTAATTTGAACACAGGATTGCTCGCCATAGCGTATATGGATACATTGGAAGGCTAGTTCCTCAACTCGGCCACTCCTCCCTTTTCTTAACACGATATGTGGACGGCATTCTTATATTACCACTATCCGGGAGTGGGAAGTCACAATCTTTGCTAGATTCAGCAACACTGACCACACACGGAATTCATAATCAAACACCCCGACAGTTCTAGATCCTTAGAAATTCTGGATTTAAACCTCAACATCCCCAAAGAAGGAAACATAATCATTGAATTCTACAGGAAGCCCGCATGTATAAACATGTCCATACATTATAAATCGACCCTCCCTCGACCGAGTAAACCACCATCTATAATAAATGCAGCAAAGACGGCGACAAGAGCGCTTGCAACAAAAAATTCTAGCAAGTAATACCACACCCACTATTGAGCACCCCAGGAAAACCCGAAGACGGATGCGACATACTCTTTCCAACATATGCTTCCTGAAGTTACTTCACTTCAGCGACAAGATCACCACAGCTATCCGCAAAGTCATACGTACGGAGGGTCTCCATATAAGCAAACACACTCCAAAACATTGCGGCAGCAATTAACAACACGCAACATTAACAACAATAATAGACCCTGCACCCTGGCGAACTGCCTATTAACACCACATGCACAACACAATATCCACATACACAAAATGAAACATACACATACTTCATAGAAAATCCCAAAATACCTGATCTTTATACACACAATATTTACAGAAATATAACATTAGAACGTTGGCATGGCATAGTATACATTCCTGCAACAACTATAAACCAACAAAAAAAATCCAACAAAACACCATTAAAACAAATCTAAAGTAAATAAATAATTCAGATCGACTACCAAACACAGCTTGTTCTACTAAACACAATTGTCTATAACTTCCCCACTTCGCCAGCTGAAAACCTGACAAACTATATGTAAAAATAAATAAATAAGTAAAATAAATAAACAATTCAATAACATAGATTAAAAACAGAACATAAATTACAAGCCTATAAGATAAATAAGATAACAAAAAAGTATCACATGAATAAAACAGAATAACAACCTGTAATATGGAAATATTTGAAATTGAAATAGAATAATAATAGTACTCTTTCTTTAATACTTAAAACCCATTAACCGATGATATTGACTTTGTAATAATAAGTAAGCTGAGGCAAGAATATTCAAGTCGTAATAAACTTTGTTCGTGATAATACTCAGCTTATTAACTTTGTAACAATAATAATAAAGTTTACGCCTGAACAATATTCGCTTTATAAGAACATTTACTTCAACATTTAATGCTGAATAAGGTAAACAAATTAACTAACTAAATAAATATTAAGAGTATCCTGAGCGCCTCTAAAACAACTAATCTTGAACTTAAATCACGGATCTTAATAAAAGGGAGACTACTTTCAGCCGAGTTTTCACCCTTGCATAGAAAGAAATATAAATTAATTAATTAAAATTAAACGTAGAAAGGGACAAATAAATAAACAAATTTAAAAAAGAAGATATATAAAATATAAATAATAGGGAAATATATATATATATATATATATATATATATATATATATTAATACTGATAGTAAAACTAAAATTAAAGGACAAACAAAACTTTTAAAAGAAAATTAATTTAATGCATCTCATTTTCTGCCGAACTATCACCACCGATTAGTGTTTTTGCTAATCACGTTTGAATTAAGGTTGAACACATATCCCGAAATGTTACACGGAACTTCCATCAAACACTGACGGCAATTAAGATTTTAATATAAAGAAATTATATTAATAAAAGGTGGGTCTTCAACACTCTTTTCACTGTTATATGTCTTAATTTGCTTCAATGCGTGTTCACCCATTACACATATGCATTGTATTGCCTTCTATAAATTACCTTTATATACACACTAAACAATGCTTCAAGCAAACTACATTAACCTATACACACACATACGCTTATATATATATGATTATGTCAGAAAATGAGCTTCATTCTTTTCAAAAGTTGCCAAAAGCTGTCATTCATCAATTATGATTTCATCATACACGCCCCTAGACTATTAAGATTATATGGAATATATATAACAAATACTTATCCAACTAGTTACGGATGGAGTAGCACACACACACACACCCACGCACACACACACGTATATATATAGTGTTATTTAACACATGGTTTCTGATAAAAGTTGAAATGATATTATTGATTAAAGAGATGATCCCCAAAGAGCCATACTAAATAAATACCAGTCGCTATAATGGAGTCAGTTTTCTTTGACTTCAGAATATAACAAACGCAAATCAATTTTACATCATTCGATATTTCAGTTCAATAGAACCGTGCTGAGTATTTATCAAATAAAACAAAAGAAAACAGCGTTTTGACCTAAAATTCAAGACTGACGTATTATCGTTATGGTTTGAAAGTTTTTTGTCTTTCTTTTTAGCACTGTGATCTTTGACACAGACAAAGCAAGCGGAAGTCCACAACGAGGTGGATTTAAAAATTGAACTTTATGACAGTTGACTTCAAAGCCATACTCAGACTACGGGGTGCCACGGGTTATTATTGATTGTGCTATTGTGTTGATCACACACACACATACACACACACACACACACACACACACACACACACACACACACACACACACACACACATATATATATATATATATATATATATATATATTTTCTTCAATATGTTATTTTATATGCGTCCTAGTATTTCCAAGAGAGACTCAATAAGTCGGTCGGTCTGTTACGTTTCTATTTTAAATCGGATGATCACCGTTAAATGCTCAGATTGAATGCATCTCTGTAAGAGTTTCTGTCCGCCGGTCGGTTTATCACGCGTAAGTTTGAAATATAATTTTCATTGGTCTGTCACGCATAATTTTAAATAGTATTTCCTTCGATCTGTCACGCTTAAAATTGAATATCACTTGTGTCAGTCTTTCACGTTTAAAGCTGAAATAGTAATTTTGTTGGTCTGTCGCACTTCGGCTTGTTTAAAATAACATTTTCGTCAGTCTGTTATGTTCAAGTTTGATACATAATTTTCATTACTAAACACGATGCATCTTAATAACATATGTTCTTATTTTTATTATTTATGAATGCATCTGTAGTATTAATATTACTGCCTTTTTATATATGATTTATAAATGTTCCATACTTACTCTTTAATGGTGAAATAGAAAATATTTTGTATATTGATTTCTAATTTATTCTCATGAGAATTAAGTTCAATAAACATAGCGCTTTACTCAAATTCAGCTGATTTACAAAAAATAAATTAAAAACGGATTATTTATTGTAATTTCTTATCTATTTCTTTTTTTAAACATGTTTTTACCGAGTACACCTTGCATTGAACAATCAAAGTTGAAATAGATTTGTCATTCGTACATATTTAGCCCTCTTCTTTCATTTATCTTTATAATTGCTCTATCTCGTATATTGAGCTTAGATCATTTCACTATCGGTTCTATCTACTAAATGTATATTTTTAGTTTCATATTTTATTATATATATATATATATATATATATATATATATATATATAGTGAACAAGGAACATTAATATTTATTTGCAACGGGGAGATGGACAACAAAGTAGGACGAGGGAGAAAAGAAGGAACTAAAGGTATATATATGTATGTGTGTATGTAATATATATATATATATATATGTATATACATATTTATTTATTTATCTTTTATTTTTTGATGTGTTGATGTTTTTTATATTTATAATATAAAACTAAAAATAATACATTAATCACTGAAATAATAGTGTCATGGATTCGTCCAAACACTTTAAAATGCAACAACATTTTTGTGAGTAACGGATAAATTTTATTAGACAGACGAACAGCGCAGGTAAACATTTTTTTTTTTTTTTGATGTTTTAAATAACTAATATAAGTTAGCAAAACATTTATATGGAACAAAACGTAGATTTAGTATAAGGAACGTTTATGTTTTTGTCTTTTAAGGGAAGTGGGGTCTGATCAACTCTGCTGGGAAGCCATGAAATTAAATACTGTCTTGTTTTTAAATTCCCGAAACAGTTTTTCATGGTAAACAACTGATGATCCCTTAAAATAGTGTTAGAAACTAACTAATATAATAACTGTAAAAAATAAATTGACTTACATGAGTGATTTTCCACTGGAAGACTTTGGACTATAAGTTGTTTTTTTTTTTTTGTTGTTTTTTTGTTTCTTTTTTTTTTTTTTTTTTTATATAGTTTTAATGGTTGAGAAACTTCCGAGACTATATATATATATATATATATATACTTTACTTTAATGTAGAGAACTGCCACTACCAATAAGTATAAATTGTTTTTTTTTATAAATGTTATGTGTAATGCTGTAATTTGTATAGTGCCAACTGTAATAACTGTGTAAATTATACTTAACATTGCTATTCGTGGCTTAATACTACGAATATTTTTTTATTAGTAGCTCTACGAAATTCCGTTAGGTAAATATATCTATGTCGCCCTCGATTCAAAAATAGCTTCTCTCTCGATAACAATATTTTTTAGTTAATTAATCAACATGAAGTGATGGAAATTAATTTTTGCTTTTTATTACATAATATTTTCTTTATTTCCACTAAAAGCAAGGCAAACATTAAAAGCACAGTTTTAAAGATTGATTGCAGTTCTTGGGTTTAAGGATCTTGTTGATATTTATCAATTCATGTCATTGAATTCCACCACGTTCACGTAAACCAGTTATTAGTTTGTTTTCCTCTATATAAGAATCTATTTTCGTTCGAAAAAGATTGTTGCTAGCAAATAAATCTAGATGGGAAACCCAGTGTTGATCCCACTTCAGCGAGATAAAATCAGAAGACAAAAGAAGAAGAATAATTCAAGAATATAATTCTTATTTTACGTTTAAATTTGAAAGTAAAATAAAAAAAAAAATATATAAAAATATCAACCATTACAATTGCGGAACATGCCATTTAAATAAGATAGTTTACTGACTTAAAAAAATCGGATTCTCTTAAATTTGTTATCAGCTTTTCCTCACCTTATCACAGCGCTGTTATAATAACATAGTCTGTAATATCACTATGGGTTTATAATAGTCAATCCCATAAAACAAGCCCAATTGTACTGATTCGTTCAGAATAAAGATTCTAATAGATATTATTAAAGAATTGTCCTATGCCATGCTAATTTTGTATACAAAAAGAATCAAGCGTGACGAAAGTTATAGGACAAACACTGTTTATAGCAAAAAGCTAGCATAAATAATGATAAAACACCCATTGTCATTTATAAGTGATTTCTTACAATCTATGTATTAGTTTTTAACAAAATAAAGTGATATACATATTTTATATTCGTTGGCAGAATTGTTTCTAATATTATCACAATGGCAAATTGTTGAAAGATTGATGGATAATGCCAGCCAATGTTAGCCTTGTCATCGTTCTTTAACTATCAGATACTTATTTGTCGGAATGAAGTATGGGCCTCCAATGCATTACTTCCTTCTTCCAAGAGTGGAAGTCGGTTTATTTCTGATCGCTCGAGAACATTTTACCAGAGAACGCCCACAGGTCCGATCACAGCTATTTTTCTACTCGATCACTAGTTTTCCTTACCTTCCGACCATGTGCTTCATCTTGCCGCAGTGAAAAACAAGTAAATCCCACAGTTGATTGTTCATTCAGACATCTGGTCATCACCCCGGAAAGGAAAGACACGAAAATTTTTGCTATTGCAAGATAAGTCAATAAATCTAACTGTTGAATACCCATTCTCTGTGTATGGTGAGAGAACCACTTGAAATAAGCATTATGGATATCTTCTTATTGTGTCCTTAAAATCTCTTTCCGTTTGTCTGTATTTAAGTTAAGGCCAAATCGAATATCGACATTCGATCTGCCTAGTTGTAAGAGAGAATAGAGTTTGATTATCATTTTGTCTCCCTCTTCCTTTTTTACGTTTGCGTTCCAACTCTTTCACTTGACCTTTAAATTCATTTCATTTTCGCTCGTGTATTTGTGACTTTATGTTCACGTCCTATTTAAAAGTCATACTATTTTTTCTCGTTTACGCCCGTGCCAGTTTTTTACAAGGCCGTCTGTAAGATAGCAGACGAATCTTCGAAAGGTAAGCAAATGTCCGGCACGTCTTGAGGGGTTGTTTTAATCATGTGACGTTTGGTGTTGATTGTAGTAGCTGCGAGTATCAGCCGTCTCTGTATTCATTTGTAGTAAAAGCATTCATGCTGACGGCGAAGTAGCGGACTAGATAATACGTTTGTCATCTAGTGTGGCAAATACGTATTTAAAAACAACAACAACATTCTCGTTTTGAGTTTATTTGGTTTTATTTCTTTTATTTCTTTACATTCCTCTGCATGGAATAACATACGACATTTATATTACTTGTCTTCTCCCAGCACGCCTCCGTAGGGAGAAAAAACAATCTGAAAATACGTCTAACTCGTCTTGCGCATCCAGCATAAGAGAACTCACTAGTCTGTTTCTTTCGCCACAACATCTTTGTTCATGTCACTACCGAAGAGCAACTTCCGCTGTTTCCCAAGCCACGTCGCACTCATAATATTACATGTCAGCCATAAGCGCTTACCTTTGTGTATGTCTTATATTACAACTAAGAGTGTAATTTGTAGAATATTAAAGCTTTCTAATGCTGAAAGTTCCTTCAATGTCACCTAAAACATCAGAGCAAGCACGTAAGGCGGCACTTCGAAAAAAAACCACATGATTAGAAGACCCTATATGATCGACCGTTTTGACACGGCAGAGAACATTGCGCGTCGGCTATCTAAAAAATGTGGAATAAAAGTGTCACTTTATAGTGTATCTCGTCGTTTACTCGAAACATAGATTAATGCGCATTCTCCTCTCGCCAAACTCTTTATTAGAAGGCAGAACTAAAATTCCAGAACAGCCTTAGTAAACGAGTTCGTAGTCTGGCCTAATGAAAAGTGAGCAATGGTTTTCTTCAGCAATGAAAGCAATCATTACAGACTATGTAGATCTCAAATTCTGTGCGCCTTGAAAAAAAACTAAAATATAAGTTTTTAATTCAAAAAGTTTCCTCTTTTAAATCACATGAAAATGGTTTATTATTAACTAGCAGGACCCTGTGTCCCGGCGTATGAAAGAATGATTTAACTGTGAAATTAAATTAAAATGAACACTCACTTACCGGCCATTTAAAGGTAATATTTTTTAATACTGGATGTATGTATCTGTGTGCTAACTAAGGGTATATAATTGTAGTATTTCAATTTTGTGGTGTTTGTGTTGGAGGGGATTTTGGTTTCCTACACTAAAATGAAGTGTGGAAACAGTCTTTCTATTTTTTGTATATTCTGTTTACCATAATACATATGTATGCCACTACCCTATCAATAACTCCAAGTCCAGGGGTGTTTGTAGTCGAACTTAAAGTTATGTGTAAGTCATTTTAACTGTATTTAATGAATAAAACACCAGTAGCAACTGATAGGTCGGCGATTTTGTATGTTTTACTCTCCAAAGGACTGGATATCGACGAAATCTTATATTGAAAAACAAAACACAAAACAAAGAAACTATAATACAGTTTGTGAAGTTTAAAACTATGCAGGTCAGTGGAAAGGTAAATCATATTGCGTTTGGTAGCACACATCTGTTGTGTTAATTAGTCGTTTCACAGCCAAAATGGCGGACACTTAATCGACTGTTTTTTCTAAATTTTTTCCGACCTTACAAGGATTTATTTGAAAGCAGAAATAAATTTAAAATGTAGTAAATAAAGTTTTTAGTTATAACTATTTTTAGGCAAGGTGGCCACCAGAGATAATAACACTGAATTACAGTTACCAAAAGTAAATTAGCAATTTATTTAATGATAAGAAAAACAATTTTGCTTTTTTAAATACATGAGGATGTTCTAAGAACTTTAAAGCCAGTTTAAATGAATTTATGTTCGATAGTTTAAATACTTCCATATTCCTTTTAAATTTCGAACCGACACGAAGTAATTGATATTTTTTTCAATTATTAAAACATATTAAAATGGCTGACTTGTTTAAAAATAAACCTAAATGCATTATGATGGATTTAATCTCGTAACTTAATTACGAACCGGGTTGAAATAATAAAATTATTTAGAAACCCATTCTTAACATGTGGGAGTGGGGGCTTTGTAAACTATTCTGTACTTTCACCTAACAATTTAATACACAAAAGATATCGTAAAGATTGAATTTAACTTGAAATTCTTATCTAAAATATAGCCCGGTCCGTAAACTTCACAAATACCAAAAAGATAATACAAGAAGTATTCTTTATTGGTGTGTGTGTGGTTGGGAGCGGGGAGGTAGCCCCGTATTTACAACTATATCCCCTGCAATAACGTTCCTGAAATCTTTTTTCAATCGATATTTATTACATAATTGCTGAATTTTCCTACTTTGCCAAAATTGCCGAATTTTCCTTTGCCAAATTTTCCGTTGCCAAATTTTCCGGGCACCGTAATTTCATATAAAATTAGAAAATATACACATATAATCCTGGCGGTGTTGAACCAGAGGTTTACATTGTGATTCCATAATAAACCATCCTCTCTCTCTCTCTTCCGATTCTTTCTTCCATCGCCCCCTCACTTTTCCCTCCTTCTCTCCTTCTCTTTCATTCCATCTTTCCTTCTTTCTCTACTTTTCCCTATCTTCCCGCTCTCTTCGTTCTCTCTCTTTTAATTATTTACATCATTTAATTCCTCTCACCACTTCTCTTATAATTCGGCCTTTTTGACGTTATTTTCCATTCCCCCTCCCACCATCTAAAGCATTCAGGTACAGATGAAGTGTGCACGGTGACTATCAATCAATCAAGCATGATATTAAAATTATGAGAATTTTAATAGTATATTATACCTCTAGGGGAGTACGCTTCGTCTAAAGTATACTGCCCCTCTTCTATGTCTTATTTCATGAAATCAGTTTTCCTCTCTATATATTAAGTATGCTATACTTCTCTTTCCACAATAATACATTTATTTTACTTATTAATTCTCTATCTACATTCATGTACACATTTGAAACTTACCAATTATATTCATTTCTTGCATGAGATATTATGATAAATAGTCTTTTACTGTGTAATATCCCAATCAATTTATGTTAAACATTTTTACTTTAATTTAACCTTCTATTTTGCAGCTTAATAATAGTGTAATTAAATTATTTTAATATCTAATACACATGTTTAAATCTTAGCCATCTAAATATTAGAATATATCCATTTTATTTTTTTTAGGAATGTTTAAGTAATCTCATTGCATCGTAATATTTCTGTTTTTGGAATAAATACATTTTGTTTTTTACACAATTTTATAATCACCCTTGAATATAACTCTGCAATCTTTGATTTTTCCACCGGTAATGGTGGTGCCACTCGGTATTTCAATGGTTTTACCCGATTTTCGGACTATTACCCTCTTATTTTGGTTTTGTTTATACTTTAAACTTTGATAGTGCTTTGAACATTATAATAATTTCTTATTAAACTATGTTTTAATGATTTTTTCTGGACATTTCCTCTGTGTTTGACTATTTATGTCTAACGATTTGAAATCTCTAATAGTCTATCTGCCATTTTTCTCAACTCTTCTCTCGATTGCATTTATAAGGAGGGGTCAAAATGTTTTTACATTTTAGGGATCAGACATTCATTTTGCATTAAATGATGTAAATATTGTAAAGAGAGAGAGAGAGAGAGAGAGAGAGAGAGAGAGAGAGAGAGAGAGAAGAGGGAAGCTAGAGAAAAATATAGAAAGATAGAAAAAGTGAGTGAAAGAGAGAGAAGGGGAAGAAAAACGGGAAAGCGAAGGGAAGAGAAAACGAAATATGGGGAGAAAGAAGTGGAATAGAGAGTGGTGTGTGTGTGTGTGTGTGTGTGTGTGTGTATGTGTGTGTGTGAGAGAGAGAGAGAGAGAGAGAGAGAGAGAGAGAGAGAATATTTATTGTGACATCACAATATAAACCCCTGTTTTAAAAATCGTTTTGGATTTCTAACAGTTTTCATAATTAATCGGAAATTCCAAAATGTTTTCATAATTACTTGGACATTTCAAAACGTTTTAATAAATATTTAATGATATATAAGTGTAGCGGGTATTACTGGCGAAAAATGAATGCAAACAGCTTGGGAATCTTTAAAACTCTCCTAAAAATCCAATATATTTCTTTGATAATTTATAAATTTACGGACAAATTAAGTGGATCTAGCAGATATACAGTGAGTCCAAAAACGAAGGAAAATAAGATTTTAACGCTAAGTTTTCATTTTGCTTTAATATATTTGCGAATTATAAGTATAATTGAAAACTACTATTAAAGAGGTTTTCAAAGATGTATGTATTCAACAAAACGTCAAGGTTTACAGTATTTTAGAATACATTCTCAAAATGCTTCCCTTTAAAACTCAGCATCAAATTAACACGTTTCGAAAACGAGGTTACAGCGTTGTTCACCTCCTCACGAGTAAAACTTAGGCATTCTTCTTCAATGTGACTTTGAAGTTTTCTAAGGCTTCCCGATAGCTGATAGTTAAAGAAGCACTCAGAAGTCCACCAATGTGAGATGGGGGGGGGGGGGGTCAACTTTTTTGCGTCCTCTCAAGATCACATTCTTTTCTCCGAACGGTGCTTCGAAAAAATGACATAGCGCCTTTGCGTGATGAAGATACTAACTTTAGCTTTTGTTACGGATTAAAAGAAACTTTTCTTTCGTTTTAGGACATTCTATCTTACGTTTTGCTTAAAACACAGTGGGCAATCCATTTGCCTACAAGCTACTGTTTTAACGTCAGTAGGCAACCATTAAACCGTTACTTGTTCAGACCCTTATTTTAAAATTGGCCTTTAAAATTAAATACACCATTGAAAACTCATAACAGTCATGAACCAAAAAGTGTTATTCCTTATACTTCAAAACAAATTATTTGTTTACCTTTACATAATCTATGATTTAGTAATATTTATTTATTTCGTTCTAAATACATTTATGAAACGCAGTAGAATTCATAATTTATTTTCTTTTTTAATAATGAAAGGAGTATACAAATAAAATCAAGAAAAACAAAATAAAATAATACTTATGCTCATTATATTTATTTTTATATGCAATTATATTTATATATTTGATGTCATGTTATATTTTCTTGCATCCATCGTTTTATTTTAAATTATCTGGATTTTACGAAAGATTATCAAACGAAAATGTTTTTATAAAAGAAAATAACGGGGGAAAAAGCTAAAAAACTTATTGAGTTGATACTGTTGATTATGTTCACATTAGTTTTTTTAACTATCAATCAGAAAATTGTTTAATCGCAAGGCTAGAGCTTTACCCGACTGGCTGAGATATCCCAAACCTGGTGTGCAACTCCATTTAGAGTTGATCTACTCTATCGACCACTTCAGTCGCTCACCAAGTGAATTCAAAGCGGTACCCTCAACTAAATCCCTATATAGTACTTTTCTGTACAGTGAAAGGTCACTAGACCGAGGAACCTTTCCGAACCTGGCTTGGAACTGGGGAAAAGAATTGCGATTCACGGCTCGGTCTACGACGGCATTTGACAGAAGAGCCGAGAATGATGTTGGGCCACCAGGCAAACTCTTCTTTCATGGTTCAACTCAGGAAATCCAGTGTTTCAACATATCGGTGACTTGTCACGACAGACATCCTCAAGCTTACCTCATACAAACGTTAAAACAGACGCGTCTGCGAAACCACGGCTTTCTTCCCATCCAAAGAAACAAGTAAAAAGCCACTGGAAGATTGTTAAATGGCTTGGAGATAGAGCAAGTATAGCTAGTCTTTAAGGATAAGACAAAAGACGTACATGACACACGCCTCAGCTTTACCCTTTAAGCAAATATTCCATCGAAGCTGAATTTGAACCGACGCTTTAAACTTTGACTGTACTTACGAACAATTCATCTCAAGCTGGAGATCTATTTTGAGCTACATGCCAAGTATTCGAATCGGACCATCCATCCAATAGATAGGTCCCGGAAGTCAAGTTTTACTGCTCAAGGCACCCAACCGCAGACTTGCTGAGATTGATTTTGGATCCCATAATCTATTCGTAATATTCAAATACCTCCACCATTGCTTCAATGTCTCCAAAGCATAATGAAAAGACAGTGATATTGGCGAACACGGAAACCCTGGTTTGTACACCTTCAGTTACAGCAATGCCACATAAAACGGAACTTATCTATTTAATACCGCTTCCAATGCAAGGAAATAAGATAGTGGCGAAAGCAGACATATTTTACGTACCAATTAAGAGAAAGCAAACGACTCTGAACCATTTATATTTACCTGTACCACTGCTGTTTTTGACTGATCCAAATGTATCAGTGCTGCCTCTCTATCGTCTTCTATCCCTTCTATAATTCTACGAATCAGATGTAAAGTGTTCTGAATCGATATTCCTTTCACAACATAGTTTTTCTCAGGTTCGATCAATTCACCAACAACAAACTAAAACTGGTTCGATATCATTAACTCAGTATTTATCAGAGTTATGGTCCTGTAATTATCTAGACCCCTTGTCTGTTCATTTTCTTCACTAATGAGAACACAGCCTTCGCCACTTGATCAGTATAGATCCCTCGTCAAATCAATGATTAAAAACATCTACAAGAAGCATATAAGCATGTGCGATAGTCTCAACGACAAATCGTGGGGAGGCCATCAATTGCTTGCAATTTGTTGTGGCCGACCTAATTCAACGTAGCCAATATCTCACACTCTACTTCACAACTAGCTAAACTAACCGCCCGAGGCGGGGAGAGTCAGCCAAGTCGTTGTCAAACTCCTTGGTGGGGTGAATGCGAGCAGTTGGCTGAAGTGCTCTTGGAAGTGCTACCAAAATCCCTCATAAATCTATATTTGGGTACTTGACTATCTATCCGAACCTAGACAGTGTTCTACTTTACGTTCATCCGCGTCAAAGTTCACGGCTTCGTTAGATACTTTCATTAGCCTATCTTTAACTACTTGTCCCTAATGACACTTGGTACACTCGCATTGCAGGTTTCCCTTGGCCAATTCTATGGTTAGGGAATACCTCATAGCCACCACCAGGTGCAGTTTATTTTCTAAGGTTTTTTCATCTTGGCCCTATCTAAAATCTAATTTCTGGCTACAAAATGGCTGGCATACGTTTACTATCCCCAAACTTTATTACACGAAAGTAATGTTTAAGCTTTCACAAGCGAATATAATGACATTTCTGGCTTGAATTAAAGTTTAAAGGTGTGCGCTAAATATTATAATTCTTTTGTGTTCTCAAATAAAAAAAACCCTAATATTCTCACGCAACCTCGTCGTAAAAAAGAGCACTGTGGATTAACTTTGATTCTCTCCATTTTATGCAGTGGGGGAGTTACTGCCTGTGACTGCTAGTTCTACCACCCCTTTTGGAACTGGACCGATAATTCTTATAAGGCAGTCTGCCCATGTGTTTGTGTCAGCTTGAAAATATCCATTTGTACCTCAGTGGTTAATCATATTCGTATGTTTTCGTGTTGGGCAATTTATGTATGCAATCATTTCGCTGTCGTGTATGGACACATTGAGTCAGGTTTTGCCTAAAATGTTACGCGTTTCCTCTTCCTCGCTTGTCATTCTAACTCTTCTGTGAATAACAAACCCCTCTTTTTCTCTAACCGCCCATCGCCATCCCCAAACCAAATCCTGTTGCAAGGGGAGTGGGGGCATTTTTATTGAGAGAGTAAATAGACCTGACATTCAGGTGCCTGGACGTGGCAGGCAACCTTGAAATGAAATGAAATGTTGGCGGCTATTCTTTGAGTGCTTTAGATACTTCCGGTATTATAACCCTCACCGGAAAAGAAGAAGAAGAAGAAGAAGAAGAAGACAAAAAGAAGAAAGAGATAAAGATAGAAACTTTGACAAATGGGGAATTTGGTTGAGATAAGAACAATCAATAGAGAAATACTAAACAAAATAGAGAGAATAGCTGGGCAGATAGAAAAATATGAATGGAATTGAAAGACAAATGCCTCACAACGAATACTATAAAAGTATATTTTGACTGTTATTCTGTGTAAATTACACACGAAAAGCAAATTGAAGAGACAAGACATGCTATCAAACGTTTATAACAGTCAACAAAAAGTAGAAAACAAAATTATTAGAAGTTGTAAATGTTTGGAAATTTCCTTCTTTTAGATGTTATTTTAAATAATTAAATACACAGCCGCATTTATTTGTTTGCGTGACTCTTTGAGCATTTACCCATTAAGTATATTCTCAATTCAACCCTTAAACAAAAATAAAGTATTGCACAGAATATATACAATATTAATACAATACTAGAAGTACCCGGCCCCGTTGGGGTACAACCACTCCCATTATTTATTTCACTTTCATTTAATTGAAGAATTTATAAACTGTGACATATCTGTTTAGGCATTCTCCTTGCACAAATAAAAATAATAAGCACCTTTACTTCTATATTATCCTTCTGGATAATAAAAGGTCTACTTTACATACATGTTTATGATGTATACGAACACATTACGTAACTTAGGTAGAAAAACAAAGCAATTTTAATTGCTTTATTTTATCAAAATGGAACCACAAAAAAAGTCATTCTTTATCTGAATGCTCACAGAGACATTAAACATATTAGAAAATGGTTGTATCAACATAGAGTAAGAGTACAAGAGAAATACATGGATAGCTAAATGAAAGATGGGTAATTTGTTCAGGTTATTACAAATTACGGCTAATTAGAATAATTAAAATGGAATTTCTTTCAACTCAATCCCAGAACTAAGGGATATTTAGCATGTATTTTGTGTTATTAAAGTATATAGGAAACATTCTTGAGATAACAAATATTGATTAGGTCAGTTTTAATCTGATTAATCAATATACAGACTAAATTGTGTTTAATATTTCACTCGAAATTTCCCCCAAATACTTCTTAACCATTGTTTCTGAATTCATCTACTCCCATCTCAAAATGTTCTCAATATGATTTGGAAACTTGTTCCAAAAATATATTTCTCTATTAGCAAAATTATTCAATTCATGGAATCTGACTTGACAATAACTTTACAGATCGAGAAAAATGTGTGTTAAAATGGCATCTCAGAATGTTTACCAACATCCCTACGGAAGGTCTGTTTAATGTCGGTGTACCTATTGTGTTTCGACGGTAATGGTGATTTACAAAAATGGCTGTTTCACGGGAGGTACCAGAAAAGACGATTTCACTACATACCAATACATGCGAAGAGAAATATAAAGTTTATATTAACATTGCAAAATATTGATAACGAACAAAGCAATTATTTATGAAACGCAGACTTTCATAGTGATTGATTGCCAAGATAACCTATCATTTTCCCCCATCTCGCTCGAACAGTCACCCCTGATTTAAAGTATATATATATATATATATATATATATATATATATATATATGTGTGTGTGTGTGTGTGTGTGCGCGCGCGCGCGCGTGTGTGTATGATATCTAATACCGCTACCCAAATCACCAGGTACTAATTCAATAACAAATAACTAATGAAAGTTGCCACTTTAGCTTTATTTACCTCTTCCTTTAGTTACTTTTGACTGACTGGAGAAAGAAAGAGAAAATAAACAGAGAGAGGACAAAGAAGACAGACTGTTCTGAATATAAGCGACATTTGATTGTAAGAGTGAAAGAGAATTTATTTGGTGGCCCTACCGGTTAGCATGCCATATTTAGAGGCAGAGGTTATAAGTTCGAACCTCACACAAGTATTTTATTCTGAAATGATAGGTTATCTGGGCAATCATTAACTCTGAAAGTGTGTCTAATAATACTAAACTAGCAGTAACACTCATATTATACAGCTATAATCATGTTGACAGATGGGTAAGTACCGGATGGGGACCATTTGGGAATATCAGATGTTGTATGCTGTTCTCCTTTGGCTATTGCTACAATTCCAGGGGTCTCAACGAATACGCATAACGACTTACGAATGTAGTCGGGAACTATTTTCGCGAAATCTTGTATCACCTTACAACACTACAGGTAAATTCGCTCACAGATCAGATCAAATCAACAGTAACAATGGGAATATAGGCGTACAAGATACAATCTAAGTTACATAAATGATGTTAAGGCAGACGTGCGTAAATGCGTTAGATAGCAAAATAGAAAAAGATGATCAACCCCTAGAAGAATCCAGAAGAAGTAGTAGGATGAAAAATAACAGTGCAAAAAGGAACGAGTAAAAAAGACTAGGATAGAACATTGTAATTTCTGGTTAAGACCGAAGAGACGTATACGATTATAGGTTATTAGGATATTCTTTAACAAAAACAGTCTTATTTTTATAAATAAATATTTCTTAAAATAAAAAAGAAACAAAACAACAATATAAAGACCATCATCCCTTTAATAGAAGTGTTACCTAATTGATCTCTATTTCGTCGAGCTCTTAAAACAAAAATATTAGAAGTTCTGAGATATCAAACAGAATGTCAAGTACAATTTACACATTTATGGTGACCGGACAAAATCCCACCACAATCATTCAAAAGCGGATAAAATCACACCAACATAAAAATAAAATAATTAACATTTTTTTTTCATATTTAATTTTCATAGTTAGCAATAAATATTTGTCAGTACAATTGAACCAATTAAAGATAAGTTAGCCTTTAATAAAATAAGTATTTGTTTTATTCGTCCTTAATATTATAATTATGAAATTATTCATTAAAGTTATTTATTAAATTATTTATTAAATTAACTTTGTTATTTAACAAAACAAAGGCGATAGTTATACGATATACTTAGACTCGATGAATAATATTCATTTGTCTGACTATAAATTAAATACTATTTATTTTGAAATACTTTAAATAAGAACCCCCGAACAAAAATATATTGCCATAGTGAAAACAGTGAAAACAGAATTTATATGACTGGAATTATGGGCTTAAAATTTAAAAATTTTGTTCAGTTAAACTGACATAGGACAGTTTTGAAATACTCAAAATATAAAATTCTGAGAAACAACATAATTTTGTGTACTCTACTTATGTTTTAAATCTCATTAAAATCAGACGTAACAATGAAATTCAATGAGAGAGGGCTCATGCTCACCTGGTGACCCCTTCATACCACACAGGTAATTATCAAACCCTTAGGACAATCTATAAATGATAGGGGATAATTCCTACAAAATTCGACCTTAAATTTGTTTTAAATGAATTCTGTCTAAGAATGTACATATGTAGTAGGTTTGGTGTCACCGTGCCACATGTAGTGCGCCGCCATCATAACACTCGACAGATATTTGATTGTCTTTCTTGTATGTTCCCTGTCTCAAAATTAATAAGTGATCGTGGTCATACTGGGACACAAAGGCTTTTAAAAAAAAATCTAAATGCTGTGTTATTAACAATTAACAACTATTATTATTTGTGTTGACATTTCTTGGCACAATCCATGGAGTTTGTACTTTATGACACTGAAAGATACTAGTCGAAGATGTACAACAGAGTTCATAAGCCAAGAGTTGAAAAGGTTATCTTCCCATTTTGAAGCATTTCTGAATCTCCAACAAAAAGCACAATTTTTCTGTCCAACCTCACTGCTCTGTTGGCTATCTAGATCCCACTTTTCTCGAAAGTCCAGAAACTTATATAAATATTATTATCTGTGTTAAATCTCACCCAAAGTCTCTAGTTCTCTTGAAATTCCAGCTAACATCAAATGAAAGAAGAAAGGGTATAACATAAGCATTAAATTATACTTTAGACATTAAAATATATACCAATGTGGGGGCATTACCTTTTCTATGGAGAATTCTGTCTTCTCTCCTGAATGGTTACTTCCAAGGAGCTCAAAAACCTTTAGATATCTTTTCGCATAGAAACCCAGCGCTAAAATATGCACATGATCACAACCACAGGTGCAGTATTTTACACGTAGATAGATATCAATAAGAGTTCAATGTGAAAAAATGAAACCGATTAAAGGGAGACAATCCAGATTCCTACTATTGTTTGTTTGTTGAAAAGTAGTTCCGCATTTACTCGGATTCATTATTGTTATCGGTTATTATAATACAGCGAAACATAATAATCACACACACAAGCTATCGTTTTTTTAATCAAAAGTGGCTTCTATTTATTTAACATTTGATACAGCTGCAACCATTTCTCGTTTGACGACAATCTATTCCGTGGATAATTGCATTATATGTCGTTTATGTGGGTTAACTAAACGATATCGTTTGTTGCATAAGTTCCTGGCCTAATGCATACACTCGTATTTCTTCGGGCTTATTTTCCAGGGGTCTCTCACGTCTCTCTCTATTTGTCTGTTGTTCTTTTAGTGTTTATAAAAGAAACGTCTACATCATCTATAAGTCATTGATTTTGTTTCCAATTTCGATATGATTTTTGCTAATTTAAAATTACTGGAACTATATTCCCAATTATTTGGTTACCAGTTTTATCCATCGTCTAATGATTGACGTCATACAAAAAGAATCCTCACGCAAACACTTACCTTTTACACCTTCCTTAATCCACTACCTTTAAAAAATCATTCGATTATTTGTACTCACTAGGCGTTCTCACACAGGTCATCAGTGATTGTTCACCGACAAGCGGTGGTGTTCCCTTGAGTCTGAGTGACAACAAGTCTCCTCAGATTTTCAGTATTCTCCACCACTTTTCGATAGCCACCGCAAATAACCTTGCAGTATCGCAACAGTCGTTTACTATTGATTTCTCGCTGGTAAAAACCATTAGTATTCTCTGGGATTTGGGTTGCAATAAGGCTCCCCAAGGTCCCAGCAGTCTCTGGACTTCCAGGGAAGGTATGGTTTGGTGCTGTCCTTCCTCGGTCTTCTCATCCTCCTTGACCCTATGCACATATTTTGTGTGGTGTCAGCCTAGGCTGGTACGAGTTTTTATTTATTTATTTATTAATTTTTTAAATTAATTAATTTTTTAAATTTCATTTTTTAATTTTATTTTTTATTTTTACTTTTTATTTTATTTTATTTGTTGAGGGAGAGAGCGGGGGAGTTTATGGTGTTTCTTGCTATTTCTGTTCATTGGTTCATTTTTGTGTGGTATCAGCTCTGGCCGGTGCAATTTATTGGAAGGGAGCTCATGAAGTGATGTTTCTAGCATTTTCTGTTCCTTGGTTTGTGATGTGTTGTTGCTGTTGTTGTTGTTTATTATTATTATTATTATTATTATTATTATTATTATTATTATTATTATTATTACTACTACTACTACTACTACTACTACTACTACTACTACTACAACTACTATTATTATTATTATTATTATTATTATTATCATCATCATTATCATTATCATTATCATTATCATTATTATTATTATTATTATTCTTCTTCATTTTTCATTACATAGTTTCGAGTCGAGACGGCTTCATCCGTGTTTATATCTTAAGCTGTCCGCTCACTTGTCTCATTTTATTACAGCAATATGATTATTAAACAATGACTATATTCCTAAATGTTTCATAGTTAAGAACAAATAATTGAAATTTGTGACAGTTTAATTGAAACATAGGCACTAAATCTCTGTTATATTATACATTTTATCATTTATATACTTGTTCTATAAACTATTGGCAGTTCATACCATTTAAACACGTTTTATTATTGATAACACGTATACACTAGCGTATCTATAGTAATATGACAGAAGTATTATGTTTGTGTGTTTGTAAAGTAATTTTAAGATTTCAAAAGATGCGAACTTAGAATTTCGTAGATTGTCGTAAGGGGTTAATGTTTATTCTTATTAAGAGATCTCGGATAAAGGACCAAAATAATCAATATATATGAGTGTAGATATAAAAAAAGTATATTATTTACCTCGTCTCCAGGAGGCTAGATAAAACGTCCGGTGTGGGTTTTGATGAACTTGTTTCTGAGGAACAAACTGGATTCGAACCCGGCACACCCAGATCCTCAGTCCGTATACGTAACCACTTAGCCACTTTGCCTTGATCAAAAGTATAGAACGTCCACAAACAGAAATGTGTTTAACTATGTACTGTAACGATCTTCATTAACAACAAAGTTCTTAGCAGTCAATATATCCAGCTGGGATACTCGCTTCGTGACGAGATCATAATAATGAGACACACTTGACACCTTTAATCATTACCTTTGATTTTAATGACACATAAACAAAGGTAAACTACAGAAAATTAAACAGATTTTTACAAATTTGAAAACATTTTGATTATTTTTAAAACCTTCCAACCTTCAACCTATACGTGTCTGAAGCTATAGCTTTAGTCATATTAACTTTATTTTAACACAGTATCGCGATAGTAATAAGAGAATCGAATAGGGTTATTTGTCAGACGGCGGCCTCGAAGGATGAGACCATCATTTGCGGATAGTTCGTCCTTGAAACGTGTGAGACTGAATATCTGTTTGTCATTCCAGTTTCCGTCTGAAAGTGCAGTCATCACTTTCTGTAACAGGGGTCTTCCCTCTGTGACTAGCTTCGCCTCTTCAAGGGTGATGGATATGGGTATGGCATGATGAGCCACGTATCTTATGTATATCTCAGCCGAATTGTCTCTTTTGGGTTTGTGATGGGGACGTCGGCTGAGGTAGTCAGCGCGTTTTGATCGTCTTTTCTAGGCTGGTACTCCGAGCTTTACTCATATGGTATGGGGCGCAGGCGCCAGCGTTCAATTCTGGACGTGGCTGGCTTGAGGCTTTTGACGATACCGAGAAGTGGTCTGTGGTCAGTAGTGATGGTGAACGTTGACCCATACAAATAGAGGTGAAAATGTTCGGTAGCCTATACAACGGCTAGCATCTCTCTCTCTCAGTCTGTGAGTATCGCTGTTCCACATCTGTGAAGGCACGGCTGGCATAACACAGCACTCCCCCGTCTTCTGTAAACATTACCCCTAACCCAACGGGGCTCGCGTCTACAAGGATATTTGTCTCCTTTATTCTTGTCAAAGTAGACCATAACTCCAGCTCCAATCAGGGCTTTTATTAACTGGCTCACTGCCTTTTCTTTTGTCTCCGACCCTTTTCATTCTTTGTCTTTTCTCGTGAGTTGTCGGAGTGGCATAGTGTGGGATGAACCTGGCCATGTATTGGAACATGCCCAAGAATGAGTATACTTCCCCAACATCAGTGCGCGATTTGCAGTTTGCAATTGCTGCAATTTTATCTGGGTCTGGTGACACCCCATTTTCACTGAAGGGGTGTCCGAAAAAGGTAGGCTGTTTCATTGAGAAAAGTCACCGTTTCCTGTTTAGCGTGGCCTCAGCATTTTGTAGACGCTCCAGCGTGGACCCCAAACTGGCATGATGTCGTCTGAGAGGTTTTTGACTTCTGGAATGCCCCTCAAGAGATCCGCAATGGCCTTTTGAAATAACTCTGAGGCAGCATTTACTCTGAAAAGTAGTCTTTTGTATTGGAATAGTTCAGCATGTGCACTAATTGGTGGTATGTGCTCGACAGGTCCAGCTTGCTAAACACTCTTGAGTAATTTAAATTCGCAAACACGTCGTCCACAGTCGACATGGGAGATTTGACCCTTTTGGATGGCTTCGTTTGCTATCTATGCAGATTCGTACTCCGCTTGTTTTTTGGGGGACTATCACCACGGGGCTTACCCAAGGGGTAGGACCAGTAACATCCTAAATCACGTCCATTTCATTGAGACGTTTTAGTTCTGACTCGATGTCCTTCCTCACGTGGGAAGGTATTCTACGATGTCGCTGTGTTACCGGTGGGACCAAAGTGTCGATGTGCAGCTTAACAGTGGGCCCGGAAATTTTTCCCATCTTTCCGTCTAATAATGAGGGGAATTCACTAGGGATAGATGCTGTCACACGAAACGTGAAACTGACATATATCATACCCAGTGCCTCGGCAGAGTGGGCACAGTAGATCTTTTAAGTCGCGCCCAACAAAAGGTCTTCATGGTCGATGACGAACATTTTCGCCTTGAAGTATCTTCCTTTAAATTTTATAGGGGCGGTGATGAATGCACGGACGAGCATGGCTTGTCTGAACCGATACGCAAATATATGCATGACTGTGTTATGTATTGTTTGTCTGTGCTGAAGACTGTCGTACGTGCGTCCAGAAATTATGTTGACACTGGCACTGGTGTCTAAAACAAAGGTAACTGGGTAGTCATTAACGAGAATGGTGGCTGTGGGCGTTCTTGTCGACGTGGGAGCTTTTACTGTGAACACAGAGTCACGTAAAAGGGGATTGAACTTCATTCTTATATGAGTATGAAATTCGTCTTACCGGTTTCGAGTTGCATAAATGGTTCCGTTTTCGGCAGTTTCAACATTCCTGTCACTTAGCGGGACACGTCACATGTATTGCCGAGTATCCACAGTAGAGGCAGACATGTCCGGCGTCTTTGCCACGTGCTCGGGGCCTCGGAGTAAAGTAGCGACTGCTACCTCGCGTATGTACATAGTAGCATTCGCTGTCGGTCTTTTCTTTTACTACTTCTCTGCGTGTGTACCGCTTGTGGCATTTTTTATTGTGGTGGGACGACAGTACGTGGACCACCTCCCGTTCTATGTCTGCGGCATGTGTGTGTGCCAGTTAAATCGCCATAGCCTCGTCCAGAACTTGTTTGAGTGTGAATCCGTCTCGTAACCCCCTTTGTCTGACCTTAGAGGACGAAAAGACCTGCACTATCTGTGCGAGTATTTCGCGATCTGTGTCTGTGAAGTCACACGTGGACGCTAGAGTCTACAGTCTTGCGTAGAAAGAGTCTAAAGTTTTATCTGCATTCTGCGATGCGCGTCGTAATTTGAAGATCTCGTATGACATTTTTTGTGGTGTGAAGTAGTCGATCAGTGATGTTTTTGCTGTTTCATAGGTGTTCGGTATCTTTGATCTATCTCCTGATTCGACGGTCGCCCCGTCGCATTTCTGTATTTCCGTGAAGTTGTGGAAAATATCAAAAACTTCATCTCCGGCATAGTGAAATAGGCTGTGTCGATGTCTAATGCAATGAATACATTCTCAAGTTTGTCAAACCACCTTTGCCAGCGAGTTCCAACGGTACTCGGATCAGCATGGACGCTAAAACTTGGAAAATTGGGTAATCCGTTATAAGACATTTTCTGTTTTTGTGAATATTTCTTTGTTTAGTTTTGAAATTGTGAGTTCGTCACGTAAATCGTCGTAAATCCTATATTGCCAGTTGTAAATTTGTAATTTTCACTCTTAAATACAAATAATAGACACAGGCAAAACAAAGCAAGAATCAAAAGACAGAACACGTTTGTTATCATTTTCGTTGCTTGGATGATTGAGGACACGCCAGCGCTCGCATTTATTAATATTTCTAAATCCATGCAACGGGGGATAACCCTGATCACCATTTCAATGGCGATAATTCTGATCGCTTAAACTCTATAGGATCGCATTGGCCGAGATGTTTATTTGCTAAAACGGATAAAAAAATACGAAAATTAGAATAACGATTATGATCCATATATAATAATACAAATAATGTTTGTAACCACTATATCAAAAGTAAATAGGAAGAATTAAATAGATAGATTACATAAATATACATTGAAGTATGTGTTATAAGGTAAACAAAGCAAGTGGGAGGGTCAGTTACTATTAGTCAAGTCAACATAATGATATATACTGGAATAACAAACGAATAATATATTGAATTGATAAAAACATACATATTTTTAATACTAAAATATAATTCTAAAAAGGGATATAGAACAAAATCTACATATATTATTTTATAGATTGTTTTAAATTAGGACTGCATAGTAATTTGACGCCGATAAAAATGTTTGTTTATGTGGGAAGTAATGTTGGGATTTTTCCCGTTAAAATGAAGGACGAAGACTGTAGTCCGCTGGAAGAAAAGTTGGTGGCATATAAACGTGACTAGACATAAACAGAGATAACAAACAACTTGGGTAGATAAAGAAAGGGTATTTATATAGATAAAAAAGAGAAGAAAGAAATATAATGTTGCTTGCAAAAGACGTGCCTTTGCGGACTCACTGAAAATACCAGTAGTCTTGTAACAGAATTCCTTCTAGGGACAAGGCTGTGAAGAGTAGTTGAGAACATCAAGAGGGCTTCGTGCGTATTATAAAGCATGTGCCCGCTCGCACCTGCCACAGCAGACAAGGAACGATGTTAACGGCAGCGAGGCTGGAGAGAAGAGGCCGATATTTTCAAAATAGGCGCTCTCTTGGGTTTTCTGCAAAGATTGAAGGCACTTAGAATTCACTGCGCTTAATCATAATTCCAATATTCTCCCTCCACACAAAATTGCAATAATCATTGCAACATAATTTGCCACACAGTGCAAAGGAAGTTTTTCCTGAAAAAGGAAAAGGGCAGGAATTTGCCAAAATGTTTACAAGGTGAATTTTTTTGAAAAATGGGCATACAATTTGCCAAATTTTTAACAACTTAATTTTTTTGAAAAAGGGGCAGACAATTTGCCAAAGTTTTAACAACTTAAATATCGTTGTTATTTTTTGTTTTTTTTCTTCTGAAAAGGCAGAAATAGCCAGTGCAATGTTCAAACTTGTGTTGTTTTTTGAAGGCAATGATAGGTAAAAGTGACAAGTTGTAACTTGAAACTCTCCCCAAAGACAAGAAAGTTCCAACATGAAACTTATTTTTTAATTTTAATTTTAATTTTTTTTAAAAAGGGGCAGAAAATTGCCATAAAGTTCACATTTGGAGATTTTTTTGTTGAAAAAAGGCATAACTTGCCATAAAATGGGGTTTTCTTTTAATTGCAACAAGGAAAGATCCAAGGGAGGAAAGAAGAAGAAAGGAAAATGTCAAGTTAAATACTCAATCTAGGATTTTAACCGTTAAAATTTTTTTTTTCATTTTTGATAATTAACTTAGTAATATATGTAAGGGTTGTCCCGAGAGTTGCTTTTTCCCTTGATTCCTCTGTTTCGCCTAGGGCGTTGTGAAGTGTGGTTAAAAGTAGTGTCTGGATCTGCAATTTGCATTTACTCAGACGTATTAGCCCCCCCTCCCTTTCTCATCAATGACAGCTCCAGTTGATACAACAACTTAATGGAATGAATCTGAACAGAGCCGTCACCTCTTTTCACCCTTACGGAACGAACCTTGCCATCATAACCCACTATTAACTCCAGAACTCTTCCCAGGAGCCAAAATGATCTAATTTTAGCAGGGTTCTTCACTAGAACATCATCAATACTAATTTTGTTCTGGAAATTAACCTCGTGCAAATCTCTACACTGCTTCCTCAAACTGAGTAGATAATCCTGATAGCAAAGGTCGCGGAATCTGGACAACATAGAGTTACGAACTTCAATGGATTTGATTACATCTAATCTTGAAGGAGGGTCGGATTTCCAAACATCCTGATCATCCAGCTTCAGTGTGAGTCCCAAGTTAGCATTAGAACGAAGGAAGCAATTGGGAGTAATTACTTCGAGGCCTGAATACGAAGAACATCTATAAGTGAAAGGTCTTTGGTTTATGGCACTCTGAACATCCGAGATTACAGTGAGGAAGTCGAAATAAATAATTCGGGAACGACCAATCGTTTTATACAAACATGATTTAATAGTTCTGATCATGTGTTCCCATGCACTCCCAACCCAAGCAGCATATAGAGGTATTCTGATATGCTTGATATCATACACCTGGAAGTGTTCACTGAACTCCGAGGAGGTAAAGGCCTCATCCATAATATTACAGCCTGCTATAAATGATTTGGCATTGTCGCTGTAAATATGAGATGGAATTCCATGTATATTTGTGAATCTGATCAGAGCCATAATAAATGAGTGGGTATTCATGTCTTTAACCAGCTCTATATGTACTGCTTTAATGTTGAGACAAGTAAATATGAGCATATACATTTTAGTAACACCTTGATCACCCTTTACCCAAACATGTCCAGTGTAGTCAATTCCAGTGTGTAAGAATGGTTTAATGAGATTGACGCGGTGTTTGGACAGTTTGGTAACCTTAGAATACTTAAACGCTAAGTTATTAACCTTTTGGCACAAGACGCACCTAGAAATAACCTTTTTGACGGTCTGTTTTGCCCTGGGTATCCAACATCCTGAAAGGCGGATTTTGTTCAATGTTGACTGAATGCCTAGATGTTTACATCTTTTGTGGTATTCCACAAAAATAAGTACAGTCAACTCATGATCCCTGGCCAATAGAACGGGGTTTATAACATCATAGTCATAGGTAGTGGTTATACCCATTCTACCCTTGGTCCTGATTATCTCCCTTTGATCTATGAATAGATTCAAGTACTTTACCAGTTCAGGTACCTTTTTACCTTGGGGAGATTGAAGGTAAGCAAATTCTGCAGGAAAGCTTTGTTGTTACATTACCGTAAGCAAATAAATTTTGGCATCATCGTTAGGGTCCTGATCTAAGTGCTTTAGCTTATTACGGATCCTAAAGATATTGGCGGTAACCTTAATCAATTTATTAAAATCAGACTATTTATTGAACGGTATCACCAGTTGAGGCTCAACTTTGGTTACAGTGCACATATGTGTGGAAACAGAATTGCCTTTATTATTAAAAGACTGTTTGCATAGAGGGCTTATATGACCTCTTGATTTGCAGAATCTGCATGCATGTGGTAACTTATTTTTTGGGCCAAGGCAGCTATCCGTTTTATGATTTGCGCCTGCACAAAGAGGCACAGATCAAGTTCTTTGCATCTAAAACACCTAGATTCATAAGAGTAGTACCTAACACAATGACCCATGAAGTGTCCGTTGACGGTACAAAGTCTACAGTGGGTAACAGACTTACTGGCTCCCGTAGTAAAATTTTCCAATGTAGAAGCACTGGGTTTATAAAAAATGCTCTTATTAAAATATTCCTGCCGTGACTTAACTTTATCTTGACGGCGAGGAATAGTATTATTCTCCTTATTTTTGGTTGTCTAGTTCTCTGTAAGGGTTTTATAACTTCGTTATAACTATCAATAATCTGATTGATTTTTGGATAGTTATTGTCAAACTTCCTAATTACTTCCTTCTGAAATATTGGAGGCAATTTGGCAAAAATAATATGGTTGATTAACTCAAAGCCGGGGGAGTTGTCATTAAAAAAATTCAAGTTAAATGAGGATTTTAGTTCCGATAAATCGGCATTGACACCAGATAAAAATTTCCTTACATTTGTAAGGTCTGAATCATATTTGGGACTATAGTCCCATATCTGCCTAAATATTTCATTTATGATGAAAGGCACGTCTAAAAATCATTTTTCAACAACTCAATGGCTACGTCATAGTTGTCGTCATCAACAGAGAGGTTAGAAATCAACTGTGAGGCGCATCCAGTTGAAAAACCCTTCAAGAGAGATAGCTTCACCCTTTTGGATTTAACTGAGGTGACACAATTCTCAAATTGAGCCAAGACATTCTTGAACTCAAATTTCCCTGACTCTTCTCCCGAAAATTTCGAACATTGTATTTTCGGTACGTGTGTATACAGATGTTGTTCTGTAGCACCATTTTGAACAGGAGAGACAGGGGTTGGGGGAGAAGGGGCCGATATCATATTTTCTATATCAGAAAGTTTTTTAGACACATAAGAAATAAATTCGGATTCTTCAACTTCTGATTCAAGCAAACCACTGTTTTCTAAGACAATATCTGCTTTATAGCAAATTTCGTTTATCTTAGAGTTTGCTGAATCCAAGTCCGACATCTATTTGCTTATCACCTCTTGCTGGCTTACGAAATAAGAGCTGTTAAGGGAATCCTCACGTAGCATAATATTCAATACAGAGGTAATTTTCCTTTTAAGGGATTCTCGCAAGAACAACAAGGATTAAACCCTCTTTTAAATCTTTAAAGTCGGTCATAATGCCACAGTAAGGAAAGGGGAACACTTATACTAGGGGACTTTTTTTTACGTTTACACCGGGCGACCGGATAACACTGTCACGCCCAGCCGTCGTACGACAGCGTGTAAGTGACAATGATAATACAAAAATATAATAATTCGAACGTAGCTCGCGTCCGTGCGCCCGATATCAGCAACAGAACACTGGGGGAAGAGATTCTCTAGTTCCATACACTATATATATATATATATATATATATATATATATATATATATATATATATATATATATATATATATATAAGAAACAAAATAAACAAGCGAGAGACAACACGAAACAACCATGTAATAGTTTGAATAAAACTATTTATTGACATTAAATAAATTAAAGAAACATGCAAAGAACAAAAATAAATATACGATATAATATGTAGAAGACAGTCTAGTTACTTTTATATTACGACGAGCAAATATCACATTTAACTATGTTAAGGCACAAGGAGTACCCACAACAAGGTGCAAAAGTTCGACAGAGAGGAAAACACAGAGTTCCTTCTATAAGAGAGTCAATAACTCTAAAAAAATGAATCCCGCAAATATTAGGGTAGGGTTTGAGTTCTTGATAAAGGGTTGGCGCTATACATTCCCTGTGTTGAATCGCAAAAGTATAATCTTCGGTGGATAGATAAAAATGTTAATGATAGATACAGATCAGACAGATTTCGTTTCACAATTGAAATCTAATCATTCCCTGTAGCGATAAACTATTCTGGAAATGAATCAAGGTTGGTAGAATGCAGGGTTCATATATTTGGCGCCATTGTTCCTTAAAACCTTTCTGCTCGTTCGAATTTTACATGTAAGACGAATAAGGGCATTTTCTTTTAATTCTTCGTCTTCGTCCCTTTCTTTTTCTTTTTCACCAGCCTCGACCAACCGTTCGTTGAGCAGATTCTGACTAATTTCTGTCTTCCCCGGTTTTTGTAGAAATAGTGTGTTGGTCACATGATCGATTACGATGGTGGTTGACGTAAGTGTTTTTGGCGGATGTTCGAAATCGTTCCGACAGGTAACAAGTACTTTTGACAAAGGTCACAACATACGTCGTCTCAGGGTGTAAATAGGGTAATGGAGAGAGTTCGCAGGAAATGGACCGCACCTTTTTTCTCTTCTCAGGAAGTCTTTCCCTTCTCCTTCCTCATAGCCAGTCTGGTGATAAAGATAAAAAAGACTCGTTTAGCGTAGAATCGATAAAAATATACATCTTCTAAAATCCTAGCTCGCTTACTCGTCATATGTGACAATATATATATATATATATATATATATATATATATATATATATATATATATATATATATATATATAGGGTGTTTCAAAAGTCTTGGGAACATTACAAATGCGTATATCTCATGAACTATTCCAGGTAGAAAAATGAAACTGGTGCCATTTTAAAGCTTGCTTAATCAAGTTCTTGGTCATACTAATGATTTTCGTGTTATCTTTCCAGGTGCAGTAATGGCGTTCTCTAAACAAGACAAGGCATTTTGCGTCCTCCAATTTGCAAAGACTGAATCGTGGACATGTGTTCAGCGTGCATTTCGCAGGAAATTTAAAAAAGAAGCCCCTGAAAGGAAATCCATTGTCAGATGGCATGCTAAATTTGTGAAAGATGGGTGTTTGTGCCCAAGTAAGCGAACAGGTCGCCCTTCAACTTCAGAAGATGCAGTTGAGCAAGTTCGGACAGCCTTTCAGCGGAGCCCCCGTAAATCAGTGAGAAGAGCCAGCAGGGAACTTCAGCTTGCTCCAGCAACTGTCTGGCGTGTCTTAAGGAAACGACTGCAAATGGTACCTTACAAGCTCAAGTTGGTCCAAAAGTTGAAGGACACTGATAAGCCACTTCGACGTGACTTTTGCATTGCAATGCAAGAGAAGTTGGAAGATAACGGCTTTGATGACTGGCTTGTTTTTAGCGATTAGGCGACTTTCCATCTGAATGGCAAAGTTAACAAGCATAACACTCGCATATGGGGTACTAAGAATCCTCATGAACTTCTTGAGCACGAGCGAGATTCACCAAAAGTGAACGTGTTTTGTGCAATTTCCAAGAAAGGTGTCTATGGACCGTTCTTCTTTGAAGAGGCAACTATCACTGGTGAATCCTATCTCAACATGCTGGAAAACTGGTTAATGGCTCAGTTGGAACAAGCAGAATCTGATGACTTCATTTTTCAACAAGATGGTGCACCACCACACTGGAGTCTTAGAGTAAGGCATTTTCTTAACACAAGGCTGCCTGGTAGATGGATTGGGAGATCTGGGCGAGGTGATGACGTTCTCATGCCCTGGCCTCCTAGGTCTCCAGATCTTACCCCGTGTGACTTTTTCCTTTGGGGCTTTGTCAAGCAACAAGTCTATGTGCCGCCCCTTCCAAGAGATATTGACGAACTAAAGGCTCGAGTAACGGCAGTTGTGGGAACCATTGACGTCAAGATGCTGGAACGCGTTTGGCAGGAAATGGACTATCGACTAGATGTCTGCCGTGTGACGAATGGTGCTCATATTGAGCAACTTTGAAGATTCCCCACAAAACTTGAAACTTTAACCTTTCCAACGGTACCAATTTCATTTTTCAACTCCTAATAGTTTTTGAGTTATTAAAAATCGTTATGTTCCCAAGACTTTTGAAACACCCTGTATAATGATAAATATTTGTTTATCTACATACGTACACGTTTCATCGTTCCGGAATCGTCAATGTAAAGATAATTATTCAAGCCGGTAACAGAATTCGAAACCCCGGAACAAGTGTCATGTTTTTAACTCAGATTCCGACGTCTTTATCCTTATGAACAACTACATAAATCGGTGAGAGTTTAAACCTATTGTACCGAGCTGGCGCGACAGTCAACCGGCGTAAACAGTGTTCAACTTATTAAGGAACATGTATTGAAGCTATGATTTTGACGGCTGCATTAATACTACTCATTAATGTGTCCAACCTAAATTGGGGACGACAATAAATTATAAATATTTGTTTATCTACATACGTATACGTTTCATCCTACACACACACACACACACACACACACACACACATACACATATATATATATCAGTTTGTTTATTTTGTAAACTTACAAATACAGTTATTTAAATAATTTTGCGATAGTAGAAAATTAACTAATTAATTTTAAATTCACCAATATTTACATTCTCTTGTTTTACTTATATCACGGATGTGGATGACTGGGTCGTCAGCCTCAATCGCTGATACTGGCTTTGGTTTTTGTTCTATACGCTGTTTTATTAGACACTGGACAAGAGTTACTCAAGGATTACAGGATAAGGAGCTAAATCCTCGTGACAAGTGTGTATTTTGAGGAAAAGTGTTGGCCATTTGGGTCTATAAACTTTCAGATTTGAAGTCATTTTTTAATAAATGGTCTTTAGGGAAAAGTTACATGGCTCAGGTTCAACTTTTTTTGGTGCTCATTGAGCTCTATCAAATTCTCGTTCGATAGAGTTTGCTTGTCTTTTTCAAAAAAATCTGTGACATCCACCACCTAAAATCCACTCCCAGCTCCTTGCTGAAGGTTACCGACATGTTGTTGATTTCAACATTATCAGATGACATTTAAATCATTCACGAATATCGGGCATAGTTATTCCACACATCATTCATAGCCGTGTTCTGAAGATCATTCCATACGTTGCTATGTTTTGTACAGCATTTTATATCAAACTTCTTCTAAATATCACGAAGTGTGCATGACTCTAGAAGATCAGTTGCAGTATCTTCTTGGCGTAACGTGCGATTTATATAGTAACGCTTGAAGATTGCATTGACTCACTGATCAAGTAGTTGTATAAGGGACGTATTATTCGGGAAAGTCATGATGATAGCGTTGGTGTGAAAATCTACAATGGTTTGGAGGTGGTTAGGAGCATTATCAATTATTAATAATATCATGAAAAGAATTCCCTTCCTGCAATCGTTTTCTTCTGCCAAAATAAAATGGCTAAATAACCAATCCTCAGGAATAACAACAGTCCCCGTGCTTTTGTTTAGGCATACACGTAACAGGACGATATGCCTTGATTACGTACTCCAGGACACGGCGGTTGCGTGCATGATACACTAGAAATGGTTTTAATTTAACATATCTACTGCAATTGCCCCATGATATAACAGTAACACATTATTTTGAGACCGTGTAGCCTGGAATTGATTTGTCTTTGGAAATGAAAGAACGGTCTGTCAAGTTTTTCCAATGTAATCTAGTTTCGTCAACGTTCAGAATCTGTCCAGGAAGAAACTCGTTTCTCCAATGATGTTAGCCAATACTTTAGGAAAATCAGCTGCTGCTTGTTTGTCAGCTGATGCATCTTCATCATGCTACTTAATAGAGTGATTTCTTTTAAAATCTTCTGAATCAGCCTTGACTTGCTTTAAACTCTAGATCTTTCTCAGCTGGATATTTTTCCTCAGTACCTAAAACAAAGACAACGCTTTCTCTTGAATGATTTCCTGGCTAATAGCAGCATGCTGATGACTTAAAAGAAAGAAGTCGTTCCATCCCTTGATGATTTATCAAAGATTTTCCTCTTTTCTTATTGGCGATTATTATTATTATCGTCGATATAGTTGTTCGACTCATTAAGAAAGATCGGGTAATCGATATAACCTTTTCGCCTATTTAATAGCGTTTTATCACAGTACGCATATCGTCCAGAGTTACGGCATGATACTTACTACTTGCACTAGTGATTTTCTTAGGAGCCGGGAGGGCAAAATATAAAGTAGCAACTAAATGAGAATGGGGGAATATGCGATAAGCATTGTACACCGTGCGTATGTATTAACTGAATTTCAATTTCGCGGTAATCACAAGTTTTGTTGACAACAACGCCAAACAGTAAATATTCGAATGACCATGGAAGACACCAACATTGAGCTTTTAAACTTCACTAAATAAAACAAAAGAGTAACAGATTATATTTCGTTCTCTAGGATTTATGATAATTATATTATCATTTAATGTCCTTATTTCTAAATGATTTTATCTACTTGTCTGCTTATTTTTTTCCAAATATTGATATACACATATAGGAATTTCCAACTAGGTATGAAACTGTCTTGTGATGTCATAATACACCCTCTTATCTTCACCGACTCTGTCACTTCGCCATCTCTATTTTCTCTTTAATTCCCTTAATCCTTCCTTCCATTCTCTCTCTTCCCCTCTCTATCCTTTGTTTGAAGATTTAAAATGGTTTCATAAATATTTGTAAATTCTAAATATTTATGAAACTCTCATGTAAAATCATAAAATAACACCTCCCCTCCCTCTTGCCCTTTCACTCTCTCCCCTATTTGTATATATTTCACTTCTTGCTACATTGTCCATCTCTCTCCTCTCTACTTTCTCTTAATTATCTACATTGTTCCATTTCTCTCACTACTTTTCTTATCATTCATCCTATATTCATTTTTCCCTCCCTTCTACCATTTAAAACAGTCTACATATGAAGTGTGCACAGTGACAAGCAATCAAGATAACAATATCACCAGAGTACTAGTTGTACACTAGATCAATCGTGACCTCTTGTGCCAGTATTTGTTACGTCTCACACCAACAATAAGCGTTTGTTATATATATATATATATATGAATTAAAAAGAAAAAGCGGAAGACCTAAACTCAACGTTTTGCCCAGCTGTTGCGTGGACTTAATCAAGAGCGAAAAATACAAAAAGTGGCAAAGAATAAGAAGATCTGTAAATTTGGGGAATATATAAATATATATATATATATATATATATATATATATATATATATATATATATATATATATATATATAGTATTAGGGTATAATAAAATTTAAATCTATCTAGAGATGGAAGATATGCACATATGTACATACACATGCATATATATATATAATTAAAAATAATAAAATTAAAATAAACATATATGCATATATATGTACTCGAAATATATGTACAAAATATACACAGATGTCGCATTAGCAAAAAAGAAAGGAGAAGATAAGAGCAACACAGAAAACAAAAGGGGATCCAAAGGACCTAATTTAAAAGCAGGGAATCACCGGCGTCTAAATTTATTTTGTATTCATTGATAATAACTTTGGATAGGTTGGGTGAGACATAATAGAACCCTATTTTTTGTTTAACTGGATTTGTTGAGCGGGCTATGAGAGCTGATTCGATTAATTGTCGCGTAGATTTGTTTTGTATAGTTTTAAATAAAGTAGCATTATTAAAGTCAACACGATGCTCATATTCCATAGCATGAGAACATAAGGCGTTGAGTGCGTTGTTAGTTTTGATTGCTCTTTTGTTCTCGTAAATTCTCTTGTCTAGGTTGCGCTGGGTTTTCCCAGTGTAGACCCTATCACAATCCAGACAAGGGATGGAATATATGCAAGCTTTGACTGTTGGTGTAGTGTAAAATTTAGTAGATTTTCGGACTATAGCCATAATAGTTGATGAGGTTATTTTGGCTATATTAAGACCTAGTTTATTCGGTTTGTGCAAATGGGGTTGGTAATAGAGTTAGTCGGTAAAGCTAAATGTCGATTTATTATAGGGCTAGTTGGTGAATTGCTTTGTCTGCCATTTGAGTAAATTTGAAGAGCTTTTCTTTTTGAGTTTTGTATAAAATACGTAGGATACTGTAATATTTAGAGAGTGTGTTCAATGTATTTAAATTCCCCATTTAAATATTCGTTGCTGCATATCCTCGGCGCTCTCAGGTAAAATCCAATTATGATGCCCGAGTTTACTTTATTATTTTGATGCGAATAAAAATGAACATAATCATTATTATTGGTTGCCTTACGGTAGACCTTATAATTTAATTTGTTGCTTATTGTATAGAGTTAGCGTTTTCTTTTTCGAAAGTAAATTTGATGGTAGGTTCTATTTTATTTAGTCTTTCTGTGATGTTTTTTTATTCTAGTGTTTTTTTTTTAGGAAAATTAAGATGACATCTATGTATCTGTAGTATGACACATCTTTAGGTAGTCTATATTTGAAGAGTCCAGTTTTAAGAAATTCAAAAAATTAACAGGACAGGACACTACTGAGGGGATTTTTCATGGATAGGCACCATTTCTGCTTATAATAGAAATCATTGAATGTAAAATAAGTCATGTTAGTGCATAAATTTATAATATTCATTATGCTATGAACTGGAAAAGGTAAGCTGATGTTTATTTTATTGAGATGTTTTTGAAGTAAATTAAGGTATTTTTTAGTGTATATATTTGCATATCTTCCCGCTTTAGATAGATTTACATTTTATGATAATTCATCACTATATATGTAGAGATCTTTACGTTCTTTGCCACTTTTAGCTTTTTTCACTCTGAATAATGCCCACTCAACAGCTGGGCGACGCTGAGTTTTAGGTTTTCCGTTTGTCCTTTTTAATTCACACCGTCGGATTTATGTTATCCTTTTATTTGTCATATATATATATATATATATATATATATATATATATATATATATATATATATATATATATATATATATTCTTTATAATAATCATTCATTCATTTATCCGCTCTTTCTCATTCTATCTTCATCCTCTCTCCTTTACACGTCATTCGCTCCGTTCAACAACTTCTATTATCATTCGCCCTTTATTTACGTTATTCGCATTTTGTGACGTCATCTAGTGTGTAGGGTAACAAGATACACGCAAGTAAGAAAACTAACAGCGTTCACAAAGATTTAGTAGTATATTAGAACCCCAGATTAATATTTTTGCTGTTTTCACCATTGCCGTTCGTTGCAAGGTCTCTATCTTCCCTTGTATTTTAATTTTTCTTAGTTGTTTTCAGGACTGTGTTTAGTGCTCCTACAATTATTGGTAATATGGTGATTTTCTTAATTTTCCTTTCAGTTCTCAGGAATCTTCGAAGTATTTGCTTCGTTTTTCTGCCTCCTTGATCTTCACGCTGTGATCTGCTGAGACGTCGAAATCTACGGTTTGGCAATTTTATTTCTTCTTGTTGATTATTATCACGCCCGATGCCTTTGCTTAATAAGTTTATCTGTTTGTATATTCCTGTCCCAGTTAATTTTAGAATTTTCATTTTCCTATACTGTCCCTCGTTTGTATATGTACTATTTGCCTACATGTTCAAAGTGAAGACGTTTGCATAGTTCCCAGTGAACCGCCTTTCAAACAGTTATGTCTGTTTTGTATTCTTTTTTGTCTAGTTTGTTGCATTCAGTTATTATGTGATTTATCGTTTCATATCTTTGTCCACAGAGTCTATATTTACTGTTTTCTTGTGTTTCGTCTATCTTAGCTTTGATATAGTTTATTATGATCGCGTTGTTCTATGCGGCTGTCAGTAACGATTCCGTTACTTGTGTGTCTCTTCTCTGGTCAGTCTTTTTTTATTTTTTTTTTTTATTTTATTTTATTTTTATTTATTTATTTATTTTTTATTTATTTATTTTTTTTTTTATTATTATTATTATTATTATTATTATTATTATTATTATTATTATTATTATTATTATTATTAATATTATTATTATTATTATTATTATTATTATTATTATTATTATTATTATTATTATTATTATTATTATTCTTCTTCTTCTTCTTCTTCTTCTTATTATTATTATAATAATAATAATAATAATAATAATAATAATAATAATAATAATAATAATAATAATAATAATAATAATAATAATAATAATAATAATAATAATAATAATTATTATTATTATTATTATTATTATTATTATTATTTTCAAATCTCGAGCGTATGAATTGAAGACGTATTTTGGGTAGATATACAAATGTTATATTTATTGTTAATTTTAATTTTAACTAATAAGAAGCTTCTGAGATTTCAATTCGGGGTCGGGAGATAATATTTTTTGCGTTTTGAGTTGAACGTTATTAACCCCCCCCTCTCTCCAAAAAGAAGCTTGTCACGTTAGAGATAGAGAACAGTATTGACCGTTATTTTTCAGCTGGCGATAAACATTTCAAATCTCGAGCGTATGAATTGAAGACGTATTTTGGGTAGATATACAAATGTTATATTTATTGTTAATTTTAATTTTAACTAATAAGAAGCTTCTGAGATTTCAATTCGGGGTCGGGAGATAATATTTTTTGCGTTTTGAGTTGAACGTTATTAACCCCCCCCCTCTCTCCAAAAAGAAGCTTGTCACGTTAGAGATAGAGAACAGTATTGACCGTTATTTATCAGCTGGCGATAAACATTTCAAATCTCGAGCGTATGAATTGAAGACGTATTTTGGGTAGATATACAAATGTTATATTTATTGTTAATTTTAATTTTAACTAATAAGAAGCATCTGAGATTTCAATTCGGGGTCGGGAGATAATATTTTTTGCGTTTTGAGTTGAACGTTATTAACCCCCCCCCCCCTCTCTCCAAAAAGAAGCTTGTCACGTTAGAGATAGAGAACAGTATTGACCGTTATTTTTCAGCTGGCGATAAACATTTCAAATCTCGAACGTATGAATTGAAGACGTATTTTGGGTAGATATACAAATGTTATATTTATTGTTAATTTTAATTTTAATAATTTTAATTTTAACTAATAAGAAGCTTCTGAGATTTCAATTCGGGGTCGGGAGATAATATTTTTTGCGTTTTGAGTTGAACGTTATTAACCCCCCCCCCCCCTCTCTCCAAAAAGAAGCTTGTCACGTTAGAGATAGAGAACAGTATTGACCGTTATTTTTCAGCTGGCGATAAACATTTCAAATCTCGAGCGTATGAATTGAAGACGTATTTTGGGTAGATATACAAATGTTATATTTATTGTTAATTTTAATTTTAACTAATAAGAAGCTTCTGAGATTTCAATTCGGGGTCGGGAGATAATATTTTTTGCGTTTTGAGTTGAACGTTATTAACCCCCCCCCCTCTCTCCAAAAAGAAGCTTGTCACGTTAGAGATAGAGAACAGTATTGACCGTTATTTTTCAGCTGGCGATAAACATTTCAAATCTCGAGCGTATGAATTGAAGACGTATTTTGGGTAGATATACAAATGTTATATTTATTGTTAATTTTAATTTTAACTAATAAGAAGCTTCTGAGATTTCAATTCGGGGTCGGGAGATAATATTTTTTGCGTTTTGAGTTGAACGTTATTAACCCCCCCCCCCTCTCTCCAAAAAGAAGCTTGTCACGTTAGAGATAGAGAACAGTATTGACCGTTATTTATCAGCTGGCGATAAACATTTCAAATCTCGAGCGTATGAATTGAAGACGTATTTTGGGTAGATATACAAATGTTATATTTATTGTTAATTTTAATTTTAACTAATAAGAAGCATCTGAGATTTCAATTCGGGGTCGGGAGATAATATTTTTTGCGTTTTGAGTTGAACGTTATTAACCCCCCCCCCTCTCTCCAAAAAGAAGCTTGTCACGTTAGAGATAGAGAACAGTATTGACCGTTATTTTTCAGCTGGCGATAAACATTTCAAATCTCGAACGTATGAATTGAAGACGTATTTTGGGTAGATATACAAATGTTATATTTATTGTTAATTTTAATTTTAACTAATAAGAAGCTTCTGAGATTTCAATTCGGGGTCGGGAGATAATATTTTTTGCGTTTTGAGTTGAACGTTATTAACCCCCCCCCCCCTCTCTCCAAAAAGAAGCTTGTCACGTTAGAGATAGAGAACAGTATTGACCGTTATTTTTCAGCTGGCGATAAACATTTCAAATCTCGAGCGTATGAATTGAAGACGTATTTTGGGTAGATATACAAATGTTATATTTATTGTTAATTTTAATTTTAACTAATAAGAAGCTTCTGAGATTTCAATTCGGGGTCGGGAGATAATATTTTTTGCGTTTTGAGTTGAACGTTATTAACCCCCCCCCTCTCTCCAAAAAGAAGCTTGTCACGTTAGAGATAGAGAACAGTATTGACCGTTATTTTTCAGCTGGCGATAAACATTTCAAATCTCGAGCGTATGAATTGAAGACGTATTTTGGGTAGATATACAAATGTTATATTTATTGTTAATTTTAATTTTAACTAATAAGAAGCTTCTGAGATTTCAATTCGGGGTCGGGAGATAATATTTTTTGCGTTTTGAGTTGAACGTTATTACCCCCCCCCCCCCCTCTCTCCAAAAAGAAGCTTGTCACGTTAGAGATAGAGAACAGTATTGACCGTTATTTTTCAGCTGGCGATAAACATTTCAAATCTCGAGCGTATGAATTGAAGACGTATTTTGGGTAGATATACATTTGTAAATGTCTATGTATATATATATATATATACATATATATATATATATATATATATATATATATATATATATATATATATATATATATATATATATGTGTGAGTAAGTTGTTCAATATAGACTGAATGTTTGATAACTTTGCGGCAATTTATTAGACAAACATATTAGGGGAATCTATCATCTTTTTTTATTTTTTTACTTAAGAATATCCTAGAAAACTTATACTATGTAATTAGGTTACATATATATATATGTGTGTCTATGTATATATATATCTGTGTATGTATGTGTGTATTAGGTACGTGCAAAATCAATGGCCGATTCCCAAAATGTAAAAACATTTTGACCCTTCCTTCACTTAAATATTCAGGAAATCAACCAGATTTTATGAAATTCTCAATATTTATTAATCCACAATCACGGAATATAATGAAACCATGTTTTTTTTGCTTTTTAATCTTGGTGAAAACATATTATTTTTTTACCTTTACTAAAGTTATAATTTTGTATATTAATAAAAAATACTTTTTTTTTTTTTGTTTTTGTAATAAAAATAAAGCATTGTAAGATTAACAATTAAAAAACATATTTTAAAAAAATATATTTTGTATATTACGAAAAAGACCCCCAAATACCGTGTTAACAAAATCAGTATAACTCGAAGAAAAATTAATTTTTGTAATTAGCGATATTATTGTTTAATCAATATTTTCACACACAAAAAAAAAATAATATAATTGCAAAAAATATTTCATGTGATTTTAATGATTAGAATTTCTGGGAAAATAAAAAATGCGACATAATTATATATTTTCCCTTTCATACATGAACGTGTATCATCAGCGCAATTTTTATTTTTTATTTTTTTATTTTTTTAATTTTTTTTTTTTTTTTTTTTTTTTTTTTTTTTTTTATTCAATGTATAAATTGTCAGTGTAGTCATTAACTTTAATTTACTTTTTCACACTTAAAATAAAAAATACACTTTATTTTAAAAAGAATCAATGTAATTTATCGTTACGACACGTTAAGAATAAATCGAGAAACTAAAGTTTTAAATCATGTAAAAAAAAATGATAAAATTGACGCAGTTCGTAACGTAAAAATAATTTTCTAACATTTAAAAGTTTTATTTCAAATTCTAAGAAAAAAAATTGGTAAACAGATGTCATCAATAATTAAAAACTAATACCAAGTTTAATATGAACCTCTTTTGTTAAAAATAAAATAAGATGTTAATTGCGTACACTCACAAATATTTTAATTAAATAAGCATTTCCCTTTTTATTATAACAAAATAAGGGTACTTAAATTTGTTTGTAGCGTTAAAAAGAATAAAGAAATTAATGGATAATAATTTTTCAACTTCTATAAATTATTACAAAACCATTTTTATATATAAAGTTAAAAATGATAAATTATAACATTTTTTTTTTCTTCCATATATTTTGCATAGCGATAGTCAATTGGTAAACAAAGTTGTTTGCCGATTATGTGACGCCGGATTTTACTAATTTATGACTTTTGGGGGTATAATTTTCCTAACTTTTATAAAATGTGGGTTTTTTTTTTATTTTTTTTTTTAACTCAATATCTTATGACTTTAATTTAATAATTATCTTTGAAATAGTTCCCAAAAACTTATATTTATCTTTCAAGGGATTTTCACAAGTAATTTTCCCAAAGTTCAAAATTCACTGCATTTTTGGGGTTTTCAGCCGCCGTGATTACATAATTTATTTATTTTTCACACGTAAATATGCATTTTTTTTTTTTTTTTTTTTTTTTTTTAAGATTACGTTTAGGCTTTTATCTTTCAAACACAAGAGGCGGCCATTTTTGCACGTGCCTGGTGTGTATATGTGTATGTGTATATATATATATATATATTTATTATCTTTTTTATTTATTTATTTATTTTTATTTATTTATCAATTATTCATTATTATTATTTATTTATTTATTTTTATTTATTTATCTATTTATTTATTTTTTAAATTTTTTTTTAATTTTTTATTTTATTTTTTATTTATTTATTTATTTATTTATTTATTTTATTTTATTTTATTTATTTATTTATTTATTTATTTTTTTTTTTTTCGTAAATGTTTCTTTATGTATGTGTGATAGTGCACCTTGAACCTCATGAAAATGAGAGAAACACTATCCCTGTGACAGGATCACAGGTAAACTAAGCCTGGGCCTGGTGTTGCCACAAACACTAAACCATGATAAATGTCTATAAACACAAATAAACGCCGTGGGACTCAGAAGAAAGATCTGAGTGTCATGATGGGCAGGTGCTCCCTCGATGGCCAACATGGGGGACCCGGTCCGCATCCTGCGAATGTTGGCTCCTTTAATTTCAGAAACAAGACAACGGACAAGAACCAGGTAAGTAACCTCTCTGATTCCAGGTATGACAAGGACACAGACCAAAGACAGGAAAACCAGAGCGAAAACAACAAACTGAAAGGATATAGAAAGAAATGGACCATGAAAGAGAACAGACTGGTGATGGAGTGCTACTATAAAAGCCGCTACCCTATAGAAAGAGGCTACCGAAAACGAATGAAACATCTCTGGGACATTGCTAGTGACCCACATACAACGGAACAAAGTATAGCAGATCAAGCAAGACAGATCCTCAAGCGAGGATGGTTCTCGGAGATGGAACTGACGGAAATCAGACAGAAGGCTAATGGCGAAACGGAGCAAGAAACACCACCAAAGGAGAGACCACAGGAAGAGGACAGGCAAAACATACACACTGAAACTGAAGAGATTGAAGACTACGGAATCACAGAACCAGGGGAGATAGAAGACTGCGGAACCACAGAACCTGCTGAGATAGAACTCAATGAAAAAGAAGCAAGTGAAGTGGAGAACATAAGACGATACATGTTAGAAAACAAAACAAAACTCCCATCTCTCAGGAATGAAGTAGCGAAGAAGTTACAAGCAGAAACAGAAAGAGTAAACAGACTCCTCACACACATCCCAACAGAAACTATTACAGACCTAAACAACCTGATATATGCAGGGGCAAAATCGGTAAGTATGAAACTAAGAAACGAAGAGAATGGACAAAAGAGAGGACCGACAAAACCTGGATGGGAAATCAGACTGGAAACCCAGATCACCAAACTTCGGAAAGAAGCTAAAACCGTGAACAGAAGGAAGGAGGACATGAAACGATTAAGAAGCAAAAATCAGAAACGCAAGGAAAAACTAAATGAGAAACATGAAGAAATAAAACAAAGGATAGCAGCAATAGAAGGAAGACTGAGACGATACAGGTACAAATCAGAACAGAGCAAACAGAACAGGACCTTTGAAAACAATGAAAGCCAGTTTTACAAAAACGTAAATGGAGAAAAAACAACGACAGAGAAACTGAACCCAACAGAAACAAAACAATTCTGGAGCAAGATATGGGAAGAACCAAAAAAGCACAACAAGAATGCCCAATGGTTGAAAAACATGAAAGATGAACTGCAAGAAATCGAAGAAGGAACCGAAACAGAAATCAACAAAGAAACGATCAAGAAAACCCTAAGAAAAATGGCAAACTGGAGAGCACCAGGCCACGATGGAATACATGCATACTGGTTTAAAAAATTCACGACCCTGCATGAAAGAATAGCGCAGAAACTGAGCGGATCTATCCGCAAAACAGACATACCAGAATGGATGACGGAAGGAAGAACAACACTAATACAAAAAGACCCCAAAAAGGGAACGACCCCCAGCAACTACAGACCGATAACATGTCTACCAATAATGTGGAAAATTCTCACAGCACAACTGAGAGAACAAATCTACCAATCCCTGGACAAACGTGGACTGCTCCCCGAGGAACAAAAAGGATGCCGGAAAGGACAAAGAGGTGCACATGATCTACTATACATTGATCAAAAGACTCTGAAGGAGGTGAAGAGCAGACAAAAGAACATAACCATGGCATGGATTGACTACAAGAAAGCCTACGACAGAATCCCCCAAACATGGATAATTGAATGCTTAAAAATATACAAGATACCAGACAGGATTATTAATCTCATCCAGAAAGCAATGGAAACATGGAGACTAAAACTGACAGCCGGAGGACAATACCTGTCTGAGATAAAAATACAGAGAGGCATTTTTCAAGGAGACTCTCTGTCACCACTACTGTTTATAATAGCCATGATGCCACTCAACTACATACTCAGAAAGTGTGATGCCGGATACAGGTTTACGGATACAGAACAAAGAATAAACCACCTGATGTACATGGATGACCTTAAACTGTTTGCAAAAAACAAAACAGAACTGGAAAAGCTGATAAACACAACCAGGATATTCAGCCAGGATATCCAAATGGAGTTTGGAATAGAAAAATGTGCACTGCTAGAGATCAAAAGAGGAAAACTGGAAAAGACAGAAGGTATAGAACTCCCCAACCAAGAGGAGATGAGGGCGCTAGGAGAACAAGATAGTTACAAATACCTGGGAGTTCTGGAAGCAGACACAATCAAATATACAGAAATGAAAGAGAAGATTGGAAAAGAATATCTACGAAGAACAAGGAAACTCTTAGAAACTAAACTATATAGCAGAAATCTAGTAAAAGGGATAAACACATGGGCTGTATCACTAATAAGATACTCTGGACCATTCATAGGCTGGACCAAAGAAGAACTCAGGCACCTTGACCAAAGAACTAGAAAACTAATGACTATGCACAATGCACTGCACCCAAAAGACGACACGGACAGACTCTACGTGAAAAGAAATGAAGGAGGTAGAGGACTGGTAAGTATAGAAGACTGTGTGGAAGACACCAAAAAAGAGCTGGAGAAATATGTAACCCAGAACACGGAAAGACTGATCACTACAGCAAGAGACACCAGCCCAACAAACCACCCCGGAAGCACTGAACCCAGAAACAAAAAGACAAGAAAGGAAAAGTGGGAAGAAAAACAACTACATGGACGCTTTATAAGACTCACAAGCGATGAAGCCAATGAAAACAGCTGGGCATGGCTAAGAAAAGGAAACCTGAACAGAGAAACGGAATCTCTGCTGACGGCCGCACAGAACAATGCGATTAGGACAAACTTTATTAAAGCAAAAATAGATAAAACCCAGGAAAACAGCAAATGCCGATTGTGTGGACAAAGAGACGAAACGATAAATCATATAATAAGTGAAT
>OY744522.1:74677618-74807618 GCA_963556195.1 Sepiola atlantica
CAACAGCAGAAGCAGTAACAGCAGAAACACAGCAGCAGTAACGCAGCAACCTCAGCCGCAGAAACATTAACATCAGCATCATTAGCAGAAACAACAGAAACAGCAGCAGCAGCAGCAGCAGCAGCAGCAAAAGAAGAATGTTCCCACGCCACAAAACCGGCAGGGGACAACAATTAAAACAAAAAAACTCCTCTGATGAGGAGGGAGCCAGCGCGGTGGAGGCTCACACTAAATTGCTCCCCACCGTCACAGAAAAATAAAATAAAAAGGGAGAAAAGAGGATAAAGAGAAAGGGGGGAGTAAAAGATTGCCCCTATGAAGCATATACTATCCCCGACACTATGAAAACCTACATCCACACAGCCAATTCCCAGCCCCAGAACAACAATTTCAGAAAAAAAAAAAATCTGCCCCTACTTTGCAAATACCGGCCCCATCACAAACACCTGCAACAACATATGCCCCCACACTGCTTTTACCAAAACGGACGCCTACACATACTCACCCACCACCCAACTCCAAATTTTCTAGACAAGATCAAGTCGTTCTGGAGACGAAAAAGGGCCAATTCAGGTCTCCTTCTCGTGAAAAGAAAAAAGAAAAACCCCTTTCCTTTAAACCGGGGAAGGACATTTATAAAAACGAGCCCTTGTCGGTAAGCACAGACTTGCCCTACCGTCATAAAAGAATTGTAAACCATCTAGTTGACTTTCATCAAATAGGGGGAAAAGACGTCGAGGACCCCACCAATTTCCCGGATATCCCCTTATGATAACATTTGTAAGGCGCCCAGCCGATTGCAAAAACTGTCTGGCAAATGCTGGAGGCCATATTGCGTACAAAAGTTAGCAAGAACAAAGTTCCTTCCCTGGATGAACTTTTACCAGAATGCAAAGGAAAAGTCCCAATTTGGGTGAACCCATCATTATATAGGGCACTAAAACTAACTTTTAACCTGGACGTCGGCGGCATTGCGCGCAGCGGCCAGGATACCAAATAATTGGCCACATTGAGCATGGCGCTTAGCGTTGGGACCGGTGCGACACGGCTTAAGGTAAGTCAATGACTCTGTGTTTGGCTAGTTTGAATGCGAGCGACTTCAATTCTTCTAACCGGGAAGTTCGCGATCGGAGACATCCATTGCCCCTGGTACTGGGTGTAGCTGCGATCAGGGAGATGCACTTCGATTCGTCTTGGGATTATCAGGTGCTGACCAGAGACTTTAACGTCTGTTTAGCATATGGAAATCCCCGGGGAAAGATGACTTCTTGCTTGTGAAACGTACCCTGACCGAGACGGTCGACGTTGCCCATTGAGGTATGGGGGCAGGCTAGTCGTGGCCGATATTGCCGTAAAAGATTTCGTGTTTTGGGTTGTTGCGGTTCATGCGCCAAGCATTGCTCGAGAGAGGGTCTCCATTTTCGGGATCTGGACGCGTTCGTCACGTGTCCGAAGCGCATAGTTTTAATGGAAGATTTGAATGTCATCCTTTATTCCAAGATAGACAAGTCTGGGGAGGAGATAGAGGGACAGAGAGGTGTGAGACCAGCCTTGCTGACCTGATGGCTAGATGCAATATTGTCGACAGGTTTCTTGTCGATCACCCGGAGTGGGAGACATGGACATAGACAAATAGCGTGCCTTATACTTATTTGGATAGGATGTTAGTTTGAAGATGCGACAGAGATTTTATATTGTGTTCTCCGTTCAAGTAGTTATGGCCAAATTGAACTTAGAACATAGGCCTAAACTAGCCGGCTACTGGAAATTGAATACCTTCTTGTCGGAGATACGTGACTTACGGGAAAAGCTACATATCTAGCGGGCTTTAATGGGGCAGGTTACCGCGAGTAAGTAGTGGGTTAGTGGGTTAAGGCCAAAACAAAGAAGCATTTAGAAGAAACTAACCCGGTGGTGGCTGGAGCATACTGTAAGCATAGAACTAGCTTAGCAGGACCTACGACGCGAGGCTAGCGAGCGTTACGAGGGCAAAATTTCCAATAAAGCCGTGAACTCTGACGCGGATGAGCGTAAGAAAGTTTTTAGGCGTGGCTCATATAGATACATAGGAAAAGACAAGCACCCGGATGGGGGTACCTTGAAATCGACTCTGGAAATCTACAAGGAATTTCGGGAGCATTTCGAGGAGCGATTCACCCAACTGCCCAACCTTCCGGTCCAGGAGTTTTGCAACTATTTGGTTGACTCACTTTGATGCGGCTTGAGCAGCTGGTTTCGAATGTAGGGTCACGGAGCGCAAGGTATTGATTGCGTTGAAGCAGGTCGGTCACAACAATTCGCCAAGATATGGTATGTCCTACGAATTGTATTTGAGACTGTCGTACATGTTTGTATCGATTCTGACGGATGTATTCAACCATTTGTTTCACGAGGGTTTTATTCCGGGTCAATTCATCAAGGTAGTGATCAAATGTTTGAAGAAGCAGGACAGGCATAGTGAGGAAGAACTAGACGATATAGGTCTATAAGTCTACTAAACACAGAGTTAAAGATTTTCGACAATATCTTATCGAACCGGTTGCATGGTGTTATTGGAGAATGGATCGAACTCGACAGTACTACGTTGTGATAGGGGGATCGATTCAGAACAATTTGTATCTGATTCGTACGATCCTAGAGGGTATACAAGACAACACAGAAGCCGCGCTGATTAACTTGGATCAGTCCAAAGCTCTCGACAGAGTCAACCATCACTTCTTGGCATCTGTTTTAGAGCCCGCCGTTTTAAAACCGGATATCCGCAAATGGATCCCCGTTCTGTATCACTCACCGACGGCAATGGTGCAGGTAAACAGAAAGCGTTCAAAATTTTTCGCTATCTCCCGGTCGGTGCGCTAAGGCTGTACGCTGTCGCCCCTGCACTACATCCTTGCGTTGGAGCCGCTATTGCGCAAGCTAAAGACGCGGAGAGGCAAGTTCGGCCACACGTGTAATAGCTTTGCCTGGCGGAGCGCGAGCCTAGGTTTTCGTGTTGGCCGATGACATACCCGTCTTTGTGTCATGCTTTCGAAACACTGAGAGGGTGATAGCGGTGATCAAATGTTACAAAACGATCACAGGGGCTCAAATCAACTGCAGCAAGTCAACGAGTCTGCAATTGGGTGACACCATCCTTACGACCCCTTACTGCTTGGACAGATGGACTTGTTCGAATCTTTCTTAAAGGGTAGAGCTGAAGTGTGCGGCACTTACGTTTTTCCTATCATCCTTACCGATTGGCTGTATTTTCCCTGCCTGTGAACTTCCTCACTTCTCTGGAACTGAAAGAAGCACTGGGTTCGCAGACATTTCTGTATTCAACGTCCATATAAGAAGGCTTGGGTATGCTCCACTTGATGTGCCACCAACACGACGAAAGACTGGCTTTCCTGAGTCGAACTTAACAGAAGAATATGTGTGGAACCCCGCGGTCGATAGCGCCTTTCCCGACCTCATTCTCGACCATTTGATCGAGGGTCGTATTAGGACGATGGGCAAATCGCAGTTCTTTCCGAGAGTGCCGAATCGCGCTCAAAAACTTATTCGGTCCAGTGACTTTTCTCAGTCTTTTAGAAAGAAACTCCACATACAATTAGTGACGAGATAGCCGACAATCGGTTTGTCGAGCGGTCCAGTTTGTTCTTAGAGAAAAATCCGCTACGGATGGAGTTGGGCGCCAGGTACGAGTCATCTCAACAACTCTGAGTTTTCGCTGACCTAGCGATTGATCCGGAACGCCATAAAACACAATTCCGGAATGTTGGAGAACTAGCCCGAGTGCCCCCCGCCGCGACACGCTCGAAGAAGAAACGCCTGATCACGCTTTCCTTCCAATGCTGCAAACTCCGGCGGTTCTGGTGGTATGTCAACGAGGTGATGGCTCGTATCGATCTCGAGTATCCCTTGCCGCTAAACGTATCCTAGGTGATCGATAGAGAGAGACGAATGGTGTTTCTCGCAATCTTGGCCGTAGCGTGAATGGTGGTGTGGACGTCGCGTCTGTGAGATGACCAAGGGGTTGAATATTTTGCTGATCAGTATCTGATGGCGATTTGCAAGCACCAGCTGAACGTCAACATCATATATGATAGAAAAAGATTACATTTCTCGGTTTTTGAAAAAAAAAGTGGATACAAGTAGTGAACTTGCGTGTACGAAAAGGAGTCAAGTATGAGTACGTGTTCCCCGCTTAAGCATGGTGTACGCGGTTCCTGGTCCTGTCAGACCCAGCTCTTTGGGTAAATGTAGCCTCTTAGCTTGTCGAGTGAATAAGCTACTCCCACCCCTGGTTAAAGAATTCCTCCAAGATACACACTTCCCACTTAAATTTGTTTGTCCTTGACCTCCCTCAAATTGTATTCATCTTGGTAGGACACCACACATTCTACAACTCAATTCCCCTGTTTTTCTTTTCTCCCCCATTTAGATCCCACTCCCATTTAGAGAACGACCTGCTTGTTTTCGGTTATGAACTCAACGTAGAGTGTGGAAGCAATTTGAAGTGCAATATATTCGTATATCGGATATGTCATAGGCTACCCCAAATTACCTACTACTACTACTACTACTACTACTACTACTACTACTACTACAAATAGTAATAATAATAATAATAATAATAATATAATAATACTACTAATAATAGTTCTTCTTTAGCGAACTCGATTTCGGCTTGAGCTGGAGAACGTTTTTGATTGATAAAGTCGCAATGTGTCCGAAATCTGCGGCAACAGAACCTGTTTGTTTCTGCACTCCTCCGCACTTTTTCTCTATCGGTTAACGATCTAAGTACATACCAGGATTAACGCTATTTAACTTCGGCGATTCGCCGTTTCAAGGTGATTTGGCCGTTATGTATCGAACTAATTAGTCATGCAAAAAGATGATCCGCTTTTTCAAACGTATCGTTAAACCAATCCGCCCATTTTTATAATGGCATTTCAACTAAGTCATTTAGTGCCGACTCAAATGAGGAAATTAAAAACGAAGATCGCGGCTATAGATTTTATTGTTATAAATATTTTACCTTTTCAGCTTGTGGCGCTCAAGGTTTGAGTTACGCGAGTCTATTTTACTATTGGTTTAAGATAGAATTAATATGCCGGTTATTAGATGTGATGCTTCTTTTTATAACTATATATATAGTAATTGCATTGATGTTTCCCAGATGTTAATCCAATAAAACTTCGGTGTTTAGATAATAGTGCCCAATAACAAGTACCGCTGTATTATAATATAAATTCTTTTATTTATACAAACATTATTGGCAATCATCTATCTTTTCATATCACACATTATATATCAACATAAAAACAGAATAAAACACCATAGATAAATCGATAGGGTATTCCGTAAAATGATTTAATTAAACATAAAGATACATTTTTACTATAACTACTATTTAAATTGTCCTATCCATGTAGTAGCACAAGTCGACTTGCGTAATAGATTTTACATGATACAAGCCGTCTCACGCATTCACTTCAACAATCTATTATATGTCTTGCTTTGAAATTAGTATGCAAATAAAACATTGATTCTTGTAACAACAAATAATATGCTATTACTTTCAATGTTCGCGTGTTGATTCGCATCCGATTATTTCCTGTTAATGTAACTTTCTAATTCCGGTTTGTCAAATTGAAACAATTCATTTTACGCTGGCAGCAACATAAAATTAACATGAAATTAACAAGACAATAGTGTTACGCTGTCAGATATTTTACTGTTAACCTCTTGATAGATACACACGATCAAAGTCTGAGTGAATGCAGCACTATATTGATTAAACAATTACAAGACATTCTTCTGAGATTTAGATAAATCGTGTTATTTTGAAAGTTTGCGATTCTACAAAGACAAATAACATGAACGGTTAATATTTTAAACTTTCTTAATAAGTGCAACTTGACAAACCTGCCGTTTTTGTCGCTATACTTTCAGGCAAACGTTTTGACCTCGGCTGCTACGTATTAATTTTTGCCTTTCATGTTGTCATTCTTTTTAACGAATACAATTGAAATTGCAATTTTAAGCCACTTCTTTATTGCTATATTTTCTTTTACTGTATTCTACGTAGTTTTCGGAATTTCGGCACCGGGTAAATCTTAATAAATCAGCAATGAACTCCTGTTGTTTGAATCTTATCTGTACAATAAAGTAAAGTGATTTTTCCTATTTCATTGACTAGTATAGTTTGCTACCCCAAAAGATGCATAGGAAAATATGCCTCAGTATCGATTCAGATTAATTCTTGATGCGTGTTGTAGGAAAACATGCGTGTGCTTCGATCGCTTTACTTAATTTTGACATTGAATCTTCTACGACATCTTCTCCTGAGATGATCATCCATACAAAAAGCCAGTCGAATTGTCACTTACGCTCAGGTCTACTGCCATTGCAACCCACGTCTACGGGGAAGTTTTCCTTGTCAAACATATACGTTCGTGGCACCGTTATTATTTCATATTTCGATCTTGCTATTGTAGGTTAGCTAATTTACATTTCCCATTTAAACACGGGACACTCTTTTTACCTATACCTTTTTTTGTGTTTTGCTTGTCTACTCAAAAGACTTTCTTTTACATTCTCCCTTGATGGAATAGTAGATTAGCAGATTATTCTTATTGTTTGTTAACAGTTGCTTCCATTATTCTTACTATTACATTTTTTATTTAAATTTAATACATTTAATATTATAGTTTTTGAATGATAAGGTTTAAAACAAAAAATACCCCGAGTCACGTCATAGTATATTTAGCTACTTATTTAACTTTTCTTTTCTTCCTCTTACAGTACTGATTTTCAGAGTCTTACAAATACCAATGTGAAACGACCACTTTAATTAATTTTAAAGGCATAGCTTTTACATTATCCGAATAGCATAATCAGATTTTCGAACACTAAAAGGTCGTTGGAGTTCATAACCAAATTGTTGAATAATGTTCGCTTACAGTTGTCAAAATAAACATTCATATTTTCTTTTGTAGCTTTATTAAATCCTAATACTTGCACACAATAAAAATTATGTAACACAATTCCTACTGCATGTTAACGCCGGTTACAATTATCTATTTATTTTACTTTTTCTAAATTCGTAAAGTACCGATTCTCATTACGGTGTAACTTGTGATTTTCACTAAAACTCCCTTTTATATTCTCGGCATAACATAATTTCATTCCCTCATTCCTTTTACACCTGTTGTGACGTCTGCCTACTTGACGTCGCGCGCATCACACAATAGCAGTTCAACGACTGGTCCTATAGTTACAATAAATGATTCACACATAAAAAAGACTATCTGTCATTACGCTGGCATTATTTTCCAAATAGGCGTTTACATGCAATGCAAGGAATTCCATGAATTATTTATTGAAATAAAATTTAAAAAAATAAAAACTACTTTACTAAATATATTTTACTTATAAAATCATCATAGCTACAACGGTCACGTGAGTCCATCTTTTAATTTCCTCTTTTCGGCAAAGAGATGAGTTCATTGCCTGTCGCCTAAGTCGCTCTCATCTGACGGGTCATACTAGGCTACTTTGAGACGAAATTAACTTTTAACGTTCCTTTACACTGTAAACTGACTTTTGATGATTCCGTTACGCGCACTGTGTGCATACAGTTTCCATTTTGTAAATTTGTTACATCCACAGATATGTTTCCTCTTCATTAAGACTCATCAGTTTGACTATATACAGCTGCCCTACCGGTCACGTAACTAAAACATCAGTAAACACTGACTGTTAAAACCCAACATTTTAGCTGATGCGCTTAACGAAACAACTACAGAAACAGAAGAAAATATATCATATTTATCGTGACTATATAGCAAATTTCTAAAGGGTTCAATTTCATGTTAAAAAGCTTTGCCTTATAGCAGGACAAAAACTGTATATTTCTCACCAAAGTGCTCGTCCCTTAATAGAGTTAATTATAATTAATTTATTTAATATTATTCATATTCACACACACACACACACACACACACACACACACAAATATATATTAATATATATATATATATATATATATGTATATTCATTATATACAGACGTATATGTTGCATGTTCAGTAAGTCAGTGTGGCTTACATAACTGCACACCGGATCGAACGATTTTAACCTTGGACCAGAGTCCACTCCATTCCCGAATTCTTAACCATTTGGCAACCGTGACAGTCAGATTAAATTTGAGAGAAATACACCCTGTACTTAATGTACGAATATAGTAAGTCTCAGAAAGTGTTCGATCTGCCGTGAGGGAGAACTTTCGCAATACGTATGTGTGTGTGTTGTTCGTTGCTCTTTGTTTGTTCTATTTCTCCTTTCGTATTTATTGCACTCTTGTTCCCTTTTTTCTTTTTCTTACGGTTTTCATCATCATCATCATCATCATCATCATCATCATCATCATCATCATCATCATCATCATCATCATCATCATCATCATCACCATCATCATCATCACCATCACCATCATCATCATCATCATCATCATCATCTTTTTATTCTTCTTGTGTTCTTTTTATTCTTCTTCTCTTTCTCTCTTCCTCTCGTGTATTCCTTTTTCTCTTTTTTTCTTGTTGCGTTCTTAGTCTTTTTCTTCTTGTGTTCTTATTCTTCCTACTCCTCTTTTTTCCTTCTTTTCGTGTATTCCTTCTTCTTCTTCTTCTTCTTCTTCTTCTTCTTCTTCTTCTTCTTCTTCTTCTTCTCTTGTATTTCTTTGTTTTATTCTTTGTCATTCGCTCTTCCTAGCCTGATGAGATAGAAATAGAATGTTTTTCGCTGCAACTGAACATACAAAAATATAACAAATCTGAAATGTACCGAGTGAACGTAAGACCTCATGAAATGGCGGACAAGTAGCCATTGAATATTCGAAATTCCTACAGACTTCTAGACGGTCCACGATTACTACTACTACTACGACTACTACGACTACTACGGCTACTACTGCAACTATTACATGAACAATATCTACAAGAATAATTTAAAGCTTCAAATACAGCTTAAGCGATATGCCGTCTGTCTGTCTGCTTGTTGTTTCGTGTACCAGCCGTTTGTTACGAACTGAATGAGACTTCCTCCGTGTCGGTAGTGATAAAATGAGAAGCGGAAGACCGAAATAAAAGCTCTACTGATTATCAGACGAAATACGAACCACTTATTAGGATCTCCTCAACAATATTGATTTTTCGATTGATCGAACGGCTTAGATTTTTGAATCGATTCTATTCAACATATCCTTTTGAATACTCTGCCTTCCAATCTTTTACGATTTGAAGAGGTTCTTATCTTTTGGGGATGGATTAATTATATTCGATCATTATTTCGATTTTCTCTCTTTTAAATTATTCGCTTCCGTAAAATGTCCATTCTCTTTTATTTCTGTTTTTCTTTTAATTTGGATATCAATTCCCGTACTGAGTAATTGTACGGATATGTTTACAGGTAAAACCCACACCCACACCCACACACACTAAATATTTCGGTTCTAAAAATTGTACATATTTCTAGACAGGGCGTCTTGGTCCAATGGGAAGACGCTGGACTATAGACATCAATATCGAAGGTTCAATCTTTGTCTAAGTTAGCCATGCTTATGACGGCTGTGAGCCAGAAACACGTGTCCATGGATTACTTTTATGTACGTATAAAATTAATAAATATATATATATATATATATATATATATATATATATATATATATATATATATATATATATATATATTAACGAAATATACATCCTATAAAGTTAAAGGCGACTAATAATGCAAATTTCTGCATCTTAATCACTTAGGAAGTGAGACACTCGAAATAGTAGTAAGCAAAAAAACAACGAACACTGCAATCACCAAAAAGAATAATTACCCAAAAATACATAAAATATTTAGGTGATAAAAATCGTACATATTTCTAGACAGGGCGTTTTGGTCCAATGGTAAGACACTGCATTATCGAAGCTTCGATCCTTGTCTAAGTTAGCCATGCTGATGACGGCTGTGAGCAAGAAATACGTGTCAATAGGCTACTTTTATGTACGTATAAAATTAATAAAAATATATATATTAACGAAAAATACGTCCTATAAAGTTAAATGCGAGTAATAATGCAATTTTCTGCATCTTAATCACTTAGGAAGTGAGACAATCTAAATAATACTTAGCAAAATAACAAGGAATGCTACAATCACCAATAAAAATAATTACATAATATATATATATATATATATATATATACATATATATATATATATATATATATATATATATATATATATTGCAACAGAAAAATTACCATTTTGATAAGATTGGTATGCTCAGGTGTGGGCATGCTAATACCTCAGCGGCTTTGTTGAATTTTACAAGTCTTTCTTCAGATATAACATACGCGACAACTGACTTCCTTTTGTACATTCGTATATTCTTCAAACGTTTGTCCCTTGCGTAATTGGCTGCTGCCATGGAATCTCGTGTGACTGAGTAGACCAGGTTTCAACAGATAGGCACCGCAGACATATTGAGACTGAAATGCATCTGGGACGCTAGACACATACTTCTCCCGTGGAACATGTCCCAAGATACAGAACTGTAGTTGCCTTGCTTAAAATCTCCAGATGCCACCATAACATGTACAAAACTGATCGCTTTGAAGCCGTATTCTCCCAGTCCTCTACAATCATTCAAAGCTTTAAAGTTGTTTTAAAACCTTTTTTAGATTTGTGTCTCGGCTGTGTACCGTGATGCAATTATTATATAAAGGTTCATTATTGCATCTTAGCTAAGGGCTCAGCCTAGTATTACGCGCACTTCTGTGCTAAACACACCAGTTTGCTGTAAAATAGTGATGTCTGATCTGAGAGACTGCTATTAATGTTAAGCATGGCATGTCTGATGGAATATTGGGTGAAGCCGCTTTTGTGGTATCCATCTGTCGTCAGAACTAGAGTCAGATTAGACTCTGTTAGAATATTCAGATTCGTTTTGTAAGGACTCTGGACTTGACGTATATGGTGCATGATCACCTAAGTGGGTCGGACTTGTTCCACGAACCGGAGCTGTATATGGATCTGAAGCAGTTCTATGTTCATATACATTCCCTGCCGGGGCTAGATCCCTTAAGCAGACAGTAGATTGCCTTCCTACCGAATTTCGAACTAGTGCATACTGGGGGTTCGCTTCTATTAAGTCTACCTCGCTTACCAATGGGTCATGTTTACTGTGACATACATGGCGTTTTAGTAAACTGTTCCAGGTTGTACGAGCCACGATGGAAGTGAGGTGCTTATGAGCTTCGTCGTGGGAACGAGAAGAATCTCATGTGGAGTAGCGTTTGTCACTGTACATAATAGAGTTGTAATAGCGTATAAGGCCATGGGGATGAGACTTTTCCAATCGGAGATCGGACTATTGCGATTTGCGGTTGCCAGTTGTACTGTCTTCCATATTATGTAATTGTATCTTTCGCACTGTCCGTTTCCTTGAGGATAGCGAGGAGTTGTTCTACTTACAGCTACTCTTTGTTCATGCAGAAACTGCTTGAGTTCGTCCGACATAAAAGCAAATCCACGATCTGAATGTATATATCCGGGCACTCCAAAAACGGCAAAAATTGAGCAGAGACCTTGAATTACTGTTGCAGCCATTACGTCTAGGCAGGAGGTAACGAACGGAAATCTTGAGTACTCGTCTATTATTGTGAGCATGTATTTATTTTTAGTTTTAGAGAGTAAAGGGCCCTTAAAATCCTGGTTAAGTCTTTCAAAAGGTTGTGTAACCTTAATTAGTGTTGTAGGGAGGTTTTGTAGAACCGGGGCTTATTTTCCGCGCATATCCGACAGGAGTTTGTAATTCTTTTACGTCTTCGTCAGAATATGGCAAGTTTCTGCTCCTTACTACGTGAATCATTCTTGTGATACTTGGGTGACACAATTCCCTGTGTATATACTGAAGATCATCTGAGCCGGTTACCAGACCACATACCATTGAAAGCGCGTCGACCGCGAGATTCACCTTGCCATGGCGGTAAGTGACGTCGAATGAGTAGCAAGAAAGTTCCATTCTCCATCTCGCTATCTTCTCGTTTTTTATTTTGCTCATTGTTTTTTGGTTAAACATAATCGAGATCGACTTTTGATCAGTGATTAATTTAAAATGTTGACCGATTGTGTAATCCTTTTATTTACGTAATGCATCAATTATAGCGTACGCCTTGTTTTCTATTGCCGAGTGTCGTTGCTCGCATCGCGAAAGTGTTCTTGAAAAACAAAAAGCTACAGGACTGAGCAATGTTCTTTTTCATGTTTTGAAATGCTTTAATGGCGGAACAGGATAAACGAAAAGTAGATACTTGCGTCAATAGGTGTATTTTTTCTGAAAAAGACCCAACCCATTGAGAGTAGTGAGCGAACATACCGAGGGCTCGTCGTAAAGAGGGCATGTTTCCAGGGATTGGTAATTCCATTAGGAGTTTCAGTCGCTCGGGATCCGGCATCATGACGCCATTTTTGACAATGTATACCAATAGTTTGATGCTTTTCAAGTTGTAGGAACATTTTCACTGTTCAAAGTCAGATTATATTTTTTGACGGCAGCCATGAACTGTTTACGGTTGTGGTCATGTTCAGCTTGGTTATGTCCGCATACAGTGACATGCCTATATATGCAATAGTACCTTTCAATTTTTCATTGGGGATTATTTCATCTATACCCTCTAGAAGCTAGCCACACCATTTGTTACCCAAAATGAATTTGGCAGAACTGGTATAAGCGACTGCAGACCTCGAATGCCGTGTAGGGCTTATCCTCTGGCGTGATAGATTCCTGATGATAGGCACTTCTAAGGTCTAATGTACTGAACATGTGATATTTCGCAATATTAGAACTCATTTCGTCAATACGAGGCAGTGGATAGGCATCGAGTAATGTGTATCTGTTGACTATCTGGGAATAGTCAATGACCATCTTTTTCTTTTGATTTTCAGTGGCTGTTACGAGGACCTGTGCTCTCCATGAAGATTTACTTCGATCTATAATTCCTTCCTTAAGCAGTTTTGTTACTTCTGCTGCTATGAACTGTTTGCCCGTTTGTGAATAGCGTCTTGATTTTACTGCTATTGGTTTGCAGTCAGGAGTAAAGCTTGCAAAAAGTGACGGGTGCCGCACTTTGACAGCTGCTAGTCCACATACGCTTAGGACCGGCCTGGGGCCACCAAAAAGGATTTCAACACATGAATGCTGTTTTAGGAAATTGTGACCCCAAATCATCTCGCAGCAGAGGTTTTTCATTACCGATAATTTGATCCCTTGATAGGAGTTTACTTTTAGTTTCAGATTAACCATGCAGTATCCAATTACATGGGACGATTTAGATGAATTTGCCATTGAAACAAGGAAAGATTTCCTATTTATTCGCTTTTACAATACTGGTATTAATAAAAATTTCGGAACTTCCTGCATCAATAAGTGCATAAATAGTCGATCCATTGATTTTAACCCTCACAATTGTTTTTGAGAGGCAGCCGGGGAATACGACTGATATTGTAATTGGTCTTACAGTAGCAAGAGTAGCCGAACGTTTTTTTGAAGAAGCTGACCTGTAAACTTTCGAAAAATGTCCCTGCTTATCACACTTGTGGTATCTAACGTCTCGAGCCGAGCAGGACAGACGAGAATGTATACGAAGGCCACACAAGTAGCATGTGGATCCAACTGAGGCAGCAGTGATAAGTTGTTCGTGATCGTTAGAAGGGGGTGTGGGAGGATCTTGAACAGTGGAAGAATTTTTAACATGCAGAGGAGGGGATACGATAGCAGCTCACAAAATCTCGGGTTGTAAATAGAAGACAGACTGCTTCTGTGCCATGTCAAACGTTAGAGCTTGTTCATAAGCTGTTGGCAAGTCTAGGTCTTTATTCTCTAATAGTCTTTGTCTTATTGGGTTGGGCTGTATTCCATTAATAAATGCGTCCCTGATAAACACATCTCTCGCTTGGTTCGCAGTTAAGGCTGTAAATTCACACTCGCGACTTAATGTATTTAGAATCTGAAGGTACTGTTCAAAGCTTTCTTCTGGTTGTTGACACCGGGTAGCCAGTAAATGTCTAGCAAAATAGTATTTATTTTCTTGACAAATATGACGGCAGTTTGGTAATCTCACATTCAGATAAATTTCTATAAATAGCAGTAGAGACATGATGTAAGAGAAGGGTATATTTCTCAGTACCTGTTAAAATCCGTGTTTGAAGATAACTGTAGGAATCCTTCGAGCACGTTTCTCCAGTGCCGCCATTTGTTAGTAGATTCTGAGTCGGGCGTATCAAGGTCTAGACGATCGGGTTTCAGGTAACGTTCCATAACGAAGTTAAATAAATTGTAATAAAAACTGGAAGCCAAAAATAACATACGGATAAGTTTTATTCAACTATTCGTTGCTTACTGCCACTATTTATTTGTAAAAATACAAAATGTGGCACGAGGCCAAAAAGGGGATGGGAAAAATGTTGACCTAACTCACATTATTAACTTAACTAGTCACAATCACCAAAACAAATTTACTCCATGACTTACCTACTTAAAAAAAACCAAATGACAATATATACATGAAATGGGAAGTTGGGGAATAACATTTTTATATACAATTGAATAGTATATGCATACAGTGAAAAAATAAATAAAATTAAGTGTTAGTATAAGAACCTCCCACTAAAGAATGTGGCCGATAAGTAGTTTTGCCAGTCGAAAAAAGGCGATGCAGGTCACGAAAGCTTTATTTCTAACACCTCATTGGAAATTATGAGAGCAGACCTGCATCTCTGACAAAACAACAAATCAGTCACTTAATTGGGGTCGGGAATGGGAATTAAAAATGAAAGTCGGCAAAAGAAACCGGGGTGGGAGAGGACAAAAAATTAAAGGGGGGCCTATGACATCTTACATACACTAGCTAAGTTAAAAATAGGGGAAGAATACAAAACATAACCTACTCTTGCCTAACCGGGTCAAATAAAAGGATCAGTGTTCGTTTCGACTACTCAATATTCAGTCTAAGGCACGTCCAAGTACCAGTCAATATTAGCTCCATTCACTCGACACAAACGCGCAACTTTCACCCACCTTTCGTTGAAATTTGCCGGAGGGAGTTTCACCTTCTCCAGCTTGATACGCATTCTCAGGCGAGCTTTGAAAATGAGAACAAGCTGGGAGCAGTGAAAGTCTCTTCCCCGTAAATTTCCTTCTGTTGTGTCGACCAAATCACTCCTCTCATAACAGCTAGTAAGCAAAGAAACACATAGCGTTCCTCCCACTTCATGGTCGGTGCCCAATTGCAGCAAGTTGAAAAAGACTCCAGAACGAAGAACTGTCCGTTCAACATGCGAACCGTGTAGCCTTCAACTAACTCACACAGCCGGACGAACGATGGAACAATAAAAGAAAACATGACTGGTCGTTCTCTTCCAGTCACCGCATTGGACACAACTCAGTTAAGTCCGCTGCGTAGAGCTTTTTGCCGACCCAGAGTGCATTTCTTATTATCAGCCAGATGAGTGATCCCTCGTAATTATCGAAACATTTCAACCCAGGCGCCCAAAGCCAGATCAAGCGAAGTTCTCACTTCATAAGACCGAACTCCTCATTCATATTGTCTCGAACAGATCCCCTCACCATTACTGTTGTAGACCCGTGCTAGGGGTCACAAAGATAACAACCACAAATTGTGACAGGTTAAAATATACAATGTATTTATTCATAGCAATACAGTAACGCCACTAAATGTGGTAGGAGATGACCGGATTCCTACCATGCGGTAAAACATGAATAGGAATGTCCTCTATTTGAGTCTTTGCAACCATGGTATTTATTATAGATGGTTGCTTCCATTAGTTCTTCAATAGGGGTGATTTGTACCCCACAACAATTACCCGATATAATGCCTTACGGGACAACACTCGGGTGTCAGAGAGGTTTTCTGATACCCGTAGAAGGAACTTCAGGACTGTCGACACTCGCGATAAAAGGAGCACTCGCATCGAGGTAATCGAAATGCCTCACCCCCATGCAAGTGCACACTTTGCAAAGCCGGAAAGGCTTTCTTGGTGTCTTCCTTCCAGAATTCACATTTTCCCTCACAAGGTGTACGCATTCGGTCTAGGTAGTTTAAGCGAAGCGTATGTTGACGAATCTAAACACTTGGCATACCAAGACCGCCTTCAGACGGATGCAAATAACAGATATCCCGGCGAACAATGGGCTGCTTTCAATGCCACAAAAACTCGAAAAGAGCCTGCACTAAACCAATTAGTGTGGCTGCCGGCAGAGGGAACACTGAAAGACGGTAGAGGATGAGAGGATAAATGTGAGAATTCCACCTCCCCGCTCTTCCTTTTAAAGTAAGATTTTTCAAAGACCACAGACGTGCCGCTTTCAACACTTCCGACCAGTTTTTCTCCAACTGGAGATCAGGATCAAACCAGACGCAGAGTATCTTGCAAGTCCCATCCGTACAGCCAAAGGGCACCTGAAAAGGTACACCCCTCCAGGCACCAATGCGTAAGCAAACAGACTTGTCGCAGTTGATTTTGGTCCCTGTGACATCTTCATATTGTCGTATTTCCATGTCGACGACACTAATCTCAGCACTGCTCGTTACAAGCACAGTGATATCGTCAACATAGGCGGAGTACTTAATCATGGTGCAAGCACCAGATAAAGTAATCCCACGAAGGACCGGGTTCACCATAAGCCTGCGAAGGAAAGGCTCCAACGCAAGCACATAATGCATCGGTGAAAGCGGACATCCCTGACGAATAAATTTGGACAAATTGAAAGGCTTCGACTTCAAACCATTCACTTCAACTAACGCACCGGGGTTTGCATAAAAAAGCGAATCCAGGAGCTAAACTGGGGACCAAATCCATTCGAAGACAAGACAGCTTCCAAGTAACGATGATCGACCCTATCGAATGCTTTGGACTGATCTAAATTGATCAGCGCGGCTTCGGTGTCGACTGTTTTTATGATCAAGCGTATCATGTGCACACTATCTTGTATTGTCCAGCCCTTAACAGCACAAGTCTGTTCGGAACTTATTAAACGATGCAAGACAACCTGCAAACGGTTAGATAAGATCTTGGCCAAAATCTTTAACTTCACTATTTAACATTGTTATGGGCCTGAAATTACCTATAACACTCCTATCACTCTTGTCCTGGCGAATAAATTTGATGGTACCCCTGGTAAAGTGCTGGAGGATAGACCCGTTCCTAAACCAGGAGTTGAACAACACAGCCAGCAGAGGGACAAAAATGAGCGCAACCTCAAATACAGTTCGTAAGGCAGACCAACAATCTCCGGAGACTTATCAAGCCGAACCTGTTTCAGGGCCTCCAGGACTTCATCCTCTGTTATACACCCTTCACACCCAGCTGGTCGCCTCAAGCCGAGAAACGTCAACTAAATAGGCGTCGAACTGAGCCATTGTCAGACCGGGCTCCCTGGTAAAAAGTTCCTGAAAATGAGAGCGAAAACCCTCCAAAATCCCGTCGTTTGTAGTCACGAGACGTCCATCCAATAATGTGACACTGGCGATGTGTCGATCAGTAAACCGTCGATGCTCCTCCGCACGCAGTGACGCGGCCATGCTTGTCGCCTCATAGGGTACTCTTTTAACCTAGACCTAACTAACACTCTCTGATCCGCCTTGTTGTCCAAGGAGTTCAGTTCCGCCTTAACTGCAGTAAAAGTAACGCTATCCCCCGCCTCCACCGCCCGATCTAATCTAGCTTCTAGCGTCACTTTCGTTGCCCTAGATTTAAGGTTGAGTCGGCGACTATAATCAGTAACGAAGGACCTAATAACTTTCTAAAGATGGCCCACCACTTATTCCAAATGATAGCACCCGTCAATTCCCTCTGTATTGTTAGTAAGAGCTGGTTCTGGAAGTCCTTCAAATCGAACAACGATGTGTTGAACTTCCAGTGCCCAGCCATTCTAGGCTTAGGACTATCTAAGTTTACCCGAACCCGGACAAGCCTATGATCCGAGTAAACTATGTTATGAAAACTTGGACAATCTAAAAGCCCTAAATCGACTCTCTTAATTAATAACCGATCGTGGTAACTCGAAAGTTGCCCTAAATCGGGGCCGTGACTAGCAGTTCAAGTCCATATTACTTCACGGGGTTTTCATTTCGAAATTTATCGACAAGATCGAACTTATCGACAAAGTATTGAAAGGGTTTAACAGCCCCGTTCCTTTTAGTTCCTCTAGGATTTCCCAAGCGATCTAAATCGGATTTAGGACCGCGTTCCAGTCTCCCACTAGAATTATCCGACGAGACGTATCCATAAAGGGATCGATCAACCGAAGAAAGGGAACCCGCTCAGAATAGTCGTTGGGCGCATAAACCCCAATAAGCCGAAAAGCCACATCCTTTACGGTAATATCAAGAACGCACAGCCTTCCCTCAGGATCCGCATAGATAGGGTAACACGACGCATCCAGTGTGCGATTAACTAGCCAGGAAACCCCCCTTGAGTGAGAATCAAATTATGCTGAATAAAGTTGACAGTCTCTAGCCAGCACACCCTGATAATCACTGGGAATAAAGTGGGTATCCTGCTGTGATGAAAAGAGAACTCGTCTATCTCCTTCTATGCTTCGGAAGTGAATTACTTCCCTTGATCACTCTTTCTTTTTTAGTCGGCCATTGTTTCTCGTAGAGACTAGATACATGCGTAGATTTTTGTCAAATTAAGCTTCTTCAAGCAAACTCAGTCTTCTTAAACTCATTCGAACTTAAAAACTACACCCCCTTACCAAAGTTACCAATTTTACCCTCACTAGGGAACAAGCAGACGCCTTCAGGTACCCGAAGAAGGAAATTGCAAAATCATCCCTGATAGCCACAGATTCTTCTCTCCCTCTCGAGGTCGAAACCGATGCTTCGGAACATGCGATTGCTGCCTCTTTAACCCAAAACTCACGCCCGCGGCTTTCTTTTCAAGAACTTTAACGTCTGCCGAGCAGAAGCACACCTCTGTTGAAAAGGAGGCCTACGCTATTGTCAAGGCGATCCGAAAATGGCGACACTTACTGCTCGGTAAGAATTTAAAGTTAATCACAGATAAAACATCTGTCTCTTTCATGTTCAACCCTGAAGGCAAAAGCAAAATAAAAAATGAGAAGATAACAAGATGGAAGTTGGAACTTGCCTGTTTTAGCTACGACATTGTATATCACCCCGGGAAACAAACCGCCGCTGCAGACGCTTTGTCTCGCATTTGCTCTACTACCACCTCTGCCGACAAGTTACACACCTTGCATTCAGACATATGTCATCCGGGTGTCACCCGAATGCTACATTTTGTCAGGAGCAAGAATCTGCCATACTCTGTGGAAGATGTAAGAGTGATAATAAGGGCCTGTAAAGTTTGTTCGGAGATAAAACCGAGATTCCTTAATGCGGCACCTCAGACTCTCATAAAAGTGAGTCAACTATTTGAAAGACTAAGCGTAGACTTCAAGGGGCCATAACCTTCGAATACTCGCAATCGCTACATACTAACAGTGGTTGATGAATACTCTCGCTTCCCCTTCGCTTTCCCTTGTGCCTATGTCTCAGCTGCAACTGTCCGGAAACATCTAACTAATCTATTTTCTGTTTTCGGAAATCCTTCTTTTGTACACTCTGATCGTGGTACGGCTTTCATGTCAGACGAACTAAAGGAATTCCTGCTTTCCAGAGGCATTGCTACCAGTCGAACGACCGCCTTTAATCCTCAAGGTTACGGACAAGTGGAGAGGTACAACGGTATCATCTGACAAACAGTAAGTCTTGCTCTCCGATCGAGAAATCTCCCTATTATCAATTGGGGAAAAGTTCTAAATGTAGCCTTCCACAGGATCCGCTCATTGCTCTCCACCTCCACTAATTGCACTCCTCATGAACGTCTCTTCAACTTCCAAAGGAAATCAGCTACTGGAGATTTCATACCTACATGGTTAACGAAAGCGACATCTGTTCTCTTAAAGCGGCATGTACGTGGAAGCAAATACGAGCCCCTAGTAGAGCCCGTTCACGTACTTGAGGTCAATCTCAGCTATGCTCACGTACATTTCAAGAATGGACGAGAGACGACGGTGCCCCTACGCCACATGTCTCTATGGGGTGATGGAACGGGCAGTCCGGATACGGAAATTGATCCTATGCCAGAAAACCAAGAGATACAGACTGCGCCTCTCTAGTCTAATATTTATCTCATTCATCCTCTGCCGAGAGCTCACGAAAACTCCATCGCCGAGAATTCAGTTCTAACTCCTCCTGATTTCCCCCACTCTGAGGGTGGCCCGAGGATATCTTCAGAAGATGCTGATGTGCCGAATTTTCGACGCTCTACCAGAATCTGTCGAAGTCCTCAGTATTTAACTGAAAACTATCACCTTTGAACTTTTGTTTTATTTTCTCTTTTTCAGTTTAATCAGAGGCGCCCACCTGAAAGTCTTTAGAACCCTTCTTCCCAAGTCGAACACACAGCCTTGATCCTTCACTGGGTGGCGGAGAATGTGATGAAAAGAGAACTCTTCTATCTCCTTATATGCTTCGGAAATGAATTACTTCCCTTGATTACTCTTTCTTTTTAGTCAGCCATTGTTTTCTCGTAGAGACTAGATCCCTGCGTAGATCTTTGTCAAATAAAGCTTCTTCAAGCAAACTCAGTCTTCTTAAACTCATTCGATTCTATCCTTTTGACTAACTCATTACATCTGCAAACAACATACATCCACACCGAGCCGTTGAAGATCACGTACAACTCGAAGTTTACGAGCGGTGTCCTTCAACCCTCCGTAATTTAGGCTTGTTAATCTGAGTGCCATTATAATACTTTAGAGTTGGACACCCGAAACGAACATTGACGATTTCAAGACACTGACAGATGTCCCCATAGAACCGTGTCTCATTTCAGCTGTAATGAGACCGTCCGGGGACAAACCGCCGATATCTAAGAGGAAAGTTAATTTGATTGCCCTGTAAAGTGAAGGATACGCACTGGGACCTTCCCAACACAAAGCTTTTGATGTTCGATAAGTTATTCGTCATTAAAAAATGCGAGAGGAGGCATAATCTTAAAGGTGGTGTTTGCCTCCTCCATCATACTCCATATATTGTTCGCCTCCTCTCTGGATGTTACTACTGTTACAAATCTTTTAGCATTTAAAAAGTTTTCGGGGTTTGCAATGTCTTTTTTCTGAATAGTTTTCAGTGCGACCAGGTGACGGTAGTCCTTTTTATGGTGGTTCTTCATGATATTCTCCGCCTCAGGAGTCAATTTACACACGTCTTTCCCTGTGTAAAATAAAGGTTTCTTCATCGGGCTTCCAATGAAGGACTTCACTGTCTTTTCTGAGATGTGGAGGGAGCGATGAGTGAGGGAGGAGGCGGCATATCAGTTTTCATTGGAGAGGGCGTGGCGTATATTTAGGGGTGTTGCAAGGGGTACAGAACGGAGATGGTATGGGGGAATGAGACTTTTCTTTAACCAGAGGGGTCATGTTATTTTCCCTCTTTGGAAGGGATGATCTTCCTGGGGGAAGTACTGATTTCACAGGGGAGCGACGTTCTTTGGGCGGGGAAGTAGGCTTAACTAAATCTACCTGAGACTCGGGGAAAAGGTTTATTTTTCTTTTTCCCCCACTTTACGGTCATAATCAAGTGAGTTTTTCAATTTTAAAAGTCCTTTGTATTGTTCTCCTCCCGGGTCTTTGCTAGTTTCTATCTCTAGCAATTCTTCTTCGGTCATAGCTTATGCATAGGTTTTTGGTGTTTATTTAGCCGTAAGTAGATTCCATATATTTTTTCAGGAGATTTGGCAGAACTATTGCACAATTCTTCAAACTCGTCTGGCGAAATGGTAGTCGGTGTTGGCTTTGGAGTTGCTGGTGGCTTTTCGATTGAAACTTTTGGAGTCAGGTGCTCCAGGACTCTGTTTTGGGGGTTAGGCTGGGATTGCCTAATCCTGGTAAGGCAAGTGAATGTGAGGTGTCCTACTTCATTACAAATCCAGCAGGCTGGACGTCTTCCTGCTACCACAACGGGTAATTTTTCCCCGTTCGCCTCGATGAAATAAGGGACTTGTTTAAACGCTGATTCGTTCAGCCATATGTCGAACGACCAAGTTCTATTGGCAGTTATTTCACCATATTTTAAAAGAAAAGCGCATACGTATTCGCGTGGTACAACGGCAGGGACTTCGAAGACTGAAACAGTTGTCCGTTTGCGCCCCATATACTCCATTCGGAGTACATAATCTCTGGTGAATATTTATTTTTTGGATAACTGGATGCAATCGTCTTCTGTTTTGAATAAACTGTTTCAGGTGTTATAACCTTTGCATTTAACAATTCTTTCCGCTCGCATTCCGGTTGTCGCAATTAGCTTTGCGACGGTTTGTTTAGTCGATCTTATTAATTTTTTCGTTTTACGGTCCACTACAAACATTAATATTGTTCTCTTTGCAAATTCCTCCAATCGTGATAGTTGAATCAAAATTACAGTCTCGGTAACGAACTCGGTACATTCTTTTTGCTTTAGCGACAAATTCGCTAACATCAATTTTGATAGCAGGTGGTCTGCTCTATTCTGTCTTCTCTGAGGGCTGAGATGGCTTCTAAATCATTGTGCCAGGGGTCTCCGGAGGCACACAGCTGGCAGTTGCCATGGCCGGAGAAAGTGGAGAAAAAAAAACTCCAATAAAAATAAGGAGTAAAAACACAACAACTTTTATAAGTAACAATATATAATAATAAATAACAATAACTTTAGAAGCGGACTTACTAGAGAGAATAACAAACGAACGTAATATATGCCAAGAGAAGTTTCTTACTGTCACTAATGTTATTCAATATTCACTCTTAATATATTACATGAATGTAGAACATTCCACCATTAACAAAGAGGTGAGACGGGCATCAATTACCTTTGATACTACACGCAATGGAAGTACACATATTTATTAATATAAAAATAAATACACCTTAGTATTTATTATAAAATGAGTGATACATATGAATACAAGATTCGAAATTTTTTTTATTTCTAACCGTTTTTTGTTGTTACATATTAGTTCTAAAAAGCCCTTTTAAAATTCGATTTACCATCAGAAGATTAAAGAAAAACATTTTTGTAATAAAGATCAAAGAAAAATGTCGGCGTTTAAAAATAATAGTAATAAAAAGAATACGAATTAATACAAGTTATCTATACAATCGGTTTTATAAGAAATCAAATAAAGCGTAACATATGATAATACTAATAGAAATAATAACAATGAAAGGTTAAAATTACTGAATCTTTACGAAGAAAGCGAAGTGCATTATAATAGCTGTAAAGTCGTAAATGGAAGCCCCGATTTCTTTTCAAAAATACAGTTGAAATATGTGAAAATCAATTAAGTAAATAAAAAGCACCTTTGATTTCCGAGCACTAAAAAGGTGAACGATAAGGATACTACTACTACTACTACTACTACTACTACTACTACTACTACTACTACTACTACTACTACTACTACTAATAATAATAATAATAATAACGAATAAATAAAGTTTCTTAATGTTTACAAAGAAGATGAAATGCATTATCATGGATGTAAAATTATAAATTAAAACCTGAATGTGTTTTACAATGAACAGTTGAAAGTTATCAATATCACTTTGTGCGCAAACTAAAAATTACATAGCGGATTCATTAACGTGCTTAAATCACTCCATATAACGTTTCCGAAAGTCGAAAAGTTGAAACGTTACTACAATGTTTTTTAGGTGACAAAAATCATTTAAACTGCCAATACGCCCTGTTCGCATCTACGAGACCAACCGTGATACAGTTCTTTTAAACGCCTCCAAATGCGTCAATGTCTCTGTTTATTTTTACGTGTATAACAGTTCCTTTTAATATAAGAGAACATTACCTTTGATTTTCTTTTGTTGTGCCGTGGATTTCTTAAAACCCTAATTCTTTTCTCTCTCTTTTCTACACAAACGTTCATTACAAATCGATGTAATAATTTACCTGTTACTCTTCTTCGCTTCGTTTTCAGGCTCAGAAGTTTTATTAATCTTATTTGTGGTAATGCCTGGGAGAGTAATTGCCGTTTTTTAGCTTAATTGGTCTATTCCTCTTTTTGTCTTAGCTAATTCCTAACAATTCCTGACTTGGGCGAGCGGGAGAGGGTTGGCTCATTCTCGTCTCATTCGAGACTTAACTCAAAGTTTCAAAGTATCAGGAGATTGAATACTTGTCAATATTAAATAAGTGTCACAATAATTAATATCTAAGCTCTATTCTATTCTTTCTTTCGTTAATTTAATTAACCCAAGACAAAGCAAGTTGCCACTATAGACGTAATAGGCTACTGAGAATTAGAGTATAAGTTTTGGGGGTCATCCTAAATTGGGAGCTGTACAACGATATGCTTGTCAAAATTAGTTTTACATTTCTGCATGTCGGTACAGTCGGGGAAACAGGAGTTCCAAAGGCCCAAGGAAATAAGCTATTGGAGTACAAAACTCTCCAGCATATGGGCGCTTCCACAGTTAATGGATGGGATTTAGCTGATTGTAGGGTTACTCGAATGTATTTACGTTGAGGGGGGCACCAGAGCGACAAATTCATCGGATTACATTTTATTGAAGTACTTGTAAAGCAAGCACAATGATGCAACATTGCGGCGATGGGACAGGGGCTGGAGATTGGTGGATAGTGAGGGATCTAATAGATTAGATACTGTTATTTTGACTTTGTCTAAGGGGGAAAGACTGGGGGATGGTGCAAATACTCCATGCATGAGCAAATGGTGGCTTGATAGGGATACATGATACTATCAGGCGTAATAAGTTTTCTAGCACGGTAGAGGGAGCTTACTTTTACTTGCAACGGCATTGTCAATGTCTTCTATGTATTTGCCCCAATTCATGTTGCTTCAAAATGTTAGGCCAAGGAGTTTGAACGTTGGACTCTCTGATAGGGTGTTATTTGCTATAACAATCGGTGGTTGAAGAGGTTTCTGGTAGTTGTTGAAGGAAAAGAGCTTTGTCTTAGCAACATTAAATGTTATCATCCATTTATGACCCCATCCCACTACAGACTGGAGGTCACTTTCTAAGGATTCAGCAATTGCCTCAGATATGTGCGCATCTTTTTTGCCCACATGCCGAGAGTAGAGCTTCACCTGCCTATCCAGTGTATGGTATATGCGTTCGAAAATGACTGTTAGGATATCTGCAGTGGATAAATAGTTAACTAGTTTTTCTCAGTTGTTATCCCACTGGCTGGTTATCTCTTATCTGTACTAACTTCTGAGAGGGAAACATATCTTCAAATTTCTGTTCCCTCTGTTAAATGTACAGTGAACCTACATATATATATATATATATATATATATATATATATATATATATATATATATATATATATATATATATAATATGTGCATATGCGGATGGAAAATTAATTTAAATTTTGTTTTTACTCTGCGGGAGCTCGGAAATACCCGACTAGTACACGGGCGCAGGCTATACTCTCTCGGAGTGTTGGACCCGTAGACCTTGTCAGGTCATCCATCTAGGAGAAGGAAAACTCTGACAATAAAACCTTGCTACATACCACTTACGTCTTGGCAGCAAACCGTTGGGAAGGAAGATCTCCTTAGTCTTGATCGACAACCTTCCTAGAGCTGGAACCTTGAACAAAGTATTCGGTTTGCAAACCTATAATTGCTTAAGGAGTAGATGGGCTATGCCTATCGCCCGGCCTTAAAACTGCTTCTCTGTCTATTAGTCAGGCGTAGAGGTACAAGCACTGAAACGCCTCTTAAGACACCAAGTGCTTCGCCTTGTTTCCTGACTAGGGCAATATACGCCGTCTCTCTTTCTCTCTATCTGGGCAACTTGGGGAAAGTTTTTGTGTCACTAAGTCTTACATGACTAGTCTGGGTTGCTCTTGTTACGACAGGTTGAGGGTACATGTTAGACAGCTTGTCTCGCCGCTGTTTCCGACTGGTAGTTAGAAGCCCTAACTCTTAGGTAGCGCTAAGAACAGCTCCTCCATCAACAGTTGCATAATATCGTGGGTAACTGTACGTGCCATGTCGCGCATAGAAAGGGACCTTACAGTTATCCCCTGTAGGCTTTACCGAGGCCACGACCCCCATGGACCAAGTCACGACTAATGGACTGGTTGTCTGAGCTTATTGGCACCAATCAAGCACCCACTTTGCCCTCCCCACTCTATCTCAAAACAAACATGAATTTACAAAAATAAAAAAGCCCAAACCTAAACCAGACACCCAACAAAAAACATCTTCGCCCTTGAGGCTCGCATTCACAAATATCCGGGGACTTAGAACCAACATTAACGACGTAGAAACTTTTCTCCTGGCAAACTCCCTGGATATCCTAGGACTAAGTGAAACAAATCCTCAATTCTCAATCTCCTCTCACAACTTTGACATCGCTGATTACCTTCGACTCTACCGTAAGGACTCTGACAAACATATGCACTGGCTAGGAGTTTATGTTCGGAACATCCTCCCCTTGACTAGAGAACATAGGTTAGAATCAGATGACCAAGCCTACGTGTGCTTAAGATTGCCCTTACATCACAGAGTTATTTCTTATACCGTTCTCCTTCGACCCAGGACTGTACACTGATTGACTCTGTCTCTGAAAGCTTAGATAGAGCACTTTCACTTGACTCGAATGCCCAAACACATGCATTTGGGGATTTTAATGCACACCACTGTGATTGGTTGGAATTCTCTAGCGTTACTGATGCAGCTGGGATCTCTACGTTTAATTTCTCCTCAGCTCACGACCTCTCACAGACTGTCACTTTTCCGACCCGCCTTCTTGATCGTGCGGACCAGAAAGCCTCACTTCCCGACCTGTTCTTGACCTCACTACCCGTGGCTTGTGTGGCGAATGCCCATAGCCCACTCGGAAACTCTTATCACGTTGTGATAATGATACTTATCACCTTAAAACTCGCACAAAAGCTGAAGAGCCGTTGCTCAAAACGACGAGAAACTATGAGAGGCTGATATGTAATCCCTCAGGGATCACATGGGGTGGACCCTTCCCACTCCCTGCTGTGAGTGTGCAAATGAGCTAACCGAATGGGTCAAAGCAGGCATTGATGCTTATGTCCTCACGCGAAAATTCTTCAGCAAACTCCACTCTCCTCAATGGTTCACCTCAGAATGTGAAGCTGCTATTGCTGAGATGCAGAAGGCATTTCGACAATTCGACCGCCACAAGTCAACTGCGAATAGACAGAAATTTATAGAGGCAAGAAATGATTGCAAAGTTGTGATAGATGAAGCAAAGAGAATGTATACAGAGATAACCAAAAAACGCATTCAGTCACAGAAACTAAGTACTCGTGATTTCTGGAAAATCTACAATAGTGTGATGAACACTTCCCCCGCTATAAAATCACAACGATGTTGTTTGCACGGCAACTGATAAATCTGAACTACTTGCCCAGCCTTTCGCCTTAAACTACACATTTGACTTAGCGAACCAGCCTCTCCCTAAATTCCCAATGCGGACTGAAGCCACACTTGAGAACCTGGTCATCACCCCATCCTAGGTCAGAGACATCATAAAAAAACTTGACGCCTCCAAAGCCTGTGGGTCTGATCTTATACCAGTAATAGTAATAAAGAAATGCTCTGCTTAACTGGGCCGTGTCCTCTCAAAACTCTATATTACCCAGAGTATTTGGATAAGTATATTTCATTTTGGTTAAAGGGGGTACAATAATATCGTTGTGATTTTGTTCGGGCCGGATTACCATTAAAAGCAAAATACGATATTATTTTATTTTATTAATAGATTGAATATTATAGAAAAAATGAGAATAGAAATAGTAATATGGGTTCAGGGATTGGAGCAAAAGATACAGTATTCCTTGTTTGTTCACGATAAACCCCGCGTTGAAACCTACAAATTTACCGAAAATCATTTCAATAAATGTCACTCTACATACATCTATTCCCATCCAATTAATGCTGAATACATTCTTGGGCCTTACGTCAAACACAAATAAAATGTACACAAATAAAAATACAAAATGTTATATGGTGTTATGGGTTGAAGTCGGGTGGACATATTCTTCATCCTCCAATCCTGGGCAATGCTAGTTACTGAATAAATATAAAAAATATCATTAAACTTGGATGCTATTTTGGTGATTTAAAAAGAAATAGAATTGATGGTTTGTTTATATTTAGTTCGTTGGCATCTATGACATTACACGTACCGAGTACATTCCAGTTAAAACAAATTGCAAATGTTGACCAGTAACGACAAATCCAATAAAAGTTAACTTAAAATAAACTGTGACAATTTATGAACCACCAACGAAAAACAATGATGAACGGAACTAATTTCCGTTTGCTAATGGGCGTAAAATGAATGAAAAAATTTGCAAATACCGACGAAAATTCTGTCCAAGTTTAATAGCATTCATTTATACTAATTCATAATTGACTAGCAGGACTACCCGGTGTTGCTCGTATTTTAAATGAGCAAATAGAAGAGTAAATCACTTTTCTTTGTAATATCCTCAGTCACGTTACATTTTGAACGCACCGCTTCCTTAAATTAATCGTTGCCACCTCTTCCTCGCTCTCTCTCTAACAAACTGATTCAATATAATAGAAAGAAAAGAACACAGAAAGCAAAAAAGAAAACGGTTAAAATAGTAATCATCAGCTGACTGTTTAATTTAGTTTCAGTGTTCTTTTTCATACATGTAAAATAAGAATAAGAAAACTTAGTTTTCCTGGACACATGAACTACGTTGATACCTGGTTGACCTAATCGAATGTATATAAGGCTAAATTTCACCATAACTTGCTTGACGTCATACTGAATCTTAACATGTACATTTTGTACATGCATGCTGTGTAGAGTTCGAGTTTGTTTCAGACACACCCAAACTGAAGATACGATGTCCCTTGATACAATAGTTTAATTATTACGGAAATACTATATATGATAGTTACGGAAATAATAATCATACCTGATGGAAAATGAAAGAAGGACAACTAAATATTGCTTATATATTCATCAACGTGTCCTCTTTATTTAAAAACTTATTTGTGATGATTTATTTGAAGAAAAACATAGAAGTCAATATTTGAAAATACGTCGTGCGTCTATGATGCGAAAAATGTTTTTGTTCTTTTTTCGAACAAAAGAGGCGTTAGAACTAAAAATATGACGTAAAAGAATTATTTCTATCACTTTCACCCTCTCTAAGTATATGCAGTTATAATCCTGCTTTGATTCAATATGTCGCCTATCACTATCACTTCTGTCTCTCTATCCCTTTCTATCTCTCTCTCTCTCCCCACCCCCTCTCTCTCTCTCTCTGTTAATTAACAAACAAAGGTAATACAAAAAGGAAAGATTAACACATCTGGAATATAACGTTATAAACAAAAAAGAATATCACCACAATATGTAAAAGTATTTAACACGTAGTTAGTGACGAAAAGAAAGAAAGAGAGGGAGAGAGAAAGTGGGTGTAGAGCGAACATAAAGAGATTAATTTTCAATTTTGTCCTTTTATTTTTTATACTTAATTGATTTTGCAAACTCACTTTTCCTGATTAAAACAATTTGATCTAATATCAAACGGTTACCCATCGGGTTACATTATGTTTAATCTCTCTCTCTCTCTCTCTCTCTCTCTCTCTCTCTCTCTCTCTCTCTCCTTATATATATATATATATATATATATATATATATATATATGTGCAATTTGTGCAATCGAATGAGATTGAAAGTGCTAGTTATCTTTCAAAATGTATTGCCATGTGTATACTAACTATATTTATACACTCTTTACACATATACATTTTATTACCCCCTACGAATATTATGTAGCGTATGTATTATAGAGAGCTCAGATCCGGTGGCTATTTGTCAGAGTAGTGCAGCTGCCAACAAAAATAAAACAATGTTATATTATTCTTTATAACGAGATACGAACATACAAGTCACAAGGTACAAAAGCGACATAACGAATATGCTTAAAGGTCAAATGATCACAGTTACGTGCATGCGTGGAAAGCAAGAAGATAGATACATTAGAATCGGTCTCTTTTCTCTCTGATACCAGAGAGTATAGACGTCGGAACTCGCGTTCTTCCGGTTTGCTATAGTCCGAATATAACACTATTATCGTTGATCGAGGCGTGTATATTGGTGTGTCTGTGCCATGGGGGCGTCTCTGGAAGGGCTCTTATAGTCCTGACACGGACTATAAGCTCCCTTGGGGTACGATAGTTACAATCCCTGATTAAAACAGCGGCAATGCTATTGTTATTAGCGTTTAAGAACACGTTGTCAACGATGCTTAAATGCAATAGCCTTGTGCTATCCGAATTTGTGATACCGCCGTTGTACGGTTAGATTTGTTCAGTATGGGACGTCATTAATTCTACACAGAGAATTAATTAGCTGGTCTAGTTTGAGACGTCCTGTTGAAAATTGAACACTTGGAAAAAAAGAGCGAACTATTTATTTTATAAAAATATATAATTCATCCATTCCGAAAAAACATATAAAACTCGAATGTCGGTGAGCTGGTTCGCAAGCGACTGTTGTCGTGCAAGGAAAACCAGCTAACTGCTGAATTCTTTCTCGCGCTGACAAAAACGAGAGACAAAAAAGGAGAGAAAATGAACATACACATAAAACGGAACACAGAAAAAGAAAGAGAGAACAGTTACTGGTTACATTGTATCAAGTTCGACACACTTCGCCGTTATCGCCCTTCAACTTTTAATCCGACACTCGTCAACATTTTGTTTGTTGACACTTGTCTGTCATCTTCATGGAGTTTGGCGATACATGACATTATAAACTATTCCGAGTCGTCGAAGTCGGCTGGCGTGCTGTTTCAATGCGACAACATAATTGTCTTAATTTAGTTGCCTCCCCACAAAGCCAAGTCAGCCACAATATTGGTCTTTAATTTGAGGGAAATCCAGCCCCGACAAAGCGGCGCCCATCCTTATACCACAAGAATAGAGAAAAACAAATATAGATTTTAAAGATGCGATAAATAGATATTAGTTTATGTTCGTAATACTTAGTGCACGTGATTCTGACTCGACCCTACGAAGAGCCGATATTCAAGTGGTTTAATAATTCTTGTAAATTCGAGTAAAATATGCGACTATGACCTTAAACTACTTTGCTATAGTTACTGTCTTTAATTCGTGACGAACCTCCATCTACTCATCTTTTTACTATTTCTTAAGGCCTTTTCTCTATTCTGCAACTTGTACAAAACATTCACGAATAATCTTTTTATTATTAGAAACGTACTTTTGATTTTAACGCAGATTTGCTTAATGCTGAAATGTGAAAAATGTTTTTGCAGAAAGACTTCCTTGACACGCATTTGGTGGAAAATCAACTTGGTTGAGTTCATATGTCACCCTCACCGGAAGTAGTTCTCTGGTGAAAAAGCGGTCGCGATTTAAGTTCTATCTCACTTCAATAAACCTTGAAGAGAAATCTGGAAATTATTTTCATGACGAACGTTATTCTCGAAAGCGACAGGAAATCCATATCGTTTTAATCTTTGAGAAAGAGAAAAATGCCTGCAGATTATTTTTTGTTTTTTCGAGATGTGTTGTCGCCATTGATATTTAAGTTCGTGTAGTTAATGTAAACAAAGTTATGATTATCGTTCATGTTTATTGTTGTTTTTATTACATCTCTTACATATTTGAGGAACTCTGCTATTTATTTTACTACTTTATTTAATTTTTTCTCATAGCCATTTCTTAATCTTCTTTATTTTATTAGTGATAGTCTGAATACAGAATACAAATGATTACTAAGTAACTTCTTCTAAATAAATACAAGCGAATGTCTATGTGTTTACTTGTATGTTCACAAAAGTTTCCTACCAAAGTGTCTTAAACGGCGGTGAATATATTGGCTGGGACTATGATGTTGGTGATGCGCACTATGCTTGATGCGCACTATGCTAGTATACGTTGTCCAACATTACCGCGGCTGTCTAAAGGTAACTATGATGACACCCAAATCAAATTCGAGCCTTCGTGTCAGGATCAGAGTGTAGTATCTGTTCTCACTTCACTTTAATCATTCAGGCAACCTGTGTGGTCTCTTCACTTACCCGATCCGATTGTGTTATTGCGTTTACTTTAAGATAACTGTGTCCCTAGTCTAGAACTACTTAGGCGATTTCTTCTGTTCCTTTTTGGGCATCTTTTTGTTCCCTTTTCTACACATGTTTTCACTCTTTTGGGGCTATTAATTGTTTCATTTTTCTTTCTTCATATGTGTTTAGCTCGAGTCATAGCCAAGGCATATTTTGATATTGTACGACTCGGATCCCGATATCCAGCTAAGCTTAAATAGCGAGCAGGTCGGGGAGACCAACGCATCGGGTAGTACCGGAGACGGTTGTCTCTTCCGAATATGCTGGTATCAGCCAATATGGAGTCGTTCAGGTGGCCATCTCTGTCCGTGACGCATGCAACGTCATGATGAGGGTCTATACTATCAGGATCAGACTTGAACGTACCGGATTTGACCAGATTCTGGCTTTGCTCGGGTACGAGACCTGAAACTTGTCGGTCATAGTTGAAGGAAGACAGTCGCAGCAGGTGAAGATGGCCAAATCTTCCCAAAGTGTCAACCCAGCAAAGACAGCTGCTGCTGTTATGGTCGGGAAGACACATTTTGCTACTGCAGCATCAGTAGCTCTACCAGTTACTGGCACACTATTATTCGCAAGAAGAAAACATCAACAGAAGTCTCATCCACCTCTGTCTCCACGAAATCGACCGCGGTCGATAAACACCCAATATTTGGACAAACTTCAAAAATCCCAGGGCGCTGAATGGTCCACCTTCGGCTTACAAACAAGTTCCAGCATAAACGTTACGCGAAGAGAAGTTGCAAGCGTAGCTGCCAAATTAAACAACAAGTACAGTTGCAGTAAATAGAAAACCTCTGATCTTTTATTTGAAAGGGGGACTCAAAAGTGAAGAGGAGCGGATACCAATGGCAGTTGAAGTTTCCGGCTCAGTCGATGCAAAAGAGACTGAGGAAAAAGATAAAATAAAATACAGTGAAGACAAAAACGAACAGAAAAGAAGAAGGAAGCTCAGCCCCTACTCTCCTCCGGATATCAATTTGACAGAAAACTTTCCTACACATCTGAACCCCAAACCCGACCCCTAAACCGGCTAAGAAAGCTACCCCTTTTCTCCATTACAGCCCAATCAGCCTTACCCCCTCTATAAATCATCAGACAAAGGAATTGAGACGGAGTCGGAGCCAGAACGTGCAAGAAGCCAACCGGTGTCCTCTTTCTCCCCAAATTGGAACTTGAGAACCTCAAAACTTTACAGGATGCTCCGTTCTGGGCAACCCTTTTACGACGAACATAATTCCGTCGCACAAGGTGCATTTGGAGGATGGTGGCAGCGCCAAGTGGGTGAAGTCGAACCTGAAGCTCATGAAAGAGCACCCTTTTCTCAAGTAATTGAAGCTGATGTGCGTTCATCTCTCTTTTATAATACTTTAAAGCTCATCCTTGATGTATTAGGTCCTGTCAAGGCGAGATGGTTACACCCGAACTTCTAACTAGCAGTCTTAGACAGTTCTGCGATGTCGACACCCTAGAGAGCATTAGTCCCGTGTGTGATATAAGAGATGTTCAGTCATCATGGCCTTAGCTTAAATCCAAGCAGCACGAGATTTCAACGTCAAGCTGTTCGTGTTCACAACGATCTCTTGTTCCTTGGAGATGTTGCTCCGATAAAGGATACACACTACGTTTCGTCTGGAAATTATTACGTGCTGACTGAAGAGCTTGATTTCTCCTCAGCATATGGAAATCCCTGGAGTCTCCTTATTTGTGAAACGCACGCTGTCTGCGACGGCGAACGTTGTTTATACGAATGCAGAAGGCAGGCAGGCTGGCTGTGGCCGATGTTGCCGTAAAAAGTTTAGGTTTATCGCGAAAGCATGTAGTTTTAATCGGAGATTCGAATGCCATCCTTGGCAATTGGGTTTATTTCTCTCCACTAAAGTCCCACCCCGCCTTAGAAATTAACTGCGCAGTTCTAAACAAACCGACAAAAAAGTGGGGGGTTTACTCCTAGAAAGGGGTCGGGAGGTTTTAGTAATCTGTCTTTTATTTAATTATTTTCTATTTTTGTAAATAAAATTAGTTGCAAACCATTCGATATATTTTAAGTAGAATAGACTATAGAGTAAATGTGGTATTGTAGCAACTGCTGGAGTGAAATTGATCGACACATCGCGAAGAGAGAACGGAACGATGCTTGAACAGATGAGTCAGCATACGTCTATTTGAGAGTAAGATAGATGAGGATGACCATTGACTACCTCTTCATTCTTTTGATGATCGTGTGCCTAATTTGTAAAAAAATGTACGCTTTTCAGTTTTTACAAATACATTTTTAAAGTGTAGTATCTGTTCTCTCCTAAATCAGAATTTTAATTTCTATCCATTTTCAAGGAGCTGAATTTTCTTACCTTAAACACTAACCTTGTGTCTAAATTTTACCTGTTCGGGAGGCAAGCAATTAGGAACTTGTAATTCGACGAAAATAAATAAATTTCACATTCAATGTTGGGACGACACGCGTGCCTGATTAATCTAAAGGATACACTCGCGGACTGTAACATAGCTCCGGTCGCATATTTGTGCGAGTCTGGGAGCATGGTATCATGGTGAACGCACAGATACTACACTAACCTTCAAAGGAGGAGTTAATGACTGAGGATCGTATCATGACGAGCGAAAGTTACCGCCCCCAAAGGATGAGTTAATGTCTGATTATATCAGGACAACATAACAGATACAATATTAATTCCCCTCCAAAAGGAGAAGGTAATCCTAGGAGGATGGTATCATAAGAAACGAACATATACTATGCTCCCCCGAAAGAAGAGGTAATGCCTGAGAGGAATGTATCATGACGAATGAAAATATATAACACTAACCCCCCAAAGAGAAGGTAAAGCCTGGGACGATTCCCTCTCCCAAAAGGAGGTGCTAATGCTTGGGAGGATAGTATCATGATGAACGAACATATACTACACTACCTCCCAAAGGAGGAGGTAATTCCTGATATAATGGTAGCATTACAATAGAACAGATACTACACTACCCCTCCAAAATAAAAGAGGTAATACCTGGGAGGATCCCCCTATATAAAGAGAATCTAATATATGCAAGTATGGTATTGTGGCAGCAGAAAAGATACTAGCCTCCAAAAAAGAAGAAGATGGTCTCATAACAACAGAACATATACTACATTACCCCCTCTCCAAAGGAGGATGTAATACTTGGCAGGATTTTACCTACCCCCTTTTTAAAAGGAAGAGGTAATTACTGTGAGGACGGTCTAATGACAACGGATACTACATTAACCACACACATTAAAAGATAATACGATAATAGATTAAATCAAGTTTTCTCTTTCATTCACTGAAAATTCCTAATCATAAACCGTTAATGTTTATGATTCCTTGGCCTTTTGGCTAGGATAAAAGTGTAGTGTCTGTTCTCAGAATCCTGGCGACATAAGACGCAACATATATAAGGAAATATGACAATGCAAAATATAAATGCATATTACAGAATATTAATTTATTAGAAATTTAAAAAAAATGGAAATTAAAAGGACTTAAAACTGTTTGTGGATGTTTGCAGATTACTGTATATACGGTATTTAAAAATATGTTGTATCACATAATTAAGTAAGTATAACCCGTTTTAATGTTAATATAGTTAGGATAGGTGGTAAAAACTTTCGCATTTATTCATTTTGATGACACGATTATACACCCATTGTCATTATTGGTTTAGGAATAGTTTTCAGGCGGGATGAAGTAAAATAATAGGTTATTTTAACAATCCGTAACTATAAAAGTCTAAATTTGTAAGGAGTATAATTGAAAAACAAAAACGACAATCATCTTTTTAAAAGAAGACCTTCCACATTAAAAGCTCATGATGCTATATAAGAACAACGAAAACACAGATTTCGGTTCTGTAGCTATTTTTAAACATTAATATGGGATATTATCAATGTTTGTGTAAAAGCGTGTGAAGAATGTAACAGAACGCACGTTAAATCTTGTACTACAAACACATACTCATACATGGTTTAAAAACAATATTTTCAACTGTTCCACAAATACACAGAAAATGTTAATTAGCTCAAGGCCCCAATTTCGCGGGCTTTTAAATCATAGAGGATAGCGATTTGAATTTTGCTGAAAAATATTTCGTTCGTTTTTTAAAAACTTTTACGGTTTCTATTTTATTGATCGCCATTAAAATCCCTTCACTCGGCAATCTTGGTTTAGTTCGTTATTTCTGTTATGACATTCTGTCATCGAATTCATTTACTTCAATTTTATATTTGGTTTTTGTTTTAGACTGTTGGGGGCTTTTATAGCGCATAAAATCGAATGGAAAAAGAAATAAAAGTGAAGCAAATTTTGGAGAAAAAAAAGAAAGAAAAATAATTCGCGCTAATAGTTTGCGAGTTCAAATCTCATTTCTCATTATTGCTGAGTGGAAGAAAGAGGGAAATAAATGGAAGTAAGGAAACAGAAAAGAAATTAAAAGGAATTTTAGAAAAAATTCTCTAAATTTGGTTTAATTCTACTGTTTGAAAAATGGTTTTAAGAAATCAATGGTAGAAACTCTTCTTAGTAGGTTTTTTGAAGAATTAAAAAAAAAAACGGTGGCTGCATTCGCTACCGCAATAACAAGTGGATTCTTTGTGTATGTTTACTTGGATTTTCTAGTAATGTATGCTGATAGTTAGGCGTGATTGTAGGTAAGTGTCATCCTATTTAGGAACAGACTCATAGACCCTCTCTTTCACGCACATACATGACGACATATAATTACACTCATAAAGATATAGATATATAAGGATATCGGCAGATGTTAATAGAAAGACGGACAAAAATGAGCGACATATAGAGACAAACACAGAAGAAAAGTGATGTAAAGGCATAGATATAGAATTCAAAGGTAGAAAAGTCTCTCTCTCTCTCTCTTTATATATATATATATATATATATATATATATATATATATGTATATATATATATATGTGTGTGTGTGTGTGTGTGTGTGTGTGAGTCGAGAGAGAGAAGGAGAGAGAAGGAGAGAGAGGGAGAGAGAAGGAGAGAGAGAGAGAGTGAGAGAGATAATTTTAGTTTTTAGGCTTGTCTGAGGCTTGACTAGTGAGGAGTATGCCTTTCTCCCAGCAGGATAAATAACAATACCTTCAAAAGGTAATGACACTTTTTTGGACCAATTGGCAGCTAATATATGTATGGATATAGTAATGCGTCTATGTATGCGTTTGTATCTGTATGTTTATCTCTCATTCTCCCTTTCTCGTTCTCTCGCCCCCCTATGTTTGTATATATATATATATATTATTTATTTATGTATATATATAAGTAACATTTTAAGCTGAATTATTGGGGAAATGGTAGTTTTATCTGTACCATTGGAGAGCCATGCATATAACTGTCCTGTTTTTAAATCTCCGAAACAGTTTCATGGTAAACAGCTGAAGATCCCCGTGTTAATATTAGATGCTTACGTTAAGGTCTCCTGCTTTTGTTTCACTGTTAGATACTAAATCCCCCTTTTTATTTTATTTACTTACTATTATATATTATTTATTTATGAATTTTCCAACAAATGTTAAGTCTACACTATTTTGGATTTAGTTAGTTTCTCTGGGAATTTAAACTGCATTTTCTTTTTTTTTGTCTTTTTGTTTAAAATAACTCAAAGCTTCTTTAGACTATATATACATACATATATATATATATATATATATATATATATATATATATATATATATATATATATATGTGTGTGTGTGTGTGTGTGTGTGTGTGTTTATATATATCACCGTTTCTGTGTAGTTTACTTTCCATAAATATATTGTCATACTATATATATATATATATATATATATATATATATATATATATATATATATATATATATATATATATATATATATATATATCGGAGCATGGAAATGCTCACGTTGGAATCTGGAAGAAGATTTGCTCTTCGGCCCAGGAGAAAGAAAACTCTGATATAACATACGCAGCAACTTTTTTGTTTCCGATCACGTAGATTTTTTGTTTCTTGTAGAGTCAGGATAAAATTGGTTCTGTGGAAGGCCTTTCGCCACTTAAAAAAACGATTTACGCACATGCATTGTTTGAAAACTTCAAGATCTGACTTTGTTTTAATGACAGTGCCGGACACAACTTTGCAGTCATACCACACACACATACACACACACGCACATACACACACACACACACCCACCCATATATATATATATATATATATATATATATATATATATATATATATATATATATATATATATATATATATATATATAATGACGAATGTAAGGAAAGAAACTGCCAGTTACCATGCGTTGTACATTTTGTATCTATTGAAAACTTTTCCTTTAATAATAATAATAATAATAATAATAATAATATATATATATATATATATATATATATATATATATATATATATATATATAGGTCAGTTTCCCAAGGTTCATACGACCATATTCATAAGCATTTATTTTATAAATCTAGTTCGCGTTGTATAGTTTAATTTTGCTAGCTTTACTATAATACTTGACACGCTTTTAGTTTGTTTAAAGATATTTGCAACAACGACGCTGATTGTTATTTTATGAATATGATAATGTAATAATTGAATACAGTTTTCACCACTAGTCATGTAATGTTAAGAGAAAAATGGCGGTGAATCCTCACACTAAAATAAACTTCATTCAATACAATACAGTTGAATGAAATGTATAGCGGCACGTGATTGTAAAGAGTGGATAAATGCCTGTAACATCTACACAGTGAATTAATAGTAAACTTACGTGTAAAACATAGTCATTGTTTGTTTTAACTTAAATAACCGTGAAATAGTTACAACTATTGGGATGTAATATGTGTTACAGTTTAACAACTGAATGAATATTACATCTGTAGACTTTACAAGCGGTAAAGCTAAAATTACAGTGCTAAATAAGCCTACGAAATATTTGAACTCGGTTATTCGAGTAGTGATAAAAAGACTTTATCCTGACAGAGGTATCTCCTCTGACTCTCTCTATAACATTACTAATGAAAACGCGTCAGTCCAAACTTTTAACTTCTATATTTTAAATCTGTCCGCCTTCCTCATTTTTCTATTTCTTGTATATTGTTTTTCTCCTGTCAAACTCTGGTTGTTAGGTGGTAAGAAGATGGAGAAATTTAATCCCGCCTTTTTATCTGATGACTAGTTGCCAATAATTGGTAATAATAAAGAGAATGGAAAATTCTATCTATTAATCCCAACAAATTAAGGCAGGGCTAAAATTATTGTCTGGTATGTATTCAATTTTTTAATCCTTATATATATATATATATATATATATATATATATATATATATATATATATATATATATATATATATATATATACATTCAAATAATATTTGTCGAATTGCCATTATTATCGATGTTTGAGGTTAGAGTTCCCAACATATCCCCCTCTATACGTAGGCACAGACAGTGGCCGACATCCGGCCGTTCACAAGTCCATGAGTCGGTCATTGGTGACTATTTATTGCAGTCAACTTTGCATTAGAGCGTACACGGACGAGTCATTCACTATTCTTCACAGAGCTTGTTCAAACAAAATACTCGAAACGGTTGCTATCAACTTACGACAATCGCCTCTGTCTCAACAAAAAGAGTACATCCAAAATTTGGAGCTCATGTGTGCATGTTAAGAATGTCTTTCCCCCTTTTTTCATCTTATTCCACCCTCAATAATTATTTATGGTACTTTGACCACGTTTTTAATCGATATTTCTCTCATTGTTGACGGGTGCCTTAAAAAGGGTCGACTGAAAGATATCTTGGTGGAGTTTCTTTGCCCCCTTTTCTCTTAATATTTTTAAATACATCTATGGAAGAACAAAATGTGAGTGGTTTTCTTTGTTCCCCCTTCTCGTAATTCTTTGTTCGTTGTTTATAGTATAAATTAAGATAAAACTAAAGAAAAACTAAATAATACACAATTTTATATATATATACATATATATATATGGAAACATAGAGTCAACAGCACATGGTTGCAACAGATAATTACTCACTTTTTGTCCTTTAGACCATCGGCTTTCACTAATACTGTTGAGAAATGTATGAATTCATTTCCTCTTATCTTTTATGGATTGAATCACAGGGTAGAGCAAACCTAAGATTTTGGTATATCAAATAATATAAGAGAAATAACACCTGCGATCATGTAGGTCGCAGTCACATGGCCCACACCGCGTACTTGCATAGTCATAAATTATCTAGCGCAGCGAATGTGTTCTGTTTTCCACTATGCACAATCTGCCTTAAAAAAATGAATGAGTTAAAGGCGTTCAATAGTTCGAGATGTTACCAAAGAACTTCCACGACTTCGAGGGATCCGAAAAGTAATATTTAAATTCGGGGATTTAAAGATACTCTCATAATAATCTCAAGTAACGAATAGAAACGCCTAGCATCGGCAAGCACATGGTCAACACTCCTAATTATCCTGCGAACAAAATGACTTGCAAAATTGTCAATAACTTTGACACTCTCTTCTCTTAACACTGCCCCGATTTTGGCTGTGATATCCCTCTTCAGTTCAGAAATAGTTTATTGCTTTGATAGACATTATCTTTAATATAACTCAAGAGACAACAATCTGAAGGTTCAAGTTAAGTGTGTATGAAGCCCATTCAAATTCACAACTCCTACTGATAGAATGAGTGTCCTCCATATATCATTGAACGGCGACAAAACAAAGACTGTTACACATTCATGACTGAAGCTTGGCGAACAAGTCAGGCATAGACTAAAATTTCTAACAAATACTGTTTGAATAATAAAAGGATTGCGAATTTTTTACACGATTCCATGAGTGTCATATTTCTGGAGGGAGGGGGAGAGTCACCCAATATAAAATGTCCTAGAACGTTTTATTTAGTTGGAATTAAACTCCTAACACTTCTTTCCAGCTTTAAAAAGGTGCGATAATAGTAGAATTCATGTAATTTGTTTCCATAAAAAGGAATGAGAGGAATAATTCAAACGCTTTAAAATGTTTAAGATAAATCAAACAACGAGAAAAAAAAACATAACATACTCTTTGAAAATTTGAATAGAGATAGAGGCTAAATGTCATTTCTAATTAAAGTCAGCAAGAATCCATTTTATTTTCTGATTTTATTTCTATTGACTTAATAGGAAATAAGAAGAAATAAAAATTAAGTTAAAACAAATTAAAATGAAAACGCGATGAACGTGATAAATGGGAGAAAAACAAAAGAATATGGCGACGGCTTTCCAAAACCACATTCCTGCTTACGTCATAACCCTTATGTTCGATTACAGCATTTTACCAACAGCCTTCGAGTCTGCAATCTCTCGTTTTTTTTCTATTGCCATCAACTTCCGGCGTTCTTTAATTTGCTAAAGAATCATCACTTTGGAGAGAAATAACATGTTTTATATTATTTTATTTACGGTTGTTTCACTTTTTTGGAATTTAAAATGTTAAGAGCAGAATCATTCATTTGATTGAGAATTACTTGATCATGTAGAATACTACAATTCGTTAACTGCATACTAACTGGGTAAGTCATATGTATGATATTTAACCGCCATTATGTTATATAGTGTTGGTTCTTGAAACTTAAATGGGTCACCCAATGATCGTTATTACTCTGGTTCTACCAGTCAGGATCCTCTAGGGTGCCAGTTAATCGTTAAATATATCCATCCCTATGCCATCATCTCTCTCTCTATAATATTTATTTATAATATATATATATATATATATATATATATATATATATATATATATATATATATATATATATATATAGCAGCGCCGACTGTCAGCTCAACGGTTGCGTTTCAATCCCGGCTTGAGGCACAGCTGGTCTAGCCGCACTGATGAGCTGTGAAACAGCGAAACAGTCTGTATGTGGATGACCATATGAAGCTCCATCCCTGGGTAGAGCTTATTTGTAAGGATATCGCCAACTACCATTAGCTTTAAGGCATAGCTCATTAGGTAAAACTAATTCGAGCTTCCGGCATTTGCAATGTTTAGATTGAGATATTTCTTACATTCAGTCAGTGTCGTATGATAGCGTAGGGGTTAGCAACGCCGACTGTCAGCTCGACGGTTGCGTTTCAATCCCGGCAAAACAGTCTGTATGTGGATGACTATATATATATATATATATATATATATATATATATATATATATATATGAATTTAGTATAATATCTATACATATTATTATGACGATAGCATAAAAATCAAATTCTAAAAATAGGAACCGAGCAGAACCAAGACAGGAGACTAAGAAAAGCCACACACATACACATACACACACACACATATATATATATATATATATATATATATATATATATATACAATAGCATACAATTATGTACTGATTATAACGGGTTATCTCGGGCTTATCTCGGGGCAAAAGGGATGTCTGTTATATGTAAAACACAATAAGTGACAAAATGTTCTTTAAAACGTTATTGAAAACATAGCCAATTTATTGAAGGTATTTTTAAAATTACATAATATTATTTATGTTGATGAAATCTGTAATGGTATTCTTAGGAGCGACCCGCGCAACCACAGTTTCTATTTTCTGCAGTAATGAAAACTGCGAGGTAAAACTATCAAATTATTGAACTAAGAATAAACAATGATTGTGGGTGACATTTCCATATTCAATTAAAAATAAATTATTGAAAACACGTATCTGATATACGGTAATGAATATATATAAAATAATAAAAAAAATATGATAAAGTAAAAGTCATTTCCTCCTACATTAGTGCTTTCGTAACAAAGGTTTCATGAAAAATCGGTTCTGTCACTCAGTCACATATTCGTTCACGGTGTGAGAAAACAAACATTTACTTTTGCTCGCCTTTTCGATTAAAAAGATTTCTGATAAATATTTGATTTTATAAGGTCGAATTTAAAGAAATGCGGAGGTGAACTACCAAATCACTAGTATGCACTCGCCCCATCGACACCGTTACAAAAATTTCATACGACGCAAATTCAAACGATTAACGAGAAAATAGTGCGCCGACTTTAATTGAAACTATTTCTAACAAATCCGACTTTTTCCCCCAGTAATATTACGTTTCCACATCCTATTTCAAAACTACAACATTTGGTAAAATATACAATTTTAGACAAGTAGATAAAATTTGCCCTAAAAAAGTGCAGCTCACTACGCCTTATTCTTGAATGCGAAACTATACCAAAGTTATTGTTTTCGCTATTTTCATTCGTTTTTACATTTATATCTAAAACGTATTCATTTAAAAAAATAATTCGCTCTTCGTGAAAAAAGAACACGCTAAACTTCGTTCGTAAAAAATCGCTGTTATAAAGTAATCATTTTGTTTTAATTAATAAAATATATACATTTTCATCAACGTAGTTTTAATCAAAAGTTTGTCCTTCGTAAAAAAATACTACGTTGTTTAGTTACGTAAGAAAGGGTAAAGAATACAAAATAATAAAAATACAAACTCATACTTTGTTTTTTACTCGCAGCAACAAGGGCGTCTTTTCCACTTTGCTGCTGATAAAATAAAAGCAAAAACAAGACGTATTAATTAATTAAATAAAAATTCTTCTCAAAGTCTGCTTCAAACAGAAGGCTATATTGCATTTTACGACAGTCATAAAGCGGAATGTTCCTTCCAGTAGAAGAATCGGTTTACGGCATACACATATGCAATGTTTATATTTGGCCTTTTTTTAATACAGACATTTATTTATTTATTTAAACATTTTTTTACTATTGATTACAGTAAAAATCTACCAACCAGAAATTCTGTACGGGTAAATAGGAGTATACATTTGAGTCTTTACTCAGAAAAGAGTAAAATTATACCTTTACACAGGCGATTATATGTAAACATTTTGAATAACTTGGCGCTACAAATAAAAACAATAAAAACAATTATTTAATAATATAGAGTGGGGGATCAGTTTTACATATAAATTCAACGTAAAATGATCACCCATTACCGGGGCAGATAACGTTTTTAAAGACATATAACCAAAGACAATTTTTTAAAGGAAGATACATTTTTCCTTTTTGGTGCGAGAGGGTGGGTGATAACAAATCTAGGGCATGTCTTATGGCGATTACATGTAAACAGCTTGGAAAAGTTGCCCCTAACAATTAAAAACAAACATTTAATCTATAATATAGAGTGGGGGATCAGTTTCTACATATAAATTTAACGTAAAATGATCAGTGATTACCGGGGTAGATAACGTTTTAAGGACATATTAAAGGAAGATACATTTTTCCTTTTTCGTGCGAGAGGGTAATAACAAGTCTAGGGCATGTCTTATGGCGATTACATGTAAACAGCTTGGAAAAGTTGCCCCTAACAATTAAAAACAAACATTTAATCTATAATATAGAGTGGGGGATCAGTTTCTACATATAAATTTAACGTAAAATGATCAGCCATTACCGGGGTAGATAACGTTTTAAGGACATATTAAAGGAAGATACATTTTTCCTTTTTCGTGCGAGAGGGTAATAACAAGTCCTGGGCATGTCTTATGACGATTACATGTAAACAGCTTGGAAAAGTTGCCACTAAAAATAAAAAACAAACATTTAATATATAATATAGAGTAGGGGATCAGTTTCTACATATAAATTTAACGTAAAATGATCACCCAGATAGCGATTTAAGTGCAAGGCCACCTCTTTCAATGTTAATATGTATGGAAATACCATACCGACTTATTCCTCAAGGAGAGTTGTCTACGTGTATGTCCAGAGAGATGACATAGGCTAGGCTGCAGAGAGGGAGGAGGAAATAGGGGGGAGTCCCAGGTAATAAATACTCATAATAAAGGAACTCGGAGAAGCTATATATCGTTGTTGACTGGGAGTTGGTATATGCTTGGTTTAGTAGGTAGTTATGGAAATAGTATCTTAGTTTTATAGGTTAAATGTGTGTAGTTCCATGAGTGTGTTAATTTTTCGCATAGTTTCATTGTATGTATTATTATTCTTCACTACACATAATAAAACCTCATAATATAAATAAATTAATGGGAACCTAAACAAACCGTAATTTCTGGCCCAGACCATTGGCGAAAAAACACACACCGACGAGTTGATATATTTATTTCTAAGGATGGGGATTCTCTCAAAAATTAAAAAAAAAGGAAGACACAACACCCTACCATCACGGTTCAAACTTAACACTGGTAAATATAATAATTATTTGAAAATTATTGATTTCTCAATTATTGTCAGTTATTTTACCATTTCACGTAGCGCCGGTGTCACCTAACCAATGCATTGTCACCACCTTCTAACAATACTTATTAAATATTTATTATTTTAAATCTAACAAAATAGATTTTACTACGTTTCGGGTGACTGCGACCCCCTCTATCGTTTTAAGTAGGGGCTAACATGATTGAATCCTATTTCAATTATAGTGAAATGGGTTCCGTATTAAATTTGTTGTTTTAGAGGAATGCGAATGCGAAGTGTTTGTTAAGTATTCTGGAATAACCTGTGTTCGTTTCATTTTATGTCATGAAAAATCTGAATCTGGTGGCGGGGGAGTAGATAATAAGATGTGAGTAAGAATGATAGCAACTTTATCTTTGGAAGGTCTGTTTAACTGAGTCAGGTAGTTCGGAGAAAATATAATAAATATTAAAAGAATAATTTCTGGAAACATGCATGAGGATTTAGGGTAATTTGATTGCAGAACAGATTAGCATATGAAGGTTTTAGTAATTAACCTATTATATCTTAATGTAAGCAGGAAAATGATTCTACTTTATTATATAGGTAACACCATTCTTTGATAATTGGTACTATTTTTCCTAAACGAAGGAAATATTTTTATTATTAAAACAACAAAACCAGGCACACTTTATGAAAAAAACAATAATATAAATTCAATAAATCTTTACTATTTTTCATCATTATTCTAAAAAAGATGCTCTTCCGTATAGTTAAATAAATTATTTTATGATATGAAATAGATAAATACATATGTAAATAAAATAAATAGGAAGAAAAAAGTTACCTATCCTTTTATTGTTTTTATTTTCCTGTTATTTTATTATACTCTTGTTATTAATATAAACGAATGCACGTATTATTTGATCATGGTTCTCTGTAGCTAAATTGAATTTTATACATGCTATTTGAAATAGTGAATGTAGATGAGTAGTGTTGTGCGTTTAACTTGTTTTCGCATGGACACTACTAGTCTGTATTAAAACTCATTCCCAGCAGTTTGACGCAAAGCATAATTAATACTTTTACAAAACTAAATCCAAGGATCTTTAAATTTTACTAATTTTCTTCAAGATAATTCACAATGGAATATACTGCATTGTAAAGAGATGTTTTAATTGTGTAACCCTCTTCAGTTATTTGTTTTCATTTTCCGTGATAATAGTTAAACAGACAGAAAAGATATATTTTAGAGACGTCCATTAAATCATAATTTAATTTTAATTTGGCAAACAATTTAACCGGCTGAACGAGTTGCATTATAGATTCTCAGAAATTAAAAACAACAACATTTTCCCAACCTAACACGTGATATTGATCAACCAATCACGCCTTTAGTATCACTTATTCCCCCCTCCCCTAAATTAGTGGTCACTTACATTTCAACGACTACTAACTGAGGGAGCGACTCTGGAAAAACACTAACCTTTTATGTGCTTGTTTATATTAATATCACATTTCCATAATATTTCTGTAATAAAATGCTAATTATTGCTGCAATCAGTTTGTTCCCCCGTTAAGTTAAGTTGCTCTTCTTAATATCAGTCACGACATTAAGACATCTACAAGATCTTATATGGAAAACTGCAAAACGACAAAATGTATTGAAAATCCAGTACAGCATCGAAATAAAATCTAAAGATAAGATATTTGTTCACTTTTTACTTATCTCTCTGTTCTAAGTTGGGAGTGCTCTTCCTTAATTTTTATTCCCCCTTTTTATAAGGTCACAACTTGTCTATTTTGTGGCGATCTTACTGTTTTCGTTCTAATATATTTCCTCAAATTATACATCATTATCGTCATTGTATATTCTTAACTTGATGCTAACAACTGAATTCCGAGCCTTTCCATCTGAGCGTACGAGGTTTCAAGAGTATGTCTATATTTTCTAAAGTTATCCTGAACTATGCAATTTACATAATTCACAACACTACTGACCGGTATTGGGTTTGATCGACCAATAGGTTTTACCATAATTTGTTAGTGCTTGTTAGATTGATGTTTTTGAAGAACGTGACTGAACTAGGATAAACGTGTTTTGTTGATATCTATTTTTCATGATTTGATCTCAATATCCTAAAACTTCAATGTTTTGTACCTCAAAGTCTTTGCTTTTGCTTGATAACATTTGATATTTCCTCGGGGTGGGGGGACTACTAAATCAGTAACACTAGGAGCAAATAAGTTCAAATGCTAAATGAACATCCAAAGGCAATAAAAAGAGAACAGATGATCAGGCCCATTTTTGACAACAAAACGTATCTTCGGAACAACATAGCGCATCTAATTCGTTTTCCTTCGTTTGCTTTGGCGCAGGTTTGAATAAAATGTCAACACTCTTGACCACACTCGTGGAAGGTTACCCGTTGTGTCCCTTCACTTAGTTCTAGTAAATTCACTCAATGGGAAAAATACATGAAGTAGGCGAATAATGTATATATATATATATATATATATATATATATATATATATATATATATATATATATATATATAGAGAGAGAGAGAGAGAGAGAGAGAGAGAGAGAGAGAAACAAATATATTATTACACTGTTCTCATTCTTCTGTTAATGTCAGATGAGGATTCAGAAACCACTGGGCGAAGAAACACAAAATCACTAGAGCAGGAAATGATTTTGCATTTATCTGGGTTTACTTGCATCCCCAATTTCTCGCAATAAGTTTCAGGTCCAGAAGTAGAGAGTTCCATCTTATCAAAGATAGCAACAATGAGTGTGGTGTCATCAACGAAACGAATATCAATAGAGAGCTAATTGCTAAGCAACAGATTTGATTGCAAACTTTCCATTTCTTTCAACTCAAATTCCAAGAAATCGTTGAAAAGGACAGGAGATAAGAGACAACCTTAGCGTACCACAGACGCATTTTTAATATGTCCGTTAATAAACTGTTCACATTCTTTGTCTCTGTATTTGGACGACTAAAAGAACAGGTAAATAGCAGGAGGAATATATCAACACCTTTATATTGCTTTGGTAGTTGCTGCTGCTGCATATGCAAATGACATATAGACTATACTGGCAAAGCATGAGAGAAAGCTCAGTGTTTTTCAAATTAAATGTTTACGAACTATCATAGGCGTAACACTGTGAGATAGATAAATAAATGCAGATATAAAAAATAAGCTTACGATTAATATATCAACGACGTTGTTCGAAAAGTAGAGAATAACGTTGTTTAGACACATTTTCGGCTACCAGGCTCCAGCTATGTAAAGAAAGCATATCACGATGATTTAAGTGAAAAAGATCAAGTGGATGATATCTAAAGAGATAAGCCGACCATATACGGGTTGATACTCGTATGTCGCTCCTGACAGCTGAAAGGTCGTGATATGTGACTTAATTTTGTTTTCACGTATGTGGTGAAGCTTTCAGAAGTATACACACAAATCAAGACAAATGCGTCACTTATACTAAAATTGAGTGAATCAACATTGGCTCTTCTCCTATATACTTTAATGACACACAATACATGCTAAAATATTCCTTAATTTTCTGATTGAAAATAATTCTATTGACATTTTTAATTGGCTTTATTTGATAATTAACTGAACAAATCAGCCATCTTTTAATTGACTATTTATGTATTTCACTCGCCCTCTCACTGTATGTTTATTTAGCGACTCTCTAATATTTTAATGTCTCAATAAGCACACACATACACACACATACATACACACACACACACACATACACACACACACACACACACATATATATATATATATATTTATATATATACTAGCGGAACCTGTTGCCAGGCGCTGCCCGGGAGTAATATAAAATAATGAATTAAACAGGCGACAGTACGCAAATAGGTCACATCTGGAACAAAAATAGAAATTTCCCCAGTTCCTAAAGATGTCTACAATATTTGTGTGATCGAATTTTACTTTCGGCGTTTAGTATTACCCTAACCGTAAACTAAGCATAACTTATGGTTTAGTTCGACCAAAGTCGGTTATCTCACGGTACCGGTTCAACTTTTGTAGAAGCATTGGATGTTTTGTTTTGATCTGTTTTGGTTTTGTTTTGAGTTCAAAAATATGTAAAAGAATTGTTTTTCTTGAGTTTTGTTTGATAAGCACACATTTTGGGCCACTTTATTTTGAAGAAAATGTGAATACATATTTATTTCTGCCTAATCTGAAAGAAATGTGTTTTTGAATCAATGTGCTCTACGTTCTATCTATTCTACCAATCTAGACTGATCCTATTTTCATTTCTGTCTAAATCCTATGGCCGTATTTATTGAGCTGGATTTTTCTCACATTAGTAACCGACCTTGTGTCTAACTCTGCCCTCGTGGGGAAAAAAGTAAATAAGGACAGTAAAAAAGAAAATGTCGCCCCCCCCAAAAAAAACTGCACAAGACAAGTCTAATGTTTTTACACATTGTTGCTCTCCTCGTTCGTACACAGTGTTAATGAAGGATTATTATACTTGCCTCAGGAACATTTAATCTTGCTTTTCGACAGGTAAGAAAATTAATAATGTAGTTTTGTCAGGTTCTTTCTTGACAACCTAATCATATAAACAAAAATAACACTAAAAGTAGGAATATGTCTTTACGGGGCTTTTCTCTTAAAACAGCTAAAATATAATTTATTTACGATACATGAAAAACAATAATATGCTATACTATGATCGGTCAGAGTTTTAAGAACACAAATACCTATCTGTTGAATCTGTAATACATCGTTCGTTTATTAAAGTATTATTTTGGTGTAAATCATTTATGTACGGTTTCAGCGTCCTACATGTGAAATTAAATTGTGTATTTTGGCGATGGATTTGATTCGAAAGCGCGTATATATTATGTTATGAAGTGTGTATTGAATGTTATTAATGAAACGATTTATTCATAATTTGTTTTCCTTACACTACACCAAGTCATTATTATTGTTTTGAAACGTAGCGATATATGTCTTCATTGATGAGCTGTGTCTGTAAATGACTGACTTCTAACAATGCACAACACAGTCGGGATGAAATTTGTCTCATGCCTATGTAAGCTGATTGCTGATGGGGTGTTTTATAAATTCTAAAGCGGTCAAAGCGAATCACATTTCCTCGTGAAATAATCGCAAAGCGGTGTTTAAGGAGTGCAAGAGTTAATAATTCATAGAGAGAAATTAGGGTGCTACCTTCTCTATAGAGCATGCAGTTAAGAGAGTTAGTCGTATAAATAATAGGAATCGATGTTATATGTTCAAAATATGAGTAAGTTGCTGGAAACACGGTCGAGGTAACGGTTTATAGGTAGTGTTGATTTTCGATGTGTTTGATGCATTAGTTTTCTTGCCTAATCTAACTGATTTGGAAAGGGGAAAACACACTCCATTTTCTATATATATATATATATATATGCGATATTATCTCGTCATGATTATTACTACAACTACTATACTTAACATACTCTTTTATTATAAGGTGTAAATAGTTTTGTTTATAAAACACATATACACACATTTCTACCAGCAAACTTCTTAATATTAGAACCCTATCTCTTACATAAACCCTCATGTTAACACAATGCAACACGCATAAAACTGCCGCAAAAAATCTCTATTTTAATACACTACACACACATCCGGTGACAAAAATTCTAAGTATGTTTAATCATCAATGTAATTTTGGACAATACTATGTTTTCCTTGATACCATACGTATAATATAATATTTATATTCTGTGTCTGTGTGTGTTTCTTGCCGATGAATAAACATTGACTTCTTATTTCTAGTTACTATCGAGATTGTAGAAATCAAATATAAAATAAGAAAAACTAAAATAAAATGTTTATTTTTTAAAATAAGATTTTGGACTTGACGAATTACCTTGACATCTGTTGAAACTCGACAGCGTCCTAAATTCTCTTTTCTTAAAATTCCATGTAACACCGAGACATATATATATATATATATATATATATATATATATATATATATATATAATTTCTCTCTTTTATGACGTTTCTATTTGTTTTACTTTGTGTTCCAGTCGAACAGCAAAATGTCTTCTGTAGTAAATTGTCTTTGTTGCTGTTTGCTGTGGACATGGAAGTGGATGATAGACTTTTCTCTATTCCGGTCGGCTTGTTCACACATGAAGGCGATCACTTAAACAAACGACTTGAAAGATAAAAGACAACAGAATACACTTCACTCCCCACCATCTTCTTGGTCTTCGTAATTGTTTTTTTTATTTTATGACTCTGACTTTTTCTCTTGATAATTTCAGGATTTTCATTTGACATCGTTTGCCTTTTTTCTATCTTTTTCTCACTGTTCTTTGATATACCTTTACCTTGTTATTATTGCCTTTCTTCTTCTTCTTTTACCCCATCTTCATTGTCATCATTTTTTTGTTTTCTTTTTCCACATGGTCATTATTACCTTTTCCTCTTCAGGGTCATTATGTTTTCATCTTTTTCATAGTCGTTTTTTCCTCTACTTCCTCTTCATTATAATTCTTTCTTTCTTCTTCTTCTTCTTCTTCTTCTTCTTCTTCTTCTTCTTCTTCTTCTTCTTCTTCTTCTTCTTCTTCTTCTTCTTCTTTACTATGTATTATTACTAGAAGAATATCCGCCTTTGGTGGAATCGAATGAAAACCGCTATGTTCTTTTTGCGCTTAGCCCATAACTTCAGATTATCATTTTATTACATTTTATACTATTTAATATTTTGGAGGGGGTGTAAATTAAGTGATATTAAATAAAATTTCGGAAAATGTATACTCTTAACTCCATCGAGGCACACCTGGTTAATTTAATAACGAAACAATTCAATCATTATATTTAGTTACCATTATATTTATTTACTCCTCTGCAGGAGTTAGGCACAAGGCCAGTTTTATCTTACTCCCACAAGTAAGATGTGACCACAGCTTGGGTCGAGTAAGTGGGGTTAAAAGCCAGCGCTCGAGAGGTGAGCACTCTGGCCATTTAAAAATTGCCTGGGCAGCCCCGTCGGCATTCCCCGGTAGGGGCGCCTCAAGCAGTAAGCAATAAACTTACTCCTCCCCAAAGAGGGGAGGCGAAGCCTGGGAGGGTGGACCTCCTAGAACTGCACAGGACAAACCCACAGACAGGTGGAATCAAGTCCCGAAGGACAAGACGACACCCGTCTATAGGGGTGCAGTATCCATCGGAACAGATACTACACTTACTTCCTAGCGTGTGTAGTTACCATTATACTTATTTGTCAAATCGAGGCTTGTATATATCCCTGAATAACATGCATTGGCTACGCGCTAAAAATAAATTAGAACGTTTAGAGTTATCGCCCTTATTTAAAAAAATAGCGCCCTGTTTTAGACAATTACGAACATTTTTTATTTTATTTCTATGATTTAATTTAAAAAAAATTAAAGGTCATCGCTTATAAAAGCCCAAAAACCACTCGAAGATAAGGGTTAAAGAGTTTGACTGGTGGATTGTGAGACAACATTGCGATCACCGACACGATGGTTGTAGCAGGACAGACATTGATTATTTACGGGAACGGTTAAACAAGAACTTGTTTTCATTAAACATAAACACGACCATATTGTAGTCAGCTGGGAAGAAGGCTTGCGGCAATGTGTTCCACAGACGGGCAGTTCTAAGAAAGAAACTTTGCCCATGGAAGTTTCGTTTCGTTTTGAGCACGCAGAGGGAGAAAAAAATACTTGACCGTGGTAGTAGCTACGCGGGTTCTAGTTGTGAATGTTTTAAAAGAGGGGACTATAGATTTGAGCTCAGACGAGCACCTGCCGTGAAAATAACGGTAGAGCAAAGAATGAGTAGCAACATCTTTTCTGTGAGAGAGTGACTGTAGGGAAGAGAAGAGGAAATTCCCAACTGGATTTCGAAGTTGGTTTTGGACTCTGTCAAGGCAGGAAAGGGTTCTCTGAGCGGACCTTCATATATGTGGCAGAAGTACTCCATCTTATGACGTAAGGGGAGAGCCGTTGATTTAAACTGGGGAAAAGTGGGGATCAGGTTGTGAAAGGAGAGGAACTTGATCTTTTACGCATTAAAAGTAATCAGCCACCTTTTCTCCCATTGCCCCACTTGCTCCAGGTCGGAGGAGAGAGCCAGAAAGAACCTGCTCATTAATGCTCTTCGGTGTATTTCGATAAATGGTTGTGTCATCAGGATAAATGTCGATGAATGATCTTAGAATGTGGCTTAGGAGATCATCTATGAAGACCAGGAACCCTGAGGCACACCGGTGTTGATACTGTGTTCTTCAGACTTCTGTCCATCAATAACCACTTTTATAAATCTATCAGAGAGAAAGGATTTGATGGTTAAGAGTACATTTTCAGATATTCCATAGCTAGCAAGTTTGTGAAGTAAACTTTTATGCCAAACTCTGTCAAAAGCTTTTGATATGTCAAGAGCTATTACTCTACGAACGAAATCCCCGTCAATAGATTCACTGATCCTGTGTCATATAGCAGTGAGCACACTGACTTTTGATCTTGCAGGACAAAAGCCTTATTGCTTGTCGATAAGTAGGCTGTTTTTGCTAAAGTGATTAACAACTTATTGTTTTATCACAGATTCAAACAACTTACTCATGACGCAAGGAGACTGATTGGTCTGTACTGAGATGCAGAGTATCGGTCAACATTATTTTTAAATATTGGATAAACTGACGAGGGGTTTCAAGGTGTGTTTGGAAGCACGTTATAAATATAATATATGTTATATAACTGAATTTTTAGGTTGAGAAAAGTGTTAATTGTGTGGTCTTATGCTCCTATTAGAAAGTCTAAAAATGATTGAGCTTTGTTCACATTTAACATAATTTTGTATAATTTTACTATGGTTTAAAACTAATTAAATATCTCTCTCTACAATTTCAGTGTGTATATGAGGGGTCCATGCCCTCTCTGGGGTCTCCTTTCTATATAACTTTGACAGGTTTATGTCCACTGTTAAATGACCCGCGAAAAGACACATCTCATTAACTACCTTATATACTATTTAGTGCAGATATATTAACTTATATATAGAACAAACAAAATGTCCTCTTCTTTATATATAGAATATTGTTGAGTATTTGTGGAGTGCACAAGATAAAAATGTCACCATGTTCTATTTTCCATCGAAGTAGCTGGAAGGTACGATTTGGTATGAACGGATGAATTCGGACACAGCAATCATAATATTAATTTATGCAGTTCCAAAAACCACCGTAAACGACCGAACGATTGTAAATTCATAGGAACTTCCAAGTATTTTTTTAAATTTATGTTTCAGTATTTCATGAGATGAATTAAGAACCGTAACTAATGAAATATAAGCAAACATTTCAAACGAACGCATTCATTAGATTTTTGTAAAACAGATTTGTAAATGTAGATATATGACAGGTCAACTAACTGAGGAAGTTTGTAATACTTTGTCCAGTATAATATATTGCTTAATAATTATTTTTCACTTTACTATATGGCCGTGGGTTGTTTCTTGGACAAAGGGTTTAAACACATGTGGGGTACCCCGACCAAAGGTTGTGGGAGATATGCCTTTATAGCAGTATGTCATTCCCACTGTTCGAAGTGGCCCGACTACGTGTGGATAAAATGAACAGAATAAAACAAACAAAAGGCAGAGAATATTATTATAATATCTGAAATTATAGTAGAAAGAAAGCGAACGAATAATAAAGCTACACACAAGAATGGTATTTTGTAAAATCAACAATTAGAGTAAAACATTTATATTAAAACAAAACAATTTATTTGACTAAGACATTTTGTAGAGCTATCAGTTACAGAATTGATTTTTAAGGAGTGAAAAGTTCCGTTTGTACGAACGTGTACGAGTGAAATGTTCGTGTTTGTATAAGTTTATGTTTGTAGGAATGCGTATATGCGAGTGTGTTTGATACATTTTTGTGGCAATTTTAATGTGTGTGCTTGAAAGAGTAGTTCGTTATTCGAGGTATGAATTAAAAGAGATTACCTACTTTTTGACTTTTGCCTCCCCCACCTCCTCGGTCGAGCCGGTGGGGGGTCAACGATCTCCTCTGCGTGCGTTCCGCCGGAAAGAGAAAGAGAAAAGAGAGCGAAAAACGGGTGTGTGACTTGTTTTATAGGGAGTCAAATCACGCGTGGTCAAGCTGACCTGTTGGTCCCTGATTGGCCGGAATCTTCGGCCAATGTGCTTTCACGAGATAACCTCTTCTTCTCTATCTCAAAAACGAAGAAAGGTTGAGAAAACAAAGAAAGGAAAGAAGTCGCAACAAATATCCCCTGGCCGGTAGTAGCGTCTGCTACAAATGTAAGTAAACATCTGTTGATGAGATGACATTGCAAGATTCAAAAGGAGGGATATATTTGTTTGTTTTAAAATTGTTACTGATATGAGCTTTGTTTGTTGAGTTTAACAGCAACACTTTTCTTTTTTTCACTTCTTTTTCCACTTCCACCTCCACCCTCTTTTTCATAACAAGTCCCCTACTCACACTAATATCTAGTGTTCTCCCATACCTTTCTGTTTCTTCATACCATATACCTCACTTCCTCTACTAACGAAAACGTGACATGAAATTAAAGAAGTAAGGAACGAACATACTAACGTATTAATGTAAGAATTATTAACTTGGGACGTATATTTTATATATAGAAAGGAATTGGGTTTACTATAATAAATGGGATTTTTCATTTTTATAGTGATTTAAAAAAAAGATTGCAGAGTAAATAATGGTATTCGTAAAATATAAAACATTTGTGCTTTAAATGTGCATATATTTGTTAGTAATCAGAAAAATCTCATGTGACAATTTATTTGTTTCTGTTTTCGTTTCACCTGCGTTTGGCCTCTAAAAATCGTGGATGGGTCATGAAAGAAATCATACATCAATAAACCACCATGGAAAGTCAAGAAGAAAGCCACACTTTTCCAGGAACTCATTTATTCACACAAGCATGTGTTTTGAGCGATAAAATAGAGTCTGGAAAGAGAATGATTACCTCGATAATGTTTTACATCCGTTCGAGCTAATAAAATAATAAAAACTATAAGCTAAAGTCGATTAAATGAGTAAGATACAACTGTATATATGTGCTACTGGTACACTTTATACAATATTACTTCATCAAGAACTCACAGAAGAGATGTTGCTTGTCTCCCTCTCTACTCTATCGTAATTTCCATGGAAGGCGCTCGACTGGGCTCCAGTGTTTGGTTCTTTCTTGTAAGACATTAACAGCAGGAACTTGTTTTGCCACCTCAACGAAAGCAGCTTTCCTCTCTCACTCTTTGTGCCTAGCGTTAGGCCGTAGACAGAGTCTCGTTACAAGGTCTTCCCACCTGTGGAACACATTGCATCGGGACTGCTTCCCTGCGGATTACAATTTGGTTATCTTCAAATCTAATGTCAACAAATTCTTGTCATTGATCGCCTCAAAAGTAATCAAGCAGACTTCATACCATTGATCAATGTCAGTACTCCCATAGAGTTCCTCATATTTCTACTGGCATTGATTCTCCTCTCATTAAACCTTATAATTCAGTGGCTCTTGGTCTTGATAAGCGGTGCCCCTGATAGTAAAAAAAAATCACAGTTCAGTTGAGTTTTCCAATGGAATAAGACATCCATCAAACAGCAGATTTTAAATCCGCATTCGCCAAAGGACGTCGCATTATTTTTTTAATAAACGACTTTTTACGGATTTTTCAGTGATTCGACCAAGAAATATTTAAATTTTCTTATTCATATCAATTTATCTAAATTTAAGAAAAATAAAATCTACTTAATTTTCTCTAATAAAACTTTGATATTTAATATCAGCGAACTAGAATTGTGTCTATTTGCATGGAAAAGGTGTCTAGAAGAATGTACTATGGTTATTCATTTCATTCCAGCTATAAAAATAAATGCAATAGACATTTTAAATATTATAGTTATGGCCTCTTACTCCGCGTGCACGACGACTTCAACTGCTATTTTATATTTCTTACTAGTGTACCCCTCCGTCAAAAATGACGGGAAAATAGTATGCTTCGCCAACGTTCGCACTAATATTCATATAAAATCATAGAATTACGTCAGCAATTTAATTTTTCATATAAAAATTATCATCATTTCTGATAACCTAAAGAAAAAAAAACACCCATCGTTGACTTTTAATTTAGAGTGAAAGATTTATTTCTTAATTAAATTAAGGCGAAGGGGGTTGTCTGACTTGCTATTTACTTTCTCGCTTCCCCTCACTACTTGAGATGATTTCGTTTGGGGGCTAGAAAAGGAGCCATCTTTTTACTCGCTAACTTTTGTGTGACGGTGTGGATTCATATTTATTTATATACAAATAAATACAAATTGGTCTTCATTATGAGTGGATGATATTATAGCTTTTAAGAGCTTATTCTTTCATACCGAAGACGGGAATATAATATCACCGATGGTTAAAGTGCGGGATCGTTCAAATATTTTAGGAATGATTGTTCTAAAGTAAAACTACATTAAGTAAGATCCCTTCAAAAGACTCATTACCAATTTATGGGGTAAATATGACAGAAAGCTGTCCATGTAACATCAGATACACTGAAAGATAGAGGAGATAAAGGCTTAAAACTAGCCGGCACCATGAAAATCCCTCTTGGAAAAAACATTGGAAAGCCATTATTCGAGTCAAGATAACGTAATCAAACATGACAAGTTGTGTGTAAGAATAGAAGTAAACACAGCAGAGCTTTCGAATGATTTTGTTACAGTGAATCAATTATACAGAAGTTTGTAAAATAAAGGAGGCCGTACATATTAGTTCGTAAAAAAGGAATTTATTAACTAAACAATGTTCGTTCGTTCCCTCCATTTGTGTCCCGTTTTCATTGGCTGAGACAGTACATAACTTTTTTTGTTTCTTTTCTTGTCTCCTTTTGTTAGAGTATTAGCGTAAGACAAATGCCCTTATAAGGCTTTACTTTAAACGTCCATCCAACGCATAGAAAGCATCAGAAAACAAGTGGTTTGTCTGTGTAACGGCATATCAATATGTTGGTGTTATTTAATACTGATGCATAGTTTTATTTATTAATACGGAATATAACCAATATATGTTAAAGTGTATATTTATTTAAAGAAATAAACGTGTATTTCTATGAGTCCATATTTACTTGCTTGCACACGAAGACATATATGTATACAAATCTTTTCTAAAATTTACTAGATTCAAAGGAATACTAAATCGGTTTTTAGCTTTAAACTTCTATGTGACGCCTGAGATTAACACTTGTTTGTATCAGAACAAATGCTCTTCCAGATTAGGGTAGATCTGAGATATTTTCTTTCTTAACATTGCTCAAACCTCTCAAATTGGTGCTTCACCATCGGACCTATTTTAATCTTATAACCATATATTTTCCCGTTTTATTCTTGTTCTTTCTAAATTTATTTATTTTCTTTTGATTTTGAAAAGAATTATCAAATATTCGTAGAAATTAGTTATATTGTGTTTTATTTCGAAATTTTAAAGAAAACATTAATATCGTAAAAACAATAATCAGAATATTTGAGATTGCCCTACAAACATAACAAATAATATTCTTCTATTTTTCTCTTTGTTTTTCTTATTCTTAATCGTTTTCATTTTCATCTTAATCCTTTAATTATTGTTATCATTACATAGGTATCTCAACTTTTGAATGTTTTTAGTTGGATTTTTCTTTTGAAGATCAAGTCAATTTCCTTGATTTTAGACATTCAAGCTTTCGCCGTTCCTAACAGGCAAGCCTTTTGCATGATTGGAAAATGAATTGTCTCATCAATCTGTTTAAGCTATTTATGGTGGCTTTAAGTTATGGTTCCAAGTGTTCCAATTACAACGGAAATCACTTTGCCTTCTTTACATTTCCATAGTCTAACTAATTTACATTTTTAGATCTTGCCATTTATTTATTTTGTCCTGTTCTTTATCTTGCACTCTGGTATCTATAGGGGCAGCCTATGTCAAGTTCTGTTGTTTTTGGTTAGAAAGAGTAATTCGGATTTGGAATGTTCAAGAACCATATCAGTTTGTATGCGCATGTGCCAAAGAAGTTTGACATTGCGGTTCTTCTGTACTACTTCTGGCTTATGTTCATACCACTTCTAATTGAAGTCCAATTCAAAGAGTTTGCGTATATTCCAGTGTAGTACCTGGGCCACTTTGTCGTGTATCTATCTTTTATATTGATGTTGTACTAGCATAGGGAATTCTGATACAAATATGCGCTAAAGGTTCTTCCCTTGCATTACACAATGTACACATCGATTATTCTGCAGTATTGTCAATGTGGTGTTGATGTACCTAGTGCGAGTGGCTTGTTCCTGGTCTGCCATTAGGGTGCTCTCAGTAGATCTTTTGAGATCACCACTGGTCAACCAGTTTCAGCTGTCATTAACTCTAAATTCAGTATTTTTTAAAGAATACAGTGTATACTTTTTTACCAAGTAATTTTTCCCGCCTCTCTTGCAACCTTTGATTCTTTTTCGCCCTTGTTCTTAGTATTTCTTTTCTTTTCGCTTCATGAAAATTATCTTATTACTTTTAGAAATATATTTAGATAAACAACCTTCTTCTATAGTCGTGACATAAGTAAACCTCGACCACCTTCCTTTCTAGGTAGATACAATCGATCTGCATCTCCTTTCTTTTTGAAAGCTATTATTATTATTATTATTATTATTATTATTATTATTATTATTATTATTATTATTATTATTATTTACTCACTAGGAGTTATCACACAGGTCATCAGTGATTGCTCACCGACAACCGGTGGTATTCCCTGGAATCTGAGTGACAACAAGTCTCCCCAGATTTCCAGTATTCTCCACCTCTTTTCGATAGCCACCGCAAATAAATTTGCAGTATCACAACAGCCGTTTACCATTGATTACTCGCCGGCGAGGACCATTGGTGTTTTCTGGGATTTGGGTGGCAGTAAGCCTCCCCGAGGTCCCAGCAGTTTCTGCACTTCCAGTGGAGGTCTGGTTTGTGCTGTCCCTCCTCGGTCTTCTCATCCTCCTTGACCCTATGCAGATATTTTGTGTGGTGTCAGCCTAGACTGGTACCATTTAAAAAAAAAATTTTTTATTATATATATATATATATATATTTTTTTAAAATTTTTTATTTTATTTTTTATTTATTTTTTATTATTATTATTTTTTATTTTGTATTTTTTATTTTATTTTTTTATTTTATTTATTTATTTTTCTTTTTAAAATATTTTTTATTCTTTTTTTGTCGGGGGGGGGGAGCTGATTATTTTTTATTTATTTATTTTTTGAGGGGAGCTGATTATTTTTTATTTATTTATTTATTTTGTGGGGTGGGGTGGTGAGCTTATGATGTTACTGATGTTATGATGTTTCTGTTCATTGGTCCATTTTTGTGTTGTGTCAGTTGAGGCCGTAGTAATTTATTGGGGGGAGGGGGGCTTATTAAGTGATGTTTCTTGCATTTTCTGTTTCTTTGTTTGTGGTGTGTTCTTTCATTAGTTTTGTTTTCTTCCTGTGTTAGATTCCGTATGATCCTTCGTAGCTTATGCGGGTTAGTTTCCGCATTCAATAATTTTTCTTAAGATTGTAGCTGTTTTTATCATTGCTGTCCTTTGTACAGTTCCAATGATTCCTTTGATCCCAATTTCTCCCAATCGTTTTTCCAGGTTTTTGGGGATTGTTCCTAGTGCTCCTACGATTATTGGTATTATACTGACTTTCTTCATGCTCCATATTCCTTTCAGTTCTCTGGCTAGTTCTGTGTATTTGCTTCGTTTTTCTGTTTCTTTGCTTTTCACTCTGTGGCCTGCTGGAACGGCGAAGTCTACGATTTTGCAAGATTTTTCCTTCTTGTTGATTATTATAACATCCGGTCTTCTTGCTTGTATGAGTTTGTCTGTTTGAATATCCATATCCCAGATGAGTTTGTGTTTTTCGTTTTCCAGTACTGTTTCTGGCTTATGTTTGTACCATTTGTCTGCGTATTCGAAATTCAATTGTTTGCACAGTTCCCGATGTACTGCTTTCCCCACACAGTCATTATTATTATTATTATTATTATTATTATTATTATTATTATTATTATTATTATTATTACTACTACTACTACTACAAGGTATAGAACTCACAATATCTAGGTAAAATTAACTGGAGAATATTAAAGCCCATGGAACGTGAAAACAATTAAATAAAGTATTCTGTTTAGTGACGACTACAACATTGCAAGAAGAAGGCGTGTGAGTGAAACGGTCGAAACATGCAATGGTAAAAACTAAGACGTGGAAAACAATCTGACACGTTTAAATAAAGTAACACTACCTCATCTCTTAAATATTCTTAAAAGATGCTTCTCAGTTAGAATGATAAGGTTGCGACATCCAATAATTATGTCTACAGTAAATCATATGAATTTCGATACAATCGATCTTTAGCAAATAGGACATAATTAGTAGAACATTCGACAGCTAAAACTCGTGACTATTGTTATCAACGACGTCTCAATTTTATTTTGTTTTTTAGTCTTGGTCGGTGACAACATCAGCAGCAACAGCATCCGTAGCAAAACTAAACAAGAATCGGGAAAATGGAGAGGCGACGCCAATGAGGTCGACGTTGTCGTCATTCGCTTTGATTAAATGGCAGAGAGAGAGAGAGAGAGAGAGAGAGAGAGAGAGAGAGAGAGAGCGCGCAACACACGAATGATTGTCTTTGATTGTCTGCTCTAATTACAGTGAATAGAAATGTCTGGTGCACTGGGTTAACTGTCAACCTCACAAAAGAGTAGGTAAATGCTTCAAAATTGTAATGTGGTTCAACTGAAGAAATATATAAGCATTCACATGCACTTGCGTATATTGTGTTTTAAAATCAGAAGAGAACATTAGATCACTCTCCCCTTTCTTTCTCTAAAAATAATTTGACTTATATAGCAATGATAACAACATTTGACTTATCTGAAATATCACATATTAAGCCATTTATATGTACAAAGGTCTGCTGCCTTGATTCAGTTTCTGAACTATTAATTTTAAGAAGTTTACTTTTTATCTTATACTCGAATTGTTATATATATATTGTTTAATAATAAACCCCATTTTCAAGTAAATATATATTTCTTTCTTTGTTTTGTTTATCCGCTCTTCCTCTATCCCCATCTCTTTCTCTCCCTTCTATCACTCTTTACCCTTTCTCCCTCTCCCTGTCCTAGTTCTTCTTTCTTTTCATTATTTTCTTCATTTGTCTTTTCTGTTGCCATCCAATGTGCACAATGACAACCAAACATGCAAACTGTATCTCCTAGTCCCTCAAGGGGTTCGACAGTTCCCTACCTATTTATTTCGATCAGTCAATGATGTTCGAAAGGTATTTTGGCGCTCCACATTTTTAAGTGAGCCAAATAACAAAAGGTGACCTTACACTTATACGGGAAAATACCAAAACGATTATTCTGTAAAATGTTGATAAAACCAAGGAATCTGATTGGTTAGCTGTAAAAAAATGAGTAACCCAAGAAACGCTTGTTTACAGCACTCAACCCCATGTTACTAATTTTATTTCATTATTTCTGTAAGTATCGATGTTCACTTAAAAACAAACAAACAAAAAATAGGCCGTTCTCCTTTATACTCAACCACAGATGTTACAGTCATATATCAAACTCACATTTCAAACCCAAACTACATTTATTTTCTTCGGTTACGTAATGTCCACTGTCAAAAATGAAATAAAAAATCTGGCATAAGTTATTTTTAAATAAAACAATAATATTCTTAAGTAAGTAAACAGAGATTTTTTAAAATCTCGTGCGCAATGATACTTATTTATACTTTTAAACCCTTAACAAGAATTAATTCGTCACTGATAGTACAATCTGCAAATATTCCTGGCTATTCAAAATTAAATATTGAGTTTGTATGACAAAGGAGATAATCCTGTTTTAAGAAAGCAGAAATATCTATCTTACCCTTATTTTTGTATGGTAAATAATTTGGTTGGTCAATTTTAAGTCTCCTTATGAGTCAACTGTTTCGAATGAATTATTCTTTTAAGGTTTACAAGTATACGTAATTATCGTTGCTTGCGAGAAAAAATAAAATTGTTTATGTTTGTTTGATTTTTTAATTAGTCAAACTATTCCGTTTAAAATGGCATTGTTTTGCTTTGAAATATCCATAGTTTCTTGTTTTATTTGTACCGGTATGTATTACGTAACTGAAGAAAAGGTGTAGTTTTGGTTTGATATTTCAGCTATTTTCATCATTCCCGTGCATGAATACTGCCAATCCTCCCTTTGACTCCAATTTCTCTTAGTCTTTTTCCATGTTTTTCGTAACTGTTCCTAGTGCTCTTACAATTATTGACCTTATGGTAACTTTCTTCATGTTACATATTTTTTTCTTTTACAAATTCCATGTATATGCTTCCTTCTTCCCCCTGATATTTACTCTGTGAATTGTTTATGTGGCGAAATCTACGATTTGGCCGGTATTTTGCTTCTTGTTGATTATTATAACTTCCACTCTGATTGCTTGAGTGCGTTTGTCATTTTGTACTTTCTTGCCCCATAGAAATTTATGATTTTCGTTTTCTATTACTGTTTTCAGACGTTTGCATAGCTCCCAGTGGATTGCCTCCCCAACGCAGTCGTGTTTGTATTTCTTTTGTGATAGTTTTATGCATTTGCTTATGATGTGATTTACTGTTTCATCTCTTTGTCTACAAAGTCTAGATTTATTGTTTTACTGGGGTTTGTTTCCATTGGCCTTAATATAGTTTATTCGGGCTGCGTTGCTTTGTGTTGCTGTCAGTAGCGATTCCGTTTCTCTGTTCAATATTATGTTCGTAACCATATCCATGTTTCCGTGCGCCCCTTTTTAGCCAGTCTTATAAATCGTCCATGTAGCTACTTATCTTACATTTGTTCGTTTCTTGTTTTTTTTTAAATTTCAGTTTCACTGCCTTTTCTATTTTTCATTTTGACAGTGATTTTTGCAGTAGTAATCAGCCTTATTTTAGGTTATGTATTTTTCTAGTTCCTTTATCTTATCATCAACGCAGTCTTCTATACGTATACATCTATTCTTCTTATCTTCTTTTTACATAGTGTCCGGCAGTTACATAATTCGGTTGCAATGCATTGTGCATGCCCATCAGTTTTCTAGTTCTTTGGTCCAAGTGCCTCGGTTCCTTTTCGTCTATGAGTGGATTTGAAGGATCCAGAATATCTTACAAAAGATACTGCCCAGAAATAATAATAATAATAATAATAATAATGATGATGATGATGATGATGATGATGATGATGATGATGATGATGATGATGGTGGTGGTGGTGGTGGTGATGATGATAACAACAATAACAACAATAACAACAATAACAACAATAACAACAATAATAATAATAACAATAATAACAATAATAACAATAATAATAATAATAAAATAGTAATAATAATAATAATAATAATAATAATGATAATAATAATAATAATAATAATAGAGGCCATGGAACTGCTCAACCAAGATGGGAGATGAGAGCACTAGGATAACTATAAATATTTGGGACTTCTGGAAGCAGACACCATCAAATCTACAGAAATTAAAAGAGAATGTTGGAATAGGATACCTGAGAAGTACAAAGGAAACTCTTAAGAAACGAATTTATGTATCAGAAACATAGTAAAAGAATTACACCCCTGGGCAGTACCGCTAATAAGATACCCTGAACCATTCATAGGCTGGACTAAAGATAAAACTCAGGCACCTTGACCAGAAGACTAGAAAATTAATGACCATGCACAATGCACTATACACAAAAGACGATACGGACAGACTCTACGTGAACAAGAAGCGAAGGCGAAAGCGCACTGGTAAGTATAGAAGACTGTGTGGAAGACACTAAAAAGAGCTAGAGAAATACATACACCAGAACACAGCATGAGACACCGTCCGAATAAATAACTCGAGAAACACGAACAACCAGAAACAAAAAGACAAGAACAGAAAAGTGGGGAGAAATACATCTATATGGACCTTTCATAATAATGACAGAGGAGACCAATGGTCGTTGACAGCGAGAAATCAATGGTAGGTGGCTGTTGCGATACCGCAAGGTAATTTGTGCTGGTTATCAAAAAGGGTGGAGAGTACTGGGAATCTGGGGAGGCTTGTTGTTACCCAGACTCCAGGAAACACCACCGGATTTTGTCAGTAAACAATCACTGACGATAACTAGTGTGATAACGCCTAGTGACAAATACTACTACTACTACTACTACTACTACTACTACTACTACTACTACTACTACTACTAATAATAATAATAATAATAATGACAATAATTTTTTTATTAATCTATTTATTTATTTATTTTAATTTAAATTTATTTATTAAAAAATTTTTTTTTTTTCGTAAATTAGTCTGCATGTATGTGTGATAGTGCACCTTGAACTTCATGAAAATAAAAGAATCACTATCACTGTGGCAGGATCACAGGTAAACCAAGCCTGAGTATGCTGTCGCCACAAACACCAAACCATGATAAATGTCTACAAATACAAATAAACGCCGTTGGACTGAGAAGAAAGATCTGAGTGTCATGATAGGCAAGTGCTCCCTCGATTGCCAACATGGAGGACCCGGTCTGCATTCTGTGAATGTTGGCTCCTTTTATTTCAGGAACAAGATCACGGACAAAATCAGGTAAGTGACCCATCAAATTCTAAGTATGCCAAGGACATGGACCAAACACAAGAAAGCAAGAATGAAAAGTACCAGCCAAAAAAACATAGAAAGAAATGGACCACAACAGACAACAGACAACAGACTGGTAATGGAATGCTACTACAAAAGCCGCTAACCCACAGAAAGAGGATACTGGAAACGAATGAAAGATCTATGGGACATAATTGCATGCTTAAAAATATACAAGATACCTGACGGAATTATAATCTCATCAAGAAAGCAACGGGAACATAGAGATTAGAACTGACAGCTGGAGGACTACACTTGACGGAGATCAAAATACAGAGATGCATTTTCCAAGGAGACTCCCTATCACCACTACTGTTTATCATAGTTATGATGCCACTTAACTAGATACTCAAGAAATGTGATGCCGGGTACAAGTTCACAAGCAGAGAACAAAGAATAAACCATCTCATGTACATGGACGACCTGAAGCTATTTGCAAAACGCAAAAAGGAACTATAAAAGCCGATATATACGACCAGAATCTTCAGTCAGGACATTCAAACTGAATTCGGAATGGAAAAGTGTGCACTGCTAGAGATTAGAAAAAGAAAGCTGAAGACGACTAAGGGCATGGAACTACCCAACCAAGAGCAGATAAAGGCTTTAGGCGAACAACACAGCTATACATATTTGGGAGTTTTAGAAGCAGACACAATCAAATCAACAGAAATGAAAGAGAAGATTGAAAAAGAATATCTGAGAAATAAAAGAAAGCTCTTAGAAACAAAATTATATAACAGAAACCTAATCAAAGGAATAAATACATGTACAGTATCACTAGTAAGATACTTTGGACCATTCATAAGCTGGACTAAATAAGAACTCAAGCACCTTGACCAGAGGACTAGAACATGAATGACCATGCACAACACACTACATTCAAAAGACGATACAGACAGACTCTACGTGAAGAGAAACGAAAGGGAAATAACACTGATAAGTATAGAAGACTGTGTGGACGACACTGAAAAAGAGCGGGAGAAATACATAAACCAGAACACACCGCAGCAAGAGGCACCGTCCTAACGAACAACGCAGGAATCACTGAAACTTGACACAAACAGACAAAAAGATAAACTCATAATAGTCAACAAGAAAGAAAAATCCTGCCAAATCATAGATTTTGCCGTCCCAGCTGACGACAGGGTAAAGACCAAAGACAGAAACACGAAGCAAATACACGGAAAATGCTAAAGAATTGAAAGGGATATGGTGTATGAAAAAAGTAAATATAATACCAATAATCGTATGAGCACTAGGAACAGTTCCGAAGAACCTGGAAAAAGACTGGGAGAAATTGGAATCAAAGAGAAGACTGAGACTATACAAAGGACGGTAATGATAAAAACAGCTGACATCATAAGGAAAATCCTTGAATGCAGAACCCTTTCCACATAAGCTACGAAGACTTATCAATCACATGTAAGGTACAATAGGAAGAAAACAAAATCACATAAAGAGCACCGCAAGAACTCAAGGACAACAAACTGCAATAAATTTCATAAAATATCCCCCCCCCCCCCAAAAAAAAAAATTGATGGCACCAGCCCCGGCTGATACCACACAAAACAGTCGTAAAGGGTCAAAGAGGATTGAAAGACCGAGGAGGGATAGAACTAACCAGACCTCCGCTGGAACAGTGCGGCGAGCACTAGAACATTGGGGAGGCTTATTGCCATTCAAATCGCACAGAAAGCAAATAGTTGTTACCAACGAGAAATCGATGGTAAGCGTCTGTTGTGATAACGCAAATTCGTTTGCAGGTATTATCGAAAGAGATGGTGAGCACTGGATATCTGTGAAGACTTGTTGTCACTCAGACTCCAGGGAACACCACGTCCTGTGTGAGAACTCTTTGTGAGTACACAAATTATTATTATTATTATTATTATTATTATTATTATTATTATTATTATTATTATTATTATTATTATTTACTAATTTTACTAATTTATTCGTAGGTTTAGAAAAAAATGTCCGTAGTTAGAGGTATAGTGGGGCAAGGTAATGGGTGTAACCCATGACGAGTTTCATGCGTAAAGAAGAGAGAGAGAGAGAGAGAGAGGGAGGGGGGAGAGAGAGTAATACACACCCATTGATATGAATGTGTCATTGTTTTATATTGATAAAAGTAATATAAGAAAAAGATAGATATGAATTCTTAAGTACAATCTACATACGTAGGATAGTATTCCGCCTAAATTTCACGTTTCTAAAACTAAAAGCGTAATAATAGTTGGATGCATACATATACATATAAAAAGGCAGACTTACAGACAGACAGACAGAACGATGTGTATCATATTAATATATCTGTGTCCCTGTGCACGCCCGTGTGTGTTAGTGTTGTGCTTCAACGTATATCAATGTAATCAGAATATAGTAATACTACTACTGACACTACTAAACCTGAGGCCATTGCTTGCGAGCTGAGCAGATATATATTCTGCGTCTGACATATTTTAGTAAGAGCACTGATGTTGGAATCGTGTTTGGGTGCGATGCTGTTTTTTGATAAATCACCGTGTGTGTTGAACCATTGGCCTCTGGTTTTAAAAGCCGGCTCGTGTCCGCTTCACTGGTAATTCACCTCAATATCCCTTGCGTATGACAAGATGAAGCAAAGGGGACGAGGAGCAAAGAAATGGGGGGGATGAAAAGGGGAACAAGTAGATGTAAAAGAAGAGAAATTGAAAGGAAAGCGGATTTAGTGAATAAAACCAGGAAAGAAAAAGGATAACGGAAGTTGGTAGAAGTAGTGGTTACAGCTAAGGTTTGTAAAGCAATTGAGGCGGACAGTGAAATGCGTAGTTAGCAAAAATATGAAGCGATTTACTCTCTAATACGATTTGGAAAGCTATAAACAGGCAATCTCTCTCCAGTTATGAGTAAACTAGAAGCTGGTGTTTAATTAACCATCTACAAAGGACCGTTTACAATAAGTATTAAATAAACATATTGAAACAGGATTGAAAAAAGGAGACAGAAAATAGTTATTGAATTGGTTAGAATATTTGTTTCAATTTTGATTAAAAGCCACTTAATGATTTTGATTCTAGGAAAATGTATAAAATGTGTGTATTAAGCTTAAGGGACTTAAACTGAAATTGAAATTTAAGGAATATTGCTTAATTGAAGTGTAATAACTAATGATACAATTTCATGCAAATCAGAAATATTTAGATTTTCAAATGAGATGTATTGCCCATATTATACCCCCTAACACCGCCAATCTTTTGGGAATATTTATTAATTGATGTTTAATAGAGAGAGAGAGAGGGGGGGGGGGGAGAGAGAAAGAGAGAGAGAGATAGAGAGGGGGGGAATGGAGGAAGATAATAACAGGAATTTCTCAGTACTTTTTCTGTCTCTTATGACGTCATAGAATTACGTCACAACACGAGCGAAATAATTAAAGATATTAATGTCCACAATTTGTTTAAAATTGTTTAATTAAAATTTAGAAAATATCCCGATGAAGAATGAAACGTGAATTGTTTTTCTAAGCGTTCAAGAAAATGTTAGTGACGACGGTAAAGATCAACATTATTGTCGGCCGTAACTGTCTTAAAAGTTACGTAATTTGAAAATTGTTTTTTTCTTTTAGCAGTACGAAACCATTTTTAATATATTCGTATAATTTTGAATTTAAATAGAAGATACCGTTTAATATATACGGGTTGTCTCAAAACGAACGAGCAGTTTATTTAAATCGGTAAATAATTAGATTTTTATGGCAGACACTTTAAGTATAGAAACATTACTTAGCTTCCAAGATTTGTTTTGAACTTTTATTCACCCCTATCAACGCTATTGTGATTAGGGACCAGATTTATTAGAGGCATCCTAAGTAATGAATTGTGCGGCGAGATGTTTGTTCTTATTAAATTTAAATTTCTGCATGTTCGTACAGTCAGGCAAACAAGGAACAGGAAGAGAATTCCAAAGGTGAGTTGTCCGAGGGAGAAAGCTATTAAAGTATAAAGTTTACCGGCATCAAAGAATCTCTACAATAAAGGGGTTGAATTTTGCTGCAGGTCGGGTTGGTCGGAGGTATTTACGTTGAGGAGTACGCGTGCAGTAAGTTAGTTGGATTACATTCAGTAGAGGTGCTTGTAAAAGAAACACAGGGATGCAACATTGCGGCGGAAGTTAAAAAAAACTTGAAGGAAAATAAATCATGTAAATAGAAAAAATGCCGAACAATTAGTGTAAGCCAATGAAATCACATTAAATGCTTTAGCCACTATTTGAAAATGAAAAATGTGAAAAAAAAGAATTCTTTTTCCATTCAATTTAGAAAAATAAAGTAATCATATTCTAACCGTTTTAAACCCACTATTGCTAGTTCAATATTAACACAAATGTGAAAATAAAGTATTAACACTTATTATACATGTTTTAATTTATTTCATAGCGCAGAAATAGCATTTGTTGAAGTAATATCTTAAGAGATTTCCATTTAGTGAATACTAACAGGTATACCTTTTATATATGAACACAATAATGCATTACATAAATTTGGCGACGGGTTTAAGGCATATATTACTAGGCTACAGATTTAGTGCTCGTTTGCATCTTGTAATAGCTTAATGTTTTATTTCTCATCACATAAATTTATTGTTTATTCACGTTACATTAACGGACGTATCTTAATACGATCGTAGTAGACTTTTCCCGGTAATTTTCATATTTAATTTGATTTGTTTATTCTTCTGTTTTACTCAAACCCTTTCCCTCGCGTTTTCTATTTTTGTCTTTTGTTATTAATTTCTTCTTCTTCTTCTTCTTCTTCTTCTTCTTCTTCTACTTTTTTCTTCTTTCTTATTTTTCTCCTCTTTTTCCCTCTTATTTTTTCGTTTCTTTTCTAATTCTTTAGCGAAACGAAAATGTCTTCAAAAAGTTAACCATGATGATTTATATCGGCAACCGCACACCAAAAACCAAGTCTCGTATTGCGTTCTGATTAATACCGTCGTCGTTCCTAAAATGATGTGGAGACGACCGGCCCGAAACCCCAGACACCCACCTACTGACGTCCTGTTACTGACCAACCAACCGGGCGAGGGGACAATGGCTGTTTCGCCATACTGTTTCTATGATATGCAAAAGGTCTCATTTTATTCAAGTCCCCGCCATTATCGTTCAGTGGACAATAATATGCCATAAAATGGTTGCCTTGTGTTTTCTGTTTTGCACGGTAACAGCCGGTGTGGACCGTCTGCCAAAATGACCCGTTTTATTGGTTGCGATTATTTATGTGTAATCTTCGCCTCTTTCTTCCTGTTTATAAGCTTTTTTTTTTTTTTTTATTAATCTTTATTTCGTTCAAGTTTTACTTTTTCTGTCTATCTTTATTGTGTCCTTCAGATATAAAGTACATAACTGGTTTTATATTTTTCCAAACTTTTTAGGTTTGACTGAAGTACGCTTTCAACTTATTGCTAAGAATGAATATAACATTCTGACAGTTTTTAATCTAATTATAAAGCAACATATTCGAACCAAATATACAACTTCCGTTCCATAATATATGACCGATTACACTCTTTCAAACATTTCTGAATGAGCATTGTATAAGATGTGATTAAAAATTGTTATTGAAATTGATATTTAATAAAAGTATGTCATATTTCAATTATTTATTTATAAGTAGCTGTACCTACCCGGCGTTAGCCGGGAGTCTTTTACTTTCATTTTTGTTTCCCTTTTTTTCAAACTATTTTTTTTTTAAGTTAAATTATTATTACTTTTACAATAGGATTTTGAAGTTAAAAAATATTATTAAGGTATCGGTTGATCATTACATTATTAACTGAATAAATTGTTATAAAAATTTAGCTACTTTTTAAGGTAATATTTTAATCTCGATTTTATAAAAATATTGTGTCTAGACCACTTCCAAATCTTTCAATGTGTTAATACATTAGGTTTGCTAAGAATTTCAAAGCTAGGAATTACTTTTTATTTCAAATTTCGAAAAGTCGAAGCAATTCATTCTTTAGTTTAAAATATAAAAGAAACGTAAAATCGCTGACTTCTTTATATGAAAGAGAAATGCATTCTGGTTGATTACATTTCGTAATCAAATTGTATTTTTAAAATAGGATTTAAAAAAAGTTTAGTTTAATTCTTTAAACTGATGCATTTTTGATTTCAATAAATAATCGATTGATAGTGAATATACCTAACATATTATCTTGTCGAATTTTCAAAGTCAGAATTTAATAGCAATGGATCGACCAAATCGATGTCTCATTCTTACTAGCCACTCATGTTTGCAAATTAGCACTTTTTGTTATTTGAATGAACATTGAAATTCCAATCGTCTTCATCGTTTACATATTCTAATCCACCCGGCATTTTTTTCGGTAACACAAATTCACCGTTTATTACAAATGAAAAATCAAAATGACATCTACATTTGCTGGGTACGTACATATTCAAAAATGATTTTTATTTACAATTCACACACCTACTTTTCTTAATATAGACGTTATTTATTAACGTGAATTTAGAAATTAAACCAAAAACAATTATACATTGGGATACACATAACATTCACAGCGTCATTGAACACTCCGACATAAATTCATATTAAACTAGACAATTTCTAGGCGAAAGGAATTAGAGTTATCGAATCTTATTCCTTTTATTGCCGGTAGGTGGTGTCAGAAGTCGTTTGAATTTCACAACAAATTGAAGTTTATGAGAAGGAGATTCCTTCGATGGTAACAGTGCGCTATGTGACAATAGGAAATCAGAGTCATCTGCCCTTTATTCTGTTTTTTTTTGCCGGTAGGTTGTGTCATAATTCGTTTGCATTGCAAAGCGAATTCAAGTTCATAAGAAAAAGATTTCTCAGCCAGCGAAGAAAGCCATACATTTCTTTAGTTTTCCATTTACTTGCTTCTTTCCTAGGGTAAAGTTTACGTGACTTACACTTCATTTTTATGAAACAATTATTTGTTGAAATCAAAAATGCAATAGCGTAAAATAAAACGATTTAAAAAAAATCCGATTTAAAACCATTATTACAAAATTCAATTCCTCAGAACGCATTTCGGTTTCTTTCTAACAAGTCAACCATTTTAATATTATGTTAATAGTTGAAAAAAAAAATGAATTACTTCGCATCCCTTGAGAAATTGGGGGCATTTAAACTGCCAAATAGTAACTCATTTTTGGCTTTACAATTCTTAGCAAACTATCATGTATAAAAATATTATCAGTTTGGGAGGATATTAACTTCTAATAATTTCAGGTATATTATTATAAGACTTTTGGTTCAATTAAAAGCTTAATGACCATACGATACCGTAGTAATACAATTTAAGTTTCAAAATCCTATTAACTGAAAAATAACAACAAATAAAACAAAAAGAAAAAAAAAAATTGATAAAAAAAGAAACTGACTGCAACCTTGTGTAGGTGCGAAATAGATAAAAGAGTGAATATTAATACAGTTCGAAGTAGGATTTTTAAAAGTTTCGCTTTTAGTTTACGCTATTTTGTTTTTATTTCAATATATAGTCGATTATTAATAAAAATAATAATTTAATGCGTAATTATCGAAGTTACGTTGAATAGATAAACACACACATATACATTGTCTTATAATTTTATTAATATAAATTAAAATTAGTGTTTATAGGTATAACATTTAAATTCTCTAGCCGTGTGATTTTATATATCGGAGTTGGACAGATATTCTATATTAAAGATTATACTAAGACTTGAACTATTGATGTTGGACAATTTTAATGCATATAAATAAGGTTGCATATTCGATATACTTTCAAAACATGCAAATTAGTTTAGTTTAATTTGCATAATTAATGGCGCACATCTTTAATACATTATTTCTATGCTAAATCTAACGACATTTTGTCTTCGTTGCACACACACAAAAACACACGCATATATATACACACATATATCTTCTATTATTATACTAAATGTGAGTTGATCAACGTGTGTATCCCTACGGCTTTTTCCGATATACCTCAATAGCACAAAATACATGCTAAAAGATACCTTAGTTTTGGAATTTAGTCATCTCTGAAAAATAAGTATGTTTTAATTGTTCTAATTAGCTTTAATTTATAATTAACTGAACATGCTATCAATCTCCTTCTAAACGATTTATGTATTTCTCTCGCCCCCACCCTATGTTGCTTCAACTACTCTGTAATATTTCTTTATGTCGCTGTGACTATTTGAAGAAAAGGTGACTTTTTTAGCGTCGTCGTGTAATTTCCATATGTGTGTTTGTACACGACACACACACGTATGAAAATTAGGTGGCAAAATAATAAGTCTCTTTTCTTCTATATAAGAATAATAAAGAATAACCCTACTTCTATATGATAATAATATAAATTATAATAATAAGGATAAGGATAATCATAAAAGTATTATAGAAGTAAAGAAATATTAATTTTAGTTGTGCAAGAAGAATGTGTTCAAAGATATATCACAGTTTATGCGGGGACGTCTAGTAGTATATAAAATATACTCATTGCAAGTCAACTGCATAGAAACGTTTTTGTTTTACCATCGAATGAAATCATCACGCGGAATGCATGGGTTTACATTCTTAGCAGTGTTCTCTCGAATTGCAAACTCATTAGAGTCATTGATTTTTGCCCCCATTTCCACCACTTTACTATTCTATTTTCAATGAAAGTCGCTCCAAACATGGAGCCATTTGTAAAGAGCTAAAAAACGAAAGATGATAAAGTTGCACAATAATAAAGAGGGATGAGGAAGGTAGAATAACTTCAAAACAATATAGTCTTTTAACTAATTCATAGGCAAAATATTCGAGCCGAAAGTTGAACAATTAGCATGGCAGTGACGGACCAAGTAATACCCCAAGTAACACACATCCATGCGCAGCATTGCACTTGAGAATACCCCGACATTTAGCGAGTACTAGTGGAGTAGCCACCTAAAGAGCTACCCCCTAGTTCAGTCTCCTGTATTATAACCATGGAAAGTGTTATGGCCTCAACTGTTTCTATCAATCAATGGAATCTCCCCATTTCCGTAAAAGGTGTTTGGAACTCTTCACTTCTATATAGGCATTGCTACAGTAGGATAGTTGTACTGATTAATTAACGCGACCACGTGATCTTATTGCTAACTATAGCCATGCATTTTTACTCCTACTTAACACACTAATATAAAAGATCTATTTTTAAAACCTAATAGAAACTTTTGATCTTTTAAAAATATATTAAAACTTTTGATTTATTTTTTATTTTTTTAAAATATGTCTGTTCAGTAGTGTTTATCAAAGATTTAACATTAACATTGTTTTGCAAAATACACCATATTGGATACGAATTTAAAGTTGGACAATCGTAGCACGCGGTGGTGTGATTGGTCGCAATTGTATGTACGCTGAATCCGATATATATGGTCGCAATACAGCTACGCTCGTTATTAAAAGGTTAAACAACAATATTTAAACATTTTTTTTATAAACTTCTGAGAAATTTATTTTATGAGTTTTCATCAGATAACCAAAGCAGTTAAATCAGAAAAGAAAATGCATAGACAACAGCAGTTTCTTTCGTCTTAGACTGTTTTAATACTTCTAATACACAATCACAATTTACATAATGGAATGTTTTTATTTTTATTTTCTTCTGGATTTCGATATCATGAACACTGAACAAAATCTATTTGCACGTTAGTTATAAGGTCTCGTATCAACAGCATCTTCTCGCATGTTAAAGGAAAACCTTTTTCTTCTTCGCCGCCGGTGCCGGGTCTATCTGATAGTACTTTATAAATTCTTAAAAAAATATCTTTTAATATTAAAAAATGTAAGATTTTATAATAGTTTTAATGTCAAAAACCAAAAGTAGGTCAGATATCTTTTTCGGAAATCAACCCCACACATCTATATCGATTCTCTGTTAACTCCAAAAGCTGACATTGAAAATAAAACATTCTTTATATTGGTATACTACGATATCTGTATACTTCGAGAATTTCATAATAAATGTTTATTTTATTTTTTATTTCTATAATTTTAACTTTTGAACTATAGTAGTTTTTATTTTTGATATTCAAACTTGGTGGAGGTATGCGTTATATTGAGTCTCATTCTAGTTACAAATTTAATGTTTGTTTTCAACATAAATAAATGGCCTTTCCTGAAGTTGGCATACAACGAAAAATATGCGTCAAACAGAATGTGTATCTTTTTCTCTCTCTTATTTCCTGTCGTGAATTGCTAAGTAAATATACCGAAATTCAGCATTACATATATATGCATACATATATACATCTGAAAAGTATTTTTAACCGCATTAAAATTCAAATACATATTTACTCTGATATACTGTGATAATATTAAAAGGATTCAGCCTTATCAGAACTCAATATAATGAAGAAAACGTTTGTGAGGAATTATCTATGCAAACATATTTATATTCCACACACACATTCAGAGACACGTGGTAGTGGAATAATATACTGCGTTTGTATACATGACACAGAAATGCATAAACGAAGGAGGTTTTTAGAAAAACTCAATCTTACCAATTCCAGGGACGGTATGCATTTGATCTTAGTCCTGCTGTGATTTCAATACCAGCTTCTGAAGCTAAAGTAATAGAACCATTTCTCCCAATTAGCCGATTAAAACGAATGCCAAAACACACAACTTCAGGGGAACCATAACCAGATTCTGTAATCATATATATATATATATATATATATATATATATATATATCCACATGCAGCTCAGCTGTTTCACCGTATCTCAGCGCTTCAGTGTGGCTAGACGTGGCAAGTGTTCACACGCTGAGATTTGGTATCTGAAAGTCAGATAACTTCCACTGTGATCAGCATTGTCAGGAATTTTCCGTATTCGACAGTGAATTTGCTACTGACATAAAGAGAAATTATAGCGCTCATGTATTTTCTTTGTTTACATATTTTCCACATTCCAAGTAACCTAAATAACTTTGTTCTCCATAGAAGAGTATTGCTTTAAGATAAGTCAACACCATTATTCCCCTACTATAGAACTCAATCTATTAGTAGGGAGCATATATATATATATAGAATATAGTTATCCACAGATGGCTGTTTTGCCGTATCCCGGCTCTTAAATATTGATAAACGTATTTAGTTTTTTCATGTTGAGATTCGAAACCCGTACCCTTTCAACTATGACCAACAGTGTCAGAAATCTTACTTATATATTACTGTTTCATACGTATACCCATAAGAAAATATATTATGTATACATTTTTGGTTTGAGTATTTACTGTTCAATACATTTGTAGAGCTTAGTAATAGTATATAAATATATATATGGAATTCGTCAGTCTAACTGTGAAATTTGAAATCTCACTATATCATTTTATATAGGCAGTAAACCAATTAGCTTTACGTTAAACCGGATTGATGTTAATAGTGTGAACTTTTCAAATAGACAATAATAACTAGTAAATTCAAGCAGTGGCAGTCGTACAAAGAATAACAATTGCTCATAACAGGGATATCAGAATTTCAAATTTCGCAGTTAGCCTGGCGAATACTCTCAATAGAATGAAACATAAACGTTCTTTTGTAGCTCACTTGCAATAGATATAATTTTATCCTCTCTCTCTCTCTCTCTCTCTCTCTCTCTCTCTCTCTCTCTATATATATATATATATATATATATATATATATATATGATAAATAAATTTAGAAGCCAGATTCCATGCTAGAAGATTTTTTTTCAATAAATGAAAACAATATCAATCAGATATTTGGGCCATTTCAGACAATACTCAATTAATTATAGACATTTTTTCATTTTTGTCTCATGCACTTTTTTCCTCATTGTCGAGATATAACGACGAACACCGAAGATATCCGACTTCTGGTATTAAATGGAGTCTGTTTTAAATGACTTGATTTGTGTAAGTCGGATGAATTCGGCGTTGGTTGTTATATTTCGACAATAATTCATTGCGGATGGCCTGATATGGTAAAAATATCTGATTTACATTGTTTTCATTTATTGAAAAAAAAACTTATAGTATCGAATGTGGCTTCTAAATTGATTGCTTATATTTTTATTCAACGATGCTTTCTATTGTAGAAATAAGGAATCTGTTAACTATACAACACGTGACCCGCATTTTCTCTACACAAATCGAGACATTATATACAGTCTCCATCTAACACAAGGAGAAGTCGGATATCTTCGGCGTTCGTGGTTATATCTCGACAATGAAGAAAAAAAGGTATACAATGTCTATAATTCATTGAGGATGGCCTGATACGGGCGAACTATCTGATTCATATTGTTTTTATTCATTAAAAACTAAATCTTCTAGCATCGAATTTGGCTTCTAAATTGATTTCTCATATTTTAATTGAACGCTGTTGTATGTTGTCTATTGTAGAAATATTGAATCTGTTAAATGTATATATATATATATATATATATATATATATATATATATATAATATACATATTAATTTATCGATGAAAAATTAAAATTTCTCGAAGCTATCTTTATTAAAACTCAGTAACATACAATAAATAACATTACGTATCGAACAATTGTTAATGTTTTTTATTTTAACAGAAAAAACTGAGAGAATAAAAAAGTAAATATGTTATGTTTTACAATGTTTCTTTAAATGAAAGAATGCTGCCTAAATACACACACACACAATATATATATATATATATATATATATATATATATATATATATATATATATATATATATATATATATATATATATACGGTTTGTGAATTAAGGTGGTAGTCTTTCATTTAGAACCTTTGATCGCAAAAAAAAATTGTATTTAGTGCGGCAATGTAATTTAGTGCTTTCATTCCAAGTTGAGCAGAAGACGTTTCTCAAAACGAACTCTTTCAACTTCCATAAGTTATCGTCAGGGGTTATATACTAATGGTAGATAATATTAAACACATTTTAAATTAATTAGACGATACTAGTGACTAACTAATGCAATTACTTCCCCTTTTAATACAATCTACTAACATCCCTGAAAATTATTTAGGGATGGAAAGCGCTGGAACAAGAAAGTTGGACAGATTTATTTTAACATAGAAAGAATACTATATCTTTTTATAACACAATATCACTGATATTGCATTTCTGCATTCTCTGTCTCTGTCTCTCTGTCTCTCTGTCTCTCTCACAAAAGTCTGAAAAATTAAACAAAAGTAATTTCTATTACAGTTGGTGTCTTGTGTTATCTAGGAGCGATCAGTTTCCCTGTAAAATCTAATTTGGAGTCCATAGTCGCCCCAGACCGACAAACCAAAGGGAGACAATAAAATCAACGCCCCCATGTAAACGTATCCAAATAAATAAGATGTGATATTGCACCGTATCTATTCCGTATTCGTTATATAATGCCATACAACAATTTATTTATGCAACTCAGACTTACGGATAGCTCAAGTGACCTAAATATTTCTCCATCTCTCCTAAACACTAGCCCAGTCTGACAATACAAAACTAAGTATAGATGTAGAATATAACATGTATATTTAAATAAATGGGGTTAAGACGACCGTTTATCAATGCATACGATCACAAGAATATACGTCATGTGTGAGACTGCATACCTTGGTCTGCCAACGTAAAGATAAGCCAAAGTCTTATCTGGACCTTACTTCTCTATATTGTATGAAGTATATTCGAAGTTACGCCATTGAAATGTTCATAACTCAAAATACTATTTATCTGACAAGGCTGACATTTTGCATGGTGGTTATTATTATCAAAGAGCATCAGATCTATGCATCCAATTTGGAATAAAAGGAAGTTGAAATTCCGTCAAAAGACGAAGGTCTTCTAAGATGCAGGACTTCATTGGTTACAATATGGACCAAGTAGTGTGTTTCTATGATGAACATAACTGAGGTAATTACCAAAAGGATGCATTTAATTTTTTCCCTAACTTTGTTCTAATTAGTTCTAAGTTAGACTATGACCTCTATTTTGACAAAGTTAGGTGACGATAGGGCAGGCAACGTGAACGCTTAGCAGGGGTAAAAAAATAGACGAAAAGACAACGAGTGCGGAAAATAAGCCAGCTGAAAAAGGAACCAAGTGGAACACAGTACGAAAATGAACAAGTGAAAAAGAATATGATGACATTGATAGTATTCGTATATGTTATTTTCATTGCTAGTTTAGTATTATTCTGATTATTAATATCCAACCTTTTGGGACAGAAAAGACTTGACCACCATTGCTAACAATAACAAGCTAACAAGCATGGAGAAACGCAAGGTAAACCATATAAGAAATTAACGTATATGTACTAACTGTGGGTTCGTTAACAGGATTAAAAGCTAGAATCAGTAAGCACAAACGGTTTTGTCATTAATCTTCGTATTTTAATCTTATTTTTTTTTCTCACGTCTTTATTTTCTTAACAGATGTCTGTATTTCGTTCCCGTCCGGAGAATATATTTTATTTTATATTTTGTGCTTGGATCGTGGGAATTTGATCTCATATTCACACTAATTAAGTTATATATATATATATATATATATATATATATATATATATATATATATATATATATATAATGCAAGTAAACTACACAGAAACGTTTGTGCCTTTTTTCCGAGGGAAATCAGTATACTTTTTATGCTACTACTAAGCTCTTCTCATGTATTAAGCAATGTTGAAGTGAATACTGAAAGAAAAAATATATACATAATATACTTTTTTATGATATACTAGCTGTACCTAACAGGCGTTGCCATGGATTTATTTTTAATCTAATGTTTGTATTTTATTTATTTATTTATTTTTTTAGTACGATATTAAAAGTTAAAATAATAGTTATAAACTAACTGTTGTTAAGATAATGTTTATTTAACGTCTATTTATAAATTGGTTATCTTTGTTTTTAACCAGTAAATAATGGAAGAAATGACACATGTATGCTATAAATTAAAACAAAAACATTATTTTTATGTAAAGTTGTCGCATTAGTAAACATTATATGAACTCGCCATTTCCCGGATCCATCATAGCGCGTATTGTTAACTTATTGATTATACTGGATATTGTAAACAATGAGCGTTTAGTTATTTAGTATTGGAGTTTTAATATGAATGAATTCATAACAACAGCGAAGAAAGTATGTTCGTTATAATTGAGAAAATACATTTTCTCAATTTAAAGTTGCTTTATAATTGTTATTTATGCAGAGATTGTTTAGGCATTTAATTCCCTCGCTATTTACCGTATCTATCCGCCATTCGTTAGAACAAAACAATATGAAAAGAAATAGCGTCCGCATTTTAGATTGTCTATTTATTTTTTACTCGAAATTATTTCGTCAAAGAAAACTTTTAGAGTGGAGACATTTCTCTTATTCACCGAATATTATTATACATTAAAGGAAAGTAATCATGGCATGCGTTATTTTCCTTTACTTCAAAAAATAAATGTCTAAACCACGTTATATTTTGAAACATATTACTCTTACTCACTAAATATTCTTATACATTAAAAGGAAGTAATCATGTCATGTTTCACATCGGCAAAAACGCTCTGAAAACACGTTAAATGTTTAAATATTGAAGGAAAATTTCCAAGTTATTTACAGATTATTATTTGTTCTTTAATAGTATTTTATTAACGCCAAGTACTAAAACAGACACTTGAAAAATTCTTGTTTCATAAAATAATTTTCTTACAAAATTCAAGTTTCGAAAATTACTTTACATTTCTTGGTAGACAAGTAAGTCATCTTTTCTTTGTCTTCCGGAAACGCAGAGTAAGCACAGCTAGTTATTGCTATTTTGATTCAACTAAAAGTATGGATTTTAAAATATTTATTCCGAAATAAAGTAACAACTATTAAAATTTAAAGAATCTGTTGTAAAAATCTAGATAGATTTTAAGCAGAGAGAATAAGTCTCGTTTTCTTTTTTAAATAAAAAGTAATTATTGATTTATTTGAATGGTGTTTTAAAATGCACGACGTGTTACTTTACACTTAGGATGTTGTCGTAAGTGTAATTCAAAGAAAAACAAAATATCCGTTACGCTATTATTGTAAATATTGAATTTTAAATTCTGTTGAAATTTTAGGAGGAAGGTGTGTATTAAAATGTTCCTTATAATACACTCAATCAGATAATATATGGCTTTTGGTAATTCAATACACAATTGCAGTTGACAAACAAATGCAAGACGTAACATCTGTTTCTGTTTTCGTGTGCGGCTGTTGCAAAACCTAATATATGGTTCATTCTTGCTGTTTTACAATATTCTAAGGGGACTTAGTGAACAAAAAGAGTGTTCACTAATTTCTACATTTATCGCCAATTCATTAGATCGTAGAAAACTTACATATAACATCGACATTTTCTTAAAAGAACAACACGAAATGTTGTTAGTGATCGTTCTTTATAATATTACATTGTAATTATTTACTCACTTGGACTTTGCACACAAATTATTATCAGTACTAACAATTTGTGGTGTTCTCAAGAGTCTGAGTTAAAAAGACCCCAGATTTCCAATTCATTCTCCTGAAATGTGAGTGACAGTAAGTACCTTCGGAATTCCAGTACTCTCTGTGCTCCTCTAATTGAGTCCTGTATGATTATTTTCCTTCCTCGATATTCACATTCGTCTTAACTCTTCATAACTATTTATATCGCACCAACGGATGCCGGTGCAACCATTTATTTGGTGGGAAGGTGTTAGTTTATGTAATCCTTCTTATCTATTATTCTAGATTCATTTTCCCTGGTTTCGTGAAATGTACCTTCTGTGTTTCAAGTTGTGTCCACACGGCGTCATTCTATTTCGGGTTATCAGTGGTTTGTCGCTGTAATCTGGGGATGTGAGTTTTTTCTGCACTCGAGAATGTTTTGTAATATTTGAGTTGTTTTTATCAGTGCCGTGCTTTATCATGTATTAATTTCCCCTTGTATTTAAGCTACTCCTAGGCTTTTCCCAGTTTCTTTAGAAACAATTTCTAGTTCTACTAGTATTGTTATTACAGCAGTTTTCTTCATGCTCCATATGTTGCATAGCCCCTGCTTGGGCCGCGGCAGTTCTCGTTTTGTATACTCATCCCGGAACGGGCCGTGGCAGTTCTCGTTTAATCACTCGTCATTTTTAACACCATAAATCATCTAGTTTGCATACCTTTAAATTTCTCGCACCTTCAATCTTTCCTCGTCGCGTGGAGGGGTGCGTCGTCTAGTGGTTGAATTCTTTCTTCTTTCTTTCTGTCGTGAACCACGCCGCTGCAATGCAAAAGCTCCATGACCGACTCAATCGACAAACAATCTTTTAAACTTTCAATTCTTTTTATTACAGGCGTTCGTTATCTATCAGCTTGGAGATATTCACCAACGTCGAGAGAGAGAGAGAGAGAGAGAGAGAGAGAGAGAGAGAGAGAGAGAGAGTGAGAGAGAGCAACTTACTGCTTTCGTAATTACTTATCAATTAAGTCCTTAACCATCGGTGGAGGGCGAAAAATGATCTTTCGCCTGTATTTTCTTAGGGAATCAATTTCCCTAATCTTGTTGCGGACTGCATCTTAAATCATGTCTCATAGACTCGTCTCCGAAACCCAGACTTGCAAAACTCTCAGCTTCTCACGAAGAAGGAGTGACATCACGGATCCATACGTGCGACACTCATGCGCAAACATTTCCTTCACTCATGTTTTCTGACCTCTTGACCCGGTGCTCGTCAACGTTCGCTCTGACAGCACCTGTGACCTCCAACCGTGAGAACAGCCCTATTCTGCACCCGACTGCACGGGTCCACCCGCACTAAATCGCTCAAGTCAAATTAACGATTTCCAAAAGATACCCTAACCCTAACCATAACCTAACTCTAACCCTAACATCAAGATGCGTCCGTTCCCACAGTGACATTATCCAACATATATTTATTTCAGCCATCTGGCAAGTTGCATGTATTTACATGGTTTTTGCTTGGATTAGTTTTCCCTTTGCATTTCGATGTCTCAGAGGATTTACTGTCTCTCGTTTACATATATTTGCTCCGGTTTATGCTTGTACAATTTGTTTGTATTTTCAAAATTATGTCATTTGAAAAGTTCGTAAAGGTCTACTTTCCCAAATCATTTATGTTAATTTAAAAAAAAAGTTCTATGGTGTTGCTTGCTGCATTAACTTATGATGCGGATTATTATTTCGTCTCTTTGTTAACACTATTGTTATTATTTACTCACTAGGAGTTCTAACACGAGTTATTAACCAGTAATCTTTCACTGACAAAAACAGAGTGTGTTCCTGGTGTCTGAGTGACAACACACGTCCCCAGATTTCTAGTACACTCCGCTTGTTATGATATGTTGCAAATCACTTTGCGTTCTTTCAAAAACTGTTAACTGTTGAATTCCCACGGATAACTGTCGTTGGCTTTTCCTCCATTTTAGGTGACAATAAGCTTTTTCAGGATTCCAGTACTCTCCGTGTATATCTAGTCGAGGGGTGGTTGATGCGCTACTTCCCGGACATTCCCTTCCTCCCAAACCCTTATTTTTTTGTGTTGATAACACCGCATTTGTTGTGGTGTAGTGTCAGGAAGGGGTTATCAAATGGTTGAATCTTTTTTTTATATAATTACCCTGACAGATTCTGTTTCTTTTCGTTTTTTCTGAGAATGTTCACTCTCTATTTCTAGTTGTGTTTACGTAATTCTATTCTATTTACGACTGCTTTGTCGGTGTCACTTGGCTATGTGAGTTGGTTACCGCTCTCTCAGATTTTTCTCAGTATTTTGACTGTGTTAATCAGTGCAGTGGTTTGTATGGTCTCAATGCTCCCTTTGATTCCAATTTATTTTAGTCTTCTTCTTTAGAATAAGTTTTAGTGAACCAACAATTATTAGTATTACGGTATGTTTCGTCATGTTTTATATCTCATTCAGCTTTGTTCATTTTGTTTCCTTTATAGAGATTATTACTTTGTCCGGTCTACTTGCTAAGATAGGTTCATAAGTTTTAGAGGGTTTTATGTATTTTATGTTCTAATTCTTGGCATGTTCAAATTGAGTGCGTTGCACAGTTCCCAGTGGACTATCTTCCTAACTCAAGTATGTTAATTTTATATTCCTTTTGTGCTAAACTGCTGTACTTGCGTATTATGTGGTCTACCGTTTCTCCTCTTTACTCACAGCGCTTACATTTAGACTTTTACTGGGTCTTGTCTCTCTTGTTATTGGGTCTTATCGCCTTTTTGTGCGGCTGTCACTAGCGATTCTGTTTTTCTTTCCAAGTGTCCTTTCCATAGCCACAGCCATATTTTTCTCTGTCCACCTTATAAAGAGTCTATTTTCCCAATTTCATTTTCTCTCTTTTTTATTTCCCACTTCACTGGTGTCCATATTGTTTTTTTTACTAGTGGAAATTAATTTTCTGTATTTTTTGCTATGTATTTCTTAATCCTTTAATAGCGTCGCATACGCATTTTTCATAATCACAATTCCACTTCCGTCTTTTTAGCTTTTTATTTAGAGTTTCATGTGCAGGGTTTTGTAGATAGTTATTAGTTTCCTAATGAGTAAAGGTTACTGAGTATTTTTCCTGAGTACCTTACAAATTTTACCGCCAAGTGTTTTCTTAATTTGATTAGGTTTCTACTCTATAATGCAGTTTTAATGCATTTTCTTTTGCATCTGAGGTATTCTCTTTTATAATCTTTATTATTTATTTTATTTGCTTCCAGATTCTCAAGTATTTATAAATAAAGCGTTTGTTAAGAATTCTTATTACTTCACAATTGTGTACCTCTATACCTTCCGCTGTTTCGATTTTTTTGTTTATTTCTAGTACTGAACATTATTATTATTATTATTATTATTATTATTATTATTATTATTATTATTATTATTATTATTATTATTATTATTATTATTATTATTATTATTATTATTATTATTTACTCACTAGGAGTTATCACACTGGTCATCGTCAGTGATCGCCCACTGCCGACAACCTGTGGTATTCCCTGGAGTCTGAGTGACAACAAGTCTCCTCAGACTTCCAGTATGCTCCACCTCTTTTCGTTCATCACCGCTGATGACGTTGCGGCAATCGCAACAGCCACCTACCACCGATTTCCCGCTGATAAGGGCCATTGGTCCCCTCTGGGACCCGAGTGGCAACAAGCCTCCCCAAGGTCCCAGAGCTGTCCGCGCTCTTCCAGTGGAGGTCTGGTTTGCGCTTTCCCTCCTCGACCCTCTGTCCATAATTTTCGTGGCGTCAGCCTATGCTTGCGCCTCTCTCGTGCGGTTGTATTTTCCCCGGTTCTGTTGTCTTGTGCTTCCATGTGTTTGTTCTCCATTCGTTACTTATGTGGGTTGGTTTCCGCATTCGAGGACATTTCTCAGGATTGTAGCTGTTTTGATCATTACTGTCCTTGTTATGATCTCAGTTATCCATTTGATTCCTATTTCTCCTAGTCTTTTCTCTATGTTTTTGGGGACTGTTCCTAGTGCTCCTATGATTATTGGTGTTATACTGACTTTCTTCATGCTCCATATTCCTTTCAATTCTCTGGCAAGTTCAGTATATTTGCTTCTTTTTTCCGTCTCTTTGATCTTCACTCTGTGGGCTGCTGGAACGGCAAAGTCCACGATTTTGCAGGATTTTTCTTTCTTGTTGATTATTATCATATCCGGTCTCCTTGCTGTTATGGGTTTGTCTGTTTGTACATTCATATCCCATATGATTTTGTGTTTTTCGTTTTCTAGTACAGTTTCTGGTTTGTGTTTGTACCGTTTTTTTGCATATTCGAAATTCAGTTGTTTGCACATTTCCCGGTGTACTTCTTTCCCCACGCTGTCATGTCTGTTCTTGTATTCCCTTTGTGCTAGCTTGCTGCATTCACTTATTATATGATTTATCGTTTCGTCTCTTTGTCCACACAATCGGAATTTGCTATTTTCCTGGGTTTTATCTATCTTTGCTTTAATAAAGTTTGTCCTAATCGCATTGTTCTGTGCGGCCGTCAGCAGAGATTCCGTTTCTCTGTTCAGGTTTCCTTTTCTTAGCCATGCCCAGCTGTTTTCATTGGCTTCATCGCTTGTCAGTCTTATAAAGCGTCCATGTAGTTGTTTTTCTTCCCACTTTTTCTTTCTTGTCTTTTTGTTTCTGGGTTCAGTGCTTCCGGGGTTGTTTGTTGGGCTGGTGTCTCTTGCTGTGGTGATCAGTCTTTCCGTGTTCTGGGTTACATATTTCTCCAGCTCTTTTTTGGTGTCTTCCACACAGTCTTCTATACTTACCTGTCCTCTACCTCCTTCATTTCTTTTCATGTAGAGTCTGTCCGTATCGTCTTTTGGGTGCAATGCATTGTGCATAGTGATTAGTTTTCGAGTCCTTTGGTCAAGGTGCTTGAGTTCTTCTTTGGTCCAGCCTATGAATGGTCCAGAGTATCTTATTAGTGATACAGCCCATGTGTTTATCCCTTTTACTAGGTTTCTGCTATATAGTTTAGTTTCTAAGAGTTTCCTTGTTCTTCGTAGATATTCTTTTCCAATCTTCTCTTTCATTTCTGTATATTTGATTGTGTCTTCTTCCAGAACTCCCAGATATTTATAACTATCTTGTTCTCCTAGAGCCCTCATCTCCTCTTGATTGAGGAGTTCTATACCTTCTGTCGTCTCCAGTTTTCCTCTTTTGATCTCTAGCAGTGCACATTTTTCTATTCCATATTATTATTATTATTATTATTATTATTATTATTATTATTATTATTATTATTATTATTATTATTATTATTATTATTATTATTATCTACTGAAGCGGCAAAATCTACGATTTTCCAGGTGTTTACCTTCTTGTTGACTATTCTGACATCTGGCTCCTTGCTTGGATGAGTCTATCTGTTTGCTTCCCCCATGTTCCAGATAATTTTGTGATTTTCGTTTGCCAGTACTGTCTCCAGTTTGTGTCTGTACCATGTATCAGTCTTTTTCATAGTTCGTTTCTGTTCTTGTTTTCTTTGTTGGCCAGTTTTCTACCTTAACTTATTATGTGATTTACCGTTTTGCTTCTTTGTCCACAGAGTCAACATTTACTCTTTACCTGCGTTTTGTATATTATAGCTTTGATATAATTAGTTCTAATCGAATTGTTCTGTGCAACTGTCAGTCGCAATTCTGTTTTCTGCTTAGGTGTGGTTTTCGTAGTCATGTCCAGGTATTTTCGTTATGCTCTTCGCTTGTCATTATTATGAATAATCTATGTAGCTGTTGCTCTTTCCACTTTTCTTTTCTCGTCTTTTCGTTTATCGCTTCACTACCCCTGTCTTGTTGAGGTTTACGGTGCCCCTTGCTGCAATGATAAGCGTTTCTTTGGTCTGGGTCATGTATTCTTTCAGTGCATGTTTTGTCTCAGCAACGCAGTCTTTTATACTTAACAGTCCTTCTCTGCCCCTCCCCTTTTAATGTAGAGTATATCAATATTATCCTCTGGGTGGCGTGCAGTGTGCATGGTCATTGAATGGACGAGAATATATTTCTAGTGATACTGCCCATATGTTGATTCCTTTTACTTGATTTCTAGTATATAATTACATTTCTAAGAGTTTTCTTGTTCTTCTCGGGTATTATTCTTCAATATTCTCTTTCATGTTTATTGATATGATGGTGTTTACTTCCAGACCTCCCAAATATTTATAAATATCATGTTCGCCAAGTTCCCACATCTCCTCTTGGTTGGGTAGTTCCATGCCCTCCGCTGTCTTCAGTTTTCCCCTTTTCATCTCTAGCAGTGCACATTTTTCCATTCCGAATTCCACTATTCTTATTTGTACTCACTAGGAGTTCTAAAACAGGTCATCATCAGATATTACTCACTGATAATAATCGATGGTGTTCCCTGGAGTCTGGGTGACAACAGCTCTCCACAGATTTCAAGTGCTCACCATCTCTTTCGATGCCCTTTGCTAATGACTTTGCGTTATCGCAACAGCCGCTTACCATTAATTTATCGCTGGGAACGATCATTGGTATTCACTGCTATTTGGGTGGCAATACACCTACACAAGGCCCCAGTACTCTTCGCACTCATCCAGTGGGAGCTGGTTAGTGCATTCCCTCCTCAGTGCATTCATCCTCTTTGACCCTTCACTACTATTTTGTGTGATATCAGCGGAGGCTGATGCCTTCTTTTTGCCCCCCCCCTCAGTTTAAAAGATTTTTTGCGGTTTCGGTCACATTTAATAATGTGGTGTTCCTTCCATCTTTTTGTTTTACTTCCATTGCAGTTTCCATGTGGCTGGTTAGTGTTGTAGTTTGTTGGTTTGTTTCCGTATTCGAGGATTTTCCTTAAGATTTCAGCTGTTTTTATTATTGCCGTCGATTGTATAGTTTCAGTCTTCCCCGTGATTATAATTTTTTCTACACTTTTTTCCAGCATATTCGGGACTGTTCCTAGTGCTCCTACAATTACTGATATTATATTGACTTTCTTCATGTTCCATATTCTTTTCAGTTTTCTGGCAAACTCTGTGTATTTGCTTCGTTTTTCCTCTCATTCATCTTCACGCTGTGGCTTCAGGGACGGTAAAATCTACATTTTGTCAGTTTCTTTCCTTCTTGTTAATTATTATGACGCCTGGTCTTCTTGCTTGGATGGTGTCATCTGTTTGTACCTCCATGCCCCACCAGTGGTTTACTGAATATATTTTCTTGTCTACAGCTATGTTTGAGGATTACAAAAATGGGTTCTTTAATATGTATTTCACTTTAAAGTTGCGGAGCTCCAAAAACATAATATAAAGAATAATAAAAATAAATAAATATCCTTTTAGAATTAAAAAAAAAATTGGAAGTTATCAAGAAAAGTGCAAAAAGGTGTTTTTGGATAGATTGAAATAAAATTAACGAAACCGTATATATATATATATATATATATATATATATATATATATATATATATATATATATATATATATTTATATATATATATATATGATTTAATTGAGTCAATCATTATATCTTTTCCAAATACCTGTCTTGTAGAAGCAGGCTTTGCAGCGGGTGCTGCCATATTTAAAAAATAAAACTCGCCATTCCCGCTTCCCTTATTTTGTCTTTTAGTCACTCAGCAATGTTTCTGACAAAAGGGGAATAGTTGCTGTTTTCTGAGTCGGAATCCATTTATCTAACAGTTATATATAGCTAGTATTTTACTTTGAAGTAGTATTTGTTTTAGCTCCATACATCAAGTAGCTTCATGCATTGTCTGGAACGATTTCCATTAAAAAAATAGTTGGACATGAATGAACGTAGAACATTTACTATTAAAATTAAACAGAACTATTTCGATTGATCCATTCTTTCTTTGTCTAAAACGCATGAAGACTAAGCATCATATTGACATTTTTTATGAAATAAAAATTAATTCATTTTTTCTTGTGAAACAATGAAGTCAATTTTGAAATTTAAATAATTTTTCATTTAGAAAATGAATTGTTTACTACTTAAATACAGAGGTTCACAGAAAATGGCTCATATAGTTTCTGGTCCATGGGGTTAAGAAGTTGAGGCACCCGTAATTTACGAGGAGTGGGAAGTTTTTTTTGCCCAGAATGCATCCTTCAGGAACGACGGCTTTGCCCGTCAGCTACCACTTTTATAGACCTATTGGTGAGAAAGTATTTGATGTTTGAGATATTCCATAGCTAACAAGCTAGTAGAGCAAACCTTTGTGCCAAACCCTATCGAAGGTATTTGATATATCCAGCGCTATCGATCTAGAGAAGAAGCCCATGTCGATAGATTCACTGGGTCTGTTCAATATCACAGCCAGCACGTCAGCTGCAGATCTTGCAGGACGAAATCAATAGTGCACAAAGAAGATTGTTTGCGCTGAGATGTTGACAATTTATTTATTTATTACAGATTCATTCTGATTAATTTACTCATAACGCACAGGGGACTGGGATGTAGAGGACCGGTCTGCAGTATTTTTAAATACCGGACAGACCAACGTAGTCTTGTAGGTGCAGATTTCATAACAATAGCGATCTTGGGGGTCGTGTTTTGATATCGTTTGAGTAACCTGTAATCATGAAGTTATCTATAGAAACTGACAGACCAATGTCAGTTTCGCATAGAAACTACAGGTCAGATTTTATCTCTTGTGAATAGATTTTAACCTCTTGAAAGTTTGAAGGTAGATTCCTAATGTTTGAAAAGGAGACCTAATAGAAGGCATCTACGTTAGAAGTTGGGGGTTTGTGGTATACGCTTTTTTTGTTTTATCACTTATCATCTTGGGATTGGAATATTTTTGGAAGAGGTCAACAGGGGAGTTAAAGAGCAGAACGCAGAGAGAATGAGTAAGAATTATTATTTTTAAACCATTGAAGAAAGAAATCCGTAGCAGTTCTCACTAATATGGCATCGAAAGTACCCTTCAGAAACTACTGCATAGTCCAGGCTCCATTCACTACATAGCAATACAGCAGCTCCGGTATTTTGCACCTGCTGATATCAGGACCTTGGGAGTTACTCAAAGGTTCGAGTCATTGAACTATCAGGCAGATAACGTCAGTCCAAGTAAACCGTTTTTCCCAGCACCCTTATTAGTGACATGAAAAAAAGATGAATAGAGAAAATCACTAATGTCATCTCCAAATACCGCTAACACGTAAAAACTGCAGACCCATGAAACACCATTTTCTTCCTTTGTCAGAAACATCGTTAATTGGAAAAGAGAACTGAGAGAAAAAAAGCTAGAGTTACAAGGTTGCTGAAAATGCACCCACAGTGCATTTTTTACTCTCAATTCATAAGGGCGAACATAAAATTGGTGATGTTGTGCGAGGAAAAAAATGTATTTGAAATAGTACATAAATGGACTCATTAGTTAGAATGTTGGAAACTTCATTCTTGTAATTCAAATAAATCAACCTTGTTTCCTATCGCCGTGAAACTTCGATTAATCAAGAATATTTAATTTTCGTACAGTATCATTATAAACAGTACGAATACGGTAGATTAAGAGCCATAAACGTTTTGGGAGCAACAGTTTATCACCTTGCATAACACCCTCGTCCTTCCCTACCGCTCCACTTGATGTCGACATTTTTTATCTGGCCTATATTTGGTTCCCAAATACATCTCATTCGGCATTCATTCCTAATCCTCCTTATCCCACACTGTGTCCTTATCGTTGAGCTCCTTAATCCGCGCCACATCTGGTGACGTTATTAAACAAATACATAATTAGCGAAAGGCAGCGTGCCCGACCACCCAAACATTACTGACCGATATGTGTTTTGAAAGGAAACTGATTTTTATCGTGCGGCAAAATCAACAACTCACACAATTTGCCATCATCATGTAGAAATCTATAATATATATATATATATATATATATATATATATATATATATATATATATATATGTATATATATATACAGTGATCAACTGATATATTTTCACCGTATCATTGCTCGTCAGTGTGACTAAACGTGGCGAGGATCTCACGCTAAGATTCGACACCTGACTGTTTATTCAGCAGTCATACTTTGTACTCTTACACTATTACGTTCGTTACAATGTAAGCAAAATTATAATGCTATATTCGCATTACCTACTGTCCAGAAAACTCAATTCTTTTTAAGAAGATTGTAGTCACTTAATTTAATGACGATTTTTTGTACAAATATTTGCTCAAGATTCTAATAGTTATTAAAATATTTTTCCACTAATCAGTGAGCTGGTATTTCTTCTATCTGATCAATGAAAACATAACCGTTGACTATACTCGAAAAAGTAAATTTTCGAGCGTGACTATCAGTGAGTCGAAATATACCACGCTGCTCGCAGTATGATTACTGATTGACGTCGTTTTAAATTTAATTTTCGCTGATGACGACCGCTAGCTTGCAATGAAATTTGAGTGATAACAATTCCAATACTTTCCGTGCCCTTCTAGTTAAGACCCTTCCCGATCATTTTTTGGTACCAATCGATGCTGGCGCCACCGCGTTGTTCATGGTGTAGGGTTATTTATTTATAGGATTTTTGTTATACATTCATAGGTAACATGAATGCGAACAAATACATAGAAGACATTGCCCAGGATGCGTCAAAGAAAGAGGGCTCCCTCTAGCGTGCTAGAAAACTTCTTACACCGTACAGTACCGTTTATCTCTACAACGCCACCATCCGCTCATGCATGGAGTATTATTGTCACATTTGGGCTGGTGCACCATTCGACAGTCTCTCCCTCTTAGACAAGGCCCAAAACAGAGTATCTAATCTAATAGGTCCCTCACTATCCACCAAGCCTCTGTCCTATCGTCGCAGTGTTGCATCTTTGTGCTTGTTTTACAAGTTATTCAATGGAATGTACTCCGATGAACTTTCTGCCCTGGCACCACCTCGACGTAAATACACTCGACCAACCCGAGACCCCATCCATACACTGTGGAGGCTCCTAGATGTCGGAGTTCCTTCGATTCCAATAGCTTCTTTCCTTGAGCTGCCGGCCTTTAGAACTCCCTCCCTGCTTCCTGTTTCCCCGACTGTACCGACATGCAGACATTTAAAACTAAGGTGAACAAGCATCTCGCTGCACAGCTCCCGATTTAGGTTAACTTCCTAAATTTTCACCGTAATTCTCAATAGCCCCATTTACATCTACAGTGGTAACTTGCCTTGTTTGGGGTGAACTACATTAAAACAAATATATCATTGCAGTTTCAGTTTCCTTCAGTTCGCTTCAGTATGGTCTAACTATATTTCTAGTTGTGTTTCTATAGTGTTAGTTTATTTCAACTTATTCGTGGTTGATTGATGCCACCAGGCTTTGCCAGTTGGTCCTAACATCTTATGAATTTTCTTAATATTTCGGCTGTTTTCATCAGTGTCATGGTTTGTATGGTGCCAATCCTCTTTTTAATTCCAATTGTTTCGGGTCTTTTTCCTGGGTTTTCGGAAATGTTCCTAGTGCTCCTACAACTATTGATATTACGGTAGTTTTCTTAATGTTCAATATTCCTTTCAGCTCTGTTGCAAGTTCCACGTATTAATGTAGTTTTTCTGCCTCATTGATTTCCACCCTGTGATCTATTTAGATGGCGAAATCTACTATTTGACAGGTCTTTATCTTCTTGATGATTATTACTTTGTCAAGTCTTCTTTCGTGTATTCGTTTTTTGCGATTGTATTTGTTTTGTCTTAGAGGATTTTTAGTATTATTCTTCATGCTAGATTTGTGCAATTCTGCTAAATACTTATGCGTCGCCAGTGTTTCTAGTAGTAGTAGTAGTAGTTGTAGTAGTACTAGTAATATAATTTTGGTACCCTATTACGCAGCTGGCATGTCGAGGATGCTTCATGCCAAATCTGATGAAATTCTGCCTAATAGCTTGGGAGCCTATAAGTTTTAATTTCTTTAGTATTAGCTGTGGCATTATTAGTAGCACTTGTAATAATAACATTTTACTCATAGCTCTACTATAAACATATTAACCCTAAAAGATGCCCATGCCAAAATTGGTGCAAACATGTAGAGTAGTTTTGGAGCATATAAGTGGCGAACGAGTAGACAGACACAGTAAAACTCAATTGTAATATAAATTACTAGAAGGGCTATCCGGCATCACCTGGGTGAAGGTATAGTTGTATCTATAAATAAATCACTAACCTCATAGATATTTTGAAGTAAATAAAGTTGAAGTTAGTATTAGTATTAGATTTCGGAGTGGAAATAATAATAAAACCTTACACAAAAATACAAAGTTTAAATAATGAAACATTGTTTTGCAACACGTGTTATTCACAATAAGAAATTTAAAGCAGAGAACAGTCGTATGCTAATTTATAAATATGAATTGAATACATTTATCAATGTTATATACCATTGGTAGCGCTGAATCATTTTTATAATCAATTGTTGTTCGAAATTAGCACATTCTCCCCCTTTCTCGCGCCTAATTGTTATTGTTTTTCTTCTTTTTCCTTAGCTATCTCCAATTTACTCTGCTAAATGGGGGAAAAACAGAAAACAACAAACATCACTCATTTCTATCTTCCATCTCATAATTGCTCACTTCCCCAAGCCACGCCCACCTATCTTTATAGATTACTAATTACAGAAGACTACCTTGTTCATAACACTTTCTTCCTTGAGGTAAAGTAAGTTCGACTCTATGCTCTTTTCATTAATTTAAACCACATTAACTCTGAACAAAATAGGATTCGGCAGTTTGAAAATGTCAGAAAACGAAATGACCAAAGTCTTCGTTAAATTAGGTGTCCCGGTCTAATTTTGTTAACGAATTATAACGTCGGTATAAACGTATTCACCACATACAAACAATATAAGTAGGGAAATATATAATTCCTACGAAATGTCCGTTTTCAATATCAAGCGCTTTGTGTGTCCATAAGTTTAAAACACACGCACAATCAGACAAGCACACAGACAGACAGACGGACAGATGGACAAATCTAATCAACTTTATTAAGTAGATTATTATTATCAAATGACAACAACTATTTACGCTCCAATAAGATGGAATATTGCTTGTTGGAACGAAATAATTAGTAATGGAAGACTATCATTCTCGAGCTAAAACTCATCCTGTGGACTCGGTGAGATTGCGTATCTCGGCGTTCGTCTGTGAAGCAATTGAAGCAAACAAATGAAACAAATAAAGGAAAAAATAAATAATTACCTCGTGCGTGTCAATTCGATCCAATAATCTCGTAAGATATACGCTTTTACTCTCTTTTATTTTTGTGTTTTTCGCAACGATTTCATTCACTGGCGATGGAATGTTTATTGTCGCTTTCGAAGACACTTGTTAAAACCTCTCTACTCTACGTACAGAAATCTGACAGCAGAAAAAAGAAACACAACTGATTTGTATCGCTTTCACCAGAAAACACACACACACAGACAGACACACACACACTGTAAACCAATGACGTCAATTGTTTGTAGTTATACACTATTCAAAACAGTCAGTCAATAATTACAAAGAAAACCATGCTTTATTATTTTATTATTTTAGTTTTCGCACCGGCAGAAGGCGGTTGAAGGTATTTACCGGAGTGTGAGTAAAAAAAAAAGGTTTGGTCCGTTTGTGACGTGAAAATAATGATTTTAGTTCTTTTTTGGAAAGAACTATAGCCGTTAGAATTTAATATGTGTACTGCGTCTATGAAATGTAATGCATGTTTTATTTTGTTTTCTTTTCAAACGAAAACATAGTCGTTAGAGTTCAAAAAATGTGATGCAACATATAACGTGGTTCTTTCTTTTGAACAAAAATAGCCGTTATAATTTGAAGTGTGTAATATGTGTATGAAATGAAATGGATATATCTATTAATTTATTTTTATTTTGTTTTTGTTTTTTATTTATTTCCCTATCGATATTTTCGATATTATGTGTAAAGTTAAGTTGGCAGTGTGTGTAAAATAACTAGCCTTGAGCTAAAGTTTTATTCGGATAGATTAAGGTTGCTTATAAAAGGATATAAATTGTAGAAGCCATTACATTGTTTAATTGTGTTAGAGTTTATTATGAGTGCTGATTCAAGAAGTCTTCGCCGGAATTACCATGCATGTTATATTTCGTTATTGTGTGAATACAAATAACTATATACATTTGTATTCACACGATAATAAAAAAATAGAAAACAGGCATGATAATCGTTTTTTGTCTACGTTCTATCCGAATCTGTAGTCCACAATACTTAAGCCGAATAATTCACATTCATCACAGATTCACTGAAAGCATTGCAATACCCCACATATTTCATATTAAATGCTAAAAAGCCGTACAAATATTCTCCGAAAGCAATAAGCCAACATCTCATATATCAGACACTTCTCTCTTAAACAGAATCTTCTCTTACCTACACATGCCAATTATACAATAATTTGCAACACTCTAAATAAACTAGAATTCCGAAAATACAAACTACATCACAAACTCTGAAACAAATATTAAAAATAACAAAACATAAAAAACACATCTAATGCAGGTATATATACTATCCCATGCAATAATTTTAATCAGATTTACGCAGGGGAAACTGAACGGGAACAAAAGAAAATACCTGGTGAACATAAAAGATATATAAAAAATAACAATTCTCTGAACGCACGTTTCTCTCTGTATTAGAACACGATCATTCTTTTAACTTTGAACATACTAGACTCGTTAAATTCATTTTAAATAAATCTCGGCGAATACTTCTTGAATCAGCACCCAATCATTCTTTTCACGTCACAAACGGACTAAACTTATCCAAATATTTGTACTTGTGTGTTATTTCTTCAAATCAATCATACCGAGGATGTCTTGAAATAAACATGAAACGTTGATGAATACATAAATAATATTTTTGGTTTTCCTTTCATAATTTTCCATAACATAGGAATATTATTTCCATTTTGTTATCATTCATATATATATATATATATATATATATATATATATATATATATATATATATATATATATATATATGTGTGTGTGTGTGTGTGTGTATATATATATATACACATTGATTTCAGTATCAAACTACAGCATATTACGTCATGATTGTAAATGATGTACTACATTATGTCTTGATGACTGAAATTTTGAAATAATCTTAAGTGTAACAAGACATTAAAAAAATTGTCACGTAAGTAGAGATGTTCAGTTACATGCACCGAATCTCCATTACAATAGAATGCCGTTAATTTGTAGGATTAAATTCATAATTTTTACGTATAAGTTTTAATGTTTTGTGTTTTTTCATAATAAATGATGTATCTGAAGTATTTATTTGAGTGTGTGTAATTATGAGTGACATTTTCATTGTCATTTCGTCAATGTTATAATTATGAAGTATTTGGTTACAATAATATACATTAATATAATTATCATAAGTGTTATTATTAGAGTGCATTTTGCTTTAAAAAAGGTTAATTTTGTACATCAACAGCAACATTTGGAAATTATCAATGAGGTTTTTATGTTATCAAGTTATTTGAAAAAAATATTTCAGAAGATTAAATTAATTTAGCTCTCAAAGTTAATGCATATACACATAATTAATTGTTTCATTTAATAATATTATGCGCTACGCAAACGTATGTGTCTACAATAAGTAGCGTTATTATTATTATTATTATTATTATTATTATTATTATTATTATTATTATTATTATTATTATTATTATTATTATTATTATTATTGCCATTTCTACTCACTAAGAGTTATCACACAAGTCATCGTCAGTGATTGCTCACCGACAACAACCAGTGGTGTTAACTGGAGTTTGAGTGACAACAAGACTCCCTAGATTTCCAGTACTCCCCACCTCTTTTTGATTACGATCGCAAATGATCTTGCGGTATCGCAACAGCAGCTTACCATTGATTTCTGGCTGGCGACCACCATTGATCTTCACTGGAATTTGGGTGCCAATAAGCCTCTTCAAGGTCCCACATCTCTTCGCACTCTTCCAGTGGAGGTCTGGTTATGCTATTCCTCCACAGTCTTCCCATCCTCCTTGAACCTCTACAAATATTCTGTGTGGTGTCAGCCGAGGCCGGTGCACTTTTTATTTGGGGGAGAGGGTATTAGCTTATGATATTTCTTGCAGTTTCAGTTCTTTGGTTCGTGCGGTGGTGTCTTTTTATGTGATTTTATTTTCTTCCCATTGTAACTTCCAGGTGACTGCTAACCATTCGTAGCTTATGCGGGTTGGTTTCCGCATTGGAAGATCTTCCTTAAGATTGCAGCTGTTTTTATCATTGCCGTCTTTTGTATGGTCTAAGTGACCCATTTAATTCCAATTTCTCCCAGTATTTTCTCAATTTTTTTTGTGACTGTTTCTACTGCTCATACGATTATTAATATTATATTTAGTTTCTTCATACTCCATATCCCTGTCAGTTTTCTGGCAAGTTCTGTGTATTTGCTTTGTTTTTCCATCTCTTTGATTTTCACTCTGTGGTTGCTGGAACGGCAAAGTCTTCAATTTAGCAGGATTGTTCGTCATTTCCGATTATTATGACACCTGGTCTCCTTGCTTGTAAGAATTTATCTGTTTCTACATCCATATCCCAGATGCATTTTGTGTTTTTCGTTTTCCAGTACTGTCTCCGGTTTATGTTTGCACCATTTGTCTGCGTGTTCGAAATGCAATCGTTTGCATCTCTATAATAATAATAATAATAATAATAATAATAATAATAATAATAATAATAATAATTATTATTATTATTGTCATTATTATTTGTACTCACTAGGAGTTCTCACACATGTCATCATCAGAGATTATTCACTGATACTGATCGGTGGTGTTTCCTGGAGTATGGGTTACAACAAGCTTCTCAAGATCTCTAGTACCGTCCACCTCTTTCAAAAACATTTGCAAATGACGTTGTGTTATTGCAACAGCCTCTTACCATTGATTTCTGGCTGGCGACCACCATTAGTCTTCACTGGAATTTTGGGTGGCAATAAGCCTCAAGGTCCCAGTACTCTTCGCACTCATCCAGTGAAGATCTGGTTAGTGCTCTCTCTCCTCGGTCCTACTATCGTCCTGTACCCTTCAAGACTATTTTGTGCGGTATCAGCCGAGGCTGATGCCTTTTTTTTTGGGGGGGGGGGGGTAGTTTATAAGATTTCTTGCAGCTTCAGTTTTTTTTATTTTTTTAAATTTTTTTTTTATTATTATTATTATTATTATTATTATTATTATTATTATTATTATTATTATTATTATTATTATTATTATTATTCTTCTTCTTCTTCTTCTTCTTCTTCTTCTTCTTATTATTATTATTATTAAATGTTTGTTTTCCTAACACATTTGCGCCCATTCGGCGGGGCCACAAATTCGCCGACTGCAACTCCGTGCAAAGGGGTACCCCCCATCCCCATTTCCAGCGAACACGGAGACACGAGTAGGCCGTTAGTGGCGAACCGTGCTATCTTAGAAAGGGGTCATGGTGGCCGAGCGGTCACTTACCTGCTTGCATAAATGATCCCGTGACTTGCAACACTCCTCTTCATTACTTATTTCAGCTAGACGGGAGTTCGCAGAGGCGCGATCCGATCAATCGGATGGTCACGTCATGCCCTTGTATCTATAAGTTAATTCCTGATAGTATTATTCAATCTAATTCTTCTAAAGATCAAAAACCTTACATCTCCTTTTTAACCCTCGCCGCAAAAAAAACAACAAACTAATAGAGAGTCAATCGCATTGAAAACAAAGAAGAATACCACTGCTGAGTTTCTATACCTTCAATTTATGGGTATCGGAAATGCAGAGGTTTATTTGTTCATTCTCAATGCGATTATGAAGGTCAAAATATCCCCGTCAATTAAGGCGTTTGGGTTATCCTTCCCCGGTAAATTCTCAACTTTAGTTGGACTTCGTGATAGGTGGTGAAGCTCAGGATCATTGAAAATCAAACCAAACCAAATGACAAATACAAATAAAAAACCAAAGCGACATTTTTCAGAGTCAGATTCTACTGACAATGAAGCAAATAATGACTTTTCAAGATTTATTGTAATTGAATATTTGGAGGATATACCACTCGCTACTGTCACGTTTTCTTGATTGAACAGGTGGTAAGCAGCCGGATAATACCCTAGAGTGTAAAAAAAAACGATAACCTTCTGGTGGAAGTTACTGAAATCCAACAAACACATCTATTAAAATTAAAAGATTTCTAAAAACTCAAATGTAAGGCTTATGCCAATGAGAAATTGAATACGTCCAGAATAGTCGTCCGAAATCAGGACCTTTGTCTGGCGACAAAGGAGATCGAGATTGCACTACGTAAGCAGGAGATCACTTATCACAGAAGAATATCGATAAGAAAAGATGCAGAAACAATAATAAGCACATATATACTGGCATTTAATTGAGTAACGAAGTAAAGATTGTCTGCACTTCCGAAAGAGTTGAATCCTACATATCAAATTCCTTAAGGTGTTTTAAATGCCAGAAGTTTAACCATCATAAGTATGTATGCAAAGAACAGCAGGTATCCGGTAAATGTGGCGAATAAGATCCGCCCCACATTGAGGACAAGTGCAAAAGAGATAAAATATGCTCAAATTGTCATGGGGATCACCTCGCATTGTCAAGATCATCTGATTATATTAAAATGGAAAAGAAGATTATGGCAATAAAACACACAAGAAATATCGCATTCCCTGGGGTTAGAAGAATTGTGGAGGCTTATATAAAGTCTCAGTCCTATGTCACTGCAGTTTAGGCAACCACTGAAAAGCAAACTCTCCCAGTTGAGAAGGAAACTAAGGACACTGAACTGGTAAAACAGGTAATGTAACTTAGTCAGGACCGGTGGCTGGGATTTTATAAATGCTTGCGGGATATTTGGTGTGGAGCTCGGAGGGAGCTGCAGGGCACACTAAACCAGCCAGAAACAAAAGTGATAATAAAGCCGACAACACCCATTGACAATTCAGACAGGAAACAACAAACATCTTCGGTCCGTCTACCGTGACAGGTAGGAGATGCCCTGGAGCCTAGAATGAAAGAACAATTAACTAAAAAAAAGAACCGAGAAAAAAGCCATCTATTTCTATTGAATAGACAAATACATTTAGAATAGATGGAAGTAGAACACGCTAAATCACAAGTGCCAGAGTAAATAAAATAAATAAATACATAAATAAACCATGCTAAATAAAATCATCAGGTGGAATGTGAGAGATGTTAGAGCACATTTTGAGGAGTTTGTTTCCCCCCTATGAGAATGTGTCCAGCAGTCGTTTGCTTGCATGAAACATCCCTCGAGGAAAATAGCGATATTTAGATCAAGAACTACACCTCATACAACTATATGAATGAAGATACTGATAAAGCCTCTGATGGAACATCTATTGTTGGGAATAATAAAACTCTGCAAAGCCAGATACTACTTGACATGGGCATGCAGGCGGTTGCAGTATTGGTAATATTGCACACTACCATGACAATCTGCTCCATATATCTGCCACCAGGTTAGATCATAGTTTAATCTAAGCTGAAAAACCTAATGGACCCCCAAAGCCATTCATGCTGTTCAGTTACTTTAATAGTCATAATGAAATGTGGGGCAGTAAAAGCCTACATGAAAAAGGACAGATTGTTTGAAAAATTATAGACGAAAATAACTTCAGCCTCTACAACAATAACACCAACACATATCTGCACCCAGCAAGGGGAACCTATTCAGCACTGGATTTATCCGTGTTTGATCGAACAATATTCATGGACTATACATGGAAGTTGGATGTTGAGATATGTGGTAGTGATCAATTTCCCATTATTATAGAAAGCGTAGGTCTTCAACTCGAGGAAAGTATAACACGATGGAATTTGCAGAAAGCCAATTGGGAAAGATTCCAAGTGCAATGTAACAAGAAAAACTGACAGCTAATGCCAATGTCAATGGAGAAGATCATTCAAACTACTTTACAGAGACACTGGCAGGAATAGCTGAAGAGTGTGTACCAAAGTCATCTACAAACCAAACCAAGCACACACTATGGTTTGATAAAGAATACCTAAAGGCTATCTGTGACACCGTTGTGCTCTGAAAAAAATCAATTTGAACCCTACTAGGTAGAATTTGGGCTCTGTTTAAAATCAACAGCTCGACAAACGACGAAGGAGTCTAAAATAAATTCATAGAAAGGATATATATCTAAATTAAACCGAACACAAATTCTAAGGCAGTATGGAAAATGATGGGAAACATAGCTGGAAAGAATGACAGCATGTCAATAAAAAATTTCATCACAAACAATACAACGATCATAGACAGGGAATATATTTCTAATGCCTTAGCAGACAGTTTTTCTAAAAATTATGGCTCCAAGCGTCAAAGTTAATTTAAAAAAAAATCAAACAAACTTAAGAAAAGACAAACTGAATTTCAGTTCTAAAAATAGCGTAAGTTTTAATCTGCACTTTACAAGATTGGAGCTCAATGAATCACTTGCAAAAACCCACAATACAGTCCTGATGATATATCCTATGCATTTCTAAATCCATTTCAGCAGGTATCCTACAGATATCTTTTAAGATCTATAAATATGGATTAGCGGAAAAATTCCAATCTCTAGAGGCAAGCAGTAGTAATCTGATGTCAGACCTACAGTTTAGTTTCAGGAAAAAAAAGAAGTTCTGACCATTTGATCAGATTAGAGACTTTTATTAGAGAAGCATTCATTAAAAAGGAGCACCAGGTTTCAATCTTTTATGATCCGGAGAAGACCCACGATACCACCTGGAAGTACAGTATTATGAAATACCTTCGAAACATATGATTAAAAAGCAGAATACTCTTTTTTATCCAACATTTCTTAGAAAACAGAAGTTTTAAAGTGAGAGTCTGAACTACAATTTCCGACGTAAAAGAGCAATGGAATACCCGAAAGAATTATCTGATCAGTGACATACTTTAATGTCAAAATAATTACCATTGTTAAAAATCTTGACACTGCAGTGAATGTCTCACTGTACGTAGACTACTTTTCAATTTGCTGCCGAGCAAAACATATGCATCTGGTAGAAAGCAAATTACAACTAGCAAATAGACTGATGAAAACGGTTTAAGATTCTCTGAAACGAAGACAAAGTGTGTCCATTTTTGATATTTGCACAAAATGCATAATGATCTATGTCTAAACCTAAATGGAAAATAGCTAAAAATTGCAGACGAATATAAGTTCATTGGAATTTTCTTTGATACAACATTTTCTTTTATCCTTCATATAATGTATCTCCGACAAAAATACAACAAGGCAGTTAACCTACTCCAAGTTATAGCTCACACTTATCGGGGATCTGATAAATCCCTACACAAGCTTAGCGAACAATTGCGAGATCGAAACTTGATTATGATAGTTTCATCTATAGTGTAGCAAGCCCATCATACTTGAATCAATTAGAAACTATTCATCACCAGTGATTGAGACATGCATTGGGGGCTTTTCGCACATCTCCAGTGGAGAGCTTATATATTGAAGCGAATGAAGGTTCTTTACATTTAAGAAGAAAAAAATAGCACTTCAATATATGACAATGTTGTCATCATGTCAAATAAATCCTGCCGATGGTATGTGTTTAATACACAATATAAAACTCTGTTTGAGAGAAAGATCAGTGCCATTAAGCCTGTTACTTACCGTATCCAGGAACTTAGAAACAAACTGGAATTGAACTCTAGTCCCATACGCCAATAAAAAAGTTTACCATTGGAATTAAAACAACCATTTTTTACTTTGATTTGACAATAACTTCAATAAACAAAACCAATCATATTTCAGGATAAATTTGAAAATATATAAAAAACATCATTCCAACTATAAGTATATTAACACAGATGGATCTAAACAATCAGATAGAGCCGGATGCGCTGCTATCCTACATACTACAAAAATGCAGTATAGACTACCTGAAAGAGCGTCACATTTCAGTGCATAAGCTGCAGTCAGGTATATGGCTGCAGCTTTGTCTCTAAATAAAATAGAAGATATTAGGACTGATAAATTCATCATTTTTACGACTTCCACAGCACTGAAGAACAAAAATAGGGATAATCCTTTAATCAGAAAAAAATTAAACAAGATCACTTATCTATAACAAAAAGCAGAGTAAAATGAAATTATGTTGGATACCGAATTATATCGGCATTCGTAGATATGAAAAAGCTGATAGAGCAGCAAAAGAATCGCTGAACATTATACCTTCCAATACTACGATTCCATACACTGATATTAGACCTTCTATAAACAGTATAATAAAAGAAAAGTGATAATAATCTTGGGAGGAATACCAAAGTAATAAATTACACAAGATTTAGCCAACTAATGATGAGTGGTCACTAGGCTACAGAAAAGCAAGAGAAGAGGTTGTAGTAGCCAGACTTCGTATCGGACATACACATGTTACTCATAAACATTCATTGGAAGGTGAAGAGTCACCAATGTGTATATCATGCCACTAATCTTATACACTCAACATATATTAATAGACTGTCAGGATCTGTAACAAAGGCTAAGGAAATACTACAACTCCAAAAATCTAAATGACATGAATAGACTTCATCAAATAAATGAATCCGTTTCTATGAATTACTGGCAAAAATCGGTGTCCGGTCAAGGGCGAATTAAAGCAGATGTAGATTAGTGCTAATTTTTTCTCTTACTCTTTGTATTTTCTTCATTTAATTTATGTATCAGTTATTTATGTATTATTGTAACCATATTTATTTATTAAAAAAAACAAACTAATAGATAAAACAAAGCTTTCCACGGTTTCAATTTACCCCCTCTCTACCTATTATGAGAAAGGAAGCTATCTTTAATTTTATTTTTTATTTTTTTCGGAAGAGAACACTATTTATATATATATATATATATATATATATATATATATATATATATATATATATATATATATATATATATATATATACATACATATATACAGGGTGGGCCAAAATAAGGGTCCTATCTTTAAATTTGAATAACTTGAATTTGAATAACTTCCACAAAATAAAAGTTAAACTCACCAAACTTTATGTGTGTGTAGACTGACCCTTCCGAGATCTTTTGAAATAAACAAAACAAATTTTAGTCGAAAAACACTTCTTAAAACTTACAAAAACTAAAGTATTGTTTTTTACACTGTTTTAAGTTTTTTAAGCAAAAATAATGTTTTCTAAATGAGGGTACTTTCCTTAGGGCCAATACGGCTCATGCTTGCTTCGGAAGGGGTCCTTTACTTATTCTAAAAAAAAAAAAATCAATAAATAAAAAAGTTATGAATTTTAAAAAATAGGACCCTTATTTTTGCCCACCCTGTATAAAGATAATCTTTATTTTAAATACCTACGGGGCTCTGAAATACCTGACTAGTCCACGGGCGCAGGGTTAATATATCGGTATGCTGGACCCGTCGACGTTGTAAGGTCATCTATATAAGAGTAAGAAAACTCTAATAAAAAACTGTGTTACTGACTACATACGTCTCGGCAGCAAACGGTTACGAGAGGGAGGTCTCCTTAGTCCTGATCGACAACCTTCCTAGAGCTGGAGTCTCGAACAAAATATGTGGTTTGCAAACCTAAAATTGTTTAAGGATTAGATGGGCTCTGCCTCTCGCCCGGCCTTTGCACTCCTTTGTCTATTAGCCAGTCGGAGAGGTACTAGCGCTCAGACACCTCAAAGACACCCACTGCTTTGTCTTGTTTCCTGGCTAGGAAAATGAACGTCGTCTCTCTTTCTTTCTATCTGGGCAACATAGGAAAACATTTTTGTCACTAAGACACATAACTAGTCTGGGTCGCTTTTGTTCCGACAGGTTGAGGGTACAGGTTAGACAGCTTCTCTGGCTGCTGTTTAGACTCTTGGGTAGCGCTAAGAAAGACGGCTCCATAAATAGTTGTATAATATCGTAGGTAACTGTACGTGCAATGTCGCGTATGGAATGGACACCTACAGTTATCCTATGTTGGCTTTCTCTGAGGCTACAACCCCATGGATCAAGTCTTGACTAATGGTCTGGTTGTTTGAGCTTTTTGGCACCAATCAATAACTCATTTTGCACGCCCCACTCTAAAACCAAAATGGCAATACAAAGTAAAAGAAACAAACCTAAACCAGACACCCACCGAAAAACATATTTGCCTCTGCCCTTGAGGCTAACATTCACAAATATCCGAGGGCTTAGAACCAACATCAATGACGTAGAAACCTTTCTCCCTGTAAACTAACCCGATATACTAGCACAAAGTGAAACAAACCCACAACTCTCAATTTCCTCACACCTTTTGACATGACTGAATACCCTCCTACTCTACCGAAAAGACTCTGACATACATATGCACGGACTAGGAGTTTATGTTCGGAACACCCTCCCATTGACTAGAGAACATAGGCTACAATCAGATAATCAAACCTACATGTCCTTTAGATTAACCTTGCAGCACAGCGTTAGTTCCTTATAATTCTTATACAGTTCTCCTTCGACCTAGAACTGTACCCTGCTTAACTGTGTCTTTGAAAGCATAGATACACCACTCTAACTTGACTCGAGTTGCCAAATATATGTATGTTGGGATTTTAATGCACATACCCCGTGACTGGCTTGGATTATCCAGCTATACAGACGCAGGTGGTAACTCCACGTATAGTCTCTCCATAGCGCATTCCCTCTCACAGACTGTAACTTTCCCGACCCCCCTCCATGATTGTCTGGACTGGCAAGCCTCGCTTATCAACCTGTTATTGACGTCACTACCCGAGACTTGTGTAACAAATGCTCATAGACCGTTTGGGAACGTTGATCACCTTGTGATAATAATTGATAGTACCCTAAAATCGTGTCCTTAAGCTGATGAGCCGTTGATCAAAAGGACGAGATACTACAAGCAGGCTGATTTTGATTCAGTCAGAAATCACATCAGAGACAGTGAAACTTTTTCTCTTTCTGCTGATCAGTGCGCAAATGAGGTAACAAAATGGGTCAAAGCAGGCATTGAAGGTTATGTCCGCATGCGAAAATTCTACAGCAAGGCCCACTCTCCACAATGGTTCACCTCGAACTGTGCAGCTGATATTGCTCAGACAATTCAGCAACCATAAGTCAACTACGAATAAACATAAATTTATAGCGTTAAGAAAAATATGTAAGACGGTGATAGATGAAGAAAATATAAGGTATATAGAGATGACTGGCAAATTATTCAGTCGCAGAATCAAGGTACTCGTGATTTCTGAAAAATCTTCAATAGTGTAGTGAATAATGGGCAATCCACAATTCTCCCGCTATCCAACCACAATGAAGTCGTTTCTACGGAAACTGATGAGGCTGAACTTCTTGCCCAGCGTTTCGACGTCTACTTTACTTTATATTCCGCATACCACTCCCCCCCCCCAAATTTCCCATTGCGGACTGAAGCCACACTTGATGACCTGGACATTACCCTATCTTATGTCCGGAACATCATAAAAATACTTGACACCTCAAAACATGTGGACCTGATCTTATACCCGTAACAGTAGTAAATAAATGCTCTGCTGAACTGGCCCCTGTCCTCTCCAACCTCTACAACAAATGCTTTGCCAAATCTTGCTTATCTGATAGCTGGAAAATTGTCTCTGTGGTACCAGTCTTCACGAATTCGTGAGATAGAACTGACCCTCAGAATTATCGCTCCATCAGTCTACCCCCGTTCCTCGGGAAAATCTTCAAAGCTCTAATCAATCTAGCGTTAGTCCGGAAGCTCGTTAATGCTAAAACTCTTTCTGACAATCTGTATAGATTTAAGCAAGCACGGTCTACTGCAAATATACCAACGGTCACGTCTGAACGCATATACCATACACTTTACAAGGCAGATGAAGCTAGGACGGTAGCGCTTGATATGTCAAAAAACCTTTACAAGGTCTTATATCTCTACGAAGACACCATCTGCCCATGCATTGAGTATTGTTGTCACATCTCGGTTTGTAACCCATTTAGCAGTCTCTTCTTCTTACAAAAAGTCCAAAAAAGAATATCTAATCTAATAGGTCCCTCACTATTCACCAAGCTCTATTCCTTGCCCCATAGCCACAATGTTGCATCCTTGTGCTGGTTTTACAAGTGCTTCAATGGAATGTGCTCGGATGTGCTCGGATGAACTTGCTACTCTGGTGCCCCTCCGACGTAAATACACTCGACAATCCCGACAATCAGCTAGATCTCCAGATGCCGGACAGCTTTCGACTCCAATAGCTTCTTTCCTCGAGCTGTCAACCTATGGAACTCCTTCCATGCTCCCTGTTCCCCCAACTGTACCGACATGAAATTTAAAACTAAGGTGAACAAGCATCTCGCTGCATAGCTTCCAATTCAAGAAATATACCCTAAACTTTCATCCAAATTTTCAGTAGCCTCTTACGTCTACAATATGAAATAATGATCCTATTTAAGGATTCTATTTGGCAACTTTATCCAGCATTAAATACTCGGTAGATGGATGATATGCCGTAGACCACACATAACAAAACCAAACCAAACAACCTAAGGCATTTTTGTGTATATATTAATAACACAACATATATGCTAAAATATACCTTAGTTCTTGTATGTAGTTATTTTAAAAAATAATCTGGTTTAACTATTTTAATAAACCGTAATTCATAATTAACTGAAATGTTTTCCAGTTTTTAAATCTCTGTCTGCTAATATTACGCTATTCCTGTACAGTCATATTTAGTCGTTTGAGATGGTTAGACGTGTTTGTTTCACGGCAAATCAATCTTTTGCTGAGATATAATACATATCGTAAACTATTCAGTGAATACTATAATTGAAAGCAAGTTTCTGTAAAGAAATTGCAGATTCATGTCGTTCCCAAATGTGTGAATACGTAATTGACTACAATAGATCTGATTCCATAGTCCTCGATGGTATCCATTGGATCACTAATGTTTCCTAGTCAGACAGACGAACTAGAACAAATGACACAGACAAGCGTTACAAATATCACCTGATAACCAACTTTCGAAGCACCTGAGAAACGCTAAAACTTCTGCGGCGAAAATCTCAATTAAAATTGACTTTCTTATCTCCGATTCAGTCATGTTAGAATCGATTTTTGGCAAAGATCGAACCGTTACAGTAAGATTCAGTATTCAATCAAAGAACTCTCGAAGGCCCCGTCATGCACGGTGCAATTCTCGTGACATTTGTCTGGTATCCAGTTTTCTATTAGACACGACATTTGTTTCCAACGCGTTACCGAACGCTCAGCGAAGGCGCGAAAAATAAATTGGAAATACTGAATAGAAAGTCGAGAATACTAAGACGTACCGATATGACACGGTTGTCTGCGGGAAACATCTCGCATGGACAAGTAAAATGGCCACTGTAAAGAGTGAATGTGAACGGGTTGCCAATTTGCATTTATCTTTATCGATGGCGTATAGTGATTGAAAATACAAACATCGATCAATCAGTGCATAAAAAGCAGATTGAATATATAGGTGAATAATACAATTATATATATATATATATATATATATATATATTAAAATAAACATAGTTTGAGTATCCGACAATAATTTCAGAACCTTCTCGGCTCCTTCTCAGGGATATACTGATGAGCAAAGATTATATCCGCCAATACACAATCATAAAAAACAAAACAAAAGACAAAAAAATAAAGAGACAAATTACATTTTAAAATTTTCAGACGAGAAACCTTTTTGCATAATATGACACTTTGACATCTACCTATCGACGCATAAGAAATACGGTCAGCTCAAACTTTTGGCAGGACCGTCTAGACTACGCCGTCACTCTTTCCCCAACTACATGCACACACACCGAGACACACTCACACATAACCACGCTTATACGCACACATTTATATACTCACAAACACACATACACACTTATATATAGATGTAAAAATAAAAACATATATACATATATATTTACACACACATACACCCATATATATATATATATATATATATATATATATATATATATATATATATATATATATATATATATATATATATACACACACACATATATATTTATCTATTTTGCGTAATGTATTAAGAATTTAATTTTTGATTTTATCTTCTTACTAAACATTTTCCCAGTAAGCTGCCAAATAGAGTGTTATATACATTAAGGCAATCGCAATTTATTATTTAATTAAAATTCTTAACAAATATCAATCATATTTACCGACGAACTAAGTTGATCCAACCACAATATTATTTCCCTAATTAATTGAGAATTAGAAACCAGGTTTTTAATATCGACTAGTTATTATTTTTATCTAGTTCTTTATGATAATCTACTTAATACCTTATTATTTGTAATAATTTTGCATTTTTTATTTTATTTTATTTTAGATTAATTATATTCTCTCTTTCTGTGTCCAGCTATATTGATTTAGTCTAATGGACGTTTAATTGATATTGATTTAAGTTCACTAATTTTATCATTATGTTCACCCTTCAATAAACCTCTTCTTTCAATATAAATTCTAAACCTTGTAGGTATTAATTTATAGATCTCCTGGTTACTAATAGTTATCCCATCATGCGGAGTCATACCAATACAATCAGTTACATAACCTATTATGTATAATAATAAGCCACCAAAATATTCTGAAAACTATATCTATAATACTAACATTAATATCTATACTTTCCAAAATTTTAATTAATAGTGGTTTTGATTAGCCTATTTTTCTTTTCCTTAAGAAACATGTACTGTTGTTATTAATTATATATTAAATATCTCTACATCAAGTTATCTTATGATTAAATTAGTTAACTCAATCCTACTCATCATTGTTAATTATGATACATTAATTACGCGATTCTTTATCATTTGTAATAATTTAATGTTATTTTTAAAGAGATAGTGATTTTAATTTCATATCTTTGTTTTTATTTTTTATTTATTATTTATTTATTTATTTTATTTATTTATTTAAAAAAAATATTTTTATTTATTTATTTTTAAATTTATTTTTTTAATTTATTTATTTATTTATTTTTAAGTTATGTTTACATCGTTCTCACAATACTTATCTAAAGTGTACTTTTTGAAGTGCCTGCAATTGTAACCGACCTCGTCCCTCTGGTTTAGTAGATCATTCTTATTAGGAAACAAAACTATAGTCAGTTTTTCATTTAAACACAGAAACAGGTAGGGTTATTTAGTGTAGGTACTGGTGCTTTTTTTTAAATACTCCATTTCACTACAGGAACTATGCCATTTCTTTTTAGGGATAAAATATATCTAGATAATGAAGTGCCTTTTCTATCAGTATCTATGTTGTTAAATGATCATTTATGGCTTCAATACCTTTCCTTAAAATCAGTACTAGTACCTCCTATGTAGATTTTTTTCAAATTAGGATCATTCTCTGGGAAAACTGTACTTAGACATACTACATTTTTCATTAAACATTTTTCTTGTAACGGCCACTCATTTTAATTTCTAAAATTACATTCATTATCTTGTATGCTACTTACGTTGCTTTTATCATTATCCTTTAGTATTTGTCTATTGTGACCGTTGATTATTTTTTTCTGAATTATTAGTGCAACTATAACTAAGTTTAATTGTGTTTTTGTTAAAGATTTGATGCAATGGGTTATTAATTGGGAAATGCTTATTTAACAAGTTAAGAAACATATGTCCAATCTTTGATTTGACTAGTTGGTTAAACGGAGGTGTATACCAAATACTTTTTCGTTTTCTATTTGTCCTACTTTTATCTCTATTCCTATTATCTTGATATTCGATAGTCGTGATAATATAACCACTATTACTTAGAGCATTATTGTAAGCACTACTATTGTTATTGAAAATTTCTTCATTAGAAGAATTATTGCTAATTCTATGACCTATGGACAACGGTATGTGTTTAATAACGCTTGGTGGAAGGTTTGATTTTGGATTTACGTATATTGGATCATAGTTATCTTTCATATATGGTTTGTATACTCCTTGGTTAAGTATATATATATATATATATATATATATATATATATATATATACACACCTATATATATATATATATATATATATATATATATATATATATATATATATATAGAGAGAGAGAGAGAGAGAGAGAGAGATAGAGAGAGAGGGGGGGGATTAGTCGTTTAAGTAGAAGCATTGCTGAGTTTGAAATATTAAAATAATTGAAATTTTAAAGCCTTTTCAATACAAAGTATTTTATATTAATTTTAAATACTTTCGAAATAAACATATATCTTCGGAGATGACCAGAATTATTTCCTGCTTTTTATTTTCTGTTTTGTTGTTGTTACCCGCGTTAACATTAAAAAAGACCTCTTATTTCCAATTATTTTTCTATTTCAAACTGATCAATGCTTCTACGTTAATGAAATATCTCTTTATTTACCAGCATGTCACATGCTTTTCTCATTTAGAAACCTAGAATTTGAATTAATAACTGCCAAGGTCGCTACGCGGATAACGACATAAAAAAAAGATAAAAGATGCATGACACAATTCTGGTCATATTTGAAAATGTAATTTTATTCCCGGAAAATCTAAGATAGAAGTGATAAAAAAACTAAAATTTCATATATATATATATATATATATATATATATATATATATATATATATATATATATATATATATATATATATATATATATATATATATGTGTGTGTGTGTGTGTGTGTGTGTATGTGTGTATGTGTGTGTGTGTGTAAAGAAATGAATGATGGGAATAAAAAGTGGAAAAAGAATAATATTTATGGAATCATCAAATTGTTTAAACAAGGAATATATCAGTAAAGACTGAAATATGCAACATGTCCAAAAAAAGTTAACTCCAGGATATTAGGAATGTCAAGCGAGCAAATATAGCATGAAGTGTTCTAGAAGTTCGAATAATATAGGGGTACAAATCCGATGCTACAGTTTGGTAAAAAAATGTGCGACTTACCAGAGAAGAATATAAGAGTATAGCTCTCCAAATAAATCTCACAATATACGTAAATTCACAAGCCCGATGATTTTACTTCTTGGGCCCGTAAAAAAGTATGATTAAATGCCTTAAAGAATCAAATAAAGAATGGGAGAGATTAAAGAATTCATAACATGGAAAAAAAAGAAAAAAACATATATATATATAAATATATATATATATATATATATATATATATATATATATATATACATATATATATATATATAAAGTGCATATACACATAGTGCTATAATATTTTCTACTTAAATAGCGTTTTTTAGCGTAACGAATACAGTGCTTGACGGCTTCTTGCATTTGGATGTGACCAACTGTTCGCGTAGATACACTCGCTACATCTAGCCATGCTTAGATATAGCGAGTATATATATATATATATATATATATATATATATATATATATATATATATATCAGTACAGCATTTATTTGAAGAGTTACTTTTAGGTGAAATTATTAGATCATAGCATAACGTTATTCATAAGAAACGAATGTTATATGTTTAAAATTCGATTAATCTCAGTAACGCCACCCCTTCCCCCCAAAAAATCAAGGATACTTTCAGTTGCGATTTAAATATCATATTTTACAGCCCATGTTTAATGTTTTCCTATTTCAAAAACTGCATAAGCCAAGGGTTATATAATTCTAATATAACGCTACTGGCAACATGACAAACTGGCGAACTGGCAAACTGGCGTAATAACAAAAGGTTCATGGTATTTATTTTTTAAAAACATAAATACGATGTTTCAATTTTATCAAAATATTTTATAATATGAGAAATAACAATTTTATACAAAATTATAAAAAAAATGCAGTGAAATATCATAGAAGAGGCAATACATCATTATCTGTAATTTTATTGATTTAACCTGGTAAATAAACGTAAATGAAACATGGAAGTTACAGTCATTCTTTACTTAGTGTTGAGAAATTAATTGGCACATTGTTCTTTTTTCCCCATTGAAAGAAACAATATCATTTTTAGTAAAGTATTTATACAATGTTCATTAAGTACCCGCATAGGGATTTCTTAACACTTAGTTTATCCCAAACAAGTCAAGTTGCCAATGTTTACGTAAGAGGCTACTGAGAATTAGGTTGAAAGTTTAGGGGATCATTTTCCATTGGGAGCTGTGAAGTAAGATGCTTATTTCTACATGTCAGTACAGTCGGGAAAACAGGTAGCAGGGAGAGAGTTCCAAAAGCCAGCAGCTCGAGGAAAGAAGCTATTGGAGAAGAAGGCTTTCCGGCATCTGCGTACCTTCACAGTGTATGGGTAGGATCCAGCTGATTGTTGAGTTAGTCGAGTGTATTTATGTGGAATAGGCACAAGAGCAGCAAGTTCATCGGAGCACATTATATTAAAGCCTTTGTAAAACATACAAAAAGAATGCAACATTGCGGCGATGAGACAGGCATTGGAGCTCGGGGGATAGTATGGGACCTATTAGATCAGATACGCTTTTTTGGACCTTGTGTAAGAGAGAGATACTGCTGGATGTGTCACCAACCTAGATGTATCAACAATACTCCATGCATGTGCAGATGATGTCTTTGCAGAGATATATGAGATAGTCAGCTGTAAAAAAAGTTTTCTAGCACAGTAGAGGGATCTCTCTTTCTTTGCAGCAGACTTGGCAATGTCTTCTATGTATTTGTTCCAATTCATGTTACCGATGAATGTTAGGCTGAGAAGGTTGAACTTTAACTCTCAGGTAGGGTGTTATTTGCTATGGCAATCGGTGGTTGATGAGGTTTCCTATATTTTTTTAAAGAAAATGCGCTTTGTCTTTGCAGCATTAAATGTTGCCATTCATTAATGACCCCATTCAACTACAGACTGGAGGTAACTTTCTAATGGTTCAGTCATTGCCTCGGATATGTGCAAGTCCGTTTTACGAACACGACGAGAGTAGAGCGTGGTGTCGTCAGCAAATATGTCCATATCAGATACTATGTCATAAGTTAATAAAACTCAGGAACGATAAAGGTTCAAGGATCGAGCCCTGGAGTGCACCTGCATTTATGTTATGTTGTTTGGGTGAACAGCCATCGAGGACAATCTGGATCTTTCTTTTGGATAGGAAAAATCTAATTATATTAAATATTCGTCCAGTAATACCATATTAATTATTTTTCATGAGAAAACCTTTATGCCAGACCTTGCCAAAGGCTTTTGATATATCAAGCGCTACCGCCCTAACTTCATTTGCCTTGCCCAATGTATGGTATATGCTTTCAGAGATGACCGTTAGGATATTAGCAGTAGACGGTGGTTTCTTTAATCCATACTGATGGTCAGAGAGAATTTTAGCATTAATGGGGTGCCGGACTATCGCTAGATTTATTACGGATTCAAAGGTTTTAGCGGAGAGCGGGAGTCGACATATAGGGCGATAATTCTGAGGGTCAGTTCTATCACCAGAATTCCTTAAGACTAGTACCATAGAGGTAGTTTTACAGCTATGAAGGAAGCAAGATTTGAAAAAGCATTTGTTGTAGAGTTTGGAGAGGACAGCGGCCAGTTTAGCAGAGCATTTATTTATTACTGCTACAGGTATAAGATCAACCCCACATGCTTTGGAGTTGTCAAGTATTTTTATGATGCCCCGAACATGAAATGGGTTAATGGCCAAGTCATCAAGTGTGGCTCTAGTCCACAATTGGGAATTTGGGGTAATCGTATGTAAATAAATTACTATTGGCATGGGATGAAAAACGAGTAATATTTGTGCTTTTTCAAGTTTTAATTATGTTTCAACTTGGCCACATTCACTCTTTACAGCAACTATTTTACTTTCTCATGTGAGGTTTCTCCCACCATTAAATCGTGTTGTATAGGCATTTAAAGTATTAAAGAATTAGAGCCCCTTAAACTTATTAAATAGTTCATGGATATATGAGTACCCTGATACACGCATTTTAGCTATTTATCATAATGTTCAATGCAGCCTCGATAAAAAAATAATTCAGATGATTTTCTTACATTTTAGTTACAATTAATTACACTGGAGAGACGGGTGTTTCGACGAGGTTTTTATATTTTCAAGAAACAGGAATGACGTGCTTCAATTCAATTTGCAAGTTTAGCGATAAAAATACTATTTAAAACCTAACTGTGACAGACAGACGATATATATATATATATATATATATATATATATATATATATATATATATATATATATATATATATATATATATATGACAGACCAACAAAAATACTATTGCAAACTTAAACATTACAGAACAAATAACTGCAAACCTCTTGAACTAATTACACCAATTTTTAAAAATATCAATAAACACACCTATTTTCAGAATGTTTGCCATTTTAAAAGTATTATGATTAGGTTTTAAGTTGTGTTTAAACTTAAAACCTGTCATAAAAAGGGTTTGCTCGTCAGAGAGTTTTACCAAACAGATTTTGATTCCAAATCTTTTCAGCAAAAAGTTTGAACCAATTATTTTTTTCGAGTGAGGAAAATTTGACCCACTATTTTCCAATCTTAAATAGATACATCTATTTACTTTAGAGTAATTGTAATTACTTGCTAACTAATTATTTGCTAAATAATTATTTAAGCATAGCGAAGTTTTAAACAGAAACAGTAATGGAAAAAGTAAACAAACCCATCTCTGTAATTTCTGCTAATCTTTATTGACTAAACTTTTTATTACATTTTCAAATACAAATATAAATTTAATCATAATCATCGGTTTAAAATCTTTAAAACTAAATGTTTAATGCATCTTGCTTTAAATTCAAAATATTAAAGAAAATATTAATACAAATGAAATAAATGAACACAATTTCAAAATTATTCAACATTTATTACATTTATTTAAAATTAAATAGTGACCAACACATAACATATCTTGGCGTGGTACTGACTTTTCCATTCACGTCTATTTCATTGTAAAATCTACTTAATTCAACTATAAAAAACTAGTTTAAAATATTATAGTTATTTATCTATTTCTTACGCTTAAAAAACGAAAATAAACAGTAATTACTTCAGAAAAACAGTTAATGTTTTATAATAAAAATATCGAATGTTTTTTAATTAATATACGCCCTGGGCGTGTTATTGAACTACCGTGGTATTTTCCTAAATTCACTTAGTGCGTAACAAAAAAAATTAATTATGATTATTTAACGATTCAATAAAATTATTTTCTATGAGATGCCCAGGTTAAAATAAACCCGAAAAATACTAATTAATTGTGTCAAACTCTGTAGAGTCAAAAGAATTGGAGTAAAACTCCCCGACGACCAGACCATTATAGATTCCATAGAAACAAGAGAATGTCTTTTTAAAAAAAAACTTATATTCGGTTTAGTGAAACTAAGCAGAATGCAATTTTTTAAATATTTGTGTATCTTGCATTAAACTAAAATAAATTAATCACCATTTATTCCTCTAAAGCTTTTTCCTATATATTTTAATCACACAAAGAACACACACAAATATTCCTAAAGTATAGAATTGAGTTATGTTTGAAATTGTTCTAATTAGCTATAGTTTGCAATTAACTCACCAAGTGACCCATCTCTTTTTACGTTTTTGCCTATAACTATCACCCTCTGTCGCTGTATGTTTTTTAATGTTCCGTTGTCTATCAATCCTGCGTTCGCCTCTCTGTGTCGCGCTTTCTCTCTTTCGTATTCTTCTCTTTGTTTATTAACAAGCAAAGGTAATACATAAATGAAAGAATAAGAATATTTGAATATTCCATTATGAACAACAAATAATATCATAAATATATATGTATATATATATGTATACATATATATATATATATATATATATATATATATATATATATACATACATATATATATACATATATATATATATATATATATATATATATATATATATAAGCAACCACATATAAACATAACATAATTTCCTGCTTAATTATACCTTTTTTATAATTTTTAATGATACTTTGTTTCAGAATAACCACCCACTTAATGTATGCTCCTTATGTATCACTAACGTTTTCGATTCTTCGTCGAATCATTTTCAGTTAACAAAAATAAATGAACAAACAAGCTGAATAAAAGGAGAGACGCACACGTGAAGTCAGTTATACGTAAAAAAAAAACAAACCAGTGCAGTTCCAGGAGAAACGTTAACAATTAAAATTTTGGAACGCCTTAATAAGCGTCACAGAATGAATTGTATTACGTTAAGCATGTTAAAATGTTGTTAATAGTTTTGATACGTGATGTTATTTTTAAGAGAAAGTGAGCACGAAGACTAATTTGTGATTTTGTCTTCCTTTTTTAATTTAGCTGGCTTTGCGAACTCATATTCTCCTTATACAAATAATCTAAGCCGAGCTTAATGGGTGAACCAACGGATCACATACTTAGGTAAAACTTCTCACGTGCTGTCATCGTGTATTTCAGCTAGTTCCGATAGAATTCTTGATCTAATTAATACACTGATAACCTCGTTCTGACACGAATAAATAAAATCAATAGCGTATGTTAACAACGTACTTGCCAAAAGAAAAAAAATGTCAATCTTTCTCGGCGACACGGTCGTAATGTTAAAAGCCGTCGGTGACCCTGACTTTAACACTCGCCTCTCTATAGGTACATATCGGGCTGATTACATGCTGGTATGAGGTGTACTTGATACACGTATCAAATTATGAACCAAGTGACCCCTCTCAACCAAGTGAGAGGAAGTAGCTGAAAATATAAGTACACGTTTCATTTTTTTCATTTTCAAATATTATTCTTACAAAGAGTATATATATATATATATATATATATATATATATATATATATATATGTATATATATGTATATATATGTATATATATATGTGTATATATGTATATGTATATATACATATATAAATGTATACATATATATATATGCATATATATATGTATATGTATATGTATATACATATACATGTATATTTATTTATATATATGTATATATATATATATATATATCTATATATATATAAGCTATTTCTGAGGTTTTCTGAGTGGAAGGTGGATTTGATGAAGTAGGTAATGACGCGGACTGACCACTTGAATGTGCCAAGTTTGTAGGCAGTCACTTACATGGCGCCACTCTCACTGTGGATGTTGGCAACCTTCACATGGCCATTCTGCTCCTAGAAATAAAAATAGAAAATCAATGCGTACTACAGAATCGAACGGCTCAAAAAAGTCAAACCATGGGGATTCATACGCATTTACTTCCTTAAATCAAGTAAATAAGGTATTCAAACATGAGCGTTTCTGGTGAATACTGCAAGTTTAATTGTTAAGTATTTCATCAGGTTAGCTTTCTATTAAGTCATAAACCAGTGTTTTTCAACCCAAATTTCTGGTAACAACGAGATATTTAAGAGCATATGAAAGTATCACGACACACTTGAAAAAAATTAAAAGTTTAAATGTTATTAGATAAAATAAAAAGCACCCACACATAGAAGTATTAACAGCCATAAAATATATTAATTCGATACATCAAGGCCGGTTTTCAGTAATGCACTACTTTCACTGCGGATTCCAAGTACTTTCGCGTCATATCGGTTGACTTGATGTGAAGCTACATAATCTAAATCGCTGCCTTGATAACTTTATTCTACACATTTTCACATTGCAATAACATTTTCATTCGACTGAGACAAAAGGTCGACCTTTTAAATCTAAGAATTCGGTAAGAATATATTCTCACTGACCAAAGACGATAACTTCATTCGGTAAGCCGCGCGCATATACGTACCGTTTCCTTAATTAACAAAAAAAAAAATAACTCGTTTTGACCAATTATTGAGTGTTAGTTAGATCTTTAAAACTTTAAATATTTATTTTCTGAAATGAGCATTGTTGAGTTAAAAAAAAATCTCCTAGAATTAGTATATTTTAACTATTTTGTCTTGTTATCTCGGACAGGATTAGTGTTAGGGTTAATAAAGGGGCATTTTTTATTTTTCATGAAAATAAAAATGAAAATGTTTTCTTTTTCTACAACTAGTATATTTTAGATTATTTTATTCGTAGTTACACACCGGACTTAGCGTTAGTTTTGGGGTTTATCTAGGGCCTTTTTTGTCTGAAAACAAAAACCCAAACAACGCATTTTTCTCAGTAACACAATAATATAACATGACCTTAATTTAAAATGAAGGAAACGGTTCACGCATGTACGTGCATTACCAAATCGAGTTATAGTCCTTCGTTCATGAGAATAGATTTTAACCAAGAACTCCAGACAGTTTAGGCCAATAAAAATGCTCGTAAATACCCTACCCGCTATATATTGAGAAAAAAACACTTTTATTACTACTCTTTTGTATACCTTCATCTACTTAACTACTGCTTAATTATACCCCTGAGATCGTTTTGCTTGGGACATTAGCGATCTTTCATTGGGATCTATGAACATGATTTTCGAGATTACAGTTGCTTCCGTCTCTATTGCTCTGCTCTTTTCAATCAGATCCACTTAGACAGCTGATTTTATTTCAATTCATTTCAATTGAATCAATTGTAAAGTTTATTAGAAAATTGTGTCTGCTGTTATTTGGCGATTTCTTCAATGTTTGGTCGAATATGCGATAAGCAGACCTTCTTTTGTACTTTAGCTGAGCGTAGTCTGTCTAGCTATTTTACATTTATCATGCTATTAAAAGTTGAGAAGCCAAATTAACATTTATAAAAGTAGAAAACTGCAATTCAATTGATAAAGCTATATTCTCTTTGTATTATTATCCAAAACGAATCAATGATACCGTTATGTTTTTAATTTAAAATTCCCGATAACTAAAAGAATTATTTAAGAATAAAATCTTGAATTTATTAAAATACTAAAGTTGGTTATCACCTTCCTACACACACACATTTCGCGTGTGTGTCGGGGAATTACAGTTGAAAACTACAGCCCAGACATGTTTGTGGTGAAGGGAAAATGCAATTCGAGCGAACACCAGAAAACTACTGGCTTGACTAGATACGTTTTCTGTTTTGACTTTGATGAGTGGACAATAAATAAAACAGCACGGTGGTATATTTACAAGAGTATGTATTTACAGAAGTACAGAATAGTATGTTAGAGAAAGATTGCTCCCAGACTAGGTATTTACTATCTTCCTACCGCAAGAAGATGTGGCATAAGGCCAGAAAGTAAGGAGAATAGCCAGCGTCCCTAAAGAAGGGGCAGTGTAACATCTAAAAATTGCCTGGGTGGCACCATCGGCATTCCCCGATCGGAGCGCCTCAGACAGTTAGTGATAAAATCCACCCCCCAAAATACAAACAATGCCTGGGAGGGTGGACATTCTAAGACTGCCTAAGACCAATGCCCTAGCCTGACAGTAAAAAGGCAACCGAGATTGTCCAGTTTCTACCGGACTAATTGTCGAGGACAGATCCTCGACTGGTATGTACCAGTCCAATGTCTCCCTTTAACAATACTGAAGGGAGACTGCAATAATATGTGGCACAAGGCCGGAAGATGAAGAGAATCAAACCAGCGCCCTTAAAAAAGAGGCACTCTGGCCTATTAAAATTTGCCTAGGTAACCTCGTCGACATTCCCTGGTCGTGGCGCCTCAAGTAGTTTGCAAAAGACTAAATTAGCAGAGCGATCTTTCTATCTATACATTACGTATGTATTTCTCTATCAAATTAACTGTTGCATTACATATTTACCATAGCGGTGTTGCTATCTATACATTACGTATGTATTTTTCTATCAAATTAACTATTGCATTACATATTTACCATAGCGGTGTTGCTATCTATACATTACGTATGTATTTCTCTATCAAATTAACTGTTGCATTACATATTTACCATAGCGGTGTTGCTATCTATACATTACGTATGTATTTCTCTATCAAATTAACTGTTGCATTACATATTTACCATAAAGGTGTTGCTATCTATACATTACGTATGTATTTTTCTATCAAATTAACTGTTGCATTACATATTTACCATAGCGGTGTTGCTATCTATACATTACGTATGTATGTTTCTATCAAATTAACTGTTGCATTACATATTTACCATAGCGGTGTTGCTATCTATACATTACGTATGTATTTTTCTATCAAATTAACTGTTGCATTACATATTTACCATAGCGATGGTTCTATCTATACATTACGTATGTATTTTCCTATCAAATTGACTGTTGCATTACATACTTAGCATAGCGATGTTGCTATCTATACAGTGCGTATGTATTTTCCTATCAAATTAACTGTAGTATAACATATTTAGCATAGCGGTGTTTCTATCTATACATTACGTATGTATTTTTAAAATAATGGACGTTGCTGTTTTTAATTTGAAATTGACCTTTTTACATTTTTAATTCAACTTTTACAATATTAGATTTATGTTTTTTGGGGGGGAATCAAAAGGTTAAATATTTAAATAAAATTAACGTTGTTTAAGTCAAGATGATTTTTCTGTCCAAATATATTATATTTAGAAGAATCATCTTAATACTGTTACAACCTACACATGGTTATGTCACGCTGAAACATCGGTTCTCGTCAGATTATAATTAGATCGGCGACCGTTTGGGAATGACAGGTACTGTAAGATTAGAAGCGGATGTGAAATCATTTTTGTTAGGGGTGGGGGTGGAGAGAGGTACGACTTTTCTAGTAGAAGGAAAACTCCGAAATTACATAAAACCTTCTTTGTTTATCCCAGCGTTGGTATTGCTTGTTCTGTATTTCTCCTTGCTACTGGGCGTAAGCAATGTCCGGTTCGGCCCGGTCGTTATTTTTAATTCTACCTCTATACCCCTATTTCTATTGCTGGTTCAGAAATATTAGACTCAGCTAGTGCTACGGGCAGATAGAGGAAAGCATATAGATTATTTGGCCCATTTGTAACTATAAAAGTCTAAATTTCATAAATAAACACTCAATGGGGTAGAATAATAATCACTTAAGAAAAGTCATGAACAAGTTTGCACGTAAACTTTGCATAAATCATGAGGTCATCGTTTTACATAGAAGTAATAAATGTCACACAGATGCAAGTATTTATGCACTAAGTTGATATAAAGAAACACACAGACACAAACACGAACACACACACACACACACACATATATATATATATATATATATATATATATATATATATATATATATATATAGATTCAAGGTTGTAGACATGTGATGAACAGGACAAAGTGGCGAATAGTTTCACTACTACTTTTGCTGCTGCTGCTGTCAGTATTAAATACAAAATAAAGATATCACCACCAAAAGTATTAGCCAGGAATTCTCCAAATTTGACTTGCTCATAATTAGCATACCTGATGGGTCATACTGAAAGGAACGCTTATACTACTACTACTACTACTACTACTACTACTACTACTACTACTAATGATAATAATAAAAAAACAATAGTAAATGTGTTAATTGCACTAAATTTAAAGTCGAGACTATTTAAAGTTTCATATTTGAAACAATGTAAATATGAAAAACGAATAATTTTTGGTTGATATAATTTATCTTTCGGTTTAGATTTAGATAAAGCGTGAACTGGATTTTTAAAACATAGCCAACAAACGCGTGCCCATTTCAGTTAAACTAGTAAGAAAAGAAAGCATTGCGGCGGAGTGATGTTAGGGCTTCATTTCGTGCAATGTTTTTATTAACCAGCATTATAGCAAATCTTCCTAAATTTCAATCCTTTTCGCTTCTTCTATCACAATTGAAACCCATTGGCGGTTTTCGCACCAATCATTTACTATCGGGTTTTCGTTGATAACGGTTGCCGACATAACTTGAAATTTGAGTAACAATAAGCCCCCTCAAGATTTCAGTAATATGTGTCACCTTCCATTTAAGGTATGGATACTGCTATCTTACCCAAGTCTTTCCACCATGTAAGGTTTACTGCGACCATTTTACGTAGTACTAACATCGGTTGGTACTAATGTCTTTATTTATTTATTTATTAGTTGTACTCACTAAGAGTTCTCACACAGGACATCATCAGGGATTACTCACTGATAATAACCGGTAATGTTCCCTGGAGTCTGGGTGAAACAAGTCTCCCCAGATTTCCATTACTTTCCACCTCTTTCGATAACCTTTGCAAATGACATTGCGATATGGCAACAGCCGCTTACCATTGATTTCTCGCTGGCTGCGACCACTGGCCTTCACTAGGATTTGGGTGGCAATAAGCTTCCTCGAGGTTCCAGTACTCTCCGCACTCTATCAGTGGAGGTCTGGTTAGTGCTTTTCCTCCTCGTTCTTTCCATCCTCTTTGACCTTTCACAGCTATTTTGTTTGGTATCAGCCAGGGCTGATGCCCTTTGGGGCCACAGTTTATGAGATGTCATGCAGTTTCAGTTCTTTTTGGTTCATATGGTGTTCTTAGTGTTCCTACTATAACTGGTATTGATATGTTCCCATATACCTTTCAGCTCCATGACAAAGTCCGTGTATTTGCTTCTTTTTTGTGTATCTTTTATCTTTACCTTGTGGTCTATTTGGACGGCAAATTCTACAATTTGGCAGTTTCTTTCCTTCTTGTTAACTATTACAACGTCCAGTCTCCTTGCTTGGATAAGTTTATCTGTTTGTACCTCCATGTCTCAGATAATTTGTGGTTTTCGTTGTCCAGTACTGTCTCTATTTTTTCTGTAGCATTGGTTTGCATGTTCTAGATGCAGTCGTTTGCATAGTTTCTAGTGTACTGCTTTTCACACGCAGTCGTGTATATACTTGTATTCTTCAGTGCCAGTTTACTGCATTCACTTATGTGATTTACTATTTCGTCTATTTGTCTATACAGTCTAGATTTACCGTTTTCCTGTGTTCTATCTATTTTAGCTTTATTGTGGTAAGTTCTAATGGCATTGTTCTGTGCAGTTGTCGGTAGCGATTCTGTTTCTTTGTTCAAGTGTCCTTTTCGCAGCAATGCCCCGGTGTTTTCGCGATTCTCTTCTCTTGTCATTCTTATGAATCGTCCATATAGTTGTTTTTCTTCCCACTTTTCTATTCTTGTCTTTTTGTGTGTGGTTTCGCTGTTTCCAATATTGTTCAATTTGACGGTGTCATTTGATGCTGTGATCAGTTATTTTGTGTTCTGAGTTATGTATGTTTCCAGGCTCTCATAAGGATTTGTTTTTTTTTGGTCTGCACTCCTTTGTTAAGTTGTCTGGTAGTCAGTAGACATGCCCCACATATTTTTCATTCGTTTCCGAAAGCCCGTTTCTTTGTGTTTGCTTCTTTAGTAACAATTCTTTAGTCTATTCTCTTTCGTGGCCCATTTTGTTTATTGCTTTTTGGTTTGTTGTTCTGTTCATTTTTGCTTTCTTGTGTTTGGTCTGTGATATTATCGTACCTGAAATTAAAGAGGTTATTTACATGTTTTAGTCTGTTGTCTTGTTCCTGAAATTAGACGAGCCAACATTCGCAAAATGGCGACCGGGTCCTCCATGTTGGCAATAATCACACTCAGAATCACACTCAGATCTTTCTTCCGAGTCCCACGGATTTGATTTTTGTTTATGGACATTTTTCATGGTTTAGTGTTTGTGGCAACACCAGGCCCAGGCTTATATCATCTGTGGTCCTGTCACAGGGATAGTGTTTATCTGATTTTCATGAGACAAGCTGCGCTATCAACAGGATATAATAGGACAGTTACAAACAAGACACAAACATACTAAGTATGTATTAAGTAATAAGTTTTCTTAATCCTTCTAGAAAAATATTTTGCTCATACGTTCCCTTCCCATGGATTTAGGCGGTGAAGTGTGGGGGCTATGGAAAAGGACGTAGTATATATATATATATATATATATATATATATATATATATATATATTTCTCTTCTCCCTCCCCCTTCTTTTTTTCTCTTGGAGAAGTTTTTTGTTCTACGAAAAGCACCGTATACATTCACCCATATCAATTTGATTTTTGAGATCATGGATGGCTTTTTTTACTTTGATTCCCCAGTTGAAGCAAGAACTAAAAAAGGGAATTTTGGATTGTGAGGATACAAAGAAAATAAAGCTTCGACACTTTCGAATTAAATGGCAATAAATGTATAAATCGAGACACATAAATTGAAAAAATAAACAACTTATTTGATTTTAAGTCGTCAGTCGCGCCAGAGTATCTTAGAATGCCCCAGTTACAGAGTAGTAAAGACGAGGGAGAGAGAAGAGAGGTGGAATTTTCTTTTTCTTTAACCAACTTGTGTTCGATGAAAAGCACCGTATACATTCAAACATATCAATTAGACTGTCTAGATTAAAGATGGCTTTCTTTTATACTATGCTCCCCCTTCTTCTTATTTTTCTTGTTGTTGTTATTATTATTATTATTATTATTATTATTACTAGTAGTAGTAGCAGTAGTAGTAGTAGTAGTAGTCGTAGTAGTAGTAGTATAGTTGTTTCAGAATTTTATACTCCTATGATACCCCTATCATTCAAAGCGTGTTTATTGTCATAATTCTGCTCAGTAGTCGTGTTTATAGTTGTTTATTGTTTTTAATAATAGATGTAGTATTATTATTGTAAATAGTAGTAATAAAATTGTTAACCCCTCTATTTCAATCCTATATCTTAAGTCGAATTCATGCAAGATTTTCTACAATTCAGGCAAATAGTCTTAGATATCTCTAAGTGATCAACGGGCAGGTAGACCACCATGCTCCATTATAATATAAACTCTTATGTATCTTTTTAACTGGCATTATCCAGACGAATATTGCCAGAACTTGAATCAAAATTGCATATGAAAATAGAAATATATATTCGACAATGAACTATTTACAGTGTTCATAAAGCCTTTAAAGAGAGATAACATTATTAGTGTCGACACAATGAAGGTTGTTTATAGTAAATATGAATCGGTGATTAAAACATTTAAATGGAAAGTTAACCGAGCATAATTCAAGATTTGAAACCAGTCAGTCGTGTAGCGACGAGCGAAAACACGAATTTCCAGTAAACAACGCATTCCTACCCGTGACATTGATGGCGCCTATTTCAGTTTCAAGAGCAAATGTATAATTTTTCAGCATGAAGCAAAACTGATGTCTATTTAGTAGTTTCAGGAAGATGTTACCAATATTTGTTGTTACAGATGCATTGTATGTTGGGTCAAGCCAAATATCTTTCTATTTCTATTTTTCTTTTTACGCAGGGAATGCTTGTTTTGTTGAAAATTGCTTCATTACTGTAATTTGTAGATAATCGATAAGCTATAGATTTATACATGTGTTTACTAATAATTGGAGAATTGTTAGAATTTATGTTTATGTATAGTTGTTAATTATTCTTAGTTTTGTATGGTTGTTAGGCTGGAATTGTTAAGAGTTCGCAAGAAATGTGAGAGGTAGAGAATTACGCCTAGAACAAACACTTACTATATTTATATCAATAATTTACTTAACAAAGGAACCGAACTCGTATCAAAATATAACTCATATGTAAGTAGATTATTTATATTTTCGCACAAAATTAATGTTAGATACATGATAAAATTTAAAAGAAATAATAATAATAATAATAATAATAATAATAATAATAATACTAATACAACTACTACTGATAATAATAATAATAAGAAGAATAAGATGAAACTAGTGACCCTGGACAATGCACTGCAATCAAAGGATGATACTGTCTGAATACGTGAAAAAGAAAGACGCGTGGAGAGAACTGGTAAGTATAGAAGACTGTGTAGAAGACACAAAAAAGAATTGGAAAGATACATAACACAGAACACAGAAAGACTGATCACCGCAGCATAATATACCGTCAAAATGAGCAATACAGGGAGTAGCGAAACTAAAAACAAAAAGAAAACATAGAGAAAAGATAGAATGAACATTATAAAAGCAGAGACTCGCGTAAACACCTGGACCCGACTACGAAAAGGACAATTGAACAAAGTAACAGAATCGCTACTTGCAGCTGCACAAAACAATGTGAGTAGAATGAAATACATCAAAGCTACAATAGATAAACCCAGGAAAACAGTAAATGTAGACCCTGTGGAAAAGAAACAAAACGGAAAAACCACATAATAAGTGAATGCCGCAAACAAGCCCAAAATAATACAAGAACAGAGATTACTGCATAGGGAAAGCAGTACATTGGCAAGTGTGAAAACGACTCAATTTTGAACATGCAGACAAATGGTACAGACACAAACTGGAGACAGTACTGGAAAACTAAAATCACAAATTCTCTGGGGGTACAAGCAGATAAACTTATCAATCAAGGAGACCGCACGTCATAATAGTTAACAAGAAGGAAAAACTGCCAAATTTTAGATTTTGCCCTTCCAGCAGACCACAGGGTAAAGATCAAAGGAACGTAAAAACGAAGCAAATATGCGGTACTTTAGGCTATACAACGGACGCCAAGGATAAAAGCATGGCATATTAAAGAAAAATCTTTGAATGGGGAAAACAATCCACATAAATGACGAACACTCACTAGCCACATGGAAGTTTAATCGGAAATAAAATAAAAACATAGAAGGAACACTGCAAGAAATCTCATAAACTACCCCCAGAACAAAGAACAAAATATAGTGACACAAGCTATGGTTGATACGACACAAACTAATCATGAACGTTCAAGGAAGATGGAAAGACCGAGGAGGGAGAGCACTAACCAGACCTCCACTGGAAAGGTGCGGAGAATACTGGAGCCCTTAGGAGACTTATTTCCATCCACACCCCTATGTAAGACCAATCGTTGATGCAAGCGAGACATCAATGTTAAGCGGCTGTTGCGATAACGCAAAATAATTAACAATTATTATCGAAAAAAAGTGAAGAATACTCGAAATCTGGGGAGACTTGTTGCATCTCGGACTTCAAGGAACACCACGGGGTATTGTCAGTGAGTAATTACAGATGATGACCTCTGTGAGAACTCAGAGTGAGGTGATAATAATAAAGGGACAAAACACAAATAAGTATGAACTTATAGATAAATATTAGCGGGACGCGTACATAAGTCTTGGTCGGGAAAAACTTAGAACCCAGAACCTCCCGCTTTCACCTTTGAATCCCATA
>OY744522.1:74812618-74985118 GCA_963556195.1 Sepiola atlantica
ATCACTTCTGGGCGTAACAAAATTAGTGTGTCATTTGTTCAGTTGAAGATAAATTGTTTTCTAATCAATTTCATTTTTTAACTGTCTTCTGTATTTCACGACTTCCGTGATGTTTTTTTAAAAAGATGAAATCGTAATGCTTACATCCGCATTATCTCCTGCATAGTTCTCTGTCCTTTTACTAAAAGCTAATACAATGCCAATTCTCCTATGTGGCTATTATTGTTGAGCCAACATTGAGTTCGTATAGGACTTAATATGTATTAATGACAGCATTCTGGACGGATATGCTTCAAGTTAATATATAGATTGCTGTGTTTAGCATAGAGAAAAGCGTGAAACCCGGACAAATCATCAGGCAATCAGACAGACAGATCAATGTTGTATCATACAACTAGAAGACAATAGGTTTAACCGTTTGCATTGCCATTGTACGCACACACACACACAATATATATACATATATATATATATATATATATATATATATATTTAAGCATTATAAATAATTATAAGTATTATATAAATAATTATTTCACATTAATTCTTAATGCGATAAAAAATGCTCAATATTGGGGATAGAGCATGATTATAGAGATGAAATTGATGATAAAAAATGTAAAATTACATACTTTACAAGTTTATTACATTCAAATAGGACAACAAAGAATAATTTATAAAAGTCTTTTTAACCATGTTTTTCCAAAAATAAGTCTTTTCATCAGAAGGAAAACACAGTAAATTATTAAGCATTAGTTACCTTTATTACTTTGAAAAAAAAAGGAACTTTTTCAATCGTTTATGAGTTCTGAAAGAGCAAGAAATGCATGTATTAAGGGGCAGTAAGTCTTTGTAATAATATATGTCTAGATATATTATGAGGTGTAAAAGTATCATTTATTGGAATATTATAGTATAATATAAAGGATAATGGATTCCATAAAATATATTTGAAGATAAATATATGTAAATTCATTATGCCTCAAAACCTCTTTCTTGGTAATATCTTATATATGATCCGATGTGTTAAGAGTTCGGTAAATTATAAAGAGAAAAGGAAAAAGGAAAAGAAAGAAACAACCGAGAAAAACAGCAAGTGTTGAACGTTAAAGAAACGCTGACAATTTAAAAAAATAAAGAAATGATAAAAACGCTGCAGATTTAAAGTTAAGGTAGGCAACTTATTGAATGTAAAGTATAAATGAAAATAAAAAAAGTTTTAGAAATTGGTGGGGTGTTGAGATCAAGATTAAAAGACAAAAATAAAATTTGTTATGTACATAATGATATTGGGAATTAATTAAACCACGAAGCAGTATTCAAGAAGTTTTTATATATACCAAACTAGAAAAGTGAAAATCAATTGCTAAGTAAATAAAACCTAGAATTACGATATAATAAAATAGAATAGATTATTTAAAATATAAATACAATATATATATATATATATATATATATATATATATATATATATATATATATATATATTGTATGGTATATTTAATACGTTAAATTAAGATTAATTAAACATTTGTATTTATTATTGATTTAGCAGATAATGTTTATCTTTTAATTACGAAAAAGTCAAAGCATTTATACAAACCAACTTTATTTGCCTATGAGAGATGACGAAGCTACTAAAATATAACAACTAAGCTTCATTAGTTTAAGTTTTAAGCAGTGATAAGAAGTATAATTTAACGGTTGATTAACTTTATTTATCGATTCAATAAATTATAAATTAAAAACAATATAGGAACTAACTTTCGGGATAAACGCTAGGCTAAATAAAATGGCATTGGAATATTCAAAGAGGTTTGAATCGAACCGTTTAAAAGTCATTTCTTGGACAAATTGAGTTGTTAATAGATTGAGAATGACGAAACCCGAAAATAAAATATATGTTATCATCTTATAATGAAGTATGTACATTAGTATTACTAATATTTACGATTAGATCGATATTTCTTTTTATTTGTAATCGTAACTAGAATATTGGAAGTATTTTTGTCATATTTTGAAATTAAATTGTTGAGCTTATAATAAAAAAAATGTTGCATTAATTTTGGTAAGAAAATTTATAAAAATATTCTTATGTTTTATGGGTGGATAATAATTTAATTTGAGATGTTAATAGTAGTAATATGGAAGAAAAAATTACAATTTCTAATTATTTTTAAAACAAATTCAAAGTATCTTGGTGTTTAATATTATTTAATACACACAAACTCAAGGGAAGTAACTCTATTTAAAACCAAAATTACAATAAAACGAGATGGATATTTAAGTTGTAATTTAAAATAAATTAACTTAGTTGCAAAATATTTTCGTATGAGCTGAGCCAACTACTATAAATATATAACATATTATTTCATTGAGTAAGCAAGCATTTCTAAAACTGCCTTGAAAAAAGAAATTGAATTTTTTGTTAAACATATTCACTACGGATATAGAAATAATGATGAATACATATGTATATGAAAACGGAAACGGTGGAATATTAGTACGAGAAATTTTAGTATAGAAGGATGAATAAATAATTATAATATATGATAAGTGTATAAAAAAGTAATAATATGCTGAAAGCTTTAATAAAATAGTCAAGTTAATACCTAGTAATTAATGAGTTCTTGCTTAGAAAGGGATAGAAGGACATTAGTATGGGGAATATCGATGTTATCATGTATGGATATAATTGAACTATTTTAGGATTATTAATATGAGTATGGTTATGGTATACATATTGATGTTTGAATAAATTCCAATGTGTGCGAATATATTAATAGCAATATTATTAAATAATAAGTAAAAGGAATATATCTTAATTTAATTTAAAATTAAAAAATGTTTCATGTTTGCAAATGTTATATGCTTATGGGTTAGATTGAAGTTGAAGACATATATTTAATGGAAATAAGAATAGTAAGAAATGAAAATAGGTATATAAATAAAGTAGAGTAAAATGAGTTAAGAAGGTGTAAAAGTGTTAAGTAATAGGGGATTAATACAAATTTAAAGTTAGTATATTTATTATTTCCAGGAATATGTGAACTCATAAATTTATCTTAATGGTAGAAATTAAAAGGGTAAGTTATATATTTAACTATAATATAAATAGTTTTAAATTATTTTAAATATGAAAAATATAGAAAACATGATAATATATATAGAAAAATGTTAGAAGTAATAAGTATGAAGTATCATGGCCTTAAATATTTTAGGGATAGAAATTGATTGGAAGAAAGAGACAAACAATAGGCGGTAGTTATGAATGGATAGATGCTTAAAAGAATATATGTGTAAAAGGAATAGGCGTTTCAAGATATTTTAAGCAGTAGTTAAAGTGTTAGAGGGTTGGCGGTCTACCATTAGGGATAATAAATTGTTACGGACAGAGATTAATTTAGTTTTCTTGTTTATGATAGTATTATTAGATCTAATTATTATTATTGTTTCAGATGAGCAAAGCTAGCATATTTCCGATTGAAAATGATTTTCTTATTTTTTAAAACTTAATAATGTAAACCAATGCTTATTTATTGATTTATTGATAATTTCTTTCTTTGAAAAAACATTGTTTAAAATACTTTTTTATAAACTATTCTTTGTTGCACTTTGTAAATATAATACACATGTAAAGTATGTTACTTTATATTTGTTTTATTATGCATTTCTCTTCTTCACCCCTCTCTCTCTATCTCATATATATATATATATATATATATATATATATATATATATATATATATATATATATATATATATATATATATATTGCAGTAACTCTTTTTTGAATCAAAACAAATCATTTTCGGGGGAATATGCTGGCATTACCCCACGGGTCTGAAATGATATATTCGCGCGCTGAATCCGACCCGTTGGTCGGAGATTGCCGACCTTTGTTCTAAAGTATACGAGCTCACTTTTATAGAAAGCGGGCTCAGAGATTTCCGACCCTTGTTCAAAAGTATACGAGCTCATTTTTATAGAAAGCGAGTTCAGAGATTTCCGACCCTTGTTCAAAATTATACAAGTTCATTTTTATAGAAAGCGATCTCGTTTCTAAGTCTAGGTCATAGGAAACACAAAAACGTTGACGTTGAAAAATGTCTGAATGTTTCATTTGAAAGTTACGTTTGTCGTTTCCCAGACTCGTCCTTCTCAAATTTCGCCACCCCCGAATCTTCCACTGCCCGCGTGTTTTCGTGGCTGTTGCCGGACGACAAAGTCAATCCCACCTGTGGCCTCATCCCCCTGGCTTATCAGATAAATGAGTTGTCAAATGGAGCATGAACCCCTTCCACAATCTTACACCCCCAGCTTCATCTTGTCAACTTGTCAGACGTCTGTCTTTGTCGCCAATGTGACAGTGTGACACCCCCGCTAAAAAGAAAATATTAAAGAAAGAAGATTGTCTTAATACAAATAGGATTTTGATTACTTAGGTCACACTAACTACTACTACTACTACTACTACTAGTAGTAGTAGTAGTGCTGCTACTTCTGCTGCCGCTAATAAAAACAATAGTAATCAACAAAAATCCTTGAGAGCAGAAGCCAACTCACATAACCAGTTGACACTGGTAGTGACTAACCGCAAGAAAGCTGAAGCAGAATAACGTCGCATAAACACAACTAAAAACATAGAAACAACATTACACGAAACTAAAGGAACTGAAACTACCAGGGTAGATATTAAAATAAAATACCATAATATTCTAGACGCTCTATCCCCCCCATAAAAAAGAACACACGGTGGAAGATCATCGTGCCACCCAAAATAGTCGTGAACGGTCAAGAAGTATGTGAAGACAGAAGAAAGAAAATATTATCCAGATCTACACTAGAATGACACTTATTGCTGCTAAAATTTCGGTGAAAACTAACGTCTCTTATCAGCGAGCAATCAATAGTTAACTGCTGTTGCGTAAAGGCAAATCCATTTGAAACGGTGATCGAAAGAAGCGGAAGGTACTGGCAATCGGGGAAGACTAGTTATTACACCGACGCCAGAGGACTCTCGCTGCTGTTAGCAATGAGAGATGACTGTAATGACTCATTTGAGACTTACTAGAGAGTAACTACTACTACTACTACTACTACTACTACTACTAATAATAATAATAATGTTAGGGTAACAAGTGCTTCTTTTCAATAACACTGCCATGAAAAAAACGCCTCATTTGTTTATATAGTGGGTGTTCTAATAGCCATAAACTCTAAGAATATCCGTGCATTTCAATCACAAAGTAGGTTGTGTTTAGACTTTATAATCGAATTAAAATCAGAGCTGACACAACAAAGAGCTTAAATAACAAAGATAAACATTACCCTGTATTTAAAATGGTGCAAAATCCATCAAGGTGGTCCAATATTAAATCGATATCTGTCACCAAATCTTTGGTGTCTAAGAAGCGCAAACTATGTAGAATTACAGAGAAAACACCTTACCTTCTCTTTCGGCTTTTATTTCAGTCAAGTCAACCCCACCACTAAACTTCCCCGATGGGGTTTGAATACATTAAACGTGGTCACTGAATACTACTGTCCATACGCGATGTTTACTGATCTCTAAAAAAATAATAAAACGATGAAAGCATAGAATTTGTTTTTGTAGTTATTAAAACTCAAGCAGACGGCGGTCTCTTGTGATGTGACACAAACGAAAGATGGCCCAGATACGAGTATACAACAACATTTTTTAGTCCAAAAGGGATAAATTGTTTAAAGACATTTCACGTAGTATTCAAGTTGAATAAATGCCAGACAGACTTACAATGGCAACCGAAACTCTAATGATCTAATTAGTTAATATTCTAACACCTCATGTCCAATATTGACACATCCGGTGATTGTTTCTTGAATAAATAAATGAATATTTGAACTGTTCTACATAGTTCGTAGTAATTAGTTAATCCAAATGCAGATTGCAGCTATAAAGAAGATGGCGACAATATGGTGGCAAAATACGAACTGGACAGCGTGTGGAGAATCCAAATAAAGACACTTATAAAGTTTGCTAACAGATCCACTAGCATCTCTAATTGAAGTATACGTGATGCTGCCATATAATTGTGAAGGTCTTGGAAAATAAAAAAGGGTAAGTTACAATCGGACATTTCTATTCAAACTGACCAATTGATATAAAAAACAATACACATTTGTAGACTTGTAGATAAATAAATTTCCTTTCGTGTGATTGGATTTTATGGATTTATCACGATCTTATAAGGGGTTTACAGACGAATCTCCCGCCGAAGAGTAATTCAACCCCAAATAATTTGACCTATCCTATATTTTTTCTTAACCCTGAGTATTTTTAGCCAGGTATTTTTATATTAACTTTTAGCCTATTAACTGGCTATCTGCCACCGAATAAGTTGATTATTGACAAACAAATTATTGATGATTTCCGGCCATCTTATGGAAACTATTTTTTCCGAATAAAAAAAATATTAATTAATGTATGTTTATTTTCATTTTAAAGCAGCAATCATTTCTTTGTAAATGGGTTTAATTTACTATTTTAAAATGGAGGAGTAGAAAGATTATAATGGTTAAATTTAAAGATAAACTTTAAGTTGACTAAACATTAGGAAAACGTGTTTGACTTTGTTTACGGTTTTGTTTTACGAACTTTACTATATTGTACGTATTATTTAACAAACAATGATATCCCAATTATAGAGAAAAAATTACAGAGAACTCTAGAAAAAATAAAGACAACAAAATACACATTTTATTTATCGGGCATATTTTAAGTTTAATTATAATTAAAAGCAAGAGGGAACATGTTCTGTTCTCAATTACATAACAGACTCTTTCCTTTCATTTCTGTTATCGGCGAGGATATCTTTTGTACACAAAATTTTAACAAAAACAACATCCTTTTACCTCATTTGTCAAAATATATATTATAATCGTAGCAAATAAATAATTTAAAGTGTAGTATCTGTTCCATAATAGCAGATCTGGATTCCGCAAATTAAAAACCGATCTTGTATCTAACTGTGCCTTCGTTGGGAGATAAGTAAATAGGATAGCATCTATTTAATAACACTCTCAACTAAATGACTCACCTCGAAAATGAGATTCTATTTTTAGGCGATTACGTGTGAACACCCTGAAACACTTGGCAGAAAGACGACATTTTTTTAGAATTTAGTGTGAGGGATCACTTTCGTATATAAATGTAACGAAAAATATCTTCATCTCCGAGCCATTCTATTTTATTATTTTTTTTTTTTTGGGGGGGGGGGTATTTATTACTTTACTTTTACAACTTAACCTAAGTCCGACTGATAAGGTTATAACACAACATGTAATCGCTTAAAAATGTAGTTCCCCCAAATAAAATAAACGGACAGTATTTATCTCTACAAGAAAAAAATATTCTGATCAATTACCCTAAAATTCTAGAATGCCGCGAAAATTGGGGCCAATTTATGTTAAACAGATGCCTCACTCTAAATTAAAAAAATAATTAATTTTTCTGTTTTATCAAAGTGTTCACACGTACTCCCTTAAAAAGTAGAATCTCATTTTGTTTAGGAGCGATTTAGCTGAGGGTGTTAATCTACAATAATACGAAATTAATAATAAAAATAATAATAATATTTCTTATGAGGTAAAAAAATCTTCTTAACTTCTTCAAATAAAACAATTCAAACTTTAACATTACAATAAACTATAAGTTTAAATAAGAAACACACATTAATTAAAAACATGTTAAGAATTAATTCTTAATTCATAAAACACATTAACGTTTTTTAAATAGTTTTAAAAATATAAATATAGACACTCACATGTTTATGTTGACAATTTTCACTGTATTTTATTTAGTCTAGAGTGTACTTGCGTTATTGTAAGTGTAAGTAAAATACAACAACTGAACTGCCAAACGGTTTCAATAATATTAATAACCAAGAATCATTTTTCTTGGATTTTATTGTCTTCTATTTTCTTTTAAAATCACTAAAAACTTTAAAAAAAAAAACAGTTCAGACATGAAGACTCAAAATCAAAGAAGAACTCACGCCAAAGTGTGTTCTCGCACAGAGCCGTGAACATCTTTAAATCAATTTATACCGAAATCAACTACGCAGCAAGCTTTTCAAAATGTTCAAAGTTTTTTTTATTTCACACTGTTTGGCTATCTCTTGTAAAGTTTGCCTATGTTTAAAAATTGGGGAAAAAACCCACCGGACAAAATCCGCCATAAAAAACCGACAAAATCCTAACAGTGTAAAATAAACAAATAAAGAACATTTTTTATATTTTACTTTTAATTTAATTATCAATGATGCTTGTCAGTATTTGTATTGACAAAAATGTTTTATTTAATTTTGGAACAGTTTTCAGAACCTTTGAAATCAACTGCATTCTTTTAAAGGTTACCTACCGAATTAATGCAAAGTTTCGTTTTTTGTTTTATTGTTTTACACAAGTAAACTAAATTGACATCGTATTTTGATGTTATTATGATAGTATAGATTTTAATTTTACTGGTATTTTAAGAACGATAACTATTTATCATTTCATCATTAGTACCAGCAATAGAAAATAAGTTTGAAAAAAATTTAAAAAATCGTTTTTGGAATAAGAAATTAGACTAAAAATTTACCGATAACGATACTAATTCTGATACCCCACAAAAGTCACGATTTTTCCAATTCCCGATTCCGATTAATATCCTCATCACTAATATGAACGCCACACTTTCATGTAGAAGGAGTGACGACATATTCCATAGACACAGCGCTCTAAACGACATTGTACGGCGGGCCCTAGACATCGCTGGCTTCCCGTCGATCCTATAATCAGTTAGCCACAATAGAGGAGATGACAAACATGGACTGATAGTGTTTCCCTTTGCAAACGGCGGTCGCTTACATGAACTACGATATGTGTCGACACTTTTGCGCCTTCGTCAGTAACAGAATCGGCGACAGCAGAATACCGCAATCAATCAAAATACGCCGATTTTCTCGACAGATTTATGTCTGTTAATGATGCGCAACACCGATGGCTATCGTAAACGCATTGCGAGCGCCTCTCCATCGATACTATTCGTCAAAACAGCGGCACATCCGATTAAATTTCCTGGTATGGCCATATTGGTTTTGAAAAATGACACTTTATTAATTAACTATTATTTGTTGTTATTTATTGAATAAATATACTTCTTTCGTGTAGTTAATTGACATTATGGAATGAATTCATAGAAGTAAGGGATAGAGAGGGGAGCTGGAAACAACTAAGATTGTGCCGGACTAACGCAAGTGAAAACGAAAACGAAAACTGTAAAACAGTATGCAAACTTGAAATCAAAGAGAATTTTAGAAAAAAATAAAAATAAATAGATTTAAAATGTGCGTAGAAATAAACAAAATATAAATAAAATTAGACTCGCCCTCTTTTTTCTCATATTCTGATCGCAAGCAGGTGTCTATATTCACGATCCCTCATTTTCGTCTTCACGCGAATACAGCCCACCGAAGTTATACGTTAAGGAGGCAATCGAAAGAACTCTGTTTATTTTCATAATACCGAGTTCGTGTGATTTATTTACATAAAAGCAATTCTAGTTGTACTCGGCGTGGTCGAACCAATCTTTAGGGAAGTATTTTTTTTATTTTAAACACTTTAAAAATCACCAGGTAGCCCTATTAAAAAAATAGAAATAAAAATCTAAATTTCAAAATTAAATTAAAATTATCGAATCCACTACTGAAACGCCGAATTTCTTTTTTCGAATTCCATATATATTTTCAAGTTTTAATGACGGTTGCTATTTTAAAATAAGATCACCCACATTTCTTTGACGAGAACGGATTTATTTCGCAAAAATCATTCCTTCCTTAAGTTGTTTTTGAACTTTCTGATGTTCCGTAATTTTTTACAAGTCTTTTCAACTAGAAAAGCTTCTTACTTCTGTCAATATTGGCTACGGTTTTTCTCTTGAACAAGTTATACCTAGGTTATGCGAGGATTGCATTCGAGATGCTATCAGTCCGACTACAGTAACAACAATGATAATGTGCACGCGCAAACAAAACGTCTAGACAACAATTAAACAATCAGTGTATTAGGCGCGAAAGTAAAACCGTTATGGGACGTTCGATATAATCATCTATAAAAGCTTAGCCAATAGAACAACTGACTAGATCGCAACAATATGTCATTAATATGTCATTACTTCACGTTAAAACAATTCATTATTTTCCGCAAATACATTCGCAAAGATTTGATCTCAGCTAGAATCACTGTTGAAGAAATACTACCCGCTATATTCGCCACGCATGTGACACTCTCAAGCAGAGAGCAAGCATCAGCATCTCCCACATCAACCATCAATATGGAAGCAACTACAAAAAGGATCATACACTTGATCAAAAATCCGTTAACAGATTTCGCATGCAAATAAGTGAGCAAGCAATCAGCACAGCTAAACCGCTACGCCTGATTAACTCTCGCGCATATCTCACTGAATAAACTGTTTGCTTACATAGAGCAAGCATAACACACATTTTGCACACATAGAACCTCTCATATTAACACACACGCAACTTGTATACACGCATTCAAACATGCTTAAGTGTCTTTCTCTTAATAGATGTTGTTATATTTTAGCCATCATGATTAATTTGTTATGTTGATTATTTGTTTTTTAAATTTTATTCTCTTTTGCTTGAGCCGTAATTAATATGATCCGCGAGAGTAACATAATATTTCCCTATTGCACCATTGTAAACTTGTCTTTGAGTTTCAACTATTTATCGAATACAACGATTAGTCGGTTATTTCCGCGTTGATAAAATGTAAACAAATAAATATAGCGCATAGCCAATCATATAAACATCGTTTTTCCAGGGACGGATATTTTTCTATTATCTATAAATAAGCGTTGAAAATACTTTGCAAGAACAGTTGCTGATATTGAACTTTTTTAAAGAGATATTTCTCTCTTTCAATTTCGCAATGGCTGACATACACTATTAGTCATTCGTTTTACGCTAAATGCAAACAAATGAGGGCTTTCACATTTAGCTGAGCAACCAGCGCTTAACACGACTATCTCGCGTTAGATGAAAGGTCGGCTTCTTATGAGATGGCGGTGTAAACTGAAACTCTCGATTCTCTCAAAACAATCTTGTCAAGTTGTAGGATGTTAATTTCCATTCAGAAATCAGCCGGTACAAATTATTCAGACTTCTGAAGTTTGCTGGCAATGGAAAGCTGCCAAAAATCGTATCCTTTTGTGGTTCAATCTGAAACAAGACTTGAGGCAACTAATTCGACAGGGGAGGTCGACTTAATTAACATTGAGCCCGCAAATCCCACACCTTTCATTCTGATTGTTCCTTAAACCACTGACATGATAGTGATCAGGTACCAGATTAGTTTATTTCCTTATTTATCTACTAGATGAAACAACCACCTACGCTGGGTACTATGTTGTAATAGAGGGTTACCCTTAAAATGCATACATGGAATAGTTAATTAAATTTACAATCTTTTCTGCTATAATGTAATATTTGCTACAAATAGACTTCAGTCGATGCCTGACTTGTCCATCAAGTTTCAGTGATAAATGTCTAACATTCTTTGTTTTATCGCCGTTCAGTAATAAGCACACCATAATTCTATATGCAAAATTGTCAATAAAACTAACTGTTAGGGTAACCTAACAAAACAAAATCGAGTTATATCCCTTGAATCAAAAGGTAAGAGTTATCGCACTTGGATTACAGAAGTCGTCTGCAGACCATGAAAAGTAAAATGAACGGTCTCACAATCAAACAAGCATATCGCGTTCAGCGGTTTCTCTACATTCAAATTTAATCAGTGTGTTTGATAAATAAATCTGTTAAAGTTTCTACTTCGTATTTCCTTTATTTTGCTGAGTTTTAATTGAATCGACACGTATAAATATCAAAACGTAACATTTGGCGACGGGGATCATTTTTTTAAAGAGCCACGGTAACGCAAATTTACACTTTTAAAGATTGATTGCACCATACAGCAATTCATGCAACAACAATTACGTTTGATGGAATTATTTTCAGAGAGATTCTCAACACCTGCACCATCGCTTTCGGAAACAAAGCTTGCAACATCGGCAGAATCGGTTGCAACTGCAATTACGGAATTCCATTACAACCCAATATCTAGATCGACATTCTGTACGTGGTTTTCACGCTTTGAGGACATTTTCTGTGTGGAATTCAAGGAACAAGCTGACGACTGGAAACTCAGACTTTTGCTACGAAAGCTTCGGACGTCGGAACACGATCGGTATGCAAACTATATACTACCTAAACACACACGTGACTACAACTTCGACGACACGGTGGAGACTCTGAGGCATAATTTCAGTTAGCAGATTTCGTTATTTAATATGCGTTTTAATTGTCTCGGCATAACAAAGTCTGATTCGACCGATTTCTCAACTTATGCAGGCATTGTAAACAGGGAATGTGAACGTTTTTAAATATCTTCCATCACAAACGCTCAATTCAAATGTTTAGTTTTTGTGTGTGGTTTGGGATCGGTGGGGAGGCAGGCATTTGCACACGGATTTTGTAAATAATTGAGCAAAATCCAGTAATTACATTGCAACAAGTCGCTGTGGAATGCCAGCGTCTCGTGAATCTAAAGCATGATTCACCTATAGTGCAACAAACAACAGCATACACGGTTAACAGTTCAAAAACAACGTTAGCCTACCTCACCGACTTCAACATTAGTCAAACCCCCAACCGTTCGCTGGAACTGTGGCAGCTGACATTTTGTACGAAACTGTACATTCAAGACACACCGCTGTAGCAGCTGCAATCGACTAGGACATGAAGAGGGATTTTGCATCAAGGACAAAAACGTATCAATAATAGAAAAACCTCACATAACAGGCAACGACAACATAACAAAACAAACACAAACACTCTGGTAGCAACTTTTCTTCAAACCAAAAATCAAACCGAAAATATGTTGCAGTACAATTTAATGACCATCCTGTTTAGCTGCAGGTGGATACTGCTTCCGATATAACACTTATATCACAAACACTATGGGAAACCATAGGTCAGCCTTCATGGACACCAACAAGTCAGGTAGCACAAAGTGCTTCCGGTGACTGTGTTCATATCACGGGTCAATTACCCGTTACCATTAAAATGAAGGACAAAACGGTGACGAGTACCGTATACCTAGCAAACTCATGCCATAATTTGCTGGAACTTGACTTTATCGAGTTACTAGGTCTTCTCGACATTCTACACAACTGGATATTTGAGGTGGTATCCAGATCGTCACCTCAGAACAGCATTATCGACCAGACCAAAGACATCATGAAACAATTTTCTCTAGTATTCACAAACAACTTGAGACGGTGCACTCAGACAGAGGCCACACTGTCCCTTAAACCATTTTCTAAGCCTGTTTTCCGACTCAAACACCCAGTGTCATATGCTCCATTGCCACTGGTGGAGTACCGCCGGACAACAGAATTCGGTCAAGCTGATGCCTTGTCACAACTCATCAGTGCACAATCAGTTCAAGACGACGACACTGTCATTGCTGCCATCAGCATCGAGGACGATTTTCAACGCACGCTCACAGATTGTATCCGGACAATTCCAGTGACAAGGATTGATATAAAGCGAGAAACACAACACGATCCAATGATACAAAAAGCGTGCAGATTTCTCCAACATTCATGGCCTCCTAACCTCACGGGAGACCTCCAACAGTTCAAACGCCGAAGTGGCTCTTTTTCTGTCATTGATGGTTGTTTGATGTTTGCAGATCATCTTGTTGTTCCCGCTAAGCTCAGACAGGCAGTCCTAAAACAGCTATATTCGGGGCATCCGGGCATTAATCGAATGAAGTTATTACCCACAGTGTGGTCTATTGGCCTAGCATTGACACAACCATTGAGCGTACTGTCAAACGTTGTATCCAGTGTATGGACGCGCAGTAAAATCCACCTCGTATTGTTGATTCTCGCTGGACATACCCAGAGCGACCATGGTCCAGAATACACGTAGACTGTGCTGGCCTTATCAATGGCCTTAGTTTTCTGGTGGTTGTGGATGCTCATTTAAAATGTCCAAAAGTTGTTTTCAATGCAACAGACTGACACTCAGGCGCTATTTAGTCAACACGGCTTGCCCGAGACTTTAGTCTCAGACAACGAATCACAAGTAATATCTGAGTCATTCTAACAATTCTGCAAATCGTGTTGCCACCCTATCATCCTCAATCTAATGGGCAGCCGAAAGGTTTGTAAACACATTCAAACGGGCACTACTCAAAGCAAGGGAGGAGGGACCAGCACAGGAGATACTACATGCTTTCCTCCTTTCATATCGAATAACACCAAATGGTGCTTTGAAGAATGGTCTATATCCAGCAGAGGCACTCATGTGACGAAAACTCCGTAGCACACTGGACGGTTTACGGACCCAGCAACAAAAGCAACAAACAAGCCCTAACAAAAAAAGCATTTTCAGTCGGCACACCAGTGTTTGCTCGGAATTAAAGACCTGGCAAGCCAAACTGGGTACCGGGCATCCTCCGCAAAATAAATGGACAATTCCTGTATGATGTTCACGTCAGAAGTCAATTGTAGAAGTTCTATGTATTAATTGTCTCCTTAGTTTCTCTGCCTCTTTAATTAATTTGAACTGCTGTGGTGGCGAAATATACGATTTGTCAGGTTTGTATTCTTCGTGTTGCTAATTATCACGTCGGGGTCTTCTTACTTGATTAGTTTGTCAGTTTGTATTTCAATTTCCCGTAGAATTAGGTGCCCTTAATTTTCTAATACCGCCTCGGTTCATAGCTTTATCATCTGCTTATGTGTCCAATATGCAGTCGTTTGCATAGTTCCCAGTTGACACTCTTCAAACCAATCATGTTTGGTTTTATACTCTTTTTGGACTAGTTTCCTGCATTCACATGATATCTGATTTATCGTTTTGTCTCTTTGTCCACTGAGTCTACATTTACTGTTTTTCTGGATTTTGTCTATTTTAGCTTTGTTATAGTTCGTTCCTATCACATTTTTCTGTGTAACTGTAATAGCAATTTCGTTTCGCTGTTCAAGTGTCGTTTTTGTAGCTTTGCCCATGTATTTTCATGTGTCGCTTGGTCAGTTTTATAAATTGTCCATGTAGCTGCTTCTCTGCTCATTTTGTCTCGCTTTTTCGTTCCATTTTCCCAGCTCCCTGTATTATTCATTTTGATGCTGCCTCCTGCTGCTGCGACAATCAGTCTTTCTGTGTTTTGAGTTATGTATTTTTCTGGCTCGTTTTTGTATTATCCAAACAGTCTACTATATTTACCAGCTCTCTCCACCTTATCTTCTTTTTTACATAGAGTCGGGTGCAGTGCATTGTAAATGTGTTACTTTATGGAGGGCCCTATGTTGGATAAGAGTAATTCAACTAGTATGAATTTTGACAAGGGTCGAGCTTAATACGGCTGAGAATGACGCAAACTTTAGGAAATTAATCTGTTCCCAGAGAGTGTATCATCAGATAGATTACTCTCAAAGTATGAGGTCAAGTTGGGTTAGACGCAAAAAAAGGATATGGTGGTGATGGCGAGTGACGTCACCTTTTATCATTGGGAGGAAATAAAGGCTTTTTGGAAGAATTTCGTGTGGAAGTTTAAGCAATGTGGACGTGAAATAATTATGAAACAGTTACAATAACCGCAAGGCGAATATATGCACACCAAGATGTCTTTTTGTCGTGTTTACTCATTTATCCCTTAATAAGAAATGTTATATATTCAACCTTTTGCAAATGTATTTAGTAGACTGTTAGTTAAGATACATCTAGTCTCTCTCTCATATAAGCTAATGTTTTCTTCGGAAAAATAACACCCTTGAAATTCCAAATGAAAGTCTTCTTTCTGTGCAAATCGCGACCAGCGGCAATAGAAAAGGAAGGGACGAACAAATTAGCGCAGCGACGAAGCATCAATGCAAAGTGAGGGGAGAAGGAAACGAATGAATGCAGTCAGTCAGAATAAAAAGAGAAGAAAAACGACTGAGATAATCTAAGGTAAATTCACGCATTGATATTGAAATGGACATTTCGGACATTTGTCGTTAGCCGTTTGAAAAAAGAGAGGTAAAGAGACCTCCCAAATGAGTGTACACCCACACACACTCGTAAAAGAGTTTTAATATTCACCTCATTAAAAGAATTAAAATAATGAGTACGCGAAACTCGCGTAAAAAGAATTAATGATGGTACACGCACTCACGTATAAGGAACACAACCACGCACAGGTTAAAAGAATCTAAGATACGCGAAAAGGTATTAAGTGAAACCAAACAAAAACGGGTTTAAAGACTTTCAAGTAAAGTTTAACGGTTTTATTATTTGAAAACATTACACATGGTCATCAGGTGCACGAGTTTTTCTTTTGTCTAGCCCATGAAGGGTCCAGAGCATCGTATTCGGGTTTTCTTATTTTTCTCAGCCATTCACTTCCAATTTTCTCTCTTATTTCCTTTGATGTGTTTTTTTTTTATTTTTATTATTATTATTATTATTATTATTATTATTATTATTATTATTATTATTATTATTATTATTATTATTATTATTATTATTATTATTATTACCACTACTACTACTACTACTACTACTACTACTACTACTACTACCACCACCATAATTGTTGTTGTTGTTGTTGTTTTTATTGTTGTTTAAATACATGTTTGAATGTATGTGTATTGTTTTGCAAAAGTAAACGCTGATCACGGTTTTAAAATACTATAAAAAGAGAAAAAAGCCAAATTATAATTACATGTTTTTATGTATATGATATTTATTTAGAGAGCAATGACTCGGCAGTTTCGCCATACTTTCTGTGTTTTCGACTTACATGCAGAAATAGATAAGAAAACGAAACACAAAAGAAGCAATAAAAAAAAAAAAGCGAAAACACGAATGAACGAAAAGAAGTCGATAAAATAACTGGCTATTTTTATAATGTTCGCATCCTGATTGGCATGCCGAGAAACTTTTAACGAATCATAGTTTCACTAAATAATGAAGTAAACAACAGAATTGGGAATAAAGAAAAAATATTTTAATTAATAGAAAAATCATGATGTTAACGCGGTACAGCAGGGATAGCCTGAAAAAGCATCCATCTTGTTCGGGAATCTATTTTGCTTTCTTTCATTTTTTTCTTCTTCCATCCTCCCTTTTTTAAATTGTTTCGTTTCGTTTTTTTTTTTATCTCAACTTCTTTTTGTTATTATTTACTAGCTGGATCAAGTGCTCATTTCAAGTGGGAGATTATAACTATAATCTTACAAATTACATGTTTTACATATCTTTATATAGCTTTACTAGAACAAAATGTAACGTTTACTCTTGTAACTAACAAATGTATACATCCTCCAATAGCAAATATTTGATATCTTCAGAAATGTATATAAAGAGACCAATGTTATCATATATAAAATGAGAGAGACAATGGAAATAGTGGAAATTTACCGAAGTACTGTAATTTCGTAATTTATACTTTGATATATCTGTAACGTTATGTGTAACTAACCAACTGTTTGCAACTTTAGATGTAAACTCCTTTCGAACCCACCAAAGGGCTCTCCGTCGTTAAAAGAAAACATCTGTAATCATGCTTACACGTTGTAAGTATTCGGCTCAATAGGTCTGTGACGTCGTTGTAAAGCTACAAAATGAAATGTTTCTTTGTCTTCCGTTTTCCCTTTGTTCTCTAATAGAGTGTTAATTTAAAAAAATACCGACAAGATTCTTGCTTTATTACGTCATATTTTTTGTTAGTTTATTTTTTTTACGGCGCTGCAAAGTTGCATATTACATATGCTACATCATGGGGTAGGATAGAGCTTAAAAAAGACGTCCGAATTATTTCAGCTCGCCTGTCAAAGAGGAAGATTTTTGCTATATATTTAGTTAATCTTTTAATATTGATTCGCTATAATTGAATCTGTTTAATTGTTAACTATATGTCATTCTTTTGTAAAATTCATATCAGCTATGGATCCTTGAAAAAATAAAATTCTTAAATAGAATTTAAACATCTTTGATGAAATGAGGTTGTATTTCCGTAAATATTCATCGAAGGGAAATGATGCTTTCGTTTTAAAATTATTGATAATATAACCTCGTGTTTTTCAAATGAAAAATTTTTTTTTCTTAGTGTGGATCGGCGTTCATTGCTTTGTTTTTCATTCTCTTCGCTTCTGTAATATAATTTATTAACCTCTTCCTTCTCTCGTCCCTTTCTGAATTAGACAAAAACATACTCCTCTATTAATAAATTTATAGTTACGTATCTTTCTGTCTTCGTACGTAAGTAAAAAAAACAAACCCGCCAAACTGAATTTTCAGCAGAAGACAGCTCGACAGAACATTGAGAACGGGGGCGTAGTAAGAGGGTATATGTGACATTAGATAAATATCGGACGAAGGCGGGAAGATTCACGCATGTTGTGATATACGAGAATAGAAAATTATCATTTTATTGTATTGAATAAAACATTATAATAACATATCCTCTATATAACAACATTGCCAGAAAGTATACTGTCTGTTAGTAGTAACTTCAATAAAAAAAATTCTTATAATTTTAAAGAATGTTATGTAATTAATGCACATACGATGCGGTCATGCAAGTAATTCAATTATTCACAGAAATTAAATTTAGAAAGGAAAAATGATCAGCATGCAATAGCTGTTTAAAATATATAATATTTAGTACCATGTTTAGTTTGTAGTAAAAAGAAAAACAAACTCGAAAGTATTAATGGGATTTAGATTCTAAGACGTCTTATCGATTTTATTGAAAACCGATCTTCTCAATATATATTCCGTCATGTAATTATCTTTCTAAAACTATATTTTTACGAAACACATAATAAAGAGTAAAATCAACACAAATGGAAGTAAAAAGCACTTCCCGGTAACGCTGGTTAGATACAACTATTAAGTAAATCAAATGATACAATTAAAACCTATCCTTTATAATTAAGAGTGGAATTTCCACGGGCATTGCTAGTTAAGATAAATATTAGTAGATTATTATGTAAAAAATAAACAGAAGAGATATAGAGAAAGAGAGGGAGGGGTATATATATATATATATATATATATATATATATATATATATATATATATATATATATATATATATAGAGAGAGAGAGAGAGAGAGAGAGAGAGAGATAGATAGATAGATAGATAGATAGATAGATAGATAGATAGATAGATAGATAGAGAGAGAGAATTGTAATTTTTTTATCGTTCTCCTAAATGTTTTTACAACTACTTTCTGTCGGGGTACAAATGGTTTGTCAAAGCAATATAAAGACATTCTATAATTTTTAAACAATATAATTTTTATGATAATATAAAGCCATTTCCTATTTCCTTGACGAGTTTAGCTTTCTAATCGAAAGCTTTATATGCAAATCTGCTTCGGCAGCCATTTAAGCAAATTCATGATGCGTGTTTTAAGACAATATGCTTTCTTTTCGTTCGTTTTCAATATTGTTTTACATTTATTTCTGGTTTGACTGCTAGTAACATTTTCATCCATACAAGAAAGTCGTTTTTGTTTATTCTCACGCTCAGATTCACATTCATTACGACCCACATTTACTGGGATGTCTTCTTTATAGGATTTGTTCATAATAATATTTGCGCTCAAAATTAATCTTCAAAATGTTAAGAAAACGGCAAAAGATTTCAAACAAAAAACAAAACCTATTTTTGAAAATCTTTAAAAGCTTTCTCTAGTCAGGAAGTGTAATCATTTTTCGTTATATTAACATATAAAACTGGTCCCCAACTCTAAAGTCAAATTTTATTCGTTATTTTTAATGCTAACGTTTTCAGACTGTTCACATGTAATCGGCAAAAAGTAGAATCTCATTTTTCTCTTTTAAGTGAATTAGTGTAGGGTGCATAGCTACAATAATACGCTTATTCCTATTTAGACAACTACCGAGCACAAGTCCTGCTAGTATTCCGAAATACTCAAAACGGATAATTCTTCAAGCGCTCACTAAAAGTCGAAGCTATAGCAATAGCGGAGATTTTAAAATGTCTATCAAGTCTTAATAGATAATATATGAAATATATTAAGAAAACCATTAAAAGTTGGGGTGGTGAGATCAGGCAAAAATATCTGCAATCTGCATTCATACGTATATTAAATATTTACTTCTGGAGTGTGCATATATTTTGTATATTTCGCCTGAAGTCAAAGCTTTATCAAGAATTAACATAATGAAATAACAGTGTCAATATATACTGAATTATCGTGGTGAGAATGAAACAGAAACAAAATGCGCGCAAGCAGGATAGAAAAGAGTTACAACATGAAATTGTTAATTGAAAGCTTCTATCTAGATTTGCTAATAAGTTAAACAGAGTAGTAGAAAAGTGGGGAGTGGAAGTAGCGAAAAAGGGTGAGGAGCGTGATTACATGGGATTAGAGTAGGAAAGAGGTCTGTAAATGGAATATTTATATTAAATATTCTGTATATATTTTTATATACTTTTTATATATATTCATATATTTTTTTATATATATTTATATATATTTTCGATATATATTTATCTATATGTTATATATATATATATATATATTTGATACATTTATTTCAATTTTATATTTTTATATTTTTGTGAATTTTAAAATTTTATTTTATTTTTTCTTTACTTACTTTTTTATTTTTAGTTTACTTATTTTATTTTGTTTTAATCTTAGTTTATATTAGGTGAATATCATAGTATCTATATGTCTATGTAGATCGCTCTAGAGCCGAATGCATATGGATTGTGTGTTGCGTATATGTCTAATTGTATGGAATTCAACCCAGGTGTCTCTGTGTTCGTTAGATTCCGTTTAAATGTATCGCCTACCCCTTGTGATTTCCTCAGTGTCATTGCTGGCCTTTGAATTATTTTGAATTGCCCCCCTTTATTAAAAATCTATTCATTATCAAGTAAGCTTGTTTAAATCTTGCACGATGTTTGGAATACTTATCACCTCTCTGATGGGGTTGGATTCTGGGGTGATTTAAACAATAAAACCCCGAATTTTTAAATTCCATGAATTTTCTTTAATGGTCACTCTACTGTTCGATGCCTTTCACTTTTAAATGATAGCGATATATCGAGATAAGACTTTAAAACTTTTCTGATGACATTCTCCGATAATTATTAACGTTCAACCGCTGATGATCGTCTTTTAATAGACTCTTTTTACGGTTTTTGTATCTATGTATAAGTGACCTCTAGTTTTCTGTTTTCTTCTAATTATTTAAAAATAGTATGTGAATAACATCCTGACCTCTAATGGCCTGCAGATGATAATGTTGTCAGTAGATAGCCGAGAGAAATATCATAGGTTCAAGAAATGTTGAAACCCGTGCGTTGTAAAAAAATTCAGCAAATTTACTCCAACTAATCAAACATGCTACATGGGTCACATAGGAATCCAGTAATGGAGTTTCAACTCTGCAAAATCGTAAATTTATTAAGTCCATAATTCCAGTCATATACTAGTTTCACACACTTTTCTCGATAACAGTATGTTATGATTGCTCTAAAGTATTTCAGGAACTGACAACCTGCACCAAATTTGACTTAAGATGCCGGATGCTACGCAGCTAATTATATTAAAATGATGATTAAATAAAGTGCCTACGTCTTTCTTAACGAGCTATATAAGAAGCTGACGTTTGGGTGAAATATTTGTTATCTATTATTATACTCAAGCTGGGGTAAATCAACGTTTTTTTCTCTAATGCTTTTGTCCTATATATTATAATCACACCAAATGCATGTTGAAATATTTCTTAGTCTTGAGGTCGAGTTATGTTTGAACAAATTATCCATTTTAAGTATTCAAATTAACCGTATTTTACAATTTTACACACCAAGTCCACCATTCTATATTATTTGAACCTCCGTTCTTATTTAAATAGTGCCTACTCCTAGCTCTCCCGGCGTTTATTAACATTCGAAGGTCCTAAAAATAACTATAAATCAAGATTGGAACAGGCCATTATAAACAAACCCACCTTTTTCCTGATTCAAACAATTTAACCCAATGTCTGATCCATCGGGTCACATTTTTCTTGTTCTATAATAAAGCAAGTTTGATTATGTATTATCATCATCATCATCATAATAATCATCATGATGATCATATGCAGTTTGTCGAAACGACGATGGCTATTTCATGAAGGCCACTAGTCCATGAATATGCATCTTCCGTTGGTTCTCTCCTTCACGTGATCGTTCAAATCGCTAGTGTTGATATTCCTTCATTTCATATTCGTTTGAATCTTTAAATTTGATTTTAGTCTGGGCCTTTCCCGATTCCTCCTTTATACACATAGTTTAGAATACCGTAATTTCCTTGGAAGCCGTTCAGGTTCCATTGTCTCCAAGTGTCCTATCCATCTGCGCTTCTTCTTTAGTACTAGATCCGTCATAGATTCTAGATCCGTACGTTTCAATATTTCCTGGTCGATCATCTTGTTCTGCTAGTCTACATTGAGATGACATCATGTAACGATTGGAACATCTTCATATACTTCATGTTTCTATATCATAGAGAAGAGTTACATCATAACTATATCATGGCGATTTCACTTCACTCGGATTGTAACGTGTCGGTTTCTCCATAGTTTCTGCTGAAAATGTATATATGAGCTATAACTCCGGAACTAATGGACTGATTTTTATAATGTTTGAAATATCGGTTCTATTATCAACGCTAATGATATGGGCTACATAAATGTATTAAAAAAACTAATATTGAACTATTAAACAAACGAGTCGCTGGGGAAGACACCATACAAAATTGTTATCTTATAATTTTCGACCATCTTTAGATCTTGTAATGGAATATTAACGCACACAATTATAACATTTCTAAGCCCACAACTTAAGTTATGTAAGCTATATTTTCACACAATTTAACATAGCAGTATATATTTGATTGGTGCTAATTGGTACTTCAAGAACGTTGGTGTCCGGATTTGTTGAAATTATGAGACAGTCTAAAGATTTCGCACTATTATTTACTCGTCCTGTGACTAGTACTAGATCTATTAATAATAACATTTGATCATTGTTTTCACAAAGCTATATAAAGAGATGCAAATGATGCACCTTTTGCGATTATTGATCTTATATATTAGACAGCCTATACGGGGTGGGGGTTCAGCTGGTTTTTAATGATAACTGTTACACAGGAATTGTTTTCTTTATTTCTTCTTTCTCCCTTCTCTCTTTCTTTCTTTCTTTCTTTCTTATTTTTTCCGAATATATTTTTATTTCCATCCTTTTTCATTCTTTCGTTTACTTTCTTTCTTTCTTTTTTGTTGTGTATTCTTTTTTATTCCGTGCCTTTGTTGTTTTTACTTACCTGTTTCCTTCAATATTTCTTTATTTCTGCTTCCAAGCTAAAATTTCCTTTTCTTTCTGTTTGTTTGTCTTCTTTATCATTTCAATCTTAAATTTATTTTCACTTTTCAATTATATTATTCAATGTTACTTTGTTTGCATGTTATATTTATTATTATATTACTTCCACCCCACATTTCTTTTGTTTGTTCGCATGTTTTCTTTTTTTTACATTACTTCCACCCCCATATTTCTTTTGTTTGTTTGTCTGCCATTCATTGTTTCTCATTTTCGTTTTTCTGTCTTTCTTTTTACACTTTTTTCTTTCTGTATTTTTGTCTTTTCCTCTATTTCTTTTATCTATATTATATTTGTTCTTCTACTACTATATTTAAACCTTAAATCCATTATTTTCTCAGCCCATCCTTACCTTTTTAATTCATACATTCCTTTATTCTTCTTTCCCTTCTGTCATTTTTCTTTCTTTTGTCGTTATTTAGTTCTTAAATTCCTTTTTTTCTTTCCTTTAACTTTTCTTTCTTTCATTATGTAACTCTTTCCTGGTTTTCTTTATCCATCCCTCGCTTACTTCCCTCTTTCTTTTTTCATTGTAATCTTAAATTAATCTTTCTTCTACTTTATGTCTTTACATACTTTTCTTTTTTTCTTTCTTTCCGTTTTCCAACATTAAATTTATTATATATTATTTTCCCGTGTATCCTTTCTCCTTCTTCCTCTTCTTCTTCTTTATAATAATCTTTCGATTATTACAATTAGAAATGTTCGCGATATTTTTGAAACTGTTAATTTTCTTCTTATTTTTCATTGTGACGTTCAAACCAATATTATTCTTTCGATATTTAGTAATTTTGTCAACTTTCACTTTTCGTCTCGAACAATACCGCCATTTTTGAAGATAAAACTTTTCATTTTTTTCTTTCTTCGGTTCCTTTGTTTTTTTTTATTTAATGGTTATAGGTGCACATCACAGACTGTACTTGATGGACTGAGTTCAAAGACTTTCCCAATCTATCTCTCTTTTTCCACAGATCCGCTTGCACCGGGCGACTGCGATTCGTATACACTACGCACGGCAGCCATATCTCTATATTTACACATTTTCAATTCAACGCATGCGCACTTAGTTGCAATAAAGAAAAAAATAGCAAACAAAAGCCTCGTTTTCAGAGACAGCCATTATAATGGCACACATTCCCAAAATATCAATCAATGCAAAAATTGCCACACGCAGCCATATTGGTTGTCAGATTGGGTTCACCTCCAAATGAAAACCGTCCTTTTCGACTGTCTTTCGACATTTTCCTAATTATGTACGCATCTCTCGTTTTATACGTTAATTGATTGAGTGAACTTCACTTCGCTTGCTCCATCCCTTCTCTCTCTATCGTTAATGTTTTTGTTTTGTCAGTATTTCTTTTCAATATGGATCCAATTGAGCTGAATCTGATTTTCCCTGCTTTTTCCCGATTTGCACGGCTCCGCTTCGCCCTCAATTAGTTCTCGATAATGCGTGATTTTATATACGAATGTAGACTTATATATTTCACAGTTCTATCAGATTTACCAAAGTCATTATACGTATTCTAACTTTGTATGGGTTTCATATTCCTCTCTCTATATCTATTGTAGATTGTTCATGTATATATATTTATTCCAGTCTATTAATTTCCCCATCCCTTTTTCACACACACACACACACACACACACACACACACACACACACACACATATATATATATAAATTAGGAGATAACATGTTACAAAATAGCTAAAGTAATGACACATGTATACATCCAACTATATTTCGATTGTAAATCTGACCGTAATCTATGATAGAAATGGCTTTATTGAAGAAGAAAATGCCCCTTTACACAAAAAAGAAATGATTTTTTCCGGCCACTTTAGCTTCCGTAAGGGCGCACGTTCAGATACAGGACCACTTCCATTGTTTTCTACGGATAATTTTACACATATGATTTAAATTTCATTAAAATAGATTATATTTGAAGTTTTAAGAAAGGTTTTACACACATATCCCTCTTAGAGATGCACTTAGAGATTCAAGACTACTTCCATTGTCTTACTCGGATAATTGTATACATAAATAGACTTTTAATTTATATGTGGATTCTCTAACTTTACTTTCTATAAAGCACACACGCATACATTAACATCATAATCTTTATAAACTAAGATATGTTAATATGCCTATATATTTGCATGTACAGAATTAGCTCGTGAATTTTATAGCTGATCGTTATGAATTTGAACACAGCTTCTAGGCGTAAGTGGTCCAAATATGGGCTATATTTAGTTTAATTCAGTTGTATGCAATTGGGATAAAAAGGGTGGAAGCATCTCGTGAAAATTCAGTTACCTCTGATTTTTGTGAAATTTTAACAATAGGTATTAGATATCAAATAATAAATATTCACCAAATTTCAGTTAATTTCGAGTATTTAAAAGGGTTTAAGGGGACGCATAATATGGACACAGCATCCAATTTGAAAATTCAAATACATTATATTTGCATTGAATTTAATCTATTGACACCAATGAAGCAATATTCCTTGAATTTCAATTTTTCTTTAAGAGCCATTAAGCTTAAGCTTAAAATTTCAGAATTATAATCCTGTAATGGATTTTGATAACAATTAGAATAAGGATTCTAAACATGAAGTTTAGTATCAATATATCTTGATTATAGCGCAACAGCCGCTTACGATTGCTTTGGTAGTAATGACCATTGCTATTTCTTGCTGGCAAATATTTGGGTAGCAATAGGCTTCCGAAACGTCCCAGCATTCTCCGCACTTTTCCATTGGAGGTCTGATTAGTGATTTCCCTCCTCGATTTTTCTATCCCCCTTAACCCTTCACGATTATTTGTTTGTATCAGCTTAGGCTGGTGCCACCACATTGAGTGTGCTAATAATAATAATGATAGTTATAATAATAATACTAAGAAGAACAAGAATAATGAAACTATATAAGTAAATATATAGACTAAACCGTATGTCTAGAATCCTTATCCTAGGTTTGATCAACATTTATTAAATCATTTTGATTTTAGAAAATTTTTGAAATTGAAGGCTTAAGCTAAGGGGGTCTTAAAATGAAAATTGAAATTCAGAAGATCTTTCTTAATTGGTGTTGAATCACTATGGATCACATTCAATGCAAATGTGAAAAAAAATTAAGTTTCAAATGGTGGTCGTGCCTATATTATGCCCCCTAAACACCCTTTGAAATACTTAATACGAACTTAAATTTGGGGAATAATTCTTAATATTTAATACCTATTGTTAACTATTCACATGAATATACCTCTTTGCATGAAACTAAATTAAACTAAATGTAGTCCACATTACGACTCCCTTACAACTAGTAACTATGTTATAAACTTCATAATGATCCGTTATTGGTTTAGGAGTGAATCCTGTACATACGACTATATAAATATATACACATACCTCAAATATATATATATCTTATAAAAATTTCTTTTAATTAACACAAAGGTTTATGTTGCAAATCCATAGCGTACGATAAGCGCTCTTAATTAATAACCCTAAATAATATAGTTATTACATATTTCCTTACAAAAACTGTTTTTGAAGGAAATATGGAATGGTTTTCTCTGTAAAACTATGTTTTACACGATGTTTTATATATATATATATATATATATATATATATATATATATATATATATATATATATATATATATATATATATATATATATGTATATATATTTAAGGAAATTGACAAGATCTTTGAGGCACGCACAAAAATGTATTTAAGTAAAATATCTTCAAACTCAACAATCGTGCAATTTAAATGAAAAATTCATTTATTTAATATTTTGCCAGCTTTCGTTGTAGAACAACTTTGTCAGGCAAAACTGTCATATAGTTTTTTTTTCTTTTCCTCCTCTTACTTTTGATCGTATTAACGCCGAACGGGTCGAATCATCACAGAAAGGCACGTCAAGTTCTAAAAGACTTTAGGATAAGTGTAGCCATATCGATGTTATGCACAGATTGGCGCTTTTTAAGTAAGGAAATTGATAACATGTAATGCCACCCATGAACCCATAAAGATACACCAAATAAAAAAACAAACAAATGAGGAAGTGACCGCTGTACTTGACGTTGAAAAGTTATTTACAAATGCCCCAGTATGTGAAACAATTTATAACATTATTGATAACATATACAATAACCCATCCTTCCCTCTACTTAAAATGTAACCCTAGAATACTTTGAAAGGTTCATATTAACCTGCACAACTTAAACCCTCGTTTATGACCATAAGGAAAACATCTATACCCAAATTGATGGCGTTTCCATGGCGTTGGTTTTTGAACCGACCATCAACAATTTTTACATGGCCAACCTCAAAAATCAAGTATTTAATATAATTACTAAACCCTGAATTTATGCACGTTACATTAGTGATATTCTTATTTTAGCAAACAATAGCGATGAAATTAAAAAAAAACTACAAAATATTTTTCAAAATAACTCCATACTTAAATTTACTTATGAGCTAAACGTTAATAACAAAATCATGTTTTACCCATTTATTCTAAAAACGAAGCATTGATGACCTCTCTTCATAATAAACTACCAGTATTAACTCATGCATCCAAAATTATAAAAGCGAATGTTTACATCGATATAAAATAGCAATGATAAAAATTATTAAACTGCGCGAAACTAATCTTTTCAACCAGAAAAATATTTTTTAATCAATTAAAAAATATTAAGCAAGTTTTAAATCAGAATCAATATTCCAATTATATTGTAGACAAATGAATTAAATTAATGATTACAAACTTAGACAGGATGAAAAATAATCAGCTATATAGTTCTCACTATATTAATTTATTCTCTTGGAAGCAAATGCACCCGGACTTTAAATTGGATGAAACCGCTATAAAAAATATAATAAATCGATATATATCCCTGATCAACTCTAATAATAAAAAAAAGATTCATTATTTATTATAACAAATTTGCAAACATTATACCTCGTATTTAACAAAAGCTCTTTTCATGCAAAAAAAAACTAAGAAACAAAAAAACAATATTATATGAGTTTCAATGCCATTTGGGGAGATGTATTTCCGAAAATAATAAAGAAAAACTGACTGTTACATCAGTTTTTCTACCATAACACTTTCTCATAGAATCACCTTGCATCTCTCCGACACAAGCGCAATTTGCCAGCACCTAAAAAAACATGACTGCCCCTTTCTCAATATAGACATATTTTAGTTAATAATACAAAAAATACACTACGATACGAACATTAAAAGATAAAACATTCTTGAAGCCATTAACATTAAAGCTATGCATCTCACAATTACAAATATTAATTACGAAACTAGTCACAACATCTGAAAGTGTCCAGTGTAATAATTAACATTAACATATTCTTAGCCGTAAAACAACAACCCTTTGAGTTTGGGACATAATCACGTTTGCATGCAACATCTCATCACTACAGACACTCATTGTAAAATTTGTAAATTACTAGCCGTTAAAAAAATCAACAGTAAATACATAGTCGTAAAGACACCAAGACTTACCCCGCCTGATTATGATTTAGTGAATCAAATTAGAAGTATTCGCGAAAAAAGAAAAGAAAAATGGAACCAGAATCCCACGGAACTATACACACCAATTTGACCAACATACTAAATAGCCTACTGCAATAATTGACAAAATAATGTGTGTGTGTCTTATAATATAAAACAGTTATTTTATATAGTTCAGATCGATTCTCATAAGAATCAACTTCTAGAGCAAAATAAATCTCAAAATGAAAACGTTTATTATATTTCCAAATTTGTAATAGAGCTATGAATAAATAATTTTACTAATAAAAGTTGTCATACTATGATTTATTGTCAGCTTTGAAGCAAAGTAAAGCAGACACGTGTTTTTAAAAGAATAAAAATACTATTTGAAACACATTTAAGTAGTAAACAAAAAAATCCCGTCGTCAGAGCATCTGTCAGATGAAAAACTGTACACAAGAAAAGTGTAATTTCATGTATAAAGTCTTCAAGTGTACATAGAATCAACACCGAACACACACAAAATAATTATGTACGGTTTGATTATTTTAGAATATGGAAATCGCTCCACACAAGGCGTGAATCAACTTGATGTACGGAGCTAAACATACCAATTCAAGGTCAGAAACTAGTTAAATGGATAGATTCTGACCCATAAAGCATAAATTCTTCCCACTTTTGTCAGAAACATCGCTCATAGAATGTGAGGACTAAAGGACAAAATAAGTGTATATAAATAATAATAATTAGTCTCAACTGAGTGTAACAGAAGAATTCTCTTTTCAAATAAAATCTCAACTCCCATTTAAAATAAGTAAATATGGTTTATTTTTTGGATGTTACAATGCTGATCATTTTCTTCTACTGAACAACAGGCTTGCAAAATGAGAAATATTAGGCTGAATAAGTTCAATGAACACAATTACAATAAACATAATCCATTAGCTAAAAGTCCCAAGGGCCCTTCTCTCTCATAGAGGCACACACACGCAACTGCCTGTCAGACCACAGAAAACAAAACTGACTGAAATGTCAAAAGGACCAACTCTCACTCCTTTCCCTTCCCCATCTGCTTGAATATATGAACTTTCGACTGGAAATCTTAGATATCCGGACCTTTTCTCAGTAAGCCCCATGCAACCACTCAGAAACTGACCACTTGAGATAATCGCTATCTATGTCTATAAACACACAAAAATCTACTGCCCAGGGTTTCCGTATCTGGACAACCATTACATTTGGAAGTTCCTGAATAAGTCATAACCACAGCAGAGAACCTCTTATCTGTAAAAAACATACATTTTTCAGAGGCTTCGTCTTTCACCATGACTCCCGGTTTAAGGAAATACTTACCTTTTTACAAGAAGACATGAAATTCTGGGTGGGCAAATCCCAAATCAGACATATTTCAATTACTTGTGTGGGCTCTTCTCTCTTGGCTAAACATCTCACCTAAGGCAAGTTTGTTATTCGCATGCATCTAAAGAAGAGGTAAATAAAATAACATTTATGCATTCAGATTTAGATAAAATGAAAAATCAATGTCTCGTAATAAGAACAGATATACAAGACAATAGAGCTTGAACACACAATGATATCGATATCCTTTCAAATAGAGCTTTATAACAATAATAGATAATTGAAAGGAGCTTATGTTAACACTTTACCGCAGTTTCACGGTAGTTTCAATCGTCAGAAGTGTATTCTTATCTCACATGCTTGTATAGATTCAAATATATATATATATATATATATATAGTCATACGGGATGAGAATACACTTCTAATGATCGGAAATACCGCGAAACTGCAGTAAAGTGTTAATATAATCCCTCTCTCTCTCTCTCTCTCTCTCTCTATATATATATATATATATATATATATATATATATATATATATATATATATTTATATATATGCATGTGTGTGTGAAAGACGGGTAGATAGATAGATTGATAGATAGAGATAGGGCAATAGTTTATATGCAAAAGAGAATGAGAGAGTGGGAAAGATAGAGGATCGGGGGAATTAGGGAAAACTAGAGCTTGTTTATCTGTAGAGCGTAAAGTACATTTGAGAATAATGGAAGCGCCGTTCCATGCGAAAGCAGAACAAAATCAGTAGAATAGAAAAGTTTCGAATTCCATCGACTGTCATATCAAATCTATTTCAAGAAACAACAGCGTAGAAAACCTTCTTTTCGTCTCAAAGACTCGATAATGTATTTAAAAATTCCCCGCTCAACAACGGCGTATAATTACCACTTCTCACAACCACACAGCGAAGAGACCGTGTTTACATACATTCAAACAGGAATTCCATCATTTGACCAACAAGTGTACTCGGTCATAGATGGCGCTCGATATCTGCCCCAAAACTAAAGCTACGCCCAATAGAAGTTCCCGTTTCTTTTCTACATGCGTCATCGGATTTCTATGAGATACTCTGCTCGTTCGTTGCTTTCGGGCTGTCACGCTTTAGTGTTAAATAACATTTTAAACGATAGACTCGCAAATAGAATGGACGCATCTTATTTTAGATTCGCCTAAGCAGATCTGAACGAAGCCCGGCCCGTTATTTTGTTTGTTGGTCTGTCACTCTTAGGTTTGAAATAACAGTTCATTTGGTAGGCCACGTTTGTTTGAAATAGAATTTTCGTCAGTCTCTCACGCTTATGTTCAAAATAGCAGTTTCGTGGGTCTGTCATGTTTAAGTTTAAGAATTTTAATTGTTCTGTCAGGTTTATGTTTTAAATAGGAGTTGCATTGTTCTGCCAAGCTTGCGTTTGAAATAGCATTTTCGTTGGTTGAAAATAGCAGTTTCAGTCGTCTGTCACGCTTATGATTAAAACAGCAGTTACGTTAATCTGTCGCACTTATGTTAAAATAACCGTTACACTTATGATTACACTAGCAGTTATGTTGTTCTGCCAGCTTATGTTTAAAATACCAGTTTTGTTATTCTGTCACAGTTATGGTTAAAATAGCAGTTTTGTTTCTCACACTTATGATTAAAATAGCAGATTCGTTGTTCTATCACACTTATGGTTAAAATAGCAGCTACGTTGATTAGACAGAGTTATGACTAAAATAACAGTTACATTGTTCTGTCACACTTATAATTAAAATAGCAGTTTCGTTGTTCTTCAAAATTATGTCTACAATAGCAGTTGATCTAGAAGTTGACTTGTGTTAAGTTTTAGGTTGAAGTACAAAATAGGCTGTTTTGTTTTATCCTGTTAAGACTCAGTTAGTGTATTTCAATCATAGGCGTGCCCATTTTCTTCCTGACATTCTCATGGATGGCTTTGCTTTTGACAAGAAATCGACTCTAAGACTTCTTTATCTTTATTTCTTATCAAATAATTTTCATGAAGTTCATATATTAGATCCATTGCTCTTTCTGTTTCTCTTAAAGTCCGTTCTCCCTATTGCTTTAAACACTTTCTCACACCTGAGGATATTCTCTATCTCTACGAATCTACTATCAAACCATGTATGCAGTACTGTTATATTTAGGCTGATGAATCTCTGTCCCATTTGAGGATTATTGATAAGGTGCAGAAACGTATCTGTAATTTGATTGGCCCTACCATTTCTTATTCTCTACACCCTCTCTCACTCAAAGACGTGATTTTATTAGTCTAAGTCTTTTCTATACATGGTATTATGTCATGTGTTCTTCAGAATTGTGTGATCTATTTCCTGTTTCGTTTGTTCCAGCTCGTTTGACTCGTTGGTATAGTGGTTTCCATGAATTCGATACCTCATTGTAATACAGCTTTCTATTGCAGTAGCTTCTTCCCAAGAACTGCAGGCTTGTGGAACTCTGTTCCTGTTGACTGTTTTCCTTCTATCTATAACCTTGGTATTTTCAAGACTAAGGCTAATCTTAGTAATACTCATTGTTCGTTTTTGTTAGCTACTTACATCAAGTGACTTCATGTCTTTTCTGAAGTGATTTCCATACAAAATGCATCGTTTGTTTATGATTAAAATATAAGTTAAGTTGTTCTGCCAGCTGATAGCTAAAATAACAGTTTCGGTGTTCTGCCACACTTATGGTTGAATAGCAGTTTCCTTGTTCGGCTAAAGTATGGTTAAAATATCAGTTTCGTTGTCTTGTCACACTTATGGATAAAATAGCAATTACGTTTTTCTGTCAGCTTATGTTTAAAATGGCAGTTTCGTTGTTCTGTCCCACATGGTTAAACTAGCAGTTAGGTGTATCTACCTTAGAGGCTCTGTCTGTCGATCGGTGTGTCACACTTGTTTCAAATAACACTTTCATCGCTAAACGCGTGCATTGGATCGACGCATCTTAAGATTCTCCGTTCTTGTGTTTTGTTATGTGGTTTACAATCGAACAAGTCTTCTTTTTATTCGGCTCATCAAATCCGTCAGATATTTAATGTCATCAAACTTTGCACTTTCTTCTATAGACATTTTATTTCTACCTTTATTTCTAGACTGAAAAATACGTTCAAACACTTATTTCATTCATTTGGACAACCGGTTTTGCAAGGTGAACTTATACATATATTTTATACAGGTCACTCATAACATAAGACCTCTCTCTTTGTCTCTCTCTCTCTCTCTCTCAATCTATCTATCTATTTATCTCTCTCTCTCTATATATATATATATATATATACATATTTATATATGAGTCTGATTTATATATATATATATATATATATATATATATATATACATATGTCAGTTTGATTATATAATAAATTTCTAGCAAAACAATCTCTGATACAAATTAACTCAATAGAGTTTCCAGATGTTTTTCCGAAGTATATACATATATTTTGTTGTATACAATGAATATTCCTAGAGCAATATATTTACTTATAAGTCCAATGAATTCTATATATTACAGCATTTTATATTTTTAAGATCGTTTCGTCTAAGATACAATACACAAACAAAATAAAAGGTGTATTTTACATTTATCCTATCCAAGATTCACCAGAACGACTACGGAACACTGAAGAGCACATTTCAAAAGCATTAATTTAAATGGAAGTACTAATATGCAACACTGAAGTGCCCATTGTTGTTTAAAAATTAGTACCTTGGTCCAAAATTCGAGATGATTTCCGGTAAAAAATCCAATAAGAGCTATCGTTTCTTGGTTACAAAAATGTTATCTATGTAATTATGTTAGTTATAGAATTTTGATCTTGTGATCGAAGAGATACAATTCCACCCAGGACAATGTTTACTTATCCCTTATTCCTATGATTTACAATATTCTAGTTTTTTAGTTCAAAAATCATATTACTACGTATTACATAACAGATATTAACTAATAAATAATTTGAACTAATGCAGCATACATAAACATAAGTATGGCATGATAACCTTTCTGAAAAATATAAATATATGATTTACGTAAAGAAAGATAGCTTATTGATAACAACTTAACAAGTATCGTATAAAGGTGTAGTTCACAAACTAGCATGGGGATTTTGGAGATAGACCCTTCTAGCCATATATTTTCTGAAACTACCTTACACAATGTATTTGCTTAGATTTTTAGCCTTTCTGATCTTTACCCTGTGAATTTCTACGACGGCGAAATAACTGTTTTGTAGGTTTTCTGTTGGTGTTTACTATCATCACGTTCACCATTCGTACGATTGTATTTCCATACCAATAAGCTTTTGTAATTTTCCGATACTGTCTCTGGTAAACGCATAAATCTCATCTCTGAATATTAAAACTGTAATCGGCTACATAGTTCCCAGTGAATTTCCTTCACAACTCAGTGATCCTTTTTTCTATTCCTTTTAGGCTAACTTGCTACATCCACTAATGATACTGCTTACCGTTTTGTCTCTTTGTCAACATCATACAGATGTACTGTTTTCCTAGGTTTTGTCAATCTAGGTTTTCATGTAGTTCTTTCTGACCGCATTGTTTTGTACAGTTGTCAATAGAGATTCCATTTCTCGGTTCAAGTGCTTTTTATCGAAACGATGTCTATGTGGTTTCGTGTGCCATTTTTTGGTCGATCATGCATCTCTCCCCATTTTGCTTGTATCGCCCTTTTCCTTCCCGTTTCATTGCTCTTTTAAAAAAAATCTTTTCTGTATTTTAGTTATGTAGTTTTTATGTTCTATTATCGCATCGTCTAAACAGTCTTCTATACTTATCAATTCTATTTTCCCTTAATTCCCCTCTGTTACAAGATATTCCTACCGGGCTTATTTTTTATCGATTAATAAGATAGTAATTAACTTGTAGAAAATCATGATAAAAACAACTAACTTTGTATAATCAATATTTAATTAATATGGAAGAAAGAAGTACGCTCGACGTACCGCTAACAAATTAGCGTTTCAAATATGATCAAGAATAAATATGGCCACATTAACAAAGACGGCCACGCCTTCTTTGCTAATCAAATGTGGATTAACTACAAAAATATTTTCTTTTTTATAGCTACATTCCTTTCATTTGATATTGTTTAATGCATTTTATCGCTGACATTTCTGACTGCGCAAATATGCGTCATATGGGTATCAATATCTAGCCTCACTTATAATTTCTGTAACACAGATAAATACAACACACGCAGAATCAGAATACATAATCACTACATTTTTAAAGAACTTTATATATATATATATATATATATATATATATATATACATACTATTAAAATGTTGAATTAAATTGAAGATGATTAAACTATCGTTTAATAATAATTTATCGTGATAATATAAAGCTCAATATATTAAATAGAGCAATCAATTCTAGAGTTGAAATATGAGAATAAAAAATTATAAAGATACAATATTTATTAAAACATCAGAAGTTCAAAATAAGAAGCTTCATATATTTAATCAATGTATTTTCAAAGACAAACTCTTTTCATCAGAGGATAAGAAAACGACAATGTAATTGTAAATATTGTCGGCAACATTTAACTTTGAAAAGATCATACACTAAATAAACAAAAGCAAAAGATGAAGAATCTTTTGTTGAGATGAAAACGTAGAGTCAATATATATATATATATATATATATATATATATATATATATATATATATATATATCTATTAGTAAATAGTTCCACTGTATAGAATGCATTTAATTTTTGTAATTGAAACGTTTTTTTAAACAGGAAAATTCAGTGGCTTTTTTGTTTAAAAAAAAAGTATTATTTATTTATATTCAAATTCAAATTCTGGATTTACACAGGAATCTTCATTAGGATAATAGGCAATATTTTTTATTTCTTCCGTCATTTGATCTTGTGCTTCAGATGTTAACTTCTACGTCCTGTCTGTGTTTTGTTTCTTTGTTAATGAACACCTCCCAGGTGTTTGAGATAGACTATCATAACCTAAGAAATTCAAATACTACATTACTCAGGATACCATTATCGTAAGGTCGGTATTCAAGCTTGATATCGAATAGGAAATGCTATGTTTTAATTCTATTTCCTTTTGTTTATAACTCAAGAAAATATTACCTTACTTCAAGTTTAATCCACCCAACAAATGCTGAGTACATCATTCGAACCCACCCTAAATATTGAATATCATAGAATATAAAGCATAAGAATAAACAGGTAATACGGTGTTATGGGTTAGATGGAGAGGGGATATAAGTTACCTCATTCAATCCCGTGCTAGGCTTTGCCTTCCTACTAATATATATATATATATATATATATATATATATATATATATATATATATATATATATATATATATTATAAATAAAGCTATATAGTAAGCAAGCTACACTTGTGTTTTGTTCCTTACGAGTTGATGAATCTGACTGTTAGCCTAATGAGCCTTTAAAGAGCGAAACACAAACATTTCTGTTTAGCCTATTGCCGTAAGTAAATTTTGATACTATTGCATAGCTCTAATCATGTATTAAGCACTTTTAAAGTACATACTGTAAAACACACACATAACATATGATTTGGTAATATAAGTATATCATATAAAACGGTAATATATGTGTACGTGTGTGGGTCATGGAAAGGGTTATCAATTTAATATTCAAATTTGCTTTCCTTACATTTAACAAACGATTTACACAACAATGTATGGGAAAAGAGTATATATACTGTGGTCCGCCTCAAGACAGAACACTACTTAAAAAAACCTATCTACAAAAATTGACACAAATACCTCCATTCTCTCTATTTTTTTACCCTATTTCTCAGTGACACGCATTTCCCCTTGTTCGTTTTCTATTTCTTTTTTTCACACACATCTACACGCAGGAACTTCCCCAAAATATGACAAAGCTGTGATTGTTCTTGAATGATGTGTCATATATATGCAGTTAGGACCGATCCTGCACCAGCAATCACAAATCGAATAAGGGAAATAAGAAGGAAAACAAACCAGAGGAGCAATGGACATTGATTTTTAAAAATTATAAGCCTCAGTTAAAAAGGCCGCCTGGAGAGCGATGTTTCATCTAGGTATTGCTATTAATTGACGCAGTAACAGTATCAGTAGTAGTAGCATTATAATTCTCTCTATCCCAATATGACATAGGCGCTTCATAGACAATTTTAATGAAATACTGACCAAAAGTTGCGGAAACCGTGACTCTTTATTATCAGTATAACTCAGTTGGAATTCTCGCAGCAGCCGTTTAACATTGGTGTTTCGCTGGTAGTGTTCGATTGTTTACCAGCTTCTCATACTAGCTGCGGCTCACCTTAACATCATTCTTCAAACCTAGAGGTTGTTCTTAACCTTGTCGAGATGAGGTATGGTCCGGTTAGATCTTAAGAGGTGTACCCTCCCAGACATTACCTCATCCTTCAGGATGGTGGGTTGCTTTATCGCCGGTGGCTTGAGACGTCCCATACCTAGGACTGCCGATGGGTCCATTCTTGGCTACTTCTATAACTAACGTGTTTCTTCTTCGGGGGAAGCTGTTTTTTCTACCTTTTAGCCTTGTGGAAAGAAACAAGTGTTCTAAATATTCAAGTACTCTCCATTATTTCCCTGTTGAGGTCTTCATTGTGTTATCTCTTCTTGGGCTTGGTATACCGTCGGCTAATAAATACACCTTCTCATCCATTGTAAGTGATACTTAAAAGTATTGAAAACGGAGTTATAAAATAATAGTGATACGTCACTCTTTTCGTAATAAATATTATCTTTGAGTGCTTGTATATATAATGTAAGCGTTGATTTTGCTAATGAACAAGCGATTGTGACCATTTACACTTGACGTACAATACTCCCTAAAGGTAGAGGTAATGCCTAGGAGGATGATCTCATGACCACGGAACACAATAACACTATCCCCTAAAAACGAAGGTAAGCATGTGAAGATAATTTAATGACAACAGAAAAGATACTACACTTCCCTTTTGAATTGAGCATTGAAATAAAGTACAGTGGTTCATTAATAGAAGTAATAGTATAGTTTGGGCTTCAGACATTTTAATAAAATAAGTAATGAACACTTATTTATTTAAACGTGCCTTTAAAAATCAATTATTATTTTATGTTCTATAATTACTATATGCACCATATTGTATGTTAAAATGTTGTCTTAGTGATTTTACATGGTGCGAGCTGTTTTCGCAGATTTTCATATATATATATATATATATATATATATATATATATATATATATATATATATATATATATATATATATATATATATATGAACTGCTACTAGCCGATAGGGTACTTACCCGCTATCTGTGTTGCTTTCATAATTTTTATATTATTCTTTTTCTAATGAAAGACAGGTAAATATATATGCATTAGTGCAGCGTTACGTCTTTTTCTAAGGATACCGGCCATTTGAAAATAATGCCGACCAGAACAATGTATTTTCTGGAAGGAACTAAATCGAATTACATTTGATTCTTTTTAACAACATGCTGCAACGATTCACAAGAAAAACTGATTCCATTTTACTTTCTTTAAAAGCTGCTTAGTCATCATTTGCCATTTTATTTAAATAAACGTTATTCGCATTAATTGGAATCTTAATAGCTCAAAAAAATGTTTAAAACATGCGAGAAATTATAAAATACCATTAAGAAGGTGCGTGTGCGCGTGCTCGCACGTGAGAGAGCAACATAATTATACCAGCAAAAATATACTAAAACAAGAACACCGGGAAATAACAAGGAATCAAGGAAAGAAAACAAAAAGAAAACAATAAAGAAGTACACAATTTTTATTCTTGCTCGTAGAAATTGTAATTAATTTTACGCTCTACTTCCTTCTTGAACGCACGTGACGAATGGGACAAAATGACGACCAATTTCTCGGCAAAATAAACGCCGCGAATAGAAATTTGCGTAAATTCTCATCTTGACTACTTTTTGATGTGACAATTATAATTCATGGGATAAATAAAGATACTCGTTGATATACGACTGTTAATAATTGGAGTACGACTAGTATTTTATTCACATAAAACATGACGACCCTACATTCAAAAAGGGTCCCGATGTTTAAGAATGTCTGTCTACGATTTACATAAATATTCGGTTCGAATTTATAAAATCGTGGGTCGAAAATCAGGCGAGTAATATGGGATTCGAATAAGCATTTGGGATAAGTCCACCGATGCACAATCATACTTATATTATAATTGAGCATTTTTTGGCGTTTCTGGATGTCTGTTGGTTTCTGATATTGCCCATATAACTACTCGACATTAGTATGAATCATCACTGAGATACCGAGTTGGGCATGAAAGTAAGAGTCAGCATATTAATACTGGCATTCATACTGCTAATACTTTACAGAATAATCACATACGCTGCAAAATAAATAGATAAAATTGTACTGAACATATTTCGCACGAAGGAGCTAAAGGATCATTATACGTCTACCACGACTACTACTAAATAATAAAATCTTACAGCCTCTAAAGTCTTTTTTCTTTAACATAGTTCACCCCAAACAAGGCAAGCTGTCATTATAGACGCAAGGTGCTACTGAGAATTTAGTTGAACGTTTTGGAGGTCATTCTAAATTGGGATCTGTGCAGCAAGGTGCTTCACATTAGTTCATAAATTTCTACGTCGGTACAGTCGGGAAAACAGACAGCAGGGAGGGTGTTCCAAAGACCGGCAGCATGAGGAAATCAGCTATTAGAGTAGATGGCTCTCCGGCATCTGGGGACCTCCACAATGAATGGATAGGATCTAGCGATTGTCGGGTTGGTCGAGTGTATTTACGTCGAGAGGACACCAGAGCAGCAAGTTCATCGGAACACAACCTATTTAAATAACTGTAAAACAAGCACAAGGATGAAACATTGCGGCGATTGGACAGAGGCTGGAGTTGGTAGATAGTGAATGACCTATTAAATTAGTGACTCTTTTTTTACCTTGTCTAAGAATAAGAGACTGGTGGATTTGGAACCAGCCTAGATGTGATAACAATACTCCATGCATGGGCGAATGATGGCTTTGTAGAGATATAGGATACTAGCCAGGTGTGATACTTTTTCTATCTCGGTAGAGGGAGTTTGCTTTCCTTGTAGCAGCCTTAGCAATGTCTTCTATGTATTTGTTCCAATTCATGTTACCTGCGAATGTTTGACTCTCAGATAGGATGCTATTAGCCATGGCAATCGGTGGTTTAAGAGGTTTCTTATTATTGTTAAAGGAAAAGAGCTTTGTTTAGTAGCATTAAATGTTACCATCCATTTATGTCCCCATTCCACTACATTGAAGTCACTTTCTAAATATTCAGCCACTGTGTGTTCGATTTTCGCATTTCTAGACAATAGATCGTGGTACCGTCAACAAATATACACACCTCAAACACAATTGCATAAGGCAGGTCGTTTATGAAAATCAATAATGATAACGTTCCAAGGATCGACCCCTGGGGCACACTTACATTAATGTCATGTTGTTAAGATGAACGACCATCGAAAACAACACGGATCTTTCTTTTGATTAAGAAGGATCTGATTATATTTAATATTCGTCCAGTAATACCATACGAATTCATTCTTATGAGAAGACCTTCTTGAACCCTGGTACCACATAGCCAATTTTCCAGCTACCAGGGAAGCAAGATTCGGCAAAGCATTTATTGTAGAGTTTGGAGAGGACAGGAACCAGATAAGCAGAGCATTTCTTTAAGAATATAGCAGGGATAAAATCAGTCCCTCGTGCTTTGGAGATGTCAAAGTTTTTAATTATATCTCGGACTTTGGAAGAAGTGATGATCAAGTCATCTAATGTGGCTTCAGTCCGCAGTGGGAAGTTTTGGAAGGAGTGGTTTGTGGAGTCTAAGGTGGAGTTTAAGCCGAACCGCTGGGTAAATTCAGCCTTACCAATTGGCATACAGGCGACATTATGGTGATTAGATATCGGGGAAATTGTTGATTCTCCATTTTTTATTACACTATTATAGATTCTTCAGAAATCGCAAATTTCTCATTTCTGTGACTGAATGCGTTTTCTCGTCATCTCAGAATAGCTGCGGCTATTACACTTTTGTAATAATTTCTTAATGCTATAATTGTTTGTCTATTTTCAGTAAACTTATGGCGGTTGAATCGGTGCAATGCTTGCTGCTTATGCGAAATAACAACTGCAGAGGTCGAAATAAACAATTGTGGAGAATGAAGTTTGCTATAGACTTTTCGCGCGGGAACATGTGCTACAATGCCTGCCTTGACACATTAGGTTACCTTATTTGCGCACTGTTAAGCAGGAGAGAAAAAGTTTTACTCCGTGGAGCGTCTCTGATGTGATCTCTGATAGATTCACAATCAGCCCGTTTGTAGTATTTAGTCGTTTTAAGCAACACCTCTTCAACTTGGAGTCGGTTTAGAATGATATCAACAATTAACACAATATTATCAGCTTTCCACAGTGAGCTATGAGAATCCATCACACAAGCCACATGCAGTGTAGTTAAGAATAGATCAAGAAGTGGGGCTTGCTAATGTTCATAATCTGTGTAAAGGGAATGAGTAATAAAGAAATTATGTGTGTTGTTACAAGCTATGTCTGTATATCTCGAGAAACCAAGCTACTCTCTGTGTTGAACATTAAAACCCCCAAATAAATATATTTAGGCGCTTGGATTTATGGAGAGTGCTGTATCACTATTATTCGAGACATAGTCAAGCAGAGTACAGTTCTGGGTCGAAGGAGAATGGTAGAGGAAGTATAAGTAACTAACGCTTTGTTATAAGGTTCATCTAAAGCACATGTGAGCTAATAATCTGATTCTAGACTATGTTCAAGAATAGGCTGTTACGTGTATAGAGTCCGAGTTTTTGCATTTGTCTGGAACAGACTGTACGGCATAGTGGGAGGTATCTAGTTATGTCAAAGCGATTACAGGAGATTTATGAGTGAAGGTTAGTTTCACTTAGTGCTATAAATAAAAAAGAGATATATTCGTTTTATGATTTCAAAAGGAATATTATTAATAATAATGATAATAATAATCATAATTATAATAATAATAATAGGTATGTAACCTCTCTAATTCCATGTATCACAAGGATACAGCCCAAATACAAGAAAGTATGAACGAAAAGAACAAACCAAAAAATATCAGAAAAAATGGACCACTAAAGAGAATACACTAGTAATGGAATGCTATTACAGAAGCCGCCATCCCACAGAAAGAGGCTATCGGAAACGAATGAAAAATCTATGGGGCATCTCTACTGACCACCATACAACAGAACAAAGAATAGCAGATCAAGCAAGACAGATCCTCAAGAGAGTGTGGTTCTCGGAGCTGGAATTAATGGAAATCAAACAAAAGATGAATGGCGTAACAGATAAAGAAACATAACTTAGCGAAAACCCACAGGTAGAAAACTAGCAAAACGTAAACACTGAAAATGAGCAAATCGAATAATACGAAGTAACAAAACTCACCGAGGAAGAAGCAAGAGAAGGTGAAAACATCAAACAGTTCATGACCAAGAACAAAACAAAACTCCCATCTCTATGTGACGAAGATTGATAAAAATTAAAATTAGAAACAGAGAAAGTAAACATATTCCTTGCGTACATCTCAACATATACTATCACAGACCTAAACAACTTGATATATTCGAGGGGGGGGCAGAATCAATAAGCATGAAACTAAAAAGAAAAAAAAGGATGGCTAAAAGAATGGACCGACAAAACCTGGATGGGAAATCAGACTGGAAACCTAGGTCACCAAACTTCGAAAAGAAGCTAAAACCGTAAACTTAATAAGAAACATTAAGAACTAAAACAAATGATAGCAACAAAAGAATGAAGACTAAGACGATACAAATACAAAGCGGAACAGAACAAACAGAACAGAACCTTTGAAAATAATGAACACCAGTTTTACAAAAACATAAACGGAGAAAGAACAACAACAGAACAACATGACCCGACAAAAACAAAACCCTTCTGGAGCAATATATGGGAAACGCCTAAAAAACACAAAAAAGCCAAAATGGCTGAAACACATGAAAGGTGAACTACAGGAAATTGAAGAAGGGACAAGAACAGAAATTAACGAAGAAACGATTAAGACAACCCCAAGAAAAACGCCAAAATGGAAAGCTCCAGACCACGATGGAATACATGGATACTGGTTTAAAAAGTCCACAACCCAACATGAAATACTAGCAGTAACCGAGAGGATGTATCTACAAAACCAACGAGCCGGAGTGGCTGACCAAAGGAAGGACAGCGTTAATACAAAAAGACGCCAAATAGCGAACGATCTCAAACAATTACAGAATAATAACCTGTTTACCAAGAATGTAAAACATCCTAATTGCACAACAAAGAGAACACATCTACCACTCACTGAACAATTGTGGACTGCTCGCCAAGGAACAAAAAGGATACCGGAATATTAAAAAGAGGGACGCATGATCTGCTATACATAGATACAAATATCTTGAAGGAGTTAAAATGCAGAAGACCGAACATATCCATCACATGGATTGACCACGATAAATCATACGACAGAATTCATTAAGCATGGAGTATTTAATGTTTAAAAATGTACAAGATAACCGACAGGATTATTAATCTAATCAAGAAAGCAATGGGAACATGGATACTAGCACTGACAGCTGGAGAACAACACCTGACTGAGATAAAAAGTAAAGAGAAACATATTTCAAGTAGACTCCTTATTACCACTACTATTTATCATAGCCACAATGCCACTCAACGACATTCTCAGGAAATGTGACGCCAGATACAAATTTACAGACACAGAACAAAGAATAAACCACCTCATATTCATGGACGACCTGAAACTATTTGCAAAAAGCAAAGAGGGACTAGAAAAGTTGATTAATACGACCGTAATCTTTAGCCAGGACATTCAAAGGGAATTTGGAATGGAAAAGTGTGCACTACTAGAGATTACTATGGAAAAACTAGAGACGATAGAGGGCATGCAACTGCCCAACAAAGAAAAGATGAGGGCGCTACCGCGAACAGGGTAACTATAAATATTTGGGAGTTTTGGACACCATAACATCTACAGAAATAAAACAGAAGATTAGAAAAGAATACCCGAGAAGGAAAAGGAATTTCTTAGAAACGAAATTTTACAGCAGAAATCTAGTAAATAGAATAAACAGCTGGGCATTATCACTAATAGCCAGACAACAAGAAAAGTAATGCCCATTAACAACGCACTACACCCAAAAGACGAAACGGACAGACTTTACGTGAAAAGAATCGAAGGGAGAAAAGGACTGGTGAATATAGAAAACTGTGTGGAAGACAAAAAAGAGCTGGGGAAATACATAAGCTAGAACACAGAAAGGCTGATCACCGCAGCAAGAGACACCGCCCCAATCAACAACGTGGGAAGCACTGAAAACTGAAACTTCTCCCCCTTCAAAAACAGTGAATGCACCAGCCTCGGCTGATACCTCATAAAAGAGTCATGAAGGGTCAAAGAGGATTGGAAGACTGAGGAGGGAGAGCACTAACAAGACCTCCAATGGAAGAGTGCGGAGGGTACTGAGATGTTGGGGAGGTTTATTGCCACCCAAATTCAAGAGGAGACCAATGGTCGTTACCAACGAGAAATCAATGGTAAGCGGTAGCTGCGATATCGCAAAGTCATTTGCAATGGAAAAAAGGTGGAGAGTTCTGGAAATCTGGGGAGTATTGTTGTCACTCAGACTCCAGGAAAACCACTGTTTATTATCAGTGAGCAATCACTAACAGTGACTTGTATGAGAACTTTTAGTGAATTGAAATAATGATAGAAAAAGACCACTGTAATACCAGTAATAGTAGGAGCACTCAGAATATTTCTGAAAATAAAAACTTGAAAAAAGACTAAGAGCAGTCGAAATGAAATTTTTTTAAACTTCTACCTCTGTTATATTTTTTAATCATCGCCTACTGTGGTGTTCCTTTCACTGTTAAACCTAACAATGATTACGTCTGTTGGTGGTTCCAGCCTGTTCCGTATGGTGTCCATCATCATTTTGCTCGCATCTCTGATGAGACTGACTCATTAAATGTGGACAGTGCGATATTAAATACCATTTAAAACATATGTAACAATGTAAGATACCTTTTAGATAATAATATATAATAATCTACTTATATAAGAGTCAGATACGTCCTAAGAGTAAGAAGTACTGCTGTCACATATGAGGAAGTGTCGCTCAAAACACTCTTTCCTGCCTTGACATTGTTCAAATCTGACTTCGCAATCTCGTTGGGTATGATCCATTCTGTTTGCTACAGCCCTTTTCTCATGGAAAATACGTTGTTAGTCTTTCTCTACTCTATCGTTATTTCCATTGAAGTCAATTTCTGGCTCCTCGTTGTAAAACTTTCACAGTAATTAGTCGTCTTACTACCACTACTGCAAAAGTATTTCCCATTCTTCCACTGTGTATCTGGTATCTGGTGCGGAATTCACCTTGACCGGGTTGAGCCGGCTTGCTCTGAAAGAGAAAGTTTCTAGGGACTTTTTCCCAGTCGTCTGTTGGCCTAACATTAAACGGAATTTCGATGGAGAAAGTTTATTTTTAAGAACTTCACATCTCCGGGACACGTTGCTACAAGATTGTTTCCCTGAGTGCTACAAAAGTGTCATTTTCAAATCTAACGTACATAAACACTCATTGTACACCGTCCTCACATGTCATTAACTTTTATGAATTCCATTCATTATTTTCAATACTTTCATAATATTCATTGTTATTCAATTTAATAATTTTATCACAGTAACCCTTTAATGACTTTTAGCCTTGATAAGTGGTGAGTCAATAGTGATTCGTTAGTATATTTTTAATTTGTAATAATATATTACCCCACGTAAGTGAGAGTTATAGCAAACATATACCTCATATTCTATGTAATCTTTTGTGTGCTTCTCCAAACAGGCAAACATACTTTAGAAAAACAACAAAAAACAAGTTTTCTTAGTTTCCGTCCAAGTTTTAATATTCGCTTCAACAGTTGAAGTTTAAACGTGCATCTATTTTGCTTGGTCCTGAGAATTTCGCTTTGTCACACCCTGGAGGCATTTCCTAACTATTCAATGCCTTGTGAACTCTACCCCGCCTCCAGGGTCGGTAGGTGTGTTGTTGTTTCTCTGTACATGTCGCCGTTGCTGTTACTGTTATTAAACAGACTATCGTCTTTCTCTATATCGTCCATTTTCTAGGTTTATTTTTCTCATTTGTACGAAGGATATCAATAGGAAAGTATAGTGCTGAAACTACAAGAAAATGTTCTTAGAAAAAGAAAAAAAGAAAAGAAGAAAAAGACAGAGTGGAGAGAAAAAGATAATAGTAGAATGTGTGTTAGTGCATGCAAGATGTGCATATATGTAAATATACAGATAGCAAGGGTAAGATATATATATATATATATATATATATATATATATATATATATATATATATATATATATATAGAGAGAGAGAGAGAGAGATAGATAGATAGATAGATAGATAGATAGATAGATAGATAGAGTGAACTATCGTAAAGGAATGGGATGTGATCTGTTTCCCTGTCAATCGTCCTACACGCACGCTGGATTTAAAAGATTTGCAGAACTTTATGCTTGACGCAACTTAGTCGGGAAGTTGACTAATTAGTCAGTTCTTTCCGCAACCCCAAAACAAGAAAAATCACCGTGAACAATAGCAACTATATATTATAACACAGATGCGTAACAATAATAAAAATGAAAAGGAATTCTGCTCTTATTGGGGAGAAAATACAAGTTGAGGAATGCGACTGCTGCGAAGTCCTGCTCAGGCAAATTTGAAATTTACTTTGTGCATTTGTCTGTTAGCAAAGATCGAATATTTAAAAAAATTCATTCTTCTGATCGGTCGCCGATTTCGGTTCTTCTCTCAGTCTGTGTCTTTGTCTATCAGACTGTATTCTGCCGAACTCTCCAAGAGTCAGTTTTTATTGAGGATATTCACCGAAACGAATTTTGTGATTTGCTACCCTATCACAATTTTTGTTACATATTATAAATTCCCTACGATTGGTCCGTCAATGAGAACCTTTTTTTTCACCCAAAAATGTAGAGTCTAACGCCAAGTTACAATGTTTAGGCTGGCTCCTATTTCGAGAATATATATATATATATATATATATATATATATATATATATATATATATATATATATATATATATATATATATATATAATAATGGTAATAATCCAGGTGAAAAATATCCACAGGGTGGTAATCCAGAGAATTTTAACCGGGTTTATAAAAAGTGCTCAATATCAAAATAGAGCTTTATATATGATAATTTTATTTACACAGACATGTACAAAATCTGCAGATTTTGTACATGTCTGTGTAAATAAAATTATCATATATATATATATATATATATATATATATATATATGTATGCATATATATATGTATATATATATATGTATATATATAAGTATATATATATATATGCATATATATATATATATGTATATATACATACATACATACATACATATATATATATATATATATAAAGCCACTATATATATATATATATATATATATTTATATATATATATATATATATATATATATATATATATATATATATATATATATATATTAGACTATACGTAACCGTGACTTTTTTAGTCACAACCACTACCACGATTTATTCTACTTTGATTAGAATCGAAAATTAATAAACTGTCACATATCTTTTAAGATATTCTTCTTGCATGACTAAGAATAATAAGTCTCTATGCATCACAGTAGATACTATTCAGAGAGTGAAAATACTGCCACCTTCTTGTGAAAATATGGAAGTAAAACAAAATCTTCGAGCAGAACCAAATAGTAAAATTTAAAGAAACAAACAAAACTAACATTCGGTTTTCTAACAATAATATCTGACAACAATCACTATCGGAAAAGTTTTGTGTGTCGCATTTTACCGAAGCTATATATATATATATATATATATATATATATATATATATATATATATATATATATATATATATATATATATGCTTATTTGGTGTCTAATGACTATGACTCATTTAATGTAAATCTGAAATATTTGAATTTTCAAATGGGATGGTTGTACCCATATTATGTCCCCTGAAAATACAACCATGACAATACATACAGAACTGAAATTTGGGGAATATTAATTAATTGATGTTTTCTTAAAATTTCACAAATATCGAAGGTATCTGAATTTTCTACGACGGCTTCCAGCGCCTTTTCAACCCCTTTGTATGAAAGAAAATTAAACTAAATATAGCCCATATTACACATCTTTACGCCTAGCAGCATTTTCCCCTAAACTCATGGTGATAGGTTAATTTATTAAGGAGTGAATCCAGTACATACAAATATATGAACGTATAAACATATCTAACTTCATAAAAATCTACAATTAAATTAATTTAATGATCTTTAGACACCTATCTGTTCCAGGACGGGTAAAATTAATTCCCTAAACCGTACAGTTTTACACCACTTTCATGTTCTCTTAAGAATACTACAATCAAGATATAATGATACTAAACAATATGTTTAGAATCCTTATTCCAATTTTCATTCTAGAAAATGTTCAAAATTTAAAGCTTAAGATTCAGGGGCCTTAAGAAAAAATAGAAATTCAGATAATCTTTCTTCATTGGTTTTTAATGAAAATTCAATGCAAATCTGGAATATTTAAATGCCTTTTAAATGTCACTAACATCATTTTGAATTACTCTAAAAAAGTGTAATTGAGTGAAGATTTATTTATTGATGTATAATACAGATTCTGAATTTACCCGAAAGCCTTCCATTTCCGATTTCCCTATTTGTGGAAAACTAATTCAAACGAAATAGACCCCATATTTGGACCCCAATCGCTTTACCGGTTAACTATGCAAAAACAAATTAACAGAAAATAAAATGACATCACATCCCGGCTTAAGTAATCTCTTAAAAGCTGAAGCTATAAAAGCGCGTTTCTCCGCCGTCTTACAAACATTCTCTCTTTTCTCCAGCTTTTCACACCTCAGGGTTATTCAGCGAAGAATCAAAAACGTTCGTGAAACCTATGGAACATTTATTAATGTTTTTGATTTTAATACAAAAAAGACAATCAGAAAATTTGAAAAAATAAAAAAGCATAATTAAACATACGAATTCTGTTATTTTTATACAATGTATGCGTAAATATATACACACGCATACACACACACACCCACACACACACACACACACACACATATATATATATATATATATATATATATATATATATATATATATATATATATATATATATATATATATATACTATTTGAAGTACCCGTCTATGCCAGGTTTCTAAATTGAATTTTATATCCAAGATTAGAAGTTAAGAACATATATTCAGTCTTGGAAAAAATGTAGATTGACAGTCTCCTCTGAATCATCCTCAACCATAAAATATGGTATTCTACTACTTTTAGGCGATAACGTGTGAACACTCGGAAAAATCGTATGTATAAAAACAAAACAATTATTTAAAAAATTAGAGTTAGGTATCAGTTTCTGCATATACATTTAACGTGAAATGATATCACATTACCAGGCAATACTAGCTATTCAGCGCAGTTAACCAAAATGTTTTTTGCTAAGTGTTGTGAAGTAGTCCAACAGTAAAAAGAAGTCAAGTCGAGGTTGGGTTAAGATAATAAGTGTATTAACATAAAAGGTACAAAGGTAAGGAAACTGACTGGCACTTGGCTAGACAGTTACAATACTGTCCTTTTCTCCCTGGTGATTGTCTACTCGCACTATTTATAGTGAGAACCGGTGTAGTTTCTCTTCTGTTAGAACGGCCGGTGTAACACTAAGTTAGATAAATTCTGTGCGCTTTAAGTAGAGTTCATGCTGAAAATTTAATAAAAAAGAATAATTACTAACCCTAGGTCCGAGTGGCACGTTTCTCTCTACAATCCAAAAATATTCCCTAAACCATATCACTAACCCTAAATTCGACTGGCAAGCACCCCGTTCCACAAAAATACTCCCTCAACCTTACCTCTAACCCTAGGTCCGAGTGGCAAGTACTTCTCTTAATAAAACTCTCCCTTTACCATGTCACTAATCCTCAGTCGCATTGGCAAGCCATCCTCCACTTGCAAGGCACACCCAAACCATAAAAAAACTTTTTAAAACCACACGTAATTGCCTAAAAAAGTACCCCCTCATAATTACTGTACACAAAGAAAGGAATTGTAGACGGTGGATTTGAAACCATTTTGCGATTGTGTAGGTTGTAGAGTAACACATTCACTTTCAATTTGGAACCGTTCTGCTACCAAAGCAGCTATATCAGCTAGAAAACCAGTGGAACGCTATGGCAAATAAAAGACAATCCAAAAATTACCAAAACAATTATCTAGTGTGAGATTCGATAAAATATTTGATTTGAAAGCGGGCCCTTTAACGACAAGGCCGCGATTTTGTCTTTCTACCCTACTGAAATGAATCTGGCGTAGGGATTCTTTAACCTTTCCGTATAAAATAGTTCGATTGTTTAAAGTAATTTAAGACATATTTTTAGCACTGCGCATAAAAATAGTTCGATTGTCTAAAGAAACAAATAAATTAAAATCGCAAATCAAAATTTCTTCTTAAAGTAAAAAATATATTAGTGAACATTTCTCAAATATGTTTTAGTCCTAAAGAATGGATTTATGTTTCTCTTCAAAGTAAAAATACGTGATTTGACGTAAAAAGTATAAAAGATTATAATAAGTATGTTGTTCGGCCGGCTAAAATGGAACGCTAATAATGTTGAACAAGTACTCAACTACTAGACGACAGAGCAAACCGAGAAGATACGAAGGTATGAATTACTAAAGGGCTATCCAACATGTCCCTTTTTGGTGCTACAGGTGGCCAGTTGTTCGAGCATGAACATTTTATATGAACCGCGGTTACCACGGGTGAAAAAGAAGAATTTTAAAAAGCAAGAACGACAGCGCGAGGTCCGAACGCTAGAGAACTGCAAAACTGTAAGTAGACAGCGTTGTTTTGTTTAAGAAAAAAAAGACGTTGATGTGCCGTAAAAGTGAAAACACACTGAGAAAAAAAAGGAATAGAACAATTGTGAACGTATTGTGAAAAAAAGAGAGTTAGGAAAACATTAATAATCTAACTACGATATTCGTAAATCTCTCTCTCTCTCACTCTCTCTCTCTCTCTCTCTCTCTCTCTCTCTCTCAACGATAGCAAAACATCTCCACGGACAATAGAAACTGCCGCCGAATAAAAAAGTAATTAAAATGAAAAGATTGTTGTCTTATGAAGCGAGAAAGGTCTTTTGTTACAGACAGCTCACGGAGATGGCCACTACAGTGCAGAGGCGAAGAAAGTACTCAACCACTAGACGACAGAGCAAACCGAGAAGATACGAAGGTATGAATTACTAAAGAGCTATCCAACACTTGTACCACATTTGTACTCACCATCAATCTGGAGAAAACTAAGGTAATGCTCACTACTACTCCAGGACTCCAATATGTAGAGCCTAACGTCTATTTCAAAAGAACTAGATCAGATGCAGTTGACTTATTTGTATATCTTGGTAGCACTCTCTCCCAAGATGGATCTGAGATATCTCTAAAAATTAAAAATGCTAGCAAATATTTTGGTAGCTTTAAAAGGCGCGTTAGACAGAGCCATTACCATCAAAATAAGACTTTGTGTGAATGAGGCATGTGCTTTGTCTGCTCTCTTGCATTCTTCTGGGACGTGGACAACCTATCACAGACCCATCAAGGTTCTGGAGAGGTTCCACCAAACGTGTCTTAGGAGAACCCTAAATATTAAGTGGCAACTATATACACCATACACCAATATTTTACAGCAAGCTGAATTGTCGAGCATAGAAGTGCGTATTTTACGTAATCAGATCTGCTGGGCAGGGCACTTAGTTTGGATGGGAGATTACAGGCACCTTAAGCAATTGTTATATGGGGAGCTGCTGCATGAAACCGTCCAAGACACACACCTAAGTTATGTTTTAAAGATGTAATAAACAACTACCTGAAAACACTTGATATAAACGTGGAGAACTGGGAGATGATGTCTCTGGAGCGATCGGTCTGGTGGAAGTGTATCTATAATGGTTGTGGCAGGTTTGAGGCAAAGCGTATAAAGTACTCTACATTTAGACATACTTTGCGAAATCAATCAGCGTCAAACGTCCCAGCCACATTTCAATCTTATCATGTGTTTAGTTTACGTGGCAGAGTCTGTCTGTAAAGAGCCGGTCTACTGAGTCACATACAATCGTATAGTAGAAGCCTAATAAACAAGTGTCAAACAGAAGTTTAATATAGCTACACACAAACGGAAACCAGTGGCCTTGTGTGTCATATCTGCAGCAAGACATGTAAAAATAAGTCGGGTCTGCTAAGCTATCTGGGTGCCAACAACTTGACATTGCAATCTTGTGGTGATAGCCTTCTGCTGTAAAGAAGTGGCAATCATACATATATATATATATATATATATATATATATATATATATATATATATATAAGGAGAGAAAAGGGAAAGAGAGAGAGAGAGAGAGGAAGGGAAAAATGAAAGAGATAGAAGGGGATTACTATATTTCAAATAAAAAACACGGAATTGCCGTCATGAATAAGAGAAACGCACTAACAATTCCGACATTGTTATTCTGACAAGTCGATATTCATGAAGCTGTTTGCTTTATGCCAGGCGCACCCACAACTCAAATCTATTAGAAGCAGTCGAATAAAAAAATAAAGGAAACATTCGTCAACCTTTACTCTACGCCAAGAGTACAACAGATTAGGAGTACACTCGGCATTTATCAAATATACGTCATAAAAAGGCGATCGTCTGTAAAAGGTTCATCTGTTGGGTTTATGACATATCAACAGTCGTTGGAGGATTTTATGCCGTACGTATGCTTCGTATACACTTGGAATGTACATTAGTTTGTTTTGTAGGTGCACATTTTGTAAACAAATTGACTGCAAATACAATTTCTATTAATGGGACCCTGACAGGTACCACCACACCTTGTCAGAGTACACCTGGAAGTAATGATAACAAAAAGGTAACACCCCATAGCTCTGATAAAGGGTGCATAATTACTAGCGACATAATTGTGACGTACCTATAACGGTTGGGGCGAATTTGAGTTGTTTATAGCGTTGGGAAATAATGTAGACAGAAAAAAGGGTTGAAAAGACTGGAAAAGATGATTTCGGGTGGTGGGTTTGGGTAGAGGTTAACATCTTATCCAAGGGGTTCGATGCCGTTTAGTGTCGTGCCCGAGATAACTTCTATTTGACCCACACGTGTGACCCCGACAGGAACTAATCTTCCGGGTCAGAGTGCATTTAGGAAAAATAGTAAGTAAGTTTAACTCGACTTTCTCTAAAGCTCATAAATTGAAGCCTCACCCGAGCTGTTATCTTTAAAATATATGTTATGATGAAAAAATCACATCATTCGCATATTTCCTAATGTTATCCTTATTCTAATTATGATCACAGGATGCGCAATTCGCATCAAAAAGGGAAATCCACTTTAGACTTCGGTCGAACCTTCTTCCTAAATTTCATAAATGATCTTCCAAATTACATTCTAGGATCATTTCCAGACATCTATGCAAAATATAAAACTGTCTATATCTGCATTTCAAAAGGCATAGAGTATCACACTCTTTCTTATTTTCTTTCGCCTCACATAAGGCATATGTTACTATGGTGAAAAAGTGGTTTGTTACTTTTGAGACCATTAAAACCTAGCTTCACCAACATTCAGATCCGTGATTTGTTCCAGTGCTCTTTGAGGAAGCTCACGAGACTGACTTTTATTCCAGATCTAAAATAGAAGACTTCTTTCCAATACATTAGTAAGGTTGCTGGAAAAATGTTTGGATCATTCCACCTCTCCAGAAAGTACCTGCTTTATGATGAAATTTCCATGAGAGTCAGACAGTCCCTAAAAGAAAGTAATGCTGCCATATCCTGGAAGGTACCGCATAAAGCACTCTTTCTCCTCTTGATAGAACACAACATGAACTTCACGATCCAGTGAGGAAGACCTCTACTGTTTTCTACAGACACTTTCTCACAGAAGATACGTAACTAGTTTTTCCCTACCCTATCGCAATTTCAATGGAAGGTGCCCACTAAGTACAGTCTATGTTTTTTCTTTGTAAGATATTCACAATGAGAACTCGTCTTATTACGACAATTGAAAATAACATTCTTTTCTTACTCCGTGTGTCTAACGGCAGGCGAGTTTTCATGAACAATCTTTTTTCCAATAATTTTCTATCAGTGGAACACATTTCAACGGGACTGCTTCCCTGCAGACTATAACACTGTCGTCTTCAGATCTGATGTCAACAAATACTTATCAAAACTGTCCCAATAATTAATCTGTCTATTCAATTCATCATTTACATCCATCTATCTCATTAACCTTTATCCTCAAGTGGCTTTTGGCCTTGATAAGTGATGACTCGTAAGTGTGAAAATACATATTTAAATAAAAGTATGATAAACATGTTTTCATTGTAGATCAGAAGAAGATTATATTTTTATATTTTACAATTTATTAAAATAAAATTACTAATTTGCATTAAATAACCAATCAATGCTCACAGAGAGTGAGAAACATGCGTGGATATATATATATATATATATATATATATATATATATATATATATATATATATATATATATATGTGTGTGTGTGTGTGTGTGTGTGTGTGTGTATATATATATATATAAAAACACTGAATTAAACTAAGTTAATGTCTTACAGTTGCTGTAAAACTTGAAAATTATAATCAACGCCCACAATAACAAAATAATAACGATACGCAGTAAAAGTGACAAATATAGCAAACAATTACAATACCATTCAAAAGAACAATGATATATATCACTAGAAATAGTAATAATGCAAACTTTCATAGAAATCACCCAAATGGAAATAAAAAGTTAATAATGAAGATAAAAACTGTAACTGTTGAACTCGTGTACTTTGTCCATTACAAAATAACTGCTGAACCAAAAAAGAATCGTTTACCAATTCACAATATTGGCGAACGAAAACCCGAAAAAAACTACATAAGAGAAACCTCCCTAAAAATTACAGCCATATATTATAACCATAAAAGCACATTAAATGACAACACACCTATTCACTAGCGAACCATTAATAGAGGCTAAAATAAAGGTGACGCTCAGAAATAATCGAATTGAAAATATTACAATAGGTCAGTACATGCAGATATTTAGACGACCCTGTAGATTATCTTTAAATAACAAGCTAAAAGTGTGACTTTTAAAGATCCCTAACACTTATTAAATTGTAGAAGCGAAATAGCAGCTAACTGTAAGTATACAATACACTTCACATTAGGATAGTTATATCTATCTATCTATCTATCTATCTATCTATCTATATATCTATCTATCTATAAATAGATAAATAAAATAAAATAAAATAAAAAACTAAGATGAATCTATCTACAGTAGCAACAAATGACAAAATGAATAGAAAAGATAAATTATTTCAATCCCGCACGTGCTAAAATTAGTTCACCTATTAATTTGACAAACTTAAAATCAGGAGGCGCCAAAACCAATATCAAAACTAATCAAAAGGCTCTCAAATAAAGGTAGGTCAGTCTATTGTTTGAAAGTAGTTGCGCCATTAGCCACTGAAAATATTAATCTGCGAGGGGGTAATAAAAACGAGTCTGATTAGTCAATTAGCATGAATAAACACTACTTAAAAGAAATAAGTGATAAAGACTATCATAGAGCATTGCGGGTATACTCATATACAACTGTCACTGCTAATTTAGTATCATTAGATCGAGTCATTGTTAAGGAGAGCTGGGAAAACGTCTAAAATGGTAGGTTATCGCAATGATAGTACCTGAATTATAAACCAAAGAGGACCATTACAGCAAACATCAATTGCATCCGAGTGTGCTATTTAGAGCATATCATTGAACGGTGATTTAAAAAGGGATGCTGTTTTTTTTACTAGACTTTGGAAGACAAGTTAGGAATAGACTGAAGTTTTGTTTGTAATAGAATAGGCTTGAATTGTAGAAAGGATTGTCAAATTTAATTACGATTCCGAATGGCAGTAAATTTGAGTTTAACCTGTTAGACAGTATTATTTTCATAGAATATGAAGTATGTAAGTTTACGGCCATACTCTTGGAAACTCTTAAGGGGTAGTAGAGATAGTACCATTAAAGTTTGTCAAACTGCATCCTATCTGGTAAGTTGACGGCATCATTGTTCTTCATTCATCTTCTAAATCTGTCACATGTTAGCTCTAAGCGCTATGCTGTCGGCCACTGCTTCAGCTAGCGGGCTAACCCATGTGAGGAGGTTGTATGTTTACACAGCACCACTTGGCGTATGAATCTTCTTGATGCAGGTAACCGGCCATGACAGAAGATTTCCAAGAACTTCAATGACAGCGTGAAACTTAGTCATTGGATTATGACCCTCTTCTTTGTAGGTATCCTCGGAAGGAGAAGAGGCTATGGGAATAAACCCCAAAACTAAAGCGGTTGAATATGAAAAGTACTTCTTTGCGGCAGTTCCTGTAGCCAACCTGATGCCACGTGTATGGCTAAGCTATCCTTTGGACTACATCAGTGAGGACGAGAGAGGAATCCTGATGTCTGGGCAGCCTAAGATCTCTATATAATTTGCCCAGGCTTGCGCTCTGGAGAGGCTACTTCAGTCCGCCGTTTACAGCATTAGAAACAACACAAGAGACAGCAGTTATAAGCTAAGAAGGATTGGCGTAATTCCAGCCGCTACGGATTATCTCCGACGGTGGGAAGGACTATCGCAGTCATAATGGTCAGCTACCGCTCGCCTTAAGCTGGGAAGATCCAGCCAAAAAGGTGCTAATTCGTCACAGTCTGCTTGCTTGAATGGATGCTTCGAGCTAAGGAAAGACAAATAACCAAATTGAAACCCCTTCACCAAACAAACCAAGATAATTAAAACACTAATTTTGCGAATAGCAAGCTGGAATGCCAGGACAATATGCCTTGGTATCTCTAATGATCTACAAAAGTATCATCGACCGGGAGCTTACAAAGCTAAACATCGACGTAGCTGCACTGAGGAAAAACGAATTGCATCAAGCAGCAGCAGGCTCAGAAAACTACACGTTTTTCTGGTAGGGCAAAGGATCCCGAAGAACCAATACTGCATGGTGTTGGGTTTGCAGTGAAGAATTCTCTACTCACTACTGTAGAATCGCAATCCAGTCGGACAGTCTGAATCTTGTCTCTCCGCCTGTTAGCATCCTCGGATCCAGTGGACATCCGAGCATTTACGCTCCAGGCTCTACTCTCCAACCGAGACCAAGGACTTGTTCTATGAAAACCTGGACACCACCATCAAAGACACCCTGTATCTGCTCGATGAATTCAATGCATGAGTTGGTTCCGACTATAACTCTTTGCCCAACTGCATTGATCATTTTGGAGTTGGCAAGCTGAACGAAAACAGACAAAGAGTTCTTGAGTTATTCATCTACCACAACCTCTGCATAGCTAACACATTCTTCGCCACCAAGCCGCATCATGGAGTTTCCTTGCACTACCCAGATACCATCACTGGCACCACCGTGACCTCGTCATCACACGGAAACCCTCACTGAACTGCGTTTTCCCCACATAATGCAGACTGTGTCAGCGACCACTCTATGATTGCCAGTAAAGTCTGTCTTCAGTCCAAGGTTATCCATTGAACCAAGCAGAAAGCCCCCTTGCATTAACATGAGTAGAACGTCAATACAAGACTTGAGCGTGTGCTTCGCTAACACCATCGAGAACGCCCTCATACTGTCTTACTGGCAATGCTGATGAGATGATGCTAGCTACAACGCCGCAGTGAACACCTTTGACAGGAGAAAGAGGCAACATCCGGAGTAGTTCGAAGCCGGCATTGCTGATTGCGAATCAATGCCAAAAGAAGTCCTTATCAACTACAAGAGGAAGCATTCTGAGAAGAAATTCTCTCTGTACACAGGAAAGCCAGAAACGATGGCCAACAGATCGCTAGGAGCTGTATCAATTACAACTCGCTAGACCTCTGTGAGAGTATCCATCTCTTTGCTGACTGCAGCAACATTCGTGGTATGTACGATGGCTTGAAGAAAGCCTTTGGCCCAAGCATAAATAGGAGTGTATCCCTGCGATCAACCGCCAGTCACATTATATTAGACTACAGCAGGAAGATGGAGAGGTGAGCTGAAGATTATCAGGAACTTTACTCGGTAGAAAACGTTGTCAAAGATGCAGGCGCCGAGAGCACTATCAGCCTACCTGCTAAATATGTGCTAGACGTTTCCCCATCTTAAGAAGGATAAAGCAAGGACATCGACTCCATAACCTGCTGCAAATCGCCAGGAAAAGATAGCATCCAACTTGAAATCATAAAGATAAGAAAAAAGGCAGACATATTTCATCATCTGCACTAGTTTATGCAGCAATCATGGTAAAAAGAAACAGTGCACAAGGATATGCGTGACACAAATGTTGATCGCAGAGACTACAACAATTACTGTAGAATGTCCCTCATCGGCGTTGTTTGGAAGATTATCGTCCATGTCGTCCTAAACAGGTTGCAGTTTTTCGCAGAGCGTGCATAACCCGCACCACAGTATAGGTTTAGAGCAGGAAGATCAGCCGTTGACAAGAAAATGACACGAACAGAGACAACAGCTGTACATTGCCTTTATCGACCTTATCAAAGCTTTTGACCATTTTAGCACAAAAAAGATTTTTCACTATATTGCAGAAGTTTGATAGTCTCTCCAGGACCCTAAAATGGTCACATCTTTCCACAATGACATGCAGGGCACCGTAAAGTACGACGCATCGTCCTATAGCTCTTTCCCAACCAAGAGTGGTGCGAAACAGGAGTGCGTACTCGCTCCGACACCCTTTGGCATTTTCTTATCTCTACTGTTGTCCTATGTCTTCAGTAATTTGGGGGATGAAGTGTATCTTCATAACAGAAGCAATGCCAGCTAATTAAACGTTGCCTGCTTCCGCGCTAAGACCAAAGTGCGAATGTACTAAGACGCGAGATGCTTTTCGTTGATGATTCAGCACTGACAGCATTCTCTGAAAAAGCACTGAAGAGACCCATCAGCTTCTTTGCGCATGCATGCAAAGAGATTGTCATGACCATCAGTCTAAGAAAGACAATATTCGACCGAGATGTAAGCAGTACCCCAAACATCATCATTGGCGACTACCGCTACGAAGTTTCCAAGGACCTCACATGTCTCAACTCCACCATCTCCAGCAATCTCTCCCTGGACGCTAAACTCCACAAACGTATCATCAACCATAAACCAAACATCACTATTGGCGACTACGCTATCGTGATTGTGAAGGACTTTACATACCTCGGCTCCACCATCTCCAGCAATCTCCACAAATGTATCGGAAAGGCGGCAACAGCCATACCTCGCTTGACGAAGAGAGTCTAGAACAAGAAGATGCTGACCACAAAGATGAAGATGTGCCTAGCATGCTGCACTACGATAGAGAATCATGGTCCCTTTACTCCCGCCAAGAAAAAAATCAACACATTTCTACCTGCGCAACCTTCGGAGAATCCTGGGAATCACCTAGCAGGACCCCGTCTCAAACAAGAGCGTCCTTGTTCAGGCTGACATCTGAAGCATGTTCACTCTGCTTACATAACGCCGACTCCAGTGGTTATGAAATGCCAGACGAATGGACAATAGGGGGATCCAAACAAATATTTTATATGGCAAGCTTGCCAGCGCCTCCAGACTAGTAGGAACACTTGCCCTACACGACAATGATGTATTTTAGCGAGACACGAGCGTAGGTGCCATCAAGCGAACAGGCTATAAGTCCGTGGCTCAAGTTTACAGCCGTTGAAAGAGTTCTATGAAGGCATGCTCCAAGAGGAGTGAGGAGAGAAAAGCAGCAGTGGGTGGAGAGGGGAGAGCACAGACGGCAGAGGGCTGCAACAAAGCTTTTAGAACAAGCTACTACCTACATCTGCATTTAGGCAACAAACTAATCTGAGGCGCAAAACTCTATTGCCTCCTGAGACAGTCGGATGACAGCAATCCAACAAATCTACCAATGACAATATTACTTTGAAACATTTGTATTTGTTCGATCACCAGTTAAGCAACGTCGACAGAGCAGTACTTAATTGAGTAATTGCTTGGGAATACTAGGTGAAGAAAACAACAGACTAGGTTTATCAATCATGCCCGTCCAAGTAAAGATAAACACACGTTGCATTTTTGTTGTATTCACTGATTGAAAAGAAATTCACTGTCACCGCGAAGCTAGAATAAATAAGGTAGACTAGACAAGCCTCATAGAAAGAAAAGAAAGGGGAATGACAGCTGTCAGTATCTGACACATATTTCACTTATATATATATATATATATATATATATATATATATATATATATATGAGAAAAAAGAAACAATGTTTCAGAGTATATGTAAAAATAAAAATGGAATAAAGGATAAGCAATTCAACAACTAACAAAAATAAACTCAAAAACTCATGTTGTATAGTTCTGCTGAGATATTTCGGTCGTTAAAATACGGCCATTTTCAATCGGTTGGTAAACTTTATTTCAAAACGGAAAAATTTGAAAACTTTGCTTATCCTTTATTCCATTTTTATTTTTACACACACACACACACACACACATATATATATATATATATATATATATGTGTGTGTGTGTGTGTGTGTGTGTGTGTGTGTGTGTGTTGAGTTTGTTCTCTTGCCGGGAGTAAAGGGGCCATGATTCGCTATCGTAGAACAGCACGCTGAGCACACATGCTCCGTACATCTTCATCTGGGCATTTCATAACATAAAGTCAGCTATTGCTCTATAGTTCGTGACTATAGCTATTTTACAAAGTTTTAATAATTTTACCCTGAAAATGATGATTAAGGATTACTGTTCACAGGAAAAAAACGTTGTTAATCAAAGCAAACAATTGTGTCGACTAAAATCAAAGATATCGTTTTCAAGATCTTCACAGTATTTAAAAATATTTACAGATATGCGTTCTAAAATACATTCTAAAATATACAAATACTTAAAAAATACGTTTAAAAACACATTTAAAAACTCGTTTGTTTGGCCATCAATAGTGCCAAGTGAAAAAATAACAATATGTAAAAACAATGACAATACACATTAGCCATTACATAAGAAAGTATCATAGAATATTTATAAAATGAATAGTTAAATTAAGAAGATTTAAATGTGTTTGTGAGTATTTGCAGTTTACTATAAATACAGTATTTCAAAATATAATGTATCATATGATTAAATAGAAAAAACCTGTTTTGATGTTAATATAGTTAAAAAAACGTTCGCATTTATTCATTTATATATATATATATATATATATATATATATATAAATTATTACTTTATAGTTATACCTCCATGGATGTTATTTTTAACACCAGAGCATATGGCGTCTAATAATTAAAAGGAACATCACATTCCTTTTTGAAACTGTATTCTATGCATCCTATGACAATGCTATTGTTGTTTTTTATCCTTTGCTTTATTTCTTATATTTCTGGACACGATCCTTGGACTATATATATATATATATATATATATATATATATATATATATATATATATATATATATATATATATATATAGTAATTCAGTAAAGGTTTGTATCAACAGGATAAAATCCAGAGAACCTCTACTGTGTTTATATAATAGTGTTCAATGATAAATAAAGCTATTTATATACCATAAAAGTTTTATTTTATACAAATATATCACGGCTACACATCCGGGACATGTTTCAATCGTAGCTTTGATAATCTTGATTGTAATATTGAAAAATAGAGCAAAATTGCAACATGTCAGGTTTATATGACTAAATTCAAATGATTATCTTTGAACATGCAAATCGTAAAATTTTCTATATTAATATTTTTGACGTTGTGGGCCAGCCATTAACAGTTGACATGATGACATGTTCGTAGGTGAGAGTAGGCGTATACCTCTGTTTATGACATGTTATGGGGGAGATAATGCACATCTGTCTAGTGAAATACCATCATCTGATAAAATCGCACATGAAAACATAAACATCTTTTACTCATCATATATGCATCCACATAACATTGACGCACAGACATTCGCAATTCATAAGTCGGGAAGAGAAAAATTCGAATTATGACTTTTAAATAAAAAAATATATGGGCTTAGCCGATTAGATAATAAAAATTCAATAATAAGAATAAGTGAAAAATCATAAATGATAATAATGATGATAATAATAATAATGATTAATAATAATAATAATAATAATAATAATAATAATAATAATAATAATAATAATAATAATAAACGATACTTATAAAATGTAATTAAATGAATAAAAATAAAATAAAAATCTAAAATTAAAACAAATGAATAATAAAAATAATGGTGATTATTATAACAACAGTACATATATTGATGATATAAAATCAACACACACATAACTGAACATTTTTCAAACCTGCGTATAAAGAAATTCCCCTTTTCAACTTATGAATTGGGTATTCCTGTGTGTATATGTTATGTGAATACATATATGGCACGTAAAAGATGTGTATGTTTTTATGTGCGATTCTATTAGACGGAGATATATTTCACTAGGCAGAATTATATTCTTTACCCATCCCCTTTCCATAACATGTCATAGACAGAGATATATTCCGTCCACCACCACCCACACACATTTACGGACAGTCTTCTTAGAAATTTTCTATATTCTATGCCTGTATTCCCATTGTCACTGCTAGCTTAAAAGTATTAGACTGGTCTAGTGTTTAGGTGAGATGAAAAAATAGAGGTCATTTGCGCAATCAAAAAAAATATATAAAAGTATAATTTTTATAAATTCTATTTTATAGAAATATTATTTTCATTGGTAGTTTTTCTGTTTATAATTGTCAGTGTATATTTTATGTATGAAATGTATTATTCATTTCCTACTTTGGAATTTATCTTTCATATCAAAGGTATTTTGTTATTCGTCTGTAGTTTTCACGTTTTTAATTCCTTGAATAAAAGGATGACATGTATTTATTTATGCCTCCCTGAATATCTAGGTAATAAACATCTATGCGAAAAAAAAGTTCACAATCCTATTTGAAGATTAACAAAGGTTTCCTTATTTATTTATTTCGAGTTTCCTTTGCACCCCTATCGATAGAAAGAGAAAGAGAGAGACAGAGAGAGAGAGAAAGGGAGAGAGAGAGAGGGGAAATGGAGACAGAGCATGAATAAGGGGAATGAATGCAAAAGTGAGAGAAAAAAGGTGAAAGAGAAAGGGGGAAGGAGATAAAAGTGATAGAGTAGAAAAGTGAGATTTGGAAAGAGATATAGAGAGGGAAAGATAGAGGGAACAGAGAGAAAGTCTCTATTATGACAAAACAATGTATTGAGAAATCCTTTCTGTGAAAATTGGCCGTATCGAAAAGTGAGTATTGTGTCTATTGCTTAAAACATTGATACTGTTGAACCTGTCTAACCCTATACATTTTTCTTTCTTTTATTCATTTTTTTATTTATCTAATGTACGATGTTCAAACGCTGGCCCAATGGGTCACGAGTCCTCTAGTATTCTTTTAAATATCTCAATATAGCCATTAATTCCCAAGACTGTGTAGTATGTAATCGATTCTTTATAGCAGGATCAGGAAATCGGTCAATATTAATTGTATAAATAAAAGGAAATAAAGAATTCATGCATAATTAAAACATTCTTTGTTCTTCACTTGTTGCTACGCATTATTATATTTTAAAATAGTGTCCATAATCTTTATCCCCGTTTAAAATTTGAAAGGATTCAATCCATTTTTGCGTAATAAAACTGTTGTAATATCAACTTTCCAATTTCTCTTCATAAGTTCACATTTTTCATGTCATTAAGAATCCCTGTGAATATTTCTCTGTGCCACTTTAGATATCAATAATAATCTTCCAGCTTCCACCACGAGAATCGGGTGCCCATAACTGACAACAGTATTCGGGATGGCGTCTTATTTCTTATTAATACATTAGGATGAAGCATTGACCCTTTTTATGATGATCAGCGTGTATGTACAAGTACCGAGGGTTAACAAGAAAAATAATATTTCAGGAACACATAGGGATTAAGAATGTTACACAAAGGGCAAAAAGTAACTCTATAAAATGTGACAGGAAGGTTTGAAAATAACTGTTCGTATTTACAGCAGCATTCTACAACACTATGACATTTCCTGTCATTTGTTCTGTTGTCGCTGTTTAATAAAATGATTCTGTCAACTCATGACTCTGGGAGTTGCCAATGCTTATATCACGTATAAATATACTGTAATATACTATACATCAAAAGGTAAACAGTCACTAGATATAATGTAATACACTATACATTGAACTTGAACGGCCACCCATTACTGGTGGCTGTTCAAGTTGACAAAGTAGTTGCATTTAAAAAAACCCGTTGAACTGAAGAGGAATAATCTCATCTAATATATATATATATATATATATATATATATATATATATATATATACACGCTGTGTACTGCAACTTATTATTTATCACATTAAATTCCGAAGAATTACAACTCGGACAAAACTTATGGAATGACTTGATATTTAGACTGTTAGTTTTAAAGAAAATAGTATAGCTAAAACCATTGGAAGATACATCTAACGAAATATTAATCCAATGGTTTAATGTGAAGCAGTGTCGGACGGATATGCGGTCATTCTTTTGGCGAATTATTATTTGGAGTTGGTTTTGAAAATGTAGACAAAAGCAACAGGAAGAAAGAAACAAAGGTCTACGTTTACCTTTGAAGAATAGAAAATACAGATTTGTCGAGACTTTGAAATACAAATCGATCATGCAAGTCCATGTCAGTTGACATCGTCGTAGTAAACAAAGATGTCAGATTATGAATGTCACAACAAATCTCGACTAAGAAAGGAAGGAAGGAGGGGGATAGACATTAAGATAGTAGAACATGTCGATGACTGTATAAGGGGCAGACTTGTTTCTGTAATATCGAAATAAAATAAGAAAAAAATGATAAGTTTAAAGAATAATCACAAAGCAAGACTAACACAGGCAGCAATGGAAAAACAAAACAAGTGTAGGTCGGATTAAAAAAATACAATTTCTTATTGTCTGTAATAAAATAAAGTAAAGCAGCTTGCATACGTGTTATTCAATAAATAAGGTAATAAAATACTATTTCTTCTATGAATCTCAACACTGAATTGTTTGGAATTGGTTTATGGCGACAATTATTTTAATTTACCAGAAATATTTGTTTAGATTTGATTCAGAATGGCGGCAATCGAATAGGATTCTCCGGGAATTAATGTAAGTCTGTCATCAAATTTCGGGTGGCTAAGAAGTGCAAACCATTTGGAATTTACAAACAGTTGGCTGATGTTTACGGAAAAGCATTTTTTGGTGAAAGAGTTTACAAATAGATCAATTTTAAAAAAAACAAATAAATATGCCGTCAATAACCTGGTGCAATCTTTTAACAGGGCAATAGTATAGTTGACACCATCATGTGTAAGGAGAACAGATTCCACATCCTCTTTACAGTTTAGATATTCTCCAATCCCTATCAACTTTACTTTTGACCGCTGGAAGAATTTTTGCGTAGAAAAAGTTTTTAAGAGATGATGGAATTAAGAGCACTGCAAGACAATGTCTAAAAACTAAGTTCATTGATTTTTATATTGACGAAATACAAACTATCGATTTTTTATGAGAATAATGTAGTTGAAACAATATATATTATACGGAAAAGTAAAGTAAACATTTTTATAAAATCAACGCGACAATAGTCCCAGGCACGACATTAAACTACCTGCAACTCCGTTGAACAAGGTGGTAGTCCCATTCCACCCTACCTCGAAATCCATCTTTACAAGTTCTTTCTAACTTTTCTCTCACAGTCTACGCTATTTTCCAATCTTATTAACATGTCACGCTATATTTACCCAAAACAATCTTGGGTATAATACAACCCCTTATCTGGTTCTGAGGCTCCAATTTTGGAGTTTTGAGGATGTAATATAACCCTGTAGTTTCCATGACGTTTAGGTTCGTTCAGTCTATAATTTACACAAATATTACGCCTCCAAACAAATTACTCCCCAAACGCTTTAGACAAAAAACATACATTTACAATATGAATAAATATTTGAATTAATTATTACGAATTTGAAGGATTATTTTTATCAAAATAATTGGATTCGGCATTACATAATATGAAGCTGATATGCCGTAAAATCGAACAATAAAAACAAATTTGTCAACACTATTAAAAACTTGTGGATAAGTTATCAAGTATTCATTGATTTTATCATTTTGACTGACTTTCAAATTTCAGCAATTTATTAATGACAATATTATACTGTTTTCGTCAGTTTTAAAAAGAAGTGTAAACAATAAGGACAGAAAATACATATACATATTGACAATAGATTAAATCCATTCAGACACTGTAGAACAAAATTATATGTTTAATTCAGTAGGAAGTTACTTTCACTAATAACTTTAGGTAAGGCATTAACATATACCTACGCTCTATAGCTTGTACCATTGTAGTGGCTCTAAGTAGCTGGTTTGTAACAGCTGAAGTTTTTGTGGAAGGTCAAAAGAGTTTGTAGTCGTTCTAGTCGTCGCAGTGGAGCTCATCTGTCTCTTTCTATCCATTTTGAGTGTGATCGCAACACTCTGCCTCACTCGCCGTAGTAACAACGGTAGCATTCTTGTGCTGCTGTTTTTTGTAGAAGTTGCAGAATAACAACAAATTTGATTTGGGCTGTAATATTATTCTTCATTTTATTTTTTCTTTAAATTATTCTGTAGAAGATTATACGTTATCATTAAAGTTCCCCAAAAGCACGTTCGTCCTCCTGTCAGATTAAAACACGAAGAGAAAGATTAGACTAGCTTAATCTGCCGCGTCATATTCAAATAATTAACACAATACAGACTATTTGAAAAATAATTTATTTGATTGTTTTCAAAAGTTAAAAAACAAAAATAGAATAATCTTTTTTTTTTCAAGAAATAATGTTTTTTTTTCAACTAATAGTGAAAATATGTGTTTTTCCAAAAATACGTGAAATGTGTTTTTGGAAATATTTAGTGAAAATGATGTTTTTGGGGACATAGGGTTTGGGGACATAGGGTTATTACTATATTACTTCCGGTAGCACTGAAAACAAATACGTTCTGATTCAAACCTAAACTGAAGAAGTGCCAAATTAATATATATTATGAGGTGTAAAAACAATGCATTTTAGACGTTAAATCAAATACGGATAAAAAAATCAATGAACATTTTTTAAATGTTTTGAAAACAATCAAATAAAAAACAAATAAATTATTTTTCAAATACTCTGTATCATGTTAATTATTCGAATATGATGAAAGAAAAGTCTCAAATGAATATGAATTAAAAAAATTGTTGTATCACTTTCAGGCATCCATACACGATTTTTTTCACCGGAAGCCAGAAGTCCTCCCCAAAATTCCTTTTTCCCGTTTTTGCATTATAGAGGCTTAAAGTTTTTAAAATTTATTTTTTGTACAATTTACACTGAAGATAGCCACAGCAAAAATATATAAATGCATAGGAGCATTTTCCAAATATCTTGATGTTAGTCGAAACAATTGTCTGCGAAATAAAACATAAGTTATAAAAGATGACGTGAATCTGCCCTCTGTGATATTGATATTGTATTGAACTACATAATAATACTGAATATAGCATAGCTCTAGCTGTAAACTATTAAGCTATTACAAGTTCTTTATGTTACAAAATAAAACACATACACACACACACACACCCACACACACACACACATATATATATATATATGATAAATATAATATATATATATATATATATATATATATATATGATAAATATAATATATATATATGTGTGTGTATGTGTGTATGTATAATTTTTTCTGCGTGTGCCTGTTAATATTCATGTATTCGTTTTGTATGTGCGTGCGTACGTCTAAATGCGTCTACGTATGCTTATTATACGTTTTCATTGCGCACCCACTTCCGACTAACAAAATAAATGTGATCACCTCTCTCTTAATAGTATATAACAAAACATTGATTCTAATTTTTGGTTTATTGTTTTTACCATTTACGGAATCATTTTGAGCATATTTGACTAACACTTGAGTTTTCCTATTACCAGAAGAAATTGAATCATGTAAGTCAGCATTGATCATAACTTTTAATGGAATCCTTTTTATTAAAAGCTAATCTTTAGTTTTAAATAGACATTTGTTAAAAGATGCAATTTTTGTTAATTAAAGAGGAATGTTATTAATCCATTGTGACAGCAAATCGAATCTTTTCTGTGGTTACCATTAATAGTTTTATGCCAATAACAGCCAATCGTACTTTTTGGTTATATTTTATCAAAACCTAATTAAAAAAAGGTTTTTATATATAAATAAAAATTAAATTAATTGTTCTTTTAGGACATGTCAGCTTTCTTGGGAGACTAACCAGAGTTTGCCTAAGTCAGCTTTCTGTTTTATATTACTTCATTCAAACCTTCGTGAAAAACTAATTGACCATTTTTTTAGAACATCAGAAGGTAAACAAAATAACGTATTAACGGACTACAGGACAATAAAAAAACCGTAAGATTAGCATAAATAAAGATACATTGAACTCTGAGCCTTTTTCGCATTCTCCATATCCGTTGACTCGTCCACATTTGACCAGAAGGGGCGATAGCCTATCTAAGGAGTGACTCCACGCAACCATTTCTCATATATTCTCACGATACTAACATATTACAAATATAGTTTTAAAACTAATCTCACTAACAGTTTCGCAGCCTGTAACAATAATAACTGATTTATTTACTAATACATACTATTACACTTTTTATAACGAAATATGTTTTTGACCTAAAATTACAGTCAGCAAGTTGTCATAGCGTGTAATCCCTTTCTCTATCTCATCACTTTATTTTTGGTGAGACTTATACCACGCCTCCACAACAATGGTATTCTAAATTTGATGTATGGATTATAGAGACTTATTTGCGATTTAAAAAAACTACTAGCATACACACTTCGCATTACCCGGGAATAAATGAGGATCCATGTGAACTTCGGCCCCTCAGATTTGAACCGCTCATTACAACATTATTTCTTATATTTGAATGTTTATATTTTGCAATTCTCAAGTAATAATATGAAGTAAAACATTGTCTCTACTGTTTATGGATGTTCAGCACAAAAACGAACTCGAATCCGCGATATTATTGTAAACTCCTTTATTACAAAATGAACACAACTACTAAATTCTTCCTAAAATTTTACTCGGGAAAAGCTAGTATGATGCTTTGGTGTTAATACCATAAACGTACTGAGAGACAGACACACCACACATATACTTCCGATGTTTTGTTGATTTGTCTCTTTTACAGCATATCAACTTTTTGGGGAAACACAATGCCTATTATAAACGATTCAAGTTTCCATCTCAACCATAACCAGAGGGCCGGAGTGTGGGTTCATACTTTTCCCAACGGTTTTAATGCATACTTAAACATAATTGATTTGGTGAAATTTGAATACGCCCTAGACGATTTCACCGTTCTCATTGAGCGGTTCGCCACGAGGAATGGATGTGACACAATGCCGAGCTTAATGTGTGGTGTTTTCTGTAGCGTTCACTAGTGACGACTGTTCGGATTGACTAAAGTGCAGTTTTTAATGTAGGGTTATCTAGCAACCTAAAAAGTTGGATGGGATAAAAATGAACAATTGCATCAGTCGAAAAAACAATCCTCATTAGGGCAATGACAGAACAGATACTACACTTTGAATTATGCATTTGAAAAAAAAAAACTTTAAAAAAAGCATATATTGTATTTACAAATTAGACACGATGTTATAAAACGTGTGGAGAGTAAGGGTACATGGTCAGCCGTTGTCTATCCTACTCTTAACCAGGGTTGCGGCGTAGGAAAGTATATGATCCGACTCCGACTAAAAAGACTCGAAACTCCGACTCCTAGCACTTAAAGTGTTCCAATATTAAAACTGTCTGTTAATTCTTCGGGGATTAAACATTCCCACTTCGTCGCCAACTCATAGACTTCTATTGAATTCGACTCCTTCCAAATCCCCCGACTTCCTCTCACTCCGACTCCACAAACCTGCTATTAATTAGACGCATTTCTTTACCTATTCCTTCACGTATTGTTCAATTCATTCTATTACCATTTTTTCGATTATTTTCACTTAAGCAATCACCGAAATACTACACTTACTCTATGGATTACCTTATTTAAAATATCCCCAGTGGTTTCAAATAAAATTTCACTTTGATCTTGAACCTAAGGCCAGGTAATACTGAACGCGAGTTTAAGCGATGTATGACGGACTTTGTTCGCTTTATTATCATTGTAGAACTGTCTAATCGGAAAAAGATTACTGTACCGAAATTGTGCTCGTGAGAAAAGGGGAACACATTTTCTTTATTCGAATGCTGAACTAAACGCGCTGATCCTAGTTTTAAAAAGCCCTCGAGGGACAGAAGTTTCGAAGATGTCTTTCTGTATCAGAAATCTCTTTAGATGTATATCTGTAAGATAAATAGATGCGTCAAAACCTTAATCAAAGTAAAATGAAAATAAAACGCCCATTGATATAACTTTTGGCACGAAGACTCATTTGGGATGAATACGCACGCATACACATTACTTACGTACAAAGTTACGTTTTAAATGGATTTTCACATTTAATTTATACTAAAGAGCATTTTTTGTTTGTTTGTTTCTAATGAGATCACGCCATGAAGACTGAAAGATTTCATTCTCCTCTACGAGAGAATTCGTTCTCGTCAACAAGAAGAGAAAATGTTAGTTTCCAAAGTCAAGAAAAGTTATGCCAGCTAAATAAAGCAATTGTTATTATTTTTGTATTTTAACAAGATTTCGACCGTAAGCAGAAAGTGCATTTGTGCCATTCTTTTCAAATTAAAAAAATGATATTTTATAGAAATTTTATTTTATAGAAATCACGTTTATCGACCAGCCGCGTTTCGTTACTTCTCTATTTTAGATGACACAAAAAAGTTTTCTAAAGTATTCTGTCCAAATATCATAATTTATTGAAAATTATAGATTATTATAAGAAACAATCATTTCAATAAAATTCTTTAAAGTCAATATTTTAAAGACCAAGTATGTTTATTATATATGAACAAAATATATAATATAATGTGATGTCTTTGTTTTTCACTTTTCTGTTTGTCTATATTTCTTTTCGGTGATGCAGTTCAAAACAAAACCCTATGGGCAGATCAATCAATACTTTCTCGAGTAAAATTTTACAAGGAATTAAATGATTGCATTCATTTTGTATTAGGTGTTTTTACAATAATATTGATTTGATGATTCGTTTTGTCTGTCCCTCTCCGGGGGTGCAATCCAACCACAATTAATAACGCATATATAATAAAACCAAATCTCAATTTATCAGTCATCCAAAGTTTGAGAAAAATAAAAGAGTCACATGAAACTACCATAAAACAATAGATTTAAGAACTATATAAGATACATAAAAACAAAAATTAGAAATAACATAACAAGCAAATATATGGTTCAACACGCCATATAAAAACAACATAGACAATATATAGTGTATCATAGCACCGCACTATTAAGAAGGTTACGCCGTAGCACCTTACGCTCTTAAGGGGGGGGGGGTCGGAACAAACGAGACGATTGGCAGCTTTCCGTTATAACAATGTTTGTTTCGTATGTTACGCTTTGTTCTGTATGTTACGTTTCTTTAACAATCATAAGATACCTTTCCAACCACCGATTGTCATGGACCCCTTCACGAGAGTCCAACTATCAAACTATTCGGCCTAACATTCACAGGTAACATTGTTATATTACGGGTTATTCGGTTCACCAATAACTTTTTTAGTTCTCGTCGACTTCGTTGTTTATTCGTACGAACGGCATTGCTACTAAATGGGACGAGATGCCGTTTCTCTGTATCGCCTCCGGCTGTGAGAACTATTTGCACTACTGTGCGCGCTTCTTCTTTTGATGTCACTGTCTGCCGGCACCCATTGTTTGCGTCTGCAACCATTCTCCGTTGGGCTACTATGCTGTCTCCGTCATCGCCGATGCCGTCGCCCGCCGCGTGTTATCATTTTTGAGCTGTTGTCTTCGCTAGCTGAAAATCAAACCTTCACTTCAATAAGCTCACAAAGTCTCTCCTGTTTTTAATTAGAGCATCTTTATTTACTACTTCAATTAGCCGACCTGAACGAGTCTGTTGCTAATTAAGAGAGAGAGGTCGCGTTAACTAAATTCACTAGTTATTTTCTTAATTAACTCGAGAAAGGGAGAAGTATTGAGATTTACTAATTGGCTCTTAGATTTCCCGTCATTCGGAATCTTTCTCGTACAGTTACATTTTTGGTGATCTTGACTCTCTCGCTTCCAAGTCAAATCTGATTCAATCCCGATTCAATTCTCCCACGGTCGGAACTCTCGTCTCAAATCTCGTCGTCAACACGCCAGGTGCAACCTGAACTCCATGACCTCACGTAACCTTAAGGTCAGATCAGTTGTCACCGTTAGCCTGGGAACGCATCGGACTGAACTTGAACGAGACGACTTCACTACAACCGCGCAAGTAAAACCCGTCTCAAACAGATGCGTCCAAGCCATTATCTAACAACATAAATAAGAATAACTACATAGAATATACTGCCAAATCTGCTGCAAATTAAGTGGGCTCCATTTACCCGGCTAGAAAACCTCTGACACTTGCCAGTATCCTATATCTGTAAAACGCCACCATTCACTCATGCATGGTGTATTATTGCCACCCTTGGGCTGGTGCACCAACCACTAGTTTCTCCCTCGTGGACAGAGTAAAAAAAGCTAACATAACAGATCCCAACTGTTTACCAATCTCCAGCCCCGTCCCATCGCCGCAATGTTGCATACCCTGTACTTGTTTTACAAGTAATTCAGCGAAATGTTCTCTGACGAATTTGCTGCACTTGTTCACCTCAACGTAAATACTCTTGACAAATCCGACAATGAACAAAATCACACCCCTTCACTGTAGATGTCCGCAGATGCCGGAAGTCTTTCTACTCTAGTAGCTTGTTTCCTCAAACCGCTTCCCTTATGAATTCTCCATTTGCCCCCTCATTCACTGACTGTACCAACATGCAGAAATGTTAATGTACTGTGGACAAGTAACTCCCCATTTGGGATTCCGCTATAAATCTAGATCCTATTTCACAGTAGTGCTTCACGTCTTAGTGGCAGTCTGTCTTGTTTGGGTGAAGTGAAAAAATAAAAATAAAGAAAAAAAGTAATGTGCTTATATTTTATTCAGTAAAAATTATAGAGTTCATGTTTTTGTTCACCCTGTTACATTTAGGTTCCACTACTTCCGACCGTCTTGATATAAACACCTGCATGTTGACTGAAGAAATGGTACATTCCTTGCGGTCGGTTCTACTAGCGCAGAGGAATGACAGCGTTTGGAACGTTAATTTTCTAGGCTACAGAGGCCTGGAAGATTTATATGACAAAAAGCAAGACAAAAATACCACCTTCCTCTCTACCCCTCTCTCTCTCTCTCTCTTATACATAGAGAGACAGAGTTAAAACTTTTAGGGCATGTGTGAGTAAGTGTATGTTCTAGAGTTAAGATGACTGATGGCCTTAAACGAGAGCGAATAATAAAATGGGTAGAAAAGGTTAAGGTGGAGGAAACAATGTAAATAAAAAAATAAGACATAAAATAAGTGTTTATAGTGAAACAATTAAAAGATTACATGGAACAACAGCTACATTTTTTCGAATATTTATAACTCGAGAAAATTGTATTTCATGACACTCGTCAGAGAAAAATAGGATCAATAATCTGTATGATCTGGAAAATAATTAGACGAAGTAAAAATACTTCTAGAAGCATGGATGCTACTGAAGACATACACACGTTAACGTGCAAAGAAGCGTTGCTGAAATATTAACGCCCCAATGGTAAAACATTATATGGACGAAATGCGCAATCCTATTTCGGCATTTTAAAAAGTTTTTTAGAAGTAAAAAAAATAAAAAATTAAAAAATTGGATAACAGAATATATTATGTTATGCAAATAATGAGTCACGTGAGCCAAATCCTTGATTGTAATTGGTGGCGAACAGTGGTGGGCCTAAAAGTGCTGCTCATTTTACGCTAAATTCATGCGCAAAACTGATCCCCAATCTGCATTTTTAAATAATTGTTTTTTAATTTGTTTTTTTCTTTTCGCGAAAGATAAGTGATACAATATAACGATTTATTTCAAATAAAAAAATAATTGAATAGAAATAACAACACAACAACAAAAATCAAACGTTAATGTTCCATATGGGGATGTTGGGGCTGAACCCTCTATTCAAAACTATACACGATGAAGCCTACCCCCACCCCCGACAGACATGAGAGTAAATGGTAAAAGTGAAGAATAGTTAACAGTCGACTAATCGTAAAAAAACAAATGCTTTTTTACCAAACGCTACAGAATTCAATTATCAACCGACCTGTATACTTTTAACGAGCTAAAACTATTTTTAAGTTAATAATTTTCTTCTTCTTTACGACACACGGGAAACAATAGTTGCTTGTCGCTTAACTGTTTAGGGGCTTACTTTGTAAAAAAAAGTTGTAAAAATAATGACTTACCTTACCACAACCCTAAGTTGGAGCTTACAACTCGGACTTAGAGTTAGTGATAGGATAAATCCCTTTTATTTTCAACCCTTCCCACCAAGAACAAAGCGAGAAGCGGTGTTTTTTTTCGTGTGTGTAAAGACTGCTTTGCACGAAATAACATTTTGAAATAATAAAAAACAGTAAAAAGCAGTTTCAGCACGTTAAATATATACAGGTCGATTCATAATTAAATTCGACTGTGTTTGATATATTCATTTGTTGTTTTTTTGTTTTGTTTTGTTCTTATGATTTCTCGACCGTTACCTATCCTGCACTTTTACTGAGTGAGTAAATATTTATTTGAAAATATAGGGGGGGGGGGAACTAGTACTTATTTAAAACTATAAACGAGCGAAACCTAGCCTCCTCTATAAAAACTTGGAACAATAGATTTTCTTTGCTTAAAAGCAATAGAATAAATGAAAAAAAAACAACACTTATTTAAAAATATTGTAAGGGGTGGCTCAGCCGTCATTTAAAACTAGAGATGAGAGAACCTAGTCCCCCCCTCCCTAACTTAGAAAAGTTGATTCAATTTGCTCGAAAACAGTAAATGCTTATTTAAAATATTAATTCTAAAATATTTGGAGCGGTAGGGGAGGGCTTTTTTCCTATTTATTTACTTGTGCCATTCTTACCGGTGTAATTTTTACCGAGCACCATATACAACATACTGAATAGATATGTTTAGGCATTAATATACGTTACCAAAAACAGAAAAACACGCTCCTCTACATTATCTTAGTGGTATGCTTGCTTTATTCTGTTTATAAACCTTTGCAGTGCACAGGTACGGTATCAAGCCTCACACTGGCATAAGCATTGGTAAATTATGTTGTTAGTTTGTGTATTAGGTGGAAATGCCTTTTTAACGTTGAACATTAAACGAAGGTTGACATGAGAAAAACAACGTGTAACTGATTTCGGCAATTATTTAGAAAACCAAGACTGATTGTTTACAAGTGAGGGCAGTTTGAGATAAAGATGACATTTTGGTTGACGAAACCGTTCTCTTTCAATGGTAAATCTACACATTTTCTCTATATAATTTTCCCTTTTCTGATAAAATAACATTCAGTTATCTGTCTCTTATGTCCAGTGTATAATTTACGATACAAAAATATTATCAGAACTCCGAGTTTCTAAGTGTTAATTAAATTGTTTATTCTTTTTTTGAGAGCGAAATAATCCTAACATAAATAGATTTCTGTAGCAAATGGTTAACGATCAACACTTGTTATAAAATTAGGTTTGTGATTTCTCAGCTAAATGTGAAGGAAAGGTGAGGAATTGTTGAGGATTAAAAAAATCATTGCAGTTTGTAAATATTACAAAAAAACGGTTGCAATTGTTTAATGTAATTTTTAAATATAAAACAAAAGGAAAAATGAAAAAGTATAAAATAATTAGAAAAAATGGATGGAAGACAAAAAAATCCGAGTAAGAGAAGGAACACGTTGTTCAGATAAGTCGGTTGGGAATTTACAGACATAGAGAAGAAGGGAAAGAAGAAAGTAAATAATAATAGAATAAACTACATCAAAGCTAAAAGAAACACACCACAGGGAAATAGTAAATGTAAACGCTGGAGACAAAGAGACGAAACGGTAAATCACATAATAAGTGAATGCAGCAAACTAGCCCGAATAATAATAAAAACAGAGATACAACTGCGTAGAAAAGTCAGTCCATTGGGAACTTGTTTATGAAAATCGTGGCAGACAAGGCATGTGGTCACTTGATGTAAGGAGCTAAAAAAATTACTTCAAGGTAAACAACTAGCCAACGATAAGTGTTATATTGCCCCCCCCCCCTTGTAAGACACACCACTCATGGAATGTAAGGACGAAAGGACGAAATAAGGAAGCGAGAGTTACGAGGCTGCCGAAAATAAACCCAAGGTTCACTTTCTATTCTTTTTGAACTATGCAAATGTCTGCACTTTAAATATGCAGACAAATAGAACAGACATATACTGGACACAATGAAAATCACAAAATACTCTAAGATATGGAGTTACAAACCGACAAAATTATCTGAGTACGGAGAACCGAGGTGATAATAGTCATTCAAAAAGATAAAAACCTGTCAAATCGTAAACTTCATCGTCCAAGCAGTTTAAAGGGTAAACATCAAGAAGGCAGACAACGAGGCAAATGCATAAAACTTGCCAGAAAACTAACAGGAGTAGCGATCATGAAGAAAATCATAATGATCCCAATAATTGTAGGAGCACTAGGAACAGTCCAGGTAAACATGGATAAAAGATTAGGAGAAATTGGAATCAAAAGAGCCGATTGAGACCATGATGAAAACAGTAGAAATCGTAAGGAAAATGTTAGAATGCGGAAACCAATTTGAAACCAATGTATGTTAACCAGTCACAATGTAAGTTTAAATAGAAATAGAAATAAAATACAGAAAGAACATCAGATGAGCCCAAGAGAACTGAAATTGGTGGAAATCACATACAGTGACCCCCCCCCCCCAAACAGATAAATAATAGCAAAAATAAAAAATAAACGCACGCACACATATAGTGACACACGTCTCGGGTGATACCACGAACATCTGTGAAGGGTCAAGGAAGATGGCAAAACTGAGAAGAAAGAGCACCTACTAGACCTCCACTGGAAAAGTGCGGGGAGTACTGAAACCTTGGGGTGACTAATTACCACTAAATCCAGCGAAAAACAAACGGCCGTTGCTAGCAATAAATCAATTGTAAACGGATGTTGCGGTAACACAAATCTATTTGCAACGGTTGTTGAAAGACGTCGCTCTGCTGGAAATCTGGGAAGACTTATTGTCACTCAAGTTCCATAGAACACGCTTGTTATTGTCAGTTAACAATTGCTAATAACGACCTGTGTGAAAACATCTAGTGATGTAAGAAGAAATACACTGGAATATCCAACAATCTCATAATCTGAGCCCTCCATTAAACACACACACACACAGACATATATGATGAGGAAAAGAGAACAGAAAGATGAATATACCGAAAGAAAAAATAGAAAGTCATTCGCAATGAGTGGAAACTAAGAATTCAAAGACGTGAATAGCTAATGAAATTAAAATGTAAGGAAGAAAGAGACAGCAAGAGAGAGAAATAAATAGAAAACAAAATAAACAAACAATCAAAGAAAGAGACAAAGTAAGAAAATAAATGCGCAAAATGAAAGAAACAGAAAGAGAAAAAGAAATAAGGAAAAACAGTAAGAAACAAATTAAATCAAAAAAGACAGAAAGACAAAATATGTGTGTTTTCAAAAATAAGGAGAACACCAGGAGGGAGGCGAATTGCCCGGATGAATGGAAGTGACGAAAAAAAATGTAAAAAAGGTTTTTAAAAAAATGGTCAGGAAAAAAAGAAGTAACCCTGTCGGTAGGAGTATACATCCGGTCATATTCCTTTTAATGACAACTGCAGACTGGTTTTCCTGCCGACCGCTAGTCACTCAAACATACATGATATATATATATATATATATATATATATATATATATATATATATATATATATATATATATCAAGCAACTATGTATATATATATATTTATATATATATATCAAGCCACTATATATATATATATATATATATATATATATATATATATATATATATATATATATATATGGAGAGAGAGAGAAGAAGGATGAGTTATTTATCATACATAGATATGTATATCTATACATTCGCCCATAAATACATTTCTATGTTTACATAGACTTATATGGGATATACCCATATATCTGTATAGTTATAAAGCTGAACCATTTGCTGCCCTGCCAGTGAGATTAAAAGGTCCACTTCCTATTCACAATAGAAGAACTAATGTCTATGCGATCGACGCCCAAATGTCAACTAAATTGCATATTACTTTTGAAAAGTAATATTTATCAATTAACTAATACATCCATTTTAATGTCCTAATTTGCCTTAATTACTCATCAAGTGAGCCATCTCTTAGAAAATGTCTATCTATTACAGTCATCCTCTCCTACTGCATATTGTTTGACACTTGCTCTTATTTTATACATTATCGTTAGTGGCACCCTCCACATCCCCTATCTCTCTCTGTTTATTAACTAACTATAAAACAGACGATTGAAATATTTAAATATGAATAATAGGGACTATCACAAGTAATGATTATATTTAACTCATAGTAGGAGAAAAAAGAGAAAAAGAGAGAGGGAGGTGTCGGGAGACGAAAGAGTCTACATTTGTGTGACTGTGTATGAGTCCGAATACCTACATATGTCACAATTCAGTAGATTGAGTACTCCGGTAAAGGAGATCGCCGGTGGACATTAGCGATAATGCAGAACTTTTGATAAAAAAGAATAGCGGATTCTCGTCTGCTGAAAAAATGCTCAATATAAGCGTTTGATTTTGCTTATTGCAAAAAACCTAGGACGATAGCGTAATGGGTAAGAAGTCTGCCTGTTCTTATAAAACTAAGGTCTTGATCTCACCTTAAAGTACAATTGCCAAGCCACTATATATATATATATATATATATATATATATATATATATATATATATATATATATATATATATATATATATAGATGTGTGTGTGTGTTTATATGTGCTGTTGAGCCATATGTGTTCCCATAATGGGTGTGTGTCGCTCTCCTTCTTTCGCTCTCCTCTTTCTCTCTCTCTCACTCTCTGTCTCCCCTCTTTCTCTCTTTCTCTCTTTCTCTCTGTGTTCATATGTATTCATGTTGTACGCTGTAATGTGTAGGTCTCTTTTCTTCTCCCCATTTAGCTTTTACACGTCACCAGTTCACCGTCTCAGCCCGACCCCCATGACCCATCTTACAGATATTGTCGGACCCTTATTCTCCCTTTTCGACCCATTTAGTCTCCAGGCCAGGAAGAAATATCCCCCCTGTCGCGTTGGTCTTCGTATCAGGAGATCAAATTAAGTAAAGAAAAAAGTAATGATAAAGAGAGTCCCGTTAAAGTAATGAGATGACTTTCCTTTTTTTAATATATAATAAAATCGATACAAATCTAAAGAAGAAGAAGAAGGAGAAGAAGAATGAGCAGAACAAGAAGAAGTAGAAGAAGAGGGAGGGGGAGACGGAGAAAAGAATAAGCCGAAGATGTAGTAGACGAATTAGATTAATAAGAAGGGGAAGGAGAACATGATGAGGAAGGAGGTATATAAGGCGAAACTAATCTAATATACAAAGAAAGGTAAGTCGTATTTTAGAAGCTACAACTAAATAACATTGCATATGACAACTTTGGTAGCCTTTTCTTTTTCTTGAAGATTTAAAATCGATTCAATTTTTTAAAAATACAATTTATCTTGTTCAGAATATTTTTCGCATGGGAGCCATCCTTCTCGAAGTCATTTTTGCCTTCAGCAGCAAATGTCGCTAAAAATATTACACAGTACTACTAATGCATTCTTCGCTTATTATTATTAAATAACTGTTAAAAAAATTATATTTTTATTTCGGTAGATTCTCATGTAAACGATGTCTACAGAAAAAATACCTGATATTTAACAATACTCATTTTGTTGCCATTAGCTATATGCAAATACTCATGTTGCGAACAGCAAACATTCGTTTTTCTTGATTTCCTCACATCGGCAATTTAATTCTTTATATTTAAGCAACATTTATTGGAATAAATAATATGAAAGCTTTAGGACGATCAGTTATCTAAATAAAAACAAGCAATCATTTCGTCCAGATTATTATTTTTTAGCTAACGAATTCTTCCTCATACTAAAAAAAACGAAATAAAGACAAAACACTTTTAGGTCATTTCGTTTTTCAAATAAAATATAATTACTTTTTTCATGTACTGTCATTAAGACGCGTTGACATTTTGTCAAACTTTATATTTAAAATACAGTAACGAAAAACATTACAGAAAATCTTCAGGTAAATGTGAATAACAGACACATTTATCTTCGTAATAATCAACTGAACATACAATGTACGTCTTTTATTTCGATATTATTACAATTTAATTGGTTCTATGCTTTTTACTAGGCTGCGGTAAGGAAATATTTCATAATTGTTCATCAATCTTGCGTCATTAGCTTTGATACAATTTCTTCGATACAACTTACTTCGTTCGCAGACAGTAAAGAGTAGTAATTATACGCACTCGGGGAACAAGTAAATAGTTTTTGCGCTCGTATTTTATTTAGAGATTTTATACAAATATAATTACTCTTACGGTTTTTATAAAGATGAGTATAGAACATACCTCAAACTTAGTAAACCCCCATTTTTTGTAAACACACATTTACATAACATTAATACGTAAACCGGAACGTCGTTGACTGTGTTGCAATTGTTTAGATACTAATTTTTTTCTCATCAGAGATTCAAGGAGCGTAATTCTACGCACTTAATGAAACCCCAAGATAAAACTGTATTTCCTATTCTTGTGTGTGTGTGTGTTATGAGAACATGGTTTAAAAATAGTTCTAATATATTTACATATTTAATAATTTCAATTAATTTCATGTTTTTCGTAGGATGAGCATAGCAAATGTTTCACACTTATTAATCTGTTGTGGACTGATCCCGATTTACCCATAGTGACAGGATGGATTCGTCAGGTCACTCTAAAGTCGTCACCTTTGCATAACCAAATGGGAACCGCTTAGCGCACCGCTTATAGCACGTCTGACTAGAGCCTGTATTTGCGACTGACTTATTGTATGTAATTAAGTATTCTTAATACATTTCCTATTCTTTCTATTCATGTCTACTGCTCTTATTTATTTGTTGTTATTTCTACGATACCATCATCAAACGTGTTAAATACACACAAAATGAAAGTAATTTCAAACTGTGTGTGTGTTGACTTACACATCCTTTACTGAATTCCTATTTAATTGTATTAATGTATTACTTATTTAAATTGAAACTGTACTAGCATGAAATGAACTCAATATTTAAGAAACATACTTAAAATGTTTTTCTCGATAAATGTATATTGAATGAATTCCTGGCTTTTTGGTACAAATAATTAGCACAAACAGGAATAGTGTACATAAATACAAAAAAAAAGAAGCGAAACAATAATAAAAGTAAAAATAATCCCGGAAAACGCCAGATATCTACAGCTTGTATGAGTAACAAAAGTTAAAGTTTATTTTTATTATTAATTAGCCATGGAATGTCCATGGGTCCAGCTAGTATTCACTGTTCTCTTCTAAATATCTGAAGGTATACTAGTTTGAATACTCGTCCCAGAACAGATTCATTATCATGATACACGTTTAGAACCTTTTAGAAGTAAAGAAAACCAAAGAGTAAGATAGCTCAACACAAGTAATGCATTGTAAATGCACTTTCAGCAGCTCTATAACTCTCGCGTCCCCTAATTCACCACCTAGTCTTCATTTTCTCTGAGCGATGCTTTTGACAAAGGGGAAGAAAACGCTGTCCGGTGGGGAAGCAGTTGAGTATGAGCATTAACTGGAGATAACTTGTGTAATTCTCTCTTTCTAATGTTGTTACGGTGTAATTTATAAGAGTGCTAGAGGTCAACGTTTTACATGGGCTGTCATTATCCGCCTGATAGTCTAGGGACCCGAACCTTGGGGTAATTCCCAAATGGGGCTGTCCTATCAGCAGGTATAAAATACCGGGACTGCTGTATTGCCATTTGGCGAATGAAAGCTGGACCATGCAGTAATTTCTGGTGGGGTCTCTAGATACCATATAAGTGGAAACTGTTACGGCTTTCCTTCTTCCATGGTAGTATTTTTTATCGATTCTCTCTCTGGTCTGTTCTATATTCCCCTGCTTACCCTCTCCACAAATCCTGCAATCCTAATATGACAAGTCACAAAACAAAACATAAGCCCCTAAGTTCACACGTAGATCCCTACTATCAGGTATTTTTCCAACATCAAGGGTTTACGTTCCAACATTCCAGAAGTTCAAATCCATTTACAGAAAACCAAAACGGAACTGTTTAAAACAGGCATTGGCCCGTAACATTCTTTAAATGACTTCATAATGACCGGTTATTAAAACATGACCTCACAACCTGACCCCTGACACAACCTCTGTCTCAAAATCTGTGCTTACACCAGGGACGGCTTTCTATATGACAAAAACATTTTCTATGAAGATCCTTATTTGCATTATATGTATTTCTGCGTTGCACCGCTTTCTTCTTTTGTCTATTCACCGATGGGGTTACTGTCATTGAGCAAATCTCTGACCAAATTGGCAAGATCCTGTCTGCTAACCCTTTTGTTAGCATTCATGTGTGTGGTAACTACAATGTTCACAATATTCAATGGCCAGTCTACTCAAACAAAGCTAATAATGAAAGAAGGTATTACCACGCTCTAACACGGATTGTTGACAAACCTACTCGCATACCCGATACTGACGGACATTTTGGAAGTCTTCCTGATCTTTTCGGTGCAACCTGTCCTAAACTGTGCTAAACCGCTAGGATATTCATATTACTGTTCTCAATTTAGATCAAAAGAAAGTGCAACAAGACCTCTGAAGTCCCACTCTCTCGCACCGCGTATAGACGCTCGATGACTGCCCTAGACAGCCTCAAATCTTTCTTATCAAATATTTTTCTAGATTTCATGTTTGAAAAGAAGGTGTACTGTATTGTATCCAATTTAACTGATTGGTTAACCCTTGGTATTGAGAGCTCCATACCCTCCAGGAAATTCCCACAGAAACCAAATTGCCAGCGTGTGCAGCCGCCATTGCCCACAGACACCACTATTTAAATTGCTTTCAACGAAATAGATGTTCAAAAACAAAACAGCCTTTAGGATTGCAAGCAACCACTTCAAAAGGGTTATTGAAAACACAAGAAAATCGTATGCCAATTCGTTAAATTCAGAATGGATTAACAGAGGATTGGTGTCAACGAGTTTAGGCTAATAACCAAAAAAGTCCTGAACAGATGCGTGCCCTCAATTTCAACCATCATCAATGGACCAGAAGTGACTTCCTCAGCATTCGATAAACCAAACCTATCAAAGAAATTTGCATCAAATTCCACCCATTAGTGATCGAAGCCGCCTACCACTTGGATTCCCCCCATTGACTGAATACACTCTGCGCAACGTCTAGGATGTTGCAAACATATCAATAAATTTGATTTCTGAAAAACGAAACTGTTTAATCGTTGTCTAAAAGAGGAATGCTTCCTATCACCATGGAAAACTTTGTCACTCTGCCCAGTATTTTACAATACTGGAAATCGGTCCTCTGCATATCACTATACACCAATCAGTCTCCTGTGCGTCATGAATAAGTTGCTTGAATCTGTGATAAATCAAGAAGCTGTCAATCAACTCAGCAGAAACATCCTACTGAGTGACAAGCAAGATTTCGTCCTGCAAGATCAATAATTGATGTGCTGACTGTAATATCATACAAGATCAGTGAATCTAAAGACGAAAGCTTGCTTGATAAGTGGTAAGTCTTTAGTAAAAAGGAATTATAAGATGACACATCTGTGAAAATAGAAATTAGACGATTGAAGTTATAGACATAGGAATATTAGGATGTTTTGCTGGATGAAATTTGCTAAAAGTTTGATAATCGCTATCATTTTCTATCAGTTACAATATCAGTAATTTAAATGTGGTAGTTTAAATCTCAGTAAAATCTAGTAAAACTCTCTGTGCTTAATATCAAATAGAATTTCGATGAACAGAGTTTCTGGCCAAGAAATTCCTAGTTGAAAAACACGTTGGTACAAGGTTACTTCCATGAGCATCTTAAAATCTAATGGCAATACACACTTGTCATAATCAGTTATCATCAAAATTATTCCTTCTATTCATTATTTCCAATCCTCTCATGGTATTCATCATCAGTCAACTGCCAATCTATCTATTCATCTTATTAATACTTATCATCGAGTGGATTTTAACATCGACAAGTGAAAGATTATTATTAAATAAAGTATGTATGTAGTGGGTCTTATATTCCGTCAAAACCCCTTTAAAAAGTGCAAGAGAAAAGACCCCAAAATAAATTAATGCAATCAAAACATAATATCTTGAAAAAAACTAGTAAAAATTGATTATACACCACTAAAGTTATGTGCTTATAAATGTTTTTTTTTGTTTTATCTAACTACGGTATGAATATCATTGAACCCAGACGAAAACATTTGTAAGATTGTGAAGGAGATATGCTCCCTAAGAATTTTTTTTTCATAGAAACGAAGAAAAGATAAATATGGCGCCCCGAGGACAGTATGCATGGGTAGGGTATTATTTCCACTAAATCTGAAGTTCGTACGTCTAATAACCTTAGAGTAGTAAGCGGACAGACGTAGATACACTGTTTGTATATATATATATTTAATATACTTTCCTTCTTTTCTCTGACCTCACAACTATCAAAGCAGAAAAAAGAAGGAAGAAATTATCCAGTAAGTTTTACGAAATTAAATCAGGAAGAGTATCAAGCAGCAGGGAAATGATTTGCATAGGTTAGAGGCGGCCATCTTTGATTATTCTTTTAGCCTATTTTTACGAGTGGTTTGCACAGTCAGCGGTTTAATAACTTTCAGAGTTAATCTTCATGGATCGTTTAATTGTAAAAAGATAATGGATACCGACCACAAATTAAAAAAACAGAAAGAAAAAAGACGTTTTAGATTTTGGCTTAGCGAAGATATTTTCTTTAAAGATAAAAATGTTTATAGTAAAAATGTAGTTATCAAATGGTTTCCGGCTCCCAAGTTTATTGCTCCAACGATATCCATTCCGGATCAATTTCAGGCTTGTTTGTTTTTATAAAAAAAATGTTCTATTTCCCTTTTCTATCAGTCGTCATTTTATAATCCAAGCTGATAAGCATGCATTACCCGAATTTTCTTCGTTTTGTTATTGTTTGCTTTGAACTAAATATATGATTTGACTATTGATATTTACGAGCTGTTTATCCAACATCGATTTTTTTTCAATATATGATGACTGCAAACTTGTCTGCGATGATTGCCATTACTTCACTAACGAAAGTGTGAAAGCAATGTCTGAAGTAATCCCGCTCATCCGGGGATTACCACCCTGCCACGAAAAAGAGAAAACGTGCATCATTGGAAGAAATAGTCGCCGTAGGTATTATATCAGAGTATTTCGTCGCCTGCCTTTACGAAGGCTGAAGGGGACATATCTCCCTGTGGGTTTACCGTGCCCACATACACCAATCGCAGCATTTTTCTGACTGTCTCGTCATACACATCAATGGATTATTATCCTTCGATTTAAAAAAAGTATATTCACCACGAACAAAGCACATTACTACAGAGAAGTAAAGGGCTACCATGAAATAGGGACCAAATTTTTAGGGATGTTTGTTTTCTTTGCAATTAAATTTCTGCATGTTGTTATAGTCAGGGAAACAGGGACAGGGAGAGAATTGCATATGGCATTTGTCGACCTTTACAATGAAGGAGTGGGATTTTGCTCAATGTCGGATTGGTCGACGGTATTTACGCGGAGTGGGTACGAGTTCAGCAAGTTCGCCGGAACACATTCCATTGAAGCACTTTTAAAACAAGCACATGGATGCAACGTTGTGGCAATGGGACAGGTCGACAGTGTGGGACCGATTTGTTTAGATACTCTATTTTGGACCCAGTTGAAGTGGGAGAGAATAGTTGTTTGCGTACCAGCTTATATGTGGCAACACTACTTCATGCATGATCGACTGGTGGCTTTGCAGATATATAGAATGCTGCCAAGTGTGAGAAGTTTTCTAGGCCGGAACGGGGGGGGGCACTTTCTTTGCAGCAGATTTGGACGAATCTTCCAAGTATTTGTTCCAATTCATGTTATATGTGAATTGTAGGCCGGTGAGTTTGTATATTGGACTCTCAGGTAGGGTACTATTAGCCATGGCAATCAGTGGTTGGAAAGGGTTCGTATAATTATTAAAAGAGACGAGCTTTGTTCTAGTAGCATTAAATGAACTATCGATTGTTGGTCTAATCGCACAACAGACTGGAAAGAAGTTAGCCATTGCTTTGGATATTTGTGCGTCCGTTTTACTCACATGTCGAGTATAGATCCTGCTATCATTAAAATTATTTTTTTTTGTTTTGTTGGTGCCGGTGCTTGTTTTTTCTGTTGTTTATTATATTTTGTTATGTGTGTGTGTGTTTTGTGTGATTGCCTCCCTATTATTAAAAAAACCCTGATCGATCCTAGAGATTATTTGCTACGTATATCGAATAAAAACTGATGTTTTGGTGTAAATGTTCAATAGTAAGTTGTTTTTTGTCCGTAAATCAAGATTTCTATTGTCTTTAAGATTCAGAATCTGTAATTACTAATGCTTTGATTTTGTAACTATAAAAGACCAGCTGCTATTTTTTTAAATAAATAAACAATTTTGCTCGATCCAAGACATTGTCTCCGTCGGAAACTATTTCAATCTGTATATACATGTGTATCAAGAAACTATTTCAATATGTATATACATGTGTATCAAGAAACTATTTCAATCTTATTATATTTATAGAAAGTTGTTATTTTCGCTAGTAATACATATATAATTATCTTATGTAATGCACATATTATTATCTTGTGCATGATTTGATCCCATTACGTTTCTTACTATTGTAAAGTAGTGAAGAAATATTTTTCTTTTATCTTACAAGTTCCGATTTAAAAAATCGCTGTTATCTTTCACGTGTTTGTTTATCTTTTATAGATTGGATATGTCTGGGTTATGTCAAGTACTTTTTCATATTTTAAGGATACTTTTATTCTGCTTAGTGTTGGAAAAGCAAACAGCTGATGAGAAACTTCAGAAAAGACTCCGAAGAAATGGACCATATCAGAGAAATGCAAAGTATACGGAGTATTTGTTTTAACTCTTCTCTATGAAGTGGAAACGTAGAATATATACGGTACATTGAAAAGAGTCCATGGCTTCATTATACGCCATCTGAGGGGGATTATGGATGTCGTCACCAATCAGGAAATATTGTAACGTCCCGGCATACCAGCTGTAGAGGATCGCCAAATACAGAATAGGCAAGAAACCTAGAGAGAATGGTAAGTAATGAACCTCCAAAAGAACCGATATATACTCAGTTGTGTTATTGGGAGAGAAATCGGGAAGGTCCAGACTGAACACTAAATATACACAGCGAAAATAAACTTAAATAAGGGAATATCAACACCAGCGATTGGAAAAAGCAAGCGAAAGACAGAACCAAGTGGACATGAATGCCTATGACAATGAAACAGATATCGTTGCCTCGGTTGACTGCATATAAAAAACTTGTGTTGGTTTTATAAATATTAGTGAATTAATTAATCAGTCTCTAGCAATTACTACCGTTGCTGTTCATTAAATGGTATGATATCTACTTTTAATATTTTGGATAGTTTTCTTATTTTGGAAGTTTGGGTATGAAATATACTTAAAAAAGTCGTTTCTATGGTATTTGTTGTGTCTTTCTATCCTTTCTTATCATTCCATATAATAATTTCTGTAATTATGATATTCCAACAAAAGGTGACGTTAAATATTTTAAATTGGAATTATCTAATTTGGCCAAATAATTTTCATTTTTCAGATTATCTTCTTAAGTGGTCATATTGTGATATAAAATAATTAAATTGCATAAATACAAAATCATTTTTTACCTGAGTTCAAATTAACAGACGTATTTGTCGCCGGATATATATGTAGTATAGAACTTGACCAAAGTTGGTCAAAATAAACATTTTACGCATTGAGGGGGTCAGATAGGTGACATCGCATAAACCAGAGTTACTTACTTTTGGCGAAATTCTTTTTAGGATCTCTGAAAACACACGATGCTTCACTTCTCTCTCTCTCCCCTCCCCCCTCCCCTCCCCTCTCTCTATTTCTCCCTCTCTCTATATATATTTATTTTTATATATATATTTATATTTCTCTCTCTCCCTCTCTCTCTCTCCCTCTCTCTCTTTCTCTCTCTCTATCTTTCTCTCTCTCTCCTTCTCTCTCTCTCTCTCTCTCACTCTCTCTCTCTCTCTCTCTATATATATATATATATATATCAATTCCTCAATAATTTTTTGAAGAGGCTTTCACTAGTGTCTATAATAAGTTCACCCATTAGGCTGAAAAAAAAACGTGCATTCAGCATTCATTTTTATTTATTTATTTTTGCATATTATTTTTATGCATTATATTTTTCCATTCATCATATTGTCCAAGGAAAAGTACCTGTTGACGTTTTACATTCGATATATAACAATAGGTAAAAGTAAGCAGAAAAAAATTAATTATGTTTAACCATGTTTGAGAGAAAGCTGGACCTAAATACATACACAAAAAAAAAAAAATATATATATATATATATATATATATATATATATATATATATATATTGGTACCGAAAAATTAGTAAAACATTCGCACCGTCGGTTTCAAGCACAGAAGGACTTAGCCATCCAGCTCTCTTCAGCTTCTGTTGTCATCTGTTTCGGAAATGTGAAGTCACGTGTAACTCTCGTTTGGACGCGTTATTTGCTTAGAGTGTTATATATATATTTGTTTAAATTTAGTGTAAGGAAGTTTGAATAAGGTTTTAAAAAACAGGAGGGATGAAAAGTAACAGTTGAGATTTAAACCGGAGAAGATTTAAAGAGATATAAAAAAATAAAAAAATATTTCTATATAAATCCCGTGAGCCAATATTATGAGTATCGTATATTTCGCCGTTACTGTTTTGGGGTTTAATGATGTATCTTCTAAAAGAAATTTGGGAGGGAAAATTGGTTTTAGCATTATACTTATGAAGAGATAAAAGTTAAAAGGAACAACATTAATTAAATTCAAGTTTAAATCCTAGATTAAAGGACTTTAACTCAATCCCAAAGGAATTTAAATAAAGATATCATCCGGGCGGTCTGAGGGCAGTAACTCTGCAGGGTTTTTGAATGATTTGTATTCGGGATTTAACATTATTAACTAAGGTATAGTGAATGCTTATGGGGGTAATAAAATCGGTATGTTGATTAAAGCTGGTTTAGAGATAAGAGTAAGGATTGGGTCGGCAAGATTGGATCTGTTTGGGAGATATAGGAGATTGGCATTATGACCGAGAAATGGTGGGAACTTATGGGAGTAATGTGAAATGGAGGTGTTCTCCTCTTAATAACTGGAGAAATATTTTTGGGAGAGTTATAATTATGGCTCTTGAAAAGTACTGTAAATATAGGCTAATTAAGGTATTTGTTCGTACTTTTTAATTTTATTTATATTTATGCGTCACACAATATACATATATATATATATTTATATATATATATATATATATATATATATATATATATATATACTTTCTGTATGTTTAGAAAGTTAAATCATATTTGTCGCACTGACAACGAAATTAAAAGTCTACTTTCTAATTAAGGATAGACGTGAAATAGCTTTCTAAAATACTCAGTCATATTTGTTTTTTTCTTTTTCTTATTAAATCTACAATTATTAACAGATCTATTTACAAATAGTTTTATATTATGAATAAATGTTTAGCATGTTGGGTGAAAAGAGTCTTTTCAGTCATTTCCGGTCGATTTCGTCTTGAGAGTTTCGATTCTTGGTTTCCTCAATCTTCCTGGGCAACGCCGGGACATAGTCTCCCTTAGTATATATATATATATATATATATATATATATATATATATATATATATATATATATATATATATATATATATATATATATATATATAGCCATAAATATATTTTCATAGATTACTACCTAGCTCTACTTAAGTATCGAGCATTGTTGATGTAAATACTGAAAATTGATACATAAAAAATTGTATCTCCTTATAAAATGTTATGTGGATACAGAATATATATATATATATATATATATATATATATATATATACACACATTGTACGTTATGCAAGTATATTTATGGAAATTATATATATATATATATATATATTGCAATGAATTTCTTTTTACTATTATTACTATGCATGTGTGCGTGCGTATGTGTACGTGTGTTAAATATTGTTATGACCATTGGCGTCCTTGACACAGCTCGGTGTACTAAGTACACCAAACAAGACCCCATTTTAGGTTGCTCTACGTATTTGTTAAAAAAAGCAAAAACAAGAAAACCTAAGTGTATAATCATTTGTTGATAAAAGATGTTCCTGAACAGAGACAACAGAGTGGCTGCGGAAATAGCCATATATTCTACCCCTCGCCGTCCACAATCCCCCACGCCTCAAACCCATATACTCACTCGTCTCTGTCTGGTGGGTGGAAGATAAAATAAAAACACCCTCGATTCTTTAGTTATTGAAACCTTAACCCTAACCCTTACCCAGGCCCTCTCTATCTTTTAAGACATCAACCCTCACACTTGCTTTCTATTTACTTACCATACATTTCCAATAAGAAACGTCCTAATTAAAACCTGGTGTTCGTGTCAAGGGATTTCCGTCCTTATTCAGTCCTGAGCCGATTAAAACTCAAGTTTTATTTTTCCTGTTTTATCTATTTCGTTCTTTTACTTTCCTATTTTGGTTTTCTAGAGTTTGGATTTTTATGTATTTCTTTTCATCTATTGCCTTTCTTTCTTCACTCTCCTAGTACTTTCTTTTTATTACTTATTTTTCTTTTTCTTTTTTCCTTATTTCGTCTATGGGTTTCTATGATTGTCAGTTTTCTTTCTTTTTTCTCTATTTTAGTTCATTTCTCTTTCCCTCTCTGGTTTTCGATCAGTCTGATTTTTCTTTTTCTCTTATTTTCTTTCCTTGTCTCTGATTGTCATTTTTATTTCTGACTTATTTCTGTCATATCTGTCTTTTCTTCTTAATCTAGTTGGTGTTTTGATGTGTTTTAATTTTATTTCTTTTATTTTTCTGGATTTTCTGTTCTTTCCTTTTCAACATTTTTGGTTTTCTATAATTCTAGTGTTTCTTTCTTTCTTTTATTGCGGTTCTTTGTTTATCTTTTCTGTTTTTCTTCTCTTATTTCAATACCTTTTTAAATTTTTCTTTCTCTTTTATTCTTTGATTTTGCATATTTTTCTTTCGTTTTTCTACTTTCTTTTTTTCTGTTTCGTTCTTTTTCTTTGTTTATTTCTTTCACTTTTTGTTTGTTCATTCTGTCTTTTTTCTCTGATTGGTTTGCTATGCATTTCAACTCATTTTTTTTGCTATCTTTTTTTCTTGGTGTTTCCTTTTTGTTGTTTCCTCTGTGGTGTTCTTTTTATTTTTAGAATTCCGTATTTTTTCTTGTTCTTCTTCTTTCTTCTTCTCTTTCTTCTTCGTCTTCTATCTCGTCATCATAATATTCTTCTTTTTCTGTATCTTGTTTTTGTTGGGTTTTTAAAAATTTCTTTGGGTTTTCTTCCACACTTTCTTAATCTTGTTTGTATCTATATTTTCACATCCTCGTTTCGTATTATTTCAACCTGATTCGTTATATTCCTATTTTTTTCTTTTCTTTTTCTAATCATCTTCTATCATTTATTCCCTCTTCCTTTGATTTGTTTGCCTTTTCTCTAATTCCATTTGTATTATAACTATTTGTGGCTTTCGTTTTCTTCTTTTTCAAATCATTTTATTAATTTTCGCTTCATTCTATTAATCGATTTATCAGTTTTACATTTTTCTTGATTCTCGTTTATGTTTCTTTCCCGACCACGATATGTCATTTTGGCACATTCTTTATAAATCTTTTTCATTAATCATTTGATACTCATCAACGCTTTGCGTTTTTATTACAACCAAACGATCCAGTTTTTAGCAGCCATTTTATCTTGCAAGAGTTTATTAACAACACACGGACAGTATAAGATTTATTTAAGCTCTCAATTCCACAATAATATAACCATTGCCATAAATGTTAAATTACTAAAAGAGGTCAGAATGATAGAAGAGATGTTCATCCTGGCTTCCAGGTATTTGATCAATCAAGGCTTCCGGTGGATTAAAAATGATTTAATACAGACGTTTCATTCATTATTTATTTATTTCTTTGTAATTCATAGTTTATCTTTCGTAATAACACATTTTATCTAATTATTGATCAATAGTTTATATTGAGCAAATTACTGGTCAGATGTGGCAGAATTTGGAGTGGGTCTAAGATAATGAAGAATGGCAAAAATGAACCGTGGACGAGTCCATTGTGGGTGGGACGTCGAGGAAGAAAGAAAGCGACTTGATAACTGTTAAAAAGAAGAAGGTTCCGCTATGCAAGCGAGACCTGAAAGGCGGTGGTTTCAGAAACGCCAAGGGCCGGATCGCTTGGTGATCCGAGTATCGAAGTACTGGAAGAATGGGAGTTTATCGATGTTTATGTCACCGATTAAGCTTTATTGGCTATGGTACCCAATCCCATCTTGCTGTTAGGCTTTCGTGTCCGCTGACTGAAAATGCGACTGATAAGCAAGTTGGTACTGTGAAGGAATCCCCTGACTTGTATTTCATCAAACAGACAATTGAAACTGCTTGTGGAACAATTGCTTCAGTTCAAGCTCCGATAGACAATGCAGAGCAAATTGCTTTCCAATCGAATGTATATATAAACGAGTTTCTAGCGGAAATCAAGTCTGTAACCTCAGCAAGAAACAAACTTTCATGGGACAAAAGTGTGTCAAAAGATTTTTATATGTGTGTGCGTAGCCAGCGTAAACCATCCGGTGATATAACATAAAGAAAACCAAAGTTTGTCTATATACGTTCTGTTCTATGTCATTCTTGTTGGATCTTATCGGGTTCCCCGAAAGAATGGGTAATGCAACACATATGAAGTAAACCACTATAATCTCAATAACTGTAAGTGCACTAGGAACAGTTTCGGAAAATCTAGCAAAAATACTAAAAGATTGAATCAAAAAGAGATTGAGACCATACAACGCACGACAGTAGTGAACACAGTCAAAATGTTAAAGAAAAAAAGATAGAATGCGGAAACCAACCGCATAATCAACATACGCTAACCAGCCACATGTAAGTTGAAATATGAATATAACAAATAATATAGAAGTAACATCACAGAAGACCAAGAGAACTGAAACTGACAGAAATTCAATAAACTACTACCCCTAAAAAAACTAAGAACAAAAAAAACTATACATACACATATGTTATGTGAAGATGATGGACCAAGATTTGATATGACATTTCACAACACGACGTTTATTTTTCTTAAATGCAAACTCACTTACATTAACAAACCACACAGCCACCATATCGATATCCTATCGCCCTCTGTCTCTCTCAACCTCATATATATATATATATATATATATATATATATATATATATATATGCTATAATTTTTATTTATTTCATCTTAATTGCGATACTGATAATTGAACGTATTTATATATATATATATATATATATATATATACATATATAACGTTAGAATTTAAAGATAAATGATGTAACCTTTCAATAATAACCTATCGTAATAGTAGAAAGCTTACTATATTGAATAGAACAATAAATCGAAAGATGGAAATAAAAGTTGTATAATATATAAGTTTTAATATTTATTAAAACATCAGAAGTTCAAAATAAGGAGGGGGCGTGCTCTCGTTAATCCATGGGTTTTCAAGGATCGATTCTTTTCATCACAGGATAAACACTCTTAAATCTGAAAGTATATATATAAGACGTGAAACTGAACACTCCATCTAAAACTTTTGACTAACTGCTGTGTAGGCTTTATTAATGTAAAAAGGTCGTTTAGTGACATTTACGTAGATATTAGATATTTCAGATAGTCCTGCTATGATGTTCGTTGGTTGTTGGTTGGTTTTACGGCATCTCAACCTTCTTTGAATCATTTTATGTCGAGACCGTACATATATTTTGTATACGATTGCTTTGTAAATTATTTGTGTTGTAAGCATATATATTGTAAAAAGTAGTATGTAAACGATAGTTTCTACTTCACTCATAAATTGGGCCTTTTCAGGTATTATCACTTCTGGTCGGAGGAGACTTGGGAGTAATGATAACCAAGAGTGTAACTACGCTACTCTAAGGTCCAAAATTGAGGCCTCACCATTCGATGCAGCTATGTCGGCCCATAATTTTACATTTAAATGTATCATAGTTAAGCGATATTACCTTCCACGATGTTATTTCCATCTTTCAATTAATTGTTCTATTCACTTTAATATTCAAGGTATGTTTAGAGCACGATTAACGAAAAATAATGTTCAAATTTATATTTATATTTATAAATATAAATTTGAACAATATTTTTCGTTAATCGTGCTCTAAACATATTAATCCGTAATGATATATAATTTAACAAGTACTTTTAAATCACCAAAACAACGGTGCGGCCTCAATCCCGAAGCTCTGCAACCGTTTTTTTAAATTTTGACTGCTAGAAGTAATTTTCTTGAAATATACTTTTCACTTTGTTATTAAAAAGAATTTCACTGATATTTAAATGATGTTAGATGAAAATGTGTTTCGCATACATACATACATACATACATACATACATACATACATACATACATACATACATACAGTCAGTATAGTGTATAAAATGACATATCGTCACATCATACACAGTAATGTGTATTATATATGACGGATTAAAAATGCAATAAATATAAATCCGAAGGTACGAGTTAAAGTGGGAAAATAGGAAAACCTGAATCTCAAGAACCCATCTCAACGTTTCGCCCAATTGTTGCATGACCTTTTCAAGAGTGAATCTGAAAAGTTGCAAAAGATTAGAATATATGTAATTTATGGGAACATATATGGTAATCTGTGTATAAGAAATTTAAATATGTCTAGGGGCAGCAGGTAAGAAAATATATGCACACATATATATGTATAAAAGTTATACCGGTTATAAAGTAGGTGCCACTTTTACAATTAAAATATAATAGTTAAGTGAACCAACTCGCTGGATTAACATACATAATTGTTTTTAAACTTTTTTTCACTAATCCTGCCCTAAATATGGTAATCGACAAAAATCAACTATGATCATCAAAAACGGTGCAACCTCTATTCCAAAACCCCCATCAAATATGTATATTAACTAATAATCCGTATTATATTAACCTGCTATTTGCCATTTGTGGTTAGACGTAAGGTTTTAAAATCAGATACAAAAGGATGAAAGTGCAATGCTAGAAAAATTAACGAGGGGGGGGGGGCTGTCAAAAAAGCTATAACAACAAAAGGAATGTAATTCTGAAAGTCAACTGGAAATCATACAATGAAGGGCAATGGAAGTTATTCCGTATCTTTAATAGCGGACACCGTCAAACAGACGGTAATAAAAGAAGCGACAAAAAGGAGGTTAGCAATATAAAATAAAATACACCAGAAAAGGATGACTCATTGCTTTTAGTATTCGTTGCTTTTACACGTGTGTTAAACATTGCGAGTTAGAAAAGAACTTATCAGCCAATCAGTTGACAGGAATGCAATAACTTTCAATGGCTTCTTTTTTCATGGAGATTTCCCTTGAATGCTTGACATTTGTTTGGGTTCAGAGATTGTGAACGTCAATGTCGTTTTTAATTTACCGATTCGACGAGTGTTGACTGTAAGATAACATCTCACTTGTGAGATTACAGCAGACGTTATCACCCATTGACCTCTTTTGATCTGCATTGCGGAATCTACTCCTTCAAATCAGTCCGTGTATGAATAACTGATAACTTCTGATGGAATATGAATATATAATCCGTGTTCAGTAAGTATCTGGAATAAAACTGTATTTACAAGGCCAGAAATAGATAGACAATGAATGATACATCCGCTCAATCGTTGGTTGAGACTTGTCACTTTAATATTCGGAGTCAATTTACTAAAAATGGACTGCTTTTTAATTTTGTACCCATTAACATACATTTTATTCATTGTTGATTTATTTCATTTTAATAAATCTTTATATTCTGGATACGTTCTAGTGGTATGTTGTGAGAGTATACAAAACAAAAATATATGTAAAAGAAAGAACTTAACAATAAATAAAATGAAATAAATGTTGATCGTTACAACATTTTAAAAGTCTTCTTCTCCGTGTCTTCAGGCATGTTGCTATACACCAGTTTCCCATTTAATTACACAGTCCGTTGCATTATATTATTGAACTATGAGAGATCTTTAAGCTTTACTGCTTGGATAGTAGATGGAGTACGATGCAGAGGTTCATCGTATGGTCCTCTTCCGCTTGCGTCGGTTCTGTGGCGCCATCAGGCTATAGCAGTCTCTGATTGTCTCATTCATGTTCCCGAACGGTTGAGTGTCTTCCACCAGACTCATGATACTTCTGAGCGAGGAAGGAACAATTCAATGTTAGGGGTGACATTTTTACTCTCATACTCGGGACAAATTATATTTAACCCAAAGATGTGTGGGGCCCAAACAGGTACTACCTCTTCGGTTCAAAGTGGATCTGCGAGTATTTATAAAGTACCCACACTTTGGACTCATCACAAAACACACTTTAAAGAGCATCTAAGGATTTCATCGGACACATAATGTTGGCTATTATTTCACATAATAGGATATATATATATATAAAATAATTTCATCGGATATATAATGTAGCTTTTATGTTCTATTCCACTTATATTTTTAACATTACTACTATGGTTAACACTAATTAAAATAAGATCTGAAGACATTAAACCTTTTAATACGCCTTTTTTATTAGCTGCTAGCGGTATCTACCAGCGTTGCTCGGGACTCTTTTTACTTTCAAATGATTTATCCCCAATTTTAGTATTTTCTTTTATTCTCTAATTGTTTTGAAAAAAAGTAGGTTTTCTCGTTGCATTACCACGCCCCACTTGAAACGGAAAACAACACACACTCCGATGTTTCTCCCTATTGGCTAATAAGGCAAAAAGAAGGAAATCATTTTATGTAATTTATTCCAACTGCTGACCATTAATTATTTAATTTGTCACTCTTCCTTCGCGATCTCCTAATATATTGAGTTACTTTTATACGTTATTTTCTTGTTTTCAAATATATATATTCTCTCGTCATAAGATTTATAAAATAATCATTTAAATTGGATGAACGATAGATACATGTTATTAGAATTTTAATAAGGATAAATGCAATTTATTTAATTGATAAGAAAGTTATTAAAGTATATTTTTTAAATGAATTTATATCTCATAGAATTACAATTAAAAGAACACTGGTGTATTCGTATACAACATCAATAAGTTTAATAAGGAATACTTTTGTTCGCAGTGGACAATTATAGCTGTAAACATCAGTGTTTTGAATAGTTTTTTAGACAAATAAAAGTAAGTATTTCGTGGCATTTGTAATTTTAAAAAGAGTTGGAAGGAATGAAATTGTCGAATAGAAAAATATTTCTTGTTTTAAAATTATGAAATAAAACTGATTAGTTTATATGTTTCTAAAGGAAACAAGTCGGTAGCTTTTCTGACATATAATTCTTCTTCATGAAACAATTCAAAAATCGAATAATGTGTCAAGAAAATAGGTCAATAAGAAGAAGAAGAAGAAGAAGAAAAAGAAAAAGAAGAACAAGACGAAGAAGAAAAAGAAGTAAACTATAAAAATGTTTGTAAAATGACATTTCAATTTTTGATTTATTCTCTCCCAATGTAATTTATGTGTAAAAAATGCAACATTGTATTTAAATGAGTTTAGCCAAAATATTAGCCGTGTATGCAAGATTAACGAGATTATCATGACAACAACGGGCTTGTTTAAAGCAAAGCAAGCCGATATACGAACTTACAGTTAAAAGTCTCCCTGGCGTCATCGGATCTGTGTTACTGCTGGCTATATCGCAACACGACTTACGACAATTAGTTAATTTAATATAGCCTTTTTGTTCGGCCAAGAAAGTGAATTTAGTTAAAAATTATCAGTATTGTATGTTAGTATTGTAAAGGAAGACATAGTAAAAGTATTTATAGAATAATTATTTATAGAAATAATAGTAGAGTTGCCGCAATCAGAAATAATAAGTCATTGAAACATTTTCGGATTCCCGATTCCATAGTAAATCTTTGAAAACAAGACTAGAACTCCTACTTCACCCGCTCCTCCTATTTACTTCAATAATTTCTGAAGAAAAAATAGTTATCAGACATGCGAACAAACGTAAAGACACAGTTCTCTCTGTCTCATATATATATATATATATATATATATATATATATATATATATATATATATATATATATATATATATATATATATATAAAGTGGTGTACTAAAAGCGAACTTTTAGGAAAAGTAAAACCTATTGTGAAGAGTATACAGCTCAATATCCATTCTTCTTCATTATATATATATATATATATATATATATATGAGAGAGAGAGAGAGAGAGGGAATGAAAAAGAGACACATATACACACATATATATATAAAAATATATATATATATATATATATATATATTACGTAGATATATAGATTACTTAAAATGATTACGTGTTTTTAATATACCATAAGCATATATATATATATATATATATATATATATATATATATATATATATATATATATATATATATAAATATAAGTGCAGATTAGTCGTCCGAGGCTGTAGCAATGCGATGTATTTGCCGTAAGATGGAAAAAGTGAAAAGAAATAAACGAAGAGAGAAAGTCAAACTCAAAACGATTTATTAATAATTTCACGAAAAACTGATTAAATACCAAAATAGTAAATACTGTCTGGTAAATAAGAGTTCGGCAAAGGGTAATCTTAAATTTTCGAAAGAAAAACTTTCATTTTCAGAAGACAACAATAAAAGACCGAGTGAGTCGCAAAAACGGGAAACACCGGTGTCAAAACATTGAAATACCGCAGCAAACAATTGGAAGTAGAAACGCAGAAAATGTCAAAATTCAATTAAGCAATTATACAACTAAAGTTAAAATATTATAAACATTTGTTTATAAATATACTAATTATTATAATTTTATAATATTTTATTTTATATGATTTATTAGTTAATTTTTTTTCTCTTTTTTTCTTTATGATGTGACTGTGTTTTAAAATCAACTGTTCAGATTCTTAAACCAAAGAAGTGACTATGTGCATTAAAATTAACATAGAATTGCGTCGTTAAATTGAAATAGATACAAGACAAAACAGTCGAAGGCGAGGATGATTATTACATCCTAAGTGTTGTTGTGTAGCGATATTTTTTGTTCACATTACATTACAATTTTGCATCTTAACACAGTTAGGGGAAACAGTTAGCAGGGAGGGAATTCCAACGTCACGCAGTTTCTTGGAAATACTTATACGAGTAGACATTTTTCATAGGATCTGGGGACCTGTACAGTGAAGGGATGAGATTTTGCTGCTTGTCGGGTTGGCTGTAGGTATTAATATTGAGGGAGTATACGTGCAGTAAGTTCTGTTTAAGTACTTGTAAAATATACACAGCGATGCAACGAATACAGAAAACAGACACGACTGCGTGGGTACATGAAGACAAATGGTATAGAAACAAACCGGAGACGGTACTGAAAAATTGAAAGCAAAATATTATTTTGGATAGAGGTACAAATAGAAAACTCTTTGAAGCAAATAGACCGGACGTGATTATCATCAAGAAAGGGATAAAACGGCCAAAAAGAAATCCCAGCATTCCTCGAGCTGAAGATCAAGCGGACCAAAAAATACTACGCAAATATATGCAACTTGCCAGTCAACTAAATGTGATATGGAACATAAAGAAATTTACTGTAATACTAATAAGTATAAGAGCGCTAAAAAAAGTTCCGAACAAAAAAGAACAACAAAAAGGACTAGGATAAATCAGAATGAAAGAGAGGCTCGGTACCATACAATGCACGGCAATGATGAACATAGCAGGAATATTTAAGTTTTTGGAGACAAACTAACCCACATAACCAACGAACACCAATCAGCGAAAGCTACGTTGAAATAAAAATATAACAAATAGTATAAACAAAGAACATGACGTGAGCCCAAGGTACTGAAACTGCCAAAAATCTTATGATCTCTCTCTCCCTATCTCTCTCTCTCTCTCTCTCTACATACATATATATATATATATATATATATATATATATATATATATATATATATATATATATATATGTATACACGCATATATATATATATATATATATAAATCACACGCATTCATATATATGTTATTTCATTCAATCACATGAAAGATAAATGTACTTTTTCAATTAGGATGCTTTGGCCGTTTAAGAATATTGAATAACAATTCACTTATACGTACCCCTCATACTATTTACAAATGTAAGTATGTAACCATAATAGGTTTCGATCAAAGATTCAGCCTAAATAGAAAGTTCTAGAAGGACGAATACTAATTCCTCAGACAAGTAAATGAAGAAAAAAATAATAACCAAAGATGAATGCGACCGATACGAAGCGAAATTGAAGTAGGTTATGGGAACGGCAGACTAGAATAGATAGAACTGATTGATTCATCGTGCAAAACCAGATCCATTCTTACGATGCGTCTATTCAATCTGAGCGTTTAGTGATGGAAATGTTATTTCAACTTTAAGCGTGAGAGATCGACCAAAACACCATTTTAAACTAAAGTATGTCAGACCAAGTCACCAAATACAAATTTCATTTTAAGTGACTAGCAATACATAATATTGCAAACTTAAACGAGACAGTTGTTTCAAAATACTGGTTTAAACTTTTACCTGATAGACCGACGAAAATTCTATTTCAAACCTAAGCTGTAAAGACTAACGAAAATGATATCTTATAGATGGATTCATAGATAGTTCTAATCGGCCATCAAAAAATATTTTCCTTTAATTTTAATGATATTTGTGAATTGAGTCCAGGACCAGTAAAGAGAAAATGTATCATTTTTGAAATTATAGGTCTTTTGCGTACTATACTAGTCTTAAGAAATATTTAGTGTTATCGTCATTTTTCGTTGATCGACTCAGTGGTTTTATATGACACGTAGACTTCGCGTCGAAAACTATGTCACCATCTTATACTCTTCATCGAAGTGGTTGGATGCTGGCTTTAAAGGAATGGATGAAGACTGATACGCTGAATATTCGCAACATCAATTTATTCAATTCTACAAAACACTCGCTCCAGTTGGGGGTGATTATTTGCGCAATAGACTCGTTCGAACTTCCTATTACAATTTCCTTTTCTATGCAGTCCTGGAGACAACAGCTCCAGACGGATCTTTGTGGGCCATCGCTGCTGAATACCGACTGAATAATTAATTACCGACTATTTCAAGGCTCCTTTCTCTCCTACCATGTGATATTCCTCAGATCATTTTGTTTCTCTCACCTCTCTCACAATATATTATGAAACGAAAAGTCGTAATACTGTCTGTGTTTATCTGTCCAACATAAAATCAGAAACTACGCAAGTTACATTTACAAAGCTTACATCGTTGGATTCAGTTTGAGCCCTGATTATGGTATTGATTACTTTTCTAATTGTTCTAGTAGTTGTTTAAAAACAACACCGATACTAGGTCAACAATCAATCAGTCAGTTATCTTATTCTTTATGACTTTCCTTTTTTCGTTTTGTCTTTTTCTTTCTTTCTGTTGTATCGAAAGACAGAAAAACAGACATATTAAAAAAGAGAGTAAGAGAAAGAGAGAGAGAGAGAGAGAGAGAGAAAGAGAGATAGTAAAAAAAAGTTGTTACACACATTTATCTAACTCTTCTATTTTGTTATCTATGTTCCCAGTCAACGCTAGGTAGCCCTGCTAGTCATTATATAGTCATTATATATGAGTGTTTCAGTTAGTGATACTTGGAGAGCAATAAGGAAAGAATGCGGGACAAAAAGGTTTAGGAAGAAAAAGAAAGGACAGGATCAATCATCTAATGACAAAAGCCAATTAGACAAAGTGTGTAGGTTTATATATATATATATATATATATATATATATGTATATATATATATATATATACACGTGTGTCTGTGTGTATGTATATAGGTAAGTGAGTAGGTTGGTTGATCGAAGAATTATGCTTGAACGATGCGCTTTTATTATATTAAGACCGAATACAAGATGCTGTGAAATGCCTTTTACGAAAATGCAATCTCGAGAATGATGCTACGGTCGGAAGATCAAGGAGATGTCACGTGACCGACCTCATGCCTGTCCTTGCCTGCAAGATTGTTATTGCACGTGAACGATTTCAGAAACAGGAGCGACCGGATAAGGAGGAAGGAAAGAGAGAGAGAAAAAGAGAAACACCTATATGTCTTTTATCTGTAGGATGTATCTACATGTTACTTCTTTTCCTTAAGCTTTTCTACAGATTGGCAAATAGGCTACTCTACCCTACCCTGTCTGTCTGTCTGTCTGTCTGTCTCTCTCTCTCTCTTATATATATATATATATATATATATATATATATATATATATATATATATATATAGAGAGAGAGAGAGAGAGAGAGAGAGAGCGAGAGAGAGAAAGAGAGTTCTATTTACCTCCCCACCCGCACGAGAGCACGATATGACACAATGTCAATCGTGTCAATCGTCGATTTAATGTAAGATCCTGAGTACCCAACAGGCCACATTGTTCCCCGTTACAAAATAAGCCTCTACTCTAGTCAGCATTTCACGCGAGCGCGCTTCAAATGACAGCCAATTGACCTATCCTCCCTTTCGTTGGAAGTAATGTCTAGATGGATGATCTCCTTGCACCGATTACATGCTACATTTTGATGCTACATAATATATATAAGTTGTCTCAAAATTTAATAAGAAAGTAATCGCTTATCATCAAGTTTAAATAATGAATCGCTATTTAATTTATAGGAATTCATTTGGTCGATGTAGATGGCACCTTTGTTATGTTAGACGGTCAATGTAATAAATGTTGCCGACATCGGCGGCACAAGTGACATGGATGTTGCCACCATGTCATCGGTGGTGCTCTTAGAGTTCCAACTTACGTTTAAGACGCTGTTAACGGAATTATCATATCTGTATTTTATTTATTGAATTTTTATACGTTAAACATTTATGTACTTTATCACTGTTTATTTTAAACATATTTTCTAATATCGTCTAATTGCCAAAAGTGAAATCCAATGTAAAGCTGAAATTGAAAATGGACTTGTGTTATTGACTTTACCTTTTTCTAATGAATTGTTCCAAAATCGAATTGTGTCGCATCGTTTTAACTTTAAAAGCCTACTGTTTGCATTCCTTTTACTGTGCTGCTATTTTCAATAGAGAGTTCATTACGAGATTCCTCCCAGGTTCCCGAGTTCGACATAAAGAGTCTCAAGTTCGCATAGAATATTCTTAAGTTCGAAAAGATGCACCTGAATAAAGTTGGAGGTTACAACCAAGATTCCAATAGAATTTTACATAATCAAAATAATACAAATTATCAAACATCATTTACAAAATTCCGAAGTCTAGCTTAGGCTCATAATACGAAATCATCAGTCACAAACACATATACGTATACTATCAATGTTATATTATTGTCTTTATAACTAGTTCACCTTCGTACTATTTTATCTTCTGTTTCTTATGTTTTTGGCTACTTCTCGACACTCACTGTTTAAAAAGACCTTTCTTAATGACACTTATTTAAATCAGATTTAAATCTATATTTTTATTCTACACATACCCTGATTATTACAGCGAGTTTAAATTACTAGATTTGGCTAGTATTCAGGACAATTGGAGGTTATTTGGACCAGATGTAACTATACTAGTCGGTTTTCGGTAATACATGCTTTTAAATAATTAAATATAAGGTTATGTCATAGTAGGTAAGATTAACGTAAGTATAAGACACACTGGAATGTAAGATCAACTTAATACAATATCAATTGAATGTAAAATAAACTTATATGTAAGATCAACTTGAATGTAAGATCAACTCCATGCCAAGTTAATTGTATGCAAGATAAACTGAGATGAAAGATCAACTTGAATGTAAGATCAACTCCATGCCAAGTTAATTATATGCAAGATAAACTTAGATGAAAGATCCACTTGAATATCAGTGTCTGATTATTGAAAAACGTGAGAATAATGTCGCCAAAGAAACGGGGACAGAAAAACAATTGAACGCAAATGAGGAGGTCTCTGCAGGCGTCTCACATTTTGTTGAATTATTTTTGTCCCCGAAACAGAGGAAACTGGAAAAGAAAGAACACTTATAGTGAGAAATGAAAAGGCTAATAGGAAAACAGGTTTCTGTCAATGTGAGAAGGTCACACGGCTGAGGTGTTATATTTTGGAGTGTGTCAAATCAAGAAAGACACACATCTTAGTTTGTATCGTTCGATTCAAGCAGAACAGTTACAAAACGTCTCCTGATCATGCACCTCTTACTATACGTACTCATACGTAGATATAGAATAAAAAATCATACGATATATCTATCATATAAAAGGCGTCTGTTCAATCCTAAGAGACAATGGATATTCTCTGTAAGAGTGTCTGAGCAAGAATTTATAGTGAAGCAAAAGTTGAAAAATAGCAACCGTAGTTCTTCTAAACCGGCATCGCTTGAGTCCAGTGGCAAGGAGAAGTATAGAACGACGGAAAACAATGCCAGGATAAGCAAAGAATAAATGGTGTTATTTTCAAGTTTGGTCATAACAGAGGGCTGATAAAGATCAGGTATATATATATATATATATATATATATATATATATATATATATATATATATATATATATATATATATATATATAATTAACTTGTTACAAATATCCAGGGGGTATGAATCCGAAGGAAGTTGAAACCGGGTTTATGAGAGTGCTCAATGAAAATTCAGAGCAAAATATATATTTTTTTTTTGATTTTATTCCATCAGTTGCGACAAAACAAGTTTTGTTTCATTGGTGCAAATAGCGACCAATTCATCGGGCTGGCGAAGGAATTCAAATGGCATAAATTTTAACTTCACTCTAACGGGAGATTGAAAATTGAAAATACATTGGAGGGGGAGGGGGACAGAGTTGGGGCTTTGTCTATAACGGTGACATGGGACATGAGAGGGGAGGGGGGAGGACCCCAACAAGTCGTGTTTCAAATTATTACGTGGGAGGTTTTTCACGTGTCTGTGCTGTGATGATCTCAATTTCGGCCGGGGTGGGAGGAAGGGAGATGGAGCGACGGCCAGAGTGAGTTAAATTTAAAATGAGAATAAAATTATGATTATAACCGTCATTCCTATTTTATTTTAATTCTAATAAGTAATTATCATGTGGATAAAAATGTTTGATAATTTTAATTTAGGGTATTAATTGCTACTTTTGCATTTTATTTATTTTATTCTAATGTTTTGTTTATTATTTGTAGTGAATTTTGTTGTTATTATATATATATATATTTTTTTCTTTTTTTTTTTAAATTGTGATTATATTATACCGAGATCAATACTAGTGGAATCATTTTATAAGAGAAGTTTTCTGGTGTTACCAGTTTTATCATTAACAAAAACCGATTATGACAATGATAACGCCTGCCAATCATACCTACGATAGTCGCAGTGATAACAGCTTTAATAAAAGCCTTAATAAAAATAAAAATAAAAATAAAGATAAATATAAATAAAATTAGAATAAAAATAGAAATAACAAGTTTGTAAGAATATTAATGATAATAACAATAATAATAATAATAATAATAATAGTATTAAAAAAAAAAAAAATAATAATAATAATAATAATAATACTAATAATAATAATAATAATAGTAATAATGATAAATATCACCATCATTACCATCTTGCTACTTGTGAAGTCATTGGGCGAAATAAGTCGACAAGTGATGGTAGGCTTTTTTGTTCTACTACCAATGACAAGGACTAAGTACCAGTTAATAATTAAGTGTTCAAGGTAGTGATCGAAGGGTTAAATAATTGAGATTAGATTAGTCCAAGTGATATCACTTGGACTAATCTAATCTCAATTACTTAACCCTTCGATTACTACCTTGAACACTTAATTATTAACTGGTACTTAGTCCTTGTCATTGGTAGTAGAACAAAAAAGCCTACCATCACTTGTCGACTTATTTCGCCCAATGACTTTACAAGTAGCAAGATGGTAATGATGGTGATATTTATCATTATTATTATTATTATTATTATTATTATTATTATTATTATTATTATTATTATTATTATTATTATTATTATTATTATTATTATTATTATTATTATTATTATTATTATTTTTTTTTTTTTTAATACTATTATTATTATTATTATTATTATTATTATTATTATTATTATTATTATTATTACTATTATTATTATTATTATTATTGTTATTATCATTAATATTCTTACAAACTTGTTATTTCTATTTTTATTCTAATTTTATTTATATTTATCTTTATTTTTATTTTTATTTTTATTAAGGCTTTTATTAAGGCTGTTATCACTGCGACTATCGTAGGTATGATTGGCAGGCGTTATCATTGTCATAATCGGTTTTTGTTAATGATAAAACTGGTAACACCAGAAAACTTCTCTTATAAAATGATTCCACTAGTATTGATCTCGGTATAATATAATCACAATTTAAGAAAAAAAAAGAAAAAAATATATATATATATAATAACAACAAAATTCACTACAAATAATAAACAAAACATTAGAATAAAATAAATAAAATGCAAAAGTAGCAATTAATACCCTAAATTAAAATTATCAAACATTTTTATCCACATGATAATTACTTATTAGAATTAAAATAAAATAGGAATGACGGTTATAATCATAATTTTATTCTCATTTTAAATTTAACTCACTCTGGCCGTCGCTCCATCTCCCTTCCTCCCACCCCGGCCGAAATTGAGATCATCACAGCACAGACACGTGAAAAACCTCCCACGTAATAATTTGAAACACGACTTGTTGGGGTCCTCCCCCCTCTCCTCTCATGCCCCATGTCACCGTTATAGACAAAGCCCCAACTCTGTCCCCCTCCCCCTCCAATGTATTTTCAATTTTCAATCTCCCGTTAGAGTGAAGTTAAAATTTATGCCATTTGAATTCCTTCGCCAGCCCGATGAATTGGTCGCTATTTGCACCAATGAAACAAAACTTGTTTTGTCGCAACTGATGGAATAAAATAAAAAAAAATATATATATATATATATATATATATATATATATATATATATATATATATATATATATATATATAGATATATATATATACATATATATATATATGTATATATATATATATAGGTTTATGTTATCTTTTTATCTAGAGATAGAATTAGAGCTGTGTTTCTTACTATTTTTCCACTTTCTAAGTACGCAAAATTAATTTATATATATATATATATATATATATATATATATATATATATATATATATATATATATATATATATATAAGGTGAAAATCATGGAAATAATATTCCAATGTGATGGAAAATAAAAAAAAGAACACCCAAAATTATTCATATATAAATCAACGTTTCGTCTTTATTTCAAGACTTTCTCAAGATGCTTGATTTGATGAAATAACATACAAGTACGATATTTTAAAATACATAGTTCGTGCGTTACACAAAATGAATGCTTTTTGTCTTGTTTTCTCAATTCAAAATATGTGACACGTGCATGAAATGGAAGTAGTTTTTGTTTTGTGTTTAGATAATGTTATGTACAAAGTGTTGTTGGGAATGTGGTGTAAAATAGCTACACTGGATCTTATGTCAAGTTATGTTCGGTTAGTATAATTTGCTTATTAAAGGGACAAAATTGTAGAAGCCGTTATATTATTTAATTGTGTTAGAGTGTATAGTGAGTGTTGATTCAAGAAGTCTTCGCTGAGATTTATTTTAAATAGATTCAACGAGTCTAGCTTTTTGTAAAGTTAAAAGAATGATCATGTTGCAATGCATGAGAGAATACTGCATTTAGGTACTTTTATAGTGGAGTACTAGCCTGCTTATTTTTAACATTCCTTATATTCTGGCTCATTTAAATTAAGATTACCCTCAAACATTAAATACTTTAGATATATTGATTAATTTTCCTTCCTGACAACCCACGAATAAAAAACTAAAAAAAAAACCAAAGTAAACACAGTCGAACCCTCCATAAAGTTTACATATGGAACCGATAAAAATAACTCAATACCATTTATGGACATACTCATAATAAAATCTTCCAAAGTGCATCGCAAAACTACAAGCAAAAATAACTGCATACATGTTTACTCTCACCATACTAACAAATCAACACATGTATGATAATCGGTTTCTATCTACGTGCTCTCTGAATATTTACTCCAGCATATCTAGACGAAGAATACTAATACATCACAAATTCATACAAAAAATTGCAATACCCCACATATGTAATATTAAATGTAAAGACAAAATACGTGCAAATATTTTCCAGAAACAACAAGAAAAAAACAACATGCACATACTACTTATCTTATAAACAGACATCTTATTGTACCAACCCACGCCAATAATACAATAATTTACACAAATCTAAATTAATTACGAATTCCAACAATACAGACTACATCACAGACAAAACAAAACAAGACGTTAAAAAGAATGAAACATTTTTCAAAAAACTACATTTAATGCAGGTATATGTGATGTCAAATGCAATAATTGTCATCAGATATATGTTGGTAAAACTCAATAGAAACTAAAGCATAAGCTTGTTGAACATAAAAAAGATATCAAATAATAACAATCCCCCAAATGCATTGTTCTCTCATGCATTACAACATGCTTATGGGTTTTAACTTTACAAAAGCTAGACTCATTAAATTCATTTTAAATAAATGTAAGCGAAGAATTCTTGAATCAACACTCATTATACACTCTAACTCAATTAAAACAGGTAACGGCTAATACAATTCATCTCTATTAATCAGCAAACTTATACTAACCAAACCGAACTTGAATTTAAATCCAGGGTAACTATTTCACACCACATTTCCACAAAAACTGTGTACATAACAGCGATATTAAAAATAAAAAAAAACACTAATCAAACTCATTCCATTTCATAAATGTTGAATCTGATTGTGTCCGAGTGGTTGGCACTTTTTGAATTAAGAAAAATCGTCACATATTTGAAAAATTGTTTTCGTATAATATTTTTAGAAATTAAATAATAGATATATTTTTTATGAAATGAATTTATACATTTTAAAGCTGAGCTTTCGGCGTAAATACGCTTTTTTCTAAGCAACACTTTCTTTTTTACTAAAGTAGTAAGTAGTTGGCTCATTGGATACTGACACCTCGCAAGAATGGTTGCAACAGCAGTCGTGTAGACGTTGTTCTTTTCATCTTTTCTCGCCTTGTATCTGATATTAAAGAATCAATTACAAAGATAAAAAATAAGTCCATTATTTGCGCTGGGATTTAGTTTACTTTTAACAGCAATTTACCTTCGCATAAGCCTAAAATTTAGTGTACGTTAACTTTAGTGCTAAACTCCCGAGCAGCAGGACTGATCAAGCTCCTTTGGCACGCACTTCCTCACATCATGAAACGTCCATACACATCAGCCTAACCTCTGCTTTGGTCTCAAATGGAACATTCTATTTTATTAATTCAATACAACTTACATGGAATTATTCGTCTTTAACACTATATTTATACACCTCATTTTAATATTGCCACATATTAGCAACACAAAAATAGTCTTATGTTATTTTACAAGTTGACAAAAGCGCAAGTAGACTATAATATTGTGATGGTCGCATCAATTTACGGTTAAGTCTTACAAAAGACATCACAATATCCGCTGGTTTATAGTGGATCATCATCAGGGAGAGATAATTCCTGTTTAATTGAATGGGTTCAGTATAGAAGTTAATAACTGAAAGGGTTACCATGCATTCCGTTTAGATGGTTTTATTTATAAAATAAAACTATTGGTCGTGCACTATGTAAGTACGGTAAATGAATTATTTGTTAGCTGCAAGACAAAATTGCATACATCCAGTAACAGCCTGTATTTTGGTTGATATAAAAAAAGTTTCACAAACTTTACCGCCATCAATAATGCTCTCTCAAGGGAAATGACAAGATTTCTAAATATTGGAAATATATAAAATATTGTCATTTGTTTGCAAGCTGGTCGAGTTTGTTTCACCGACTGGGCCCGGCCAACGGAGAGTAGGCTACCGACCCATGTTTTCGTATTTCCTCCTAGTGTTCATTATTTGAGGGCCGGAAGCTAAAATGTCATTTTTCTAGACAGTGACTCAAAGGCAAAATAGAGCATTTGTAAACTGATTCTACACATATATTTTGTTATCAAATTTATTTAACAATTAATACTAAAGTGCACCCCTTTAAATGTCTACCCACACAGTGAAACAACCTAGCAATAAAGAGGTATAGAATGTTATCTCTTTTTATGTCTTATCTTGCTTCCTGTGGGGATACGTTGGTCTTGCTTCACTGCTTATTGGCTTATTTATGTGATATATATATATATATATATATATATATATATATATATATATATATATATATATATATAGCTATTCATATATATATATATGTATATATATATATGCTTGTTTTTTTACATATGGTTTATGTGTATTTTTGTTCATTCTTATTATACCAATATAAGCATATATCAGATAGCATATATCAGATAGCATATATATATATATATATATATATATATATATATATATATATATATATATATATATATATATATATATAAGAAAGCTGCATACCTTGCATTGAACATTTGAAGTTTGAAATAAATTTAAACAGTCGTGCATGCTTATCACTCTTCGTCCATCTATCTTTATGTATATATATATATATATATATATATATATATATATATATATATATATATTAAGAGAAAGAGAGAGAGAGAAAGAGAGAGAGAGTTAGATAATATTTTAAATATATAAATAATATATTTAACCAGTAGACTATCAGGATAAAAACTAAGCTCAATATAGTATATAGAGCAATGCTATTAATTGAATGATGTAATAAAATGAGAAATTAATCAGATTTTATTAAAGTTCAAAAACATTTACTTATATATATATACATATACATATATATATATATACATATATCTTCTTATCTATCTATCTATTTATCTACATATCTATCCATCTAACTCTCTATCCATCTATCAATCTATATACATACATATATATCTATATAGATAAATAAATAGATTTTCAAATAGATATAGAGGTATATAGATAGAGTCAATCATAAAATATATGTGAGGTCAATAATCACTGATGAACTGGGGTCACTGCAGGTGTCGGGTTTTAAGTCATCGGAAACACTTCACCACGAAACCAAGAAGTGCTCAACATGTTTCTCACCGAATATGATGCCATGTTACACGGATAATATATATATATATATATATATATATATATATATATATATATATATATATATATATATATACATTTTATTGTTTATTATTTATCATGATGATATCAAGACGACTTCGTCAGCACCTTTTATAACATTACATATAGAAGTCTCTTGTAAAAAACATAAGATTTCCGGATCAAAATTCAACCTATGTGAAAGGATTTTCAACAAACCGATTAATTAATTAAACACATGTAAAACATTCAGAGCATTGGCCATAGGATGAATCAAAGGGAAGTAATTTCATAGGAGAAAATACATGAGTGAAAAATACATTACTGAAAAATTAAATTATAGAGATGTAAACAATGGTAGCATTCCACATTATTAGGAGCGAACAAGAATTATTTTTTCTTTTGTAATAATAACAATTTAAGGATAGTATGAAATGAAAAAAAATATATAATAAAGTGAAGACCAGATAAAGTATACAAGATAGTAACATTGCAAAGTAAAATAATTAAATAATGATGACTGATGAATAAAAAAAACATTATGAATATATTAAACTACTATAAATAGATGGAGAAAGAAATTAAATAAAAAAGTTTGTTACAAATTAATAAAGGAAAATAAAATAGAAATATATATAAAATAAGAGGTAATATTTTTTATTTCTTATAAGAAGAAAAGTATATTTTAGATTAATAGAAATTAAAATAATTATAAGATAAAAAGTCTATAAGAGAATAAGTCTGGATATATCTAAAAGTAACGGTATAATTCGAGAATATAATTCTATTTTTAAGAGGAGCACGTATCATAATTATATATATTAAGCTAGAAACAATTTTGATGGGTGGCCGAACTTAATTCACGTATATAGAATAGTGGAGGCGAATAAGGAGTTTTACAAATTTTAAATTTACAGAATTGGGAATATAAAGGAGAATCCCAAGGACACAGATATAGAGTAGAAGAAAATTATATAAGAAAAAAATAAAGAGATATAATATAATTATATATAAGAATAAACATGAAAAAGAAAAAAATATATATGGAGTTATTCATTTTAAATAATGGGAAACATTATTATAAAATCAGACATTATTATGAAGGGAAATGAAAAAAGGATTTAAAATATATTAATGATTAGAGAAATTACATAATAATAGTAATAATAATTAGAAATACATTGATATAGAATCATATTAATAAGAATAATAGTTATTAGAAATAAGATAAAAACTTAATATTAACAATAATAATGATAAAAAATAAATAAAAAATGATAAAAACATAAAAGGTCCCAATTAACAATAATAATAATCATAATAATAATAATAAAATAATAATAATGATAATAAAATAATTAGAAAGAGGAAGAATTGTATTTAGAGACACGTGGACATCTAAACACGCACACACATATATATATATATATATACATACAAAACCATGCATATATATATATATACACACACACACACACACACACATATATATATATATATATATATATATATATATATATATATATATATATATATATATATATATATATATATATATGTATGTATATATAGGGTGAGTCAAAATGCACGCAAATTTATATTCTTCAAAATTATTCCACCAATCATATATTAGTTAACATTATTTTTATATTATAATTAATTATTATTTTTATACTTTACAGGTCATAATTTACATTATGCCACTTGATTTTTAAACTAGACTGAAGCTAGTAGAATTGTATTATAAGAATAATCAAAATGCAACTGCAACAATGAAACTATACACAAAGATAAAAGCCATGCGCAATAATCCATTTTCTTTTATCAAGTGACACGATTGATAAAAAATCGAGAGTACAAAAATAACTCCCTGATTTACTATCAAGCGGCAGCTCTTCACTGGAGAAAACTCGTGTGGGTGATGTTGTAGAGGCCGTCAAAAGCTTACAGTCAACTAATCTACTTTACCATGCAAGTTCAAGAGGTGTAGCTGAACTTACAGGTATTCCTCAACGCAGTGTTACACGGATTCTTCATCAGCAAAGAATACAGCCTAGTCCAATCTATCGATGATGCAAACAAACCACACGACTTGCTTTCGCAAATTGGGTTATGGAAAATCAGTTGGTTTTAAATATGTACTGTTGACAAACGAGGCTTATTTCTCGCTTGACGACTTGGTTAACCGTCACAACTGTAATTTGCAGCTTTGAAAATCAAAAAGCGGTTTTATCTAAAAGTTTGCATCCAGAAAAATTGTGTGCGTGAATGGCCTTTAGTGCTGAATATCGATTGTAACCATTCTTCTTCGACTCGACAATTGATCGAGTGAATTATACCGCCTTGCATCGCTAGTCCAACCACCATCAATCATAAAACATATTCCTTGTTCTATCAAACGTAGGTTGAGCAAAAATTCTAGTAACGAAAAGGTATTTAATAATAAATAATTAAAACAAAACAAACAGCCACACATACACACACGTAGTAATTAAACCTATTTCATCGGTCTCTATGTAACTCCCTCCCCTTCACTTGACTCACCCCCCCATTAAGCTACTGCAAGGGCATTATGTTCTCTTAAATTCCTTTCCTGGCACTGCAAACGCTGGATGGGCAAAACTTTTAAAAGAACGATAGTAGTCGCGTCTCCAAAAAAACAGTAGACAATAGTCTTTTTATATTTTTTTTCAATCTTTCGCGGGAATGCTATAAGTAAAAAAAAATAACGGCTGTTTTTAGCTCCAAGGTACATCTCGGTAGGAAAACACGCCTTAAATAAAATGTACCCCAAAATATAACGTTGCCATATTTATTGAAACCCAAATCTAAGTATGATAGAAGTATATGTTGAACTTAATAACTTCTGACCCCCCCACACACACACACACATATATATATATATATATATATATATATATATATATATATATATATATATATATATATATATATATATATATACTTGGGGACAAAAGAAAAAAAAACAATTTAACTAAGTTTTATCTTTTTTATGACAAACAAATTTACGCATACACGCTTTTATCCATTTTCTCACAAAAAATCCTGTTTATTTAATGATATTATTTATTTCCTTTGTTATTAAAATACATTTGCATTTATTCGAAAACCTTGTGTTTGGTCGTCGGTCACTATTTTGTTACCGTCTGTGTGAATATTCAAATCCGAGTGAATATATATATATATATATATATATATATATATATATATATATATATATATATATATATATTTCAACGGGATGAAATACTATTTACATTGCGCTGTATTTCGCGATGCAATAACGCGTGTGGTCATCGATCATATGTAACACCTAATATTATATGTGTATATGTATGAAATAATAATAATAATAATAATAATAATAATAATAATTATAATAATAATAATAAATATAACAATAACAATAATAATAATAATAGTAATAATAAAATATATATCTCTCTCTCTCTATATATATATATATATCATGGACTCTCCCGTCGATTTCGACGTATGAGGTCTTGACAACTTAAAATTTGTTTAGTCTCCGATGGATGTAGCATGCTTACATTTACTCAATCGTACATGGCATTTGAGTCCTGCGAGAGATTTGCAAACCAGCCCACAATGGATGCAAGAAGGAAGATCTTGAGAAAAATCGGCTGGGATACTTGTAGATGTTTTTGTTCTTTCGCGTCTTTCGCGCTGTTGATCTATGGCAGTTACAGAGAACCGCCTGATTCCCTTCTGGCAGTCAGATGTCAATTCCTTCCGTCGAGAAGCAAGCTATTCAAAATCACGATAAGCAATATTGGTAGATGTCAAATTCATCTTCAACTTGTCCCTAAAGCGAAGCAGCGGTCGACCCATATTTCGCCTTCCACTGTTGAGCTCGCCGTACATCAGTTGCTTTGGTATTCTATCATCTTCCATACGTAAGACATGTCCTGCCCAACGCAGTTGTGATTGCATCAAAATTTTTCAATTCCTCCAATACCGCAGCATGTAAATAGGTCCGCATTGGACGTCCGATTTCTTAGAGTGACACCAGCAATCGTTCTAAGGCAATTTTTGTGAAAGACATCAAGCTTCTGAATGTGGCTGCGATAGACTGTCCATGATTCCGATCCATAAAGTAGTGATGGTAGCACAACTGTATATATATATATATATATATATATATATATATAGGTACATTGCACTTTCTAGATTTCTTCCATTATACACTGCACCGTTTTTTAGTTAAACAGCTGAATCATTGTGAACATGACAACGAACAAGATGGACAATAGTCCGAAACACTTAAATATTGTATATAACATCAATACCTCATTTGAAAAATATCGTCACATTCTATCGAATCTATTACGTACATGTTTTGAAGGTATCAAAATACTTACTACACTAAGTAGTAATAATAGTAGTCTTGTTAATAACACTTAATCGTTATACGTCTCCATTAAAAACTGTCAGTTCTTTTCCTTATTTCTTTTTTTTTCTCGTTAAGTTTCCCTGCACAAAAGTCATAGACCTTATTGTTAATCATTTCACATTTTAATGTTGTTTCTAATAAATTCCAAAACAACAGTGCTAGTACTCACGAATACGGTTGGGAAACGTATTAACCCCCCAATTTTCCCGGCACCTACAGGTAAATTAACATATATTCAATTGCTCATTTACAATATGAATTGTTTGCAAAATATATTGTATTTCGATTTTATATGACACCAAAAGCAGCAAACCGAACCAAATCAAATGAACGCCATAAAACGGCTTTAAATGACCATTTATCTTTCTATAACATCGAAACTTTCTGTTTTATCATACATCTCCGTATGCGTGTGTATGTGTTCTTTTGCTAACCTTTCGCCTTTCCTTATGTTTTGACCTTGTCGTGTGAGGCCAATCCATATGAAATCAGACAGACATATACATCACAAACTCCTTGTAGGCTGCAAACGTAATCAATTCCAACATCTATTATTATACTAAAGTTCTCTCATCAACGTTTGTTTCCATTAGTTTTTGTCCTATATACTTTCATGACACAAAATACACGCTACAATATTTTTTAGTAAATTGTAATAAACTGAATACGTCATGCATCTCTCATTAAACTGTGTATTACTCTCGCCTTTTTTAATTGTGCATTGATTCAACCACCTTCTAATCGTTCTTAATTATTTTCTGAAGAAAAGGTAAATCTCCCTTTTCAGCTAATTTACATAGTATGTTTGTACTCACCGTAAACGCATATGCAAATTAAATAGCAAACAAGTAGACCTCCTTACTTCTATATTATCTATGATAGTAATATAGAAGTAAAGAGAATTATTATTTTTAGTTATAAAATAGAAGTAAATAGAATTATGAATAGATATATCAAACTTTATGAATGTTCGAATGAAATCAAAGTGGAACAAATAATGGCAATAGTTGTGACCCAACGGGTCACAGCTAGTCTTGTTTACTTATAAAAATACATCAGTATTTTATAGTTACGAATAACCTGAACTATCTATAACTTATCAATCTTCCTGAACAATAGATCAGTATAATACTAACCCGACAGTTTCAATACGATTATAGTTGTACAATATAAAACACAGATTTAAAAAAAAATAAATGACGCTAATACAGGCATTCGTAATTGCTTTAGATCGAAAAAATAGTAATGTGAAGTCGTTTGAAAAATAAATAATGAAGAGTGTGTGAAAATGACTGGTATAGGGCACTGAGAATATGCACATATACCATTGCCACTTTTGTATTAGTATTATTAGACAGGACAAGTGTCCAGGTAGCTGGAGCAAACATACAATATTATAGATGAGTCAGGCCTGATTTTCATAAATGTATGTTGGGTTATTTCTTGTCGTTCAAAGATTCGCGATTCAAATCTTTCTACCAGTGGTTTAGATCTGTGCCGATTTAGGTTTCGTTTGTCTATTTCACACCATATCACCACTTTCGGAGTCATTTAATGCTGAAATGCAATCACTACTGTAAACGTCTCATTCGCTTCCAATTTTCCGCAAAACTTTCTCGAAGAATTGTGGATTAAAACCTTTCCTATCGGTATTAGTGCGTACATTGAAACAATTCGATAGAATCTCATAGCCCATAACTATATCCATTGAGCAATCTAAGAAGTCCCTGTTTCTGTTTTCAGTCGACGTTCTCTGGCTCCAACATTCAACAATAAGAATTCTTTTTATTTTCCTCATCGATGTTTATCGATCCAGACCTAGAGATTCTTCTTAGACTGATCTGGCAGAATATAACCCAACAAAAGTTCCCATTTCTTAAAACCCAACAACCAACCAACCTTTAAACAGAACGGACATATATTCGCTTCTTGGCGTGAGCAGACTATCTCACATAAAGCAGTTTGTTATTATTGAATAAGTCACATCGCATGACAGAGTAAGGACAGGGAGTCGCTTCTTTAACGTTTCACACGCAAGCTTCCCGTGTGAGAAGATATTTCAAACTATTAAAGAAACCTTTTGTGAATAAATAATTCAAAAGCTACAACCAAACCTGATGCACTTTGTCAATTTTTTTAATTTCACCTGAAATGACACGCTCTAATTATCTATAAATTTTTTATTTGAACATTTTTAAGCATTTTTGTAACTTAAAAATGACCAAAAATTAAAATACCACCAACCCGTGAATCGTTAATAAAATTCACAAAGCTTTATGCAATCTAACCATATTTGATAAATAAACTTCAGTCCATGTCTTACTTGTAAATCGAGTGTGAGTCATGAATATCTAACAGTCATTGTTTTATCAGCGTTCAATGAAATGCTTCCAATGTGTACCTCAGCGTTGCAAACTCACCTAGATACACCTGATGTTGTTAGTTCAGGAATAGTCTTGCGATTGTTGTGATTAGTATTACATTTTAGATAACCTCACCGATTAAAATTTGTGTGTTGAGGTCTGATGAATGTAAAGCCCATTCAAGATCATACCTCTTACTGATGAGACAATCACTAAAGTTTCCCCGCATATCATACAATGTTTGGCATTCATGATTGAAAATTAGTTGACAAATCAGGCATATACTGAAGTTTACTTGTACCACATATTATCGGATTACAGAAAATACTGTGAATTTATCAACGATTCCATAGGTGGCATTTGGGGCGGTCACCCTATATTTAGTTAATATTGATTTTAAAAATAATTGTTTTCTTTTTTAAAAGGTATTTTTGTTTTAAATTCACTATTAGAACATGCCTTAATAACAAATGATGGTATAACCATGACATGAACTTCTCTTTTACCATAGAAAGAAAACAATGATAAAATAGCAACTTCTAACTATAACGCGATTTAATAGTATCTGGCAAAAGATTAACGTAGGGCCTTTAAAATATAACGTTTCTCTTTAGCCATGTACGCCCGTGTAAATTAATGATTTTGTCTCTATTAACTACTTTGAGAAACTGTGGGCTGGATTACAGAATATTGTCAAAGTACAAATTGCCAATAATAACAAAGGTTTATGATTTGTGACCTTTGTCCGACGGAATCATCTAAAAATATTACGAGCCCCAGAGCAGCAACCATTAAGGTTCCCCGATACCAAGTGGCAAGGTTTCATATATCTATACGAATATAAAGTTCGTTTGGTCTGTCTTACAGGTTTTCTTTCAGGTTAGTTAATGCTGAAACGTGAAATTATTATAAACGGTCCAATTATATATGATTAAGTAAACATAAGTTGATATTTTATCCTCAGCTGGAGGAGAAGTGCAAGTTCATACCTTTCCCCAAGGTATTAGTGTGTAAGTAAAATGTAATGGATTAAGTGGGACAATGAGAGACGTCTGTCTGTTTATCAAATCAAATCAAATTTATTGGCAAAAACTAGCAAAATGCAATAAGCCATGTAAAAAAACAGATGTGTACGTCTATAAGATGTGTACGTTTATAAACCGTCTGAACGTTTGTCCAATACGACTTTAAACTTGGATATGATAGATATCGTCATTATATATGGTAGACTGCTCCACGGAGCAGTAGCACGGACAGGGAATAATGCTTTTCTTTTCATGAGACAAATGCGACTATGATACATCTTTTACTGAGTCTCGTGTTTAATAACGACCGTAAGACATAAGAATCGGAACGTTAGTACGAATGATCCCCTTATCATACAGATTATGCTTAGGGGAACACACTTTTTGTCGAACAATTGATGTAAACAATTAATGGTTACTTCCGTAGTTGGTTTCTTACATTTTCTTACATTTTCTTACATTTCCATAAACTTTGAGAAACTGTTCACTACTATTAGGTAATATAAACGATCCAATGGATCAGCAAAATCTACGTTCATCCTAAACCATGGTCGGTTAGTTTTCGGCCAGGATCTGAACGTTGTAGGTGTCTTTGCTGCCAAAGCACAACGTTTGCATATGTTTACTGCATTTTCAATGTATTTGTCCATGCTTGTCCTATACACATTAATTCTTATGACACTTTTCATTCTCGAAATGTCCGTGTGACCGACATGAAATTATTTATGTATTCTTTTCTGTAATGCTGCAGGTATAACCACTTGATCGCCGTACATAACTATTTCATTACAAATTAAATACACTTACGAGATTTGTCGATGTTTTTTTATTTAGTTTTTGAAGTGCTTTTAAAGAATCGTCGTCAAACGCGTTTTCTTTTATTTCTCCGAGTGTTACCCGTAGCTCCCTAATGGCGTTATACAATGTATATTTTAATTCTACCTCAGTTTGTAGGGAGGCAATGCCCTTTTATTTATTTCAAAGAAATCGTCTAGCGCTTTTTCTTTTATTACTTCGAGTGTCAGCGGAAGCTCTTAAATGACGTTACACAATGTATTGTTTACGTCTACCTAAGTTTGTAGAAGGGCAATCACTGTCTTTAAAACGTTCAGCATATTTTTGAATAAGTCTACATAATCCGGGAGCATGACTAGTTTTTTTACGATGGCAGATACTCCATTTTATAATTGTACTTGCGAAGGATGGTGCCCCATCTCTGTAGTCTGTTCGGAGTATGCGTCCGTACAGTTTCTTTTTACCCATAAATCTTTTACAGAGGTTTATGGTCGGTTTGCAAAAAAAAAAACACATGTTTCCCGTGAAAGAAACGATGAAATTTAGTGACTGCATTAGTAATCCCTAATGCTGCCTTCTCGATGTGTGAGTAACTCTTTTCTGCAAATAGTAATGTACGAGACATGTGAACGATAGGTTTTAGCGATCCGTCTTTATGTGATATGCAAGCTCCAATACCGTACCAACTAGCATCAGTAGCTTCAATGATTTCGAGATCTGGATTGTAGTGCGTCATAAATAATTCTGATGTGAGAATATTTTTTTATTCTTTTAAATGTTTCGTGACATCTTTTCGTCCAAACTCAATCAGTTTCCTTTTTTAATAGCTCATTAAAAGGCGCTCACAAATTGTGCATGTTTCGAATATACACATTGTAATAATTTGCTAAAGCAAAAAGAATGCTGTGACGATACGGTTTCGGAAGCGGCATAGTTTTTAATTGCAGTTGCTGACTCTACCATCTTTGTCTATAATTTGACCAATATATTTTATTTTTCCATAAAAAATGGTATCTTTCTTTATTTCATTTTAATCTATAGTCATCGATTCTTTTAAATACTATGTGTACATGTTACTCAGTGCTTTTACTAATCACTAGGCAGGCTGTCGCAAATTCCAGTCCCTAAGCAATGTGTCAATTACTTGTTAGAAAATGGCCGGTGTAACCTCAACCCCAAATGGTAATCTTTCGAATTTGTACAAACCCCTTTGCTCACTGTTCGTCCACATGTATTTGCAGATAAGTATCACTTAAATCAACCTTTGAAAAAAAAGGTGTCCTCTGTTGAGTTCAGCGAATATATAATCTTGACTATGCAGAGTATAGTGGTAATCCTTTAGTGCCTAGTGCCGGTGGAGAAATCTGCACACACACGGATCTCTTTATTTTTGTTACGTAAATTGTAGGCGAAACCCACTCGCTGTATTCAACTTTCAATAATACACCTATTTTCCAGTCTATTCCATTCCTCGTCAATTTTATTTAATGACGCGAATGGAACATTTTTTTTGTTTATAAAACTGGTTTAATATTTGGTTTTAATTCAAACTTGGCAGTCATTTTTTACATCTTATTAGTCAACTAGAAAAAAAACTCGAGCAAGCTTTCATATAATTTTTTTAGTCTCTCTGCTTCAGCATTTAAGATTTTCATATAGTGATAGAAAGAATTTATAGGCATATCCCATAATTGAAACAGTTCCATCCAGTTCGTGCTGAAAAGGTTATTTTAGTTTTTTTATCACTAGCCTTTACAATTTAAAAGTGTTTCCTTTTAATGGAACTGCAGCTATTAGCTAGCCTTCAAAATTTTTTGTTCTCCAGTGACGTTTTGACTACTTTTAACTTCTCATCAAAGTTGGTTTTCCAATTTCTTTTCACGTTTGAAGATTTGTGATTGAGAAAGCTGAGCCGGAGTCAAGTTGTATTTTGATATTTTTTACTCAATATTCTAACCTACACACCCTTTCTAATATTTTCAACGATGTAACCTTATCAATCTTAATACAGCTTTCAACATTTTTATTTTTGACTCTGCAGTATGTACTTTTGTGTAACATGCGATCGCAATTAAAACATTTTTTTCATTTTATATACACAATATTTCTACTAGTGCAATTGCCCGCAAGCAAAACACGGGTTAGGAAGAAAATTCTTCTTCTTTGTTTATCAAATTTAGTTGGTTAATACATTTTATTTTTGTTACGGATTGTTTTAATATGTGACACACCGCGCTATTCAATTTCTCTTGGATTTTGGCTAACGCTAATAAAACGTTGGCAGTCCTCTGCGATATGTTTAAGTGTGAAACCAGGTTCATTCTCGAGTTTATTAAGAACTCTTATTCTGATTTCTACATCCGTATTCAACACTAAAATTTTCGTAATAATAAGACATTTAAAATTGTTAGAGTTCAACTCCGACAATTTTAAATCATAGGAGTGTTTTTGAAACTATGCTAGAAAAACTAGTGTAGTCGTCATCTTTCTTTGTGAGAGTCAGGACTTTCCACCTTTTGTGAAAAAGAGACGTTTTAAGACAAAATAATTTAGTTAATAATTTTATTGCTTCAACAAATATAAGGGCACTTTTTTGTGGCAATATATAATATACGAATTTTGTATGTTCAATCGTACCCAACATTCTTAATAGCAAACGAATCTTTTTAAAATCGGTCAAATTCGCACATTCCGTATTATAAATACCCCGGTATTGTCTGAAATAGGAATAAAACGTAATTTAGTTTTCAGGGTCATAATTAAAATTATCAATAGTTCTCCAAATAGGGTTTTGTGAAAATTAACTTTTATCTTCACCATTTTTACCGTCATTCGATTCGATAATTCGTATATATTTTTCTCTTCCTGTTGGGTATGAAGTACCATTTCCTCAAATCTATTCATTCGTTCCAGCTGTATATCTTGACATTTTTATTCCTGTTCTTGGAATATTTTTTCTATTCGAAATTTTTTTGTTAATATTTTCTTTTGATATTCCATTTATTCCCTCTGTAATTGCAGTTGTTCTTGTTGGTGCCTGACAATTTCTAAAATAGCCTATTAAAATTCCTCCATATTTTGTCACTTAAAATAGCCTGACTTTCTCGTATATACATATATATATATATATATATATATATATATATATATATATATATATATATATATATATATATATATATATATAGGTTGAAGGATGAAAAGGAATTAGAAAGGCGACGGAGGCAGATCTTTTTTTCAATTCAGTTGCTCAATGCAAGGTATATTCCGCAAAAAAGCAATTTATTCAATTAATTTTTTCCTTAAGCCAGGCTTTTCAAAAATAAAAATCTTATTATCAGATGAAATTGCTGGGATAGATAAGTTGTCAAAAGCCAAGATTTAAAATTTGAAAAAGTAAAATTAAGATTGTGGGGGGGGAAAAGGCAAAACGCTGCTCGAATTTAAGCAAGTATCCGATTGCAAAAAAATCCGATGCCAAAAAGTCCAACGGAGAATTGAAAAAAGATCTGCCTCCGTCGCTTTTCTAATTCCCTTTCATCCTTCTACCTATCTATCTGCTCTATCCGGTATATTGAGTTGTATACTTTTCACAATAGTTTTTACCTTTCCTAAAAGTTCGCTTTTAGTTCTCTACTTTATATATATATATATATATATATATATATATATATATATATATATATATATATATATATATATATATATATATATATATATATTTACACGCCCGTAGATTTTTTCACTGGAAGATAAAATTCTAACCTCTTAACGATAGAAATAATAAGCTCGTTCAAATTTGTTTTCTTGATCCTGAATTAGCAAAACGAAAAAAAAAATCGACAGACCTTTTCTTGGTTATTTTTTCGTTTTATTCCGTGGTCGAACGACTTAAAGATCCAAACTTTGATTTGATTTCAAGAACTAAAACCTTTTTTTTTCAATCCTACTTCCCGAAGCTGTTTTTCTTCTTCTTTTCTAGATTTGGCACGCTTTGTATGTTAAAAATCCAGTACGGTTTTTACTTCTCGCTGTATTGATATAAATAACAAGTTTTTAGAACATATCACCTACGCATTTTTTCGAAAAATCCAATATTCCAGGTTATGTTGTATCCAACATACATCAGAGTTTTCGTTTCCAGAATTATGTACAACATAAGTCATATGTCAAAAAATACGGTAATTAAACAAACTTGATTGGATGTTATGAAACAACCAATCCAAAGCAATTTACCGATTATGTAAATGACTCCGGGGGGGGGGGGCATACTTTCATTTATTAATATTATCAAGCAGGCAAGATACCTTGATGAAAGATAATTTTATGATGTTATAACTTTCTGGGTTTTAGTTTTTAATTACAATAGTTAATGTTATTAATTTTTTATTTATATTTTTACAATGAAGATAAAATTACGAATTCCTGTGTAGCAAGAATGAAAAAGACAGACTAGGTTTGTAGTAAGTGTCAAGATTCGTTTCAGAGTTTTAAAAAATTCTTTATTTCTAAATTTTGTGGTTGATAAGTCTTTTTTAAGAACCATGGTAACATTCTTCATCATAAAATAATATTGTGTCTGAATAAGTACGAATTCTTCGTGGCCTTAAATAATAAATAAGACAACCCGGTTCTAAATTTACAAGAGTGTATATTTTAGAGAAGTACAGAATATTATGTTACAGACAAACTGCGGTCGGGACTGTCACAACATTTCGCTGTAAGCTCTATACATAATGTCTGGAAGAGTTCATTCCCGAATTAGGGTAGATCACCATAACAAATATAAATCTGAATCGATAGGAAATTTAAATCGATATCAAAACTTTTCAATGAAGGTTTGGCCGATTATAACTCAATATTCTAAGCAGTCACACCTTACACAACAAGAAAAAAAAATAAGATTCTCAAAGAAATACTAAACAACTTTAACCTCAACAGAATAAATTTATTCGTGACCTCTGTACCCACTTTTAAAACTTACCAACTTTTTCATTTTCCTTGTGAATTGTACATGTGCGTACGGTAGTAGGTATTAATTCGCCCATTTAGAGTAATGCATCTAGATTGAAAGAGTTATTGTTATGATCCGGAAGTGATTTCCCACAAATATACAAATTAAAGACGGTAAAATCCGGACTTGGGTAGAAGACATTATACAGGTAATAACGTTAAATACACTAGCTGAATTCAACAAAGAATCATCTAGAAGATTTATACAAAAATATTTCTTTATTTACTATTTTTGTACTTTTGCCAAAAAAGTTTGTTCGTATATCTTTAAAAATTTCGTAACTGAACACCTTCAAACTGAGACCATCTTAAGGGGGGCAGGGAAGAGCTTAGTGTCATAGGCTAGACTGTGGGTTACACTAAACTTCTCTCATCGATTTTCGTGTTCTGATCTTTGCTGATTTGTGTGGCTAAATTTCTTATCTATTATAAGCAAGATATGCCCATTCTTTGCATGATCCGCGATGTTGTTTCCTGGTGTTTTTGCTTATCCTAGAATTCATTTGGGATGTTGATTCGCTATGTATTACTCAACAATAGACTCAGCTGTTCCTGAACTCATCACGTTCAAATTTAATTACCTCTAAAACATTGTCTGGTACATGGTGATTCAATATTTAATAGTAGCTTTGAATTAATAAACATCTTTTAACAAATATTTATCTTTACGGTGTTTGTTCGCTTCTCTTCCGAAAAACGACAGGCTCCTTAGCCCCGGTGCTATTATCAGCTTTGAACCTCTTTAGTGCGGTATATTTTCAAAGCCGATAACAATGACAGATTCAATAAACAAAACCAACTAAATTGACTGCACCGAAAAGAAAAGAGTGAGAGAGAAAGAGAGAGTGAGAGAGAGGGAGAGAAACAAAGAGAGAAACTATAAGGTTAGCGTACATGAAATACCACTTACAAATGGATGAGAAAAACTATTCATATTTGTTATTTATTAATCAAAATAGACCCCGTAAGCTTCAATAGCTTTCTTTTCGCATCAGCCTGGGGGAACTATATATTCCTTCTTCAAAAATATGATTGTCATTCTCCAGACTGCAGACACAAATAAAGGGTGTTTAGCTTAGATAATAACCTTTTGGGGGCTATAAAGGGAGTTCTGAGACATTTTAGTTGACTCGTCCGCGTCTATCCACTCAGAATACTTTCACTGTAGTCATAAAATACCGATTTCTGTCAGATGTGATTATTCTAGGTTCACAAAGCGGTGTTCTTTCATTTCGCTTAAGAATAATTGTCAGATTGTCAAAGACGCATTTCATTGGCAATACCGGAAATTCATGTGAGACACCTTTATTTATATGTTACACGTTGCAAGAGGACGTTCAGCAAGCATTTTCGTGTGCATATGTGAGGTTTATACTCACACTTATTTTAATACACAGACAAAATACCGGAAGCATATTAACATTGCAACACAATTTACTCAACTGACGAGATGTATGATTTTAGAGTAAATAAATAAATTAAAAAAAACGTAATACATAAATATAAAAACACGATTGCATCCTACGTCCCTTTGAAGTTAAAAATGAAGTTTGACTATATAATTGTGCTATATCAAAAATGCGACCGTATTGGTTTATTTTTACTTTACACTCATTCGAACGCGTAAATCGGACTAATAGCTTTTATAACTTTTTGTTTTCGTTTTTTACATTAAAGGGCACTGCATTATCAAGGCCCAAAGGGAACTCGAGGATAAGGGTTAAGGGGTGTGACTGGTGGACGGTGAGACAACATCGCGATCACCGGCACGATGGTTTTAGCAGGGTAGAAATTGATAATTTACCGAGAGGGTTCAATAAGAACTTGTTTACATTGGACTTGAAGACGATCATGTTGTAATCGGCTGGACAGCAGGTTCGCGGCACTGTGTTCAACAGACGGGCAATTCGAGGAAAGAAACTCTGCCCATGGAAGTTTCATTTCGGCTTGGGAACGCAGAGGGAGAAAGAGAAATCATTAGCAGTGGTAGAAGATAGGCGGGTTATAGTTGTGAATGTTTTACGGGGGGGGGGGCATCAATTTGAGCTCAGTCGAGCACCTACCATAAAAATAACGGTAGAGTAAAGAAAGACTAGCAACATCTCTTCTGTGAGAGATTGACTGTAGGGAAGAGAATAGGGCATCCCCAATAGATTCCGAAGTCGGGGTTCGACCCCGAGCGGCACTTTCCCATATGTGGCAGCAGTACTTCATCTTAGTTTGTATTTGACTTTTTAAAATGTAAATGATGGCGTGTGGCGGTAGAATGATCCAACCATTTTCCCGGCGATCTTAGCAACAGATTTTATGTAATCTTCTATTTCAAGTCTTAAGCAAAGGTCAATCCCAGGTGCTTATCAAAGTAGTGGGCTTATTCAAGGGGGTACCGTTCATTTCAACTGGGGCAAAGTGAGAAACGGAGCGTTGATGGTGAAAGGAGAGAAGCTTGGTCTTTGAGGCATTAAAAGTAACCAGCCACATTTTAACCATTGCACCACTTGTTCTATATTGAGTTTTAGCTTTAATGTCTGGTATTATCCTATCTAATATTTTCTTACTTATATATATATATATATATATATATATATATATATATATATATATATATATATATATATATATATATATAAAGGTAGGAAAATACTGAACAATCTATATTTAGGAGTACAATAAATTTATTTCGACTACTTGTTTTTATATTATGCCGAATCAATAAAACCGTGCTATCAGAGTTTCTTTCCTCGAATTGCCCGTCTGTTGAACACAGTGCCGCGAACCTGCTGTCCAGCCGATTACAACATGATCGTCTTCAAGTCCAATGTAAACAAGTTCTTATTGAACCCTCTCGGTAAATTATCAATTTCTACCCTGCTAAAACCATCGTGCCGGTGATCGCGATGTTGTCTCACCGTCCACCAGTCACACCCCTTAACCCTTATCCTCGAGTTCCCTTTGGGCCTTGATAATGCAGTGCCCTTTAATGTAAAAAACGAAAACAAAAAGTTATAAAAGCTATTAGTCCGATTTACGCGTTCGAATGAGTGTAAAGTAAAAATAAACCAAATATACAAACACGGTCTTGCAAGTTTCTATGATACAGTCGCTTGACAGTTAGACTGAAAACTAAAGGTTTCTGGTTGAAATTCGGGTTCGGGCACCCTAAAGATCTTGTTTCTTTTCCTTATGATTATCCGTATATTTACTGCATTCAATAATGCAATTGCATAAATCCTAATGATTTCTTACATCACAACTGGATTAGAGTATACTTTCTTTTACGCATATTACTTATTTCCGAAATTACACAATATGCATTTACGCTCTATTAGAACCAAGTGAGCGATTTTAATATATATATATATATATATATATATATATATATATATATATATATATATATATATATATATATATAAAGTTATGAAAATATATTTATGGCAATTAAGCTACACAGAGGCTTCCGCGTTTCATCCCCGTAGGGAATCGTCAGGCTAAAATGATTCCCTACGGGGATAAAACGCGGAAGCCTCTGTTAGCTTAATTGCCATAAATATATTTTCATAGCGTACTACCTTACTCTACTCACTGTTGAAGTACGTACTGAAAATTGATACATAAAAGATTATATCCCCTTATAACATTTTATATGGATACATGAAATAATATATATATATATATATATATATATATATATATATATATATATATATATATATATATATATATATATATATATATATACATATATATATCTTATGTGTGTGTGTGAAGGAGAGAGGAATGAGTGACAGTGAATTGTATTTTAGGGCTTTTATAGATTTATAGTTTATTCAAAAAATTATTTGCTCACAAATATTACTTATTTAGTATCCTAACCATTTAGTAATATTTGCAGAAAGCTCAAGTAAGTCTTCATAGAAGCACTCTCTAAATTCTTAGTTCAATGTAACTTTTGAACATGTTAATGTATCAAACATATAATGGGAAAACGCACATTGACATTGATACCCTCTACATCTGTGTCTAATTAATATCGAAAATAATGAGAACAATACCAACTGCCAAAAAGTAGGAATAATATGAAATAGAGACGTCAAATATCAACTTTTGTTTATATTCATAGATCGTGAAACTGTAAATGATGTATTCAAATGAGTGTCCGATATAAAAAGTAGTTTCATTCCTTGTGTTGTTGTGTGTTGATTGCAGTTTAGAAACTTTAGATAAGCGCATTCACGTATGAAATGTAAATGTTACAAATTCACAAAGCCTACTTCGCTACAGGAAAAAAGAAAGAGATATCGTATGGTAAGTATGAGTCTAAAACAAATTATATATTAATAATACAGGGTGGGCCAAAATAAGGGTCCTATCTTTAAATTTGAATAACTTGAATTTGAATAACTTCCACAAAATAAAAGTTAAACTCACCAAACTTTATGTGTGTGTAGACTGACCCTTCCGAGATTTTTTGAAATAAACAAAACAAATTTTAGCCGAAAAACACTTCTTAAAACTTACAAAAACTAAAGTATTGTTTTTTACACTGTTTTGAGTTTTTTAAGCAAAAAATAATGTTTTCTAAATGAGGGTACGTTCCTTAGGGCTAATACGGCTCATGCTTGCTTCGGAAGGGGTCCTTTACTTATTCTAAAAAAAAAAAAAAAAAAAATCAATCAATAAAAAAGTTATGAATTTTTAAAAATAGGACACTTATTTTTGCCCACCCTATATATATATATATATATATATATATATATATATATATATATATATATATATATATATATATATATAAATATATACATATATTTGTATATATATATAAATATATACATACATTTATATATATATATATATATATATATATATATATATATATATAAATGTATATATATATATGGAAAGGTTATTTCCAAATATGATCTTAGAAAGGAAAATATGATGTTTTTCACCTGATGAGATCTCAGCTTCTAACAGCTGTTGATCGATAACGTCGACATGGCAGTTTCGCGGATTATATACATGTCTGTATAAATAAAAAAAAGATTATATATAAAAGCTCTATTTGATATTGAGCACTCTTTATAATACCGGTTGTAATTCTTTGATTTAATACATGAGGTAGACTGATCTAATTTTGTCATCCATAACCAGGTAGAAGTGTTAATTTATGTTATTCTTAGTTATTATCACTTTTAAGTAAAGATTAAAGCTTCAAACTTTAAACGACTCCCATTTAGAACTGATTGCTAATCAACGCTTTGAAGTATTAAGCTATGTGTCTATATAATATTCGGCAGCCTTAATTTCGAAAATATGCACTTGAAAAGGGTCAGAGTTTACCTTTTTTAAAACATATTTCACCACAAACAAAGAAGACCGCCACTATAGACGTAAGCCGATAATTAGGGTGTAGGTTTTGGGTGTCACCCCAAGTTGGGAGCAGTGTAGCGAGATGTCTGTTTACATTAGTTTTAAACTTCTGCATGTCGGTACTGTCGGGGAAACAAGGAGCAGGGAGGGAGTCACAGAGGCCAGCAGCACAAAGATAGAAGCTAATAAAGTAGAAGGGGACCTCCACAGTTAATGGATGGGATTTAGCTGATTGTCGGGTTGATCGAGTGTATTTACATCGAGGGGGCACCAGAGTAGCCAGCTCATCTGAGCACAATCCATTGAAGTATTTGTAAAACAAGCACAAGGATTCAACATTGCGGTGATGGGCTGGAGCTTGGTTGATAGTGAGGGACACATAAAGTGTGTGACTCTTTTTTAACCTGATCTAGGAGGGTTGAAACGTTATGAATATAACCATCAGGATGAAAATCGTAGCCCAAACAATCCAACTAGTCCACATTATCAATCCTCATCTAAAAGGAAACGAAAATCAAGATTTAAATTAATTTGTTCCGGTTAAATCTTGGTTTCATCTGGGAGAGAAATGGTGAATGTTATCACGATAAAAAAGACAATAAAATGATAATTAAGTATGCTAACAATTCAAATAGTTTATTTTATTGGTTGCGACTAAAATGCATAAAAGATAAAATACTTTAAAACTCTCTTTATAATTTTGTACTAGTTCCCCAGATCTGTTTTAATCAAGTCAGTAAATTAAAACGTTGATAAATCGAATTAAAAATGATATGATTTTCGTTTTTTATGTTTTTCTGAGATTAGACAATCTATTTATTTGCATTATTTTCATGTTATGGACTGTCGCCTTTATCTTAGTTGTTTATAAGTTCATCATTTCGGCGATTATATACTCCGGTCTTCTTCAGCTGACTGTTGTTGTAATTGGTTACCTTTCGGTAATTTCGAACTAAAATCCTTTATTTAAATCGACTGAGATAAACTGCGCTCATTTCATGTTTCATAGGTATTTTCTATCAGATAATTTTTCATCTCACCATCTTTACACAACATATAGCCAAGAGTTGTGCAATCTCCAACCTCATTTCTTCCAGACCAACATTGCTTACATCCAATGAGTGAACATATAGAGGAAATATAATATATTCTTTTAAAGATAACGCTTTTGAATCATTTAAAAAAAAAAATTCATTGCACGATGCGTTTATGATTTTAGCAGCTTCGTCAAATAGTTTGACACCATTTGTTACAAATCTGTTTATTATACAGTAACTAGTGTACACGCGTAAAACAATTGACGGAATATTTTGTATTACTTCTTAAGTTACCTACAACTTCATAATTAAACTTACTTGAGAGAAACAGTTGTCGTCTTGTTTACAAACAATACTAATACGGTTGCATATCATTGTCGTCGTGATCAATCGTCTAGTGGGTGTGCAGTTGAACAACTCCTGAAGAATAATAATTCTGAAGAAACGATTAGGGCTTTCACTCATAGGATCTATTAGTTATGAAAAAGTTTTTAAAAAATTAACATTGGCCACTGCTGAGATCAATAAAATTATTAACGCTTTTTCATATTGGTGTTTGTTTTGTAGATGGAAAGAATAAGTCTATCCATACTAAACTATATCAATTTTTTATGACAACTTGTTTGGACAACTAAAATGAAGAGTTAGTAGTGAATAAGAGTCCGGAATAACTTAGAACGTTCCAAGTAAAAAGAAGTATAATTTTGCCCCTGTGAGAAATTAACTAAACATATTTATTCTGATGTTGCAGTGTGAACATGCGTGTGACGAGTAGGCGGTATGTGTATGTATGCTTGCCTTTGTATAGTCAGTATGAGTGTATATGTGCAAACCTTTGTGTAAATGAGTTCAGTAAGAAGTATTTATATGCTGTGTTTAGTATTTTGTAAATATCTATTGTTGTGTTTGCTGTGTGCATTCAACTACCAACCGAAGCTAGTCTTTAGGAGCGAACTCACCTGAGACGAGTATAAAATAAAACTAAAATAGGGAGATAGATAGATAGATGGGGAGAGAGAGACAAAGAGAGAAAGAGGGAAAGAAAACCGTGTGTTTTGTGTTTATAATACACTTCAAATTGTAACATGCAAAGGTCAATTTTTCGGCGCTTCTGATTGGCTAAGAGAAAATGCTAATTGAGATTTTGTCTAATGTAGAATTGACACTGCTAAACAACAATCGCTGGGTGCTGCACCTATACTTTCTAAATATGATACCTTGTGCAACGTTGCCTTCTTCTTGTGGGTGGATTCTGAGGTGACTGTTTAATTTTTAAATTAGTCCTGAGCGCGACAAGGCACCTCCCCCCTACCCTCTCAAGACGTCATTATAAATGACCTTTTGTAATGTTTTTTTCTTTCGTGAGTTGAAAGGTAAATACTAATACTCATTGTAGCCTTTTGGTATAAATACCTATTTCTGAAAATTAGACCAACTCGCAGACGGTTTTCTTTCTTGTGGCAGGAGAGAGTAGAGTGCTAAAGAGATTATAGTTATGTTTCGAACTGCTTCTTGAAGTCAAAATGATGGCCAACTCAAATTAAAAACGACCTACAGCCACATCTTGTTTTTCGTGGAGTGACATCTAAATACGAATACATATTAATGCCAGATTAATGACATTAAATGTTTGAATGCTATCCACATGACAGTGTATGTAGAGAGTACCAGCAGTATTACTGTTAAAATAGAGTAACCCCTTTCAGTCTTTCAGAAAATAAAACATGCATTTGAAAATATAACGCAATATCTCTATTCATTCGCCTCCTCAGGAGGGCAAAGTTAGACATGAGGACGGTGTTTTATGTTGAGAAAACCTAGCTCACCTAAACGGGATAATTTCGATTGCGACAAAAATTGCTCTAGTCTGGAGGGATTGATTCTCCTGTGATCGAGCACAACAAATACTACACTTTGAGCCTAGTCCGAAAACTAACATATTTGAAAAAATGCGGCGCTGTTTCGGTTACAAGCCGACAACAAATATCTATTATAATAATATGTTTTGTTCTCTATTGTCTCCATTTTAGTTTGGCAGGTGCTTTTTGTCGTAAAGACATACGAATTAGCTGAGTCCGTTGAGATTGTTTTACAGCATATCAAGTCGTTCGTCATATGATGCCAACACCCCAATACTAATTTGAAACAAAACGTGGTTATGATCTTGATGATATTATGAACCTGAAAATTATCTCTCCCTATCGGTAAAATATATCGATAGGGAGAGAGATATTTCGGGTTCATAATATCCTCAATATCATAACCAGAGTTTCGGAGTCGGTTTCAAAGCGAGTCCGACGTTTTGTAAGAAGTCTAAGTCGGAGGTGGAGTCTAACTCGTAAGAATTACATTTTTTAATCGCATAAGTATCAACAGACAGTAGTCAGAATTTTGTGAATCCTAGAAGTGGGGGTAAAAGTCTGATCTCATACCCTCGACTCTGCGACCTTGATCATAACTACAATAGATCCGACACTATTATGAACTCGACATAGCCGACTTAATCGTCCGCGATCATATCTATAACGACCTCCTTGTATAAACTGATTTTTTTACATCCAGATGGAAAGAACAAGAAGTTAAGACGGTCTTCCCTTAGTGGTTCTTAGAGGTTATCGACTGCTTGAAAAAGTACTCGAAGAAGGTTGTCGAGCACATCGACCAAAACATTCGTAATATAACAACTACAATGCGAACCATGGCGAAGACGTGTAAGTAATGTAAATACTATGTGTTTAAATGTAATAGAGTTCAGGAATGAAAGTGGAGTTGTGAGAAGTAGGAAAAAGAAAGAAAAAATGAATGGTTTTATGCCTTGCGTATCCCTTCACGTAGACGATGAACGCTGTTCGCATCTCAGGCCAGGGTTGATAATGGGGTCTGGATACTTTTCTTCGGTCTGTGGTTGAAATCTGTGAAGGAGACGAAAATAACTCAATCTTAACCGTACTTTAATAAACTTAATTATACTGGATCCATTGTAATATGGGTGTCATAATAACAGAATTTTCGACATGAAGGTAGATTAGGTAGAAATACGAAAAATTCTACTAGAAATCTAGGCGTAAGGTTTGCGCTAACGTGTCAAGAAATGACGTTATGACTAGAAGCCAAAGTGACAAAGAAGTCAATAAAATCGTACTCTTGTGTGTCAAACATCGAATTAAACGGGCGTATTTTTTAAATATTTATCCGTCCACCTCTATGAGAGATAGTCAAGAAGAAATTAATCTACATAATCTTACTCTTTGATACGTAGTGATAATGATTCGTAAAAAGAAAAATCCTTTCAAAAGAGAATAATATGCAACTCAGAGCAAATAATGTAGTCCTTTTTTATTACAGCCGTGAAGAAAAAGAACAGAAAGAAGACAGAACGCAACAAAAAATAACGAGAAAAAGAAGAAAATGTTAACATCACTGCGACGGCTACAACAATTACTACTGCACAGTCATCATTATGACTACTACGAAGACAAAATGTGTCAACTAATAACACAGCTGTTTACAAGATTTTTGTTGATAAGAAGTAATTTGTTGAGGTCGAAAGACTTTTTCCACGTAACATTACACTATTTCTTTACTATGTGTTTCTTCTGGTTATCTCCAGAACTGGATAAATGCCGCTATATATCCGGATTTAAATGTCAATCATTCTCTTCTAATGTCTAAACTACAACTAACTATTTGTAAAATCTTTTGTATCTCACCTAACTAAACGAATAAAATCGCTATATTCTCTAGTATGATGAGCATAGGTGAATGTGGGACCAACCCCTGTCAATCAAAGCAAAGCGACCTTACACTCAACTTCGAAAACATATAACGGCTATTTGTTGGGAATATCGAAAGGAAAAAAGAGAAGATTGAAATAATAGACACAAAAAATAAAAAAGACATATTAATAAATATATCTATATATAAATGAATAAAATACGCTGTCTATGTGTATTTGCATACACTTGATGACTTTCTCAGCTTAGCAGCTACAGGATTCAAATGCAGATACCCCTTGACAAGGCGCACGAATTGACAAGTGTGTAATAGTGTATACTGTCTACGTCTCTCAAAGACTAATTTCAGAGAGTTCATACTTCATGCAGCGAACACACTTTTTTTGTGATTGAGGTTTGTGATTTTGATTTCTTTATTTTGCGTGAGATTTCGAAATGTTCTATTACTAATAGGATCAACTTCATACAACATTGTGGTCAGTGCAAGATAGCTACTGTTGTTGGTGGAAGTTACTACCGTCTAGTGTATTTATTTCTACAACTTGTCCTTCAAGTTTAAACAAGCATATTAAAACATCAACTGTTTAAGAAGGTTACACTATGTTTATTTAGTCTACTTATTTAATATTCTGTGGCAATATTGTTCTAAGGGAGTGAAATTGGAAGCGAGTGTGCGGTCCAGACAACGCCCACCCCCTCGATTTGCCTGTAAATTACCAAGTATGTGCCCACCCTGTCGCGAGTTGAACAATTTGATAAGGGAAATTGCCGGCTGCTGCTTGCGAGAATGCATCTTCATCAAATAACAGTACACTCTAGGAAGCTAATAATGTGTATGAAAATATATAAACATTAATATTTCTATTTCTTCGTAGCTAGTGTCGATGGCATAGTGCGTAGATACTGTTGACAACACGATCGAGGTTCGATCTCAGCTCGACACACTTAGACGTTTAGTCTAGCCACACTACAGAGCTATGATACAATGAAACAGTCTGTCTGTGAATTACTTAACGCGGTGTTTATTAAGGCATGAAGATTGCGCTTACTTGTAAGTTCGTGCCCGCTGGACAAACGGTTCGAGTTGCCGATCGTTAACGATACGGTCGAGTTTTGTTCCCGGCTAGAAGCACTTATTTGTCTAGCCACGCTGAAGAGTTTTTATACAGCTAAAATCTGCCTGTGGAAGACTATATATATATATATATATATATATATATATATATATATATATATATATATATATATATATATATATATATATATATATATATGTTGTGGTTGCAAGGTTGAACAATAATTAGTGAGGAATACAATGAAGACGCACACAACAAGGAGAATGCAATAATAAGTGTATTAAAGAAAAGGTATAGTTACAGTATGTACAAATGAAGGTGTCGAGTCAGAGAGTTTTGGTGGGAGGACATGTACGCTCTTCGGCGTCACTTCCGGTGGCATTTAGGTAACACACACTAAGGCCAACCTAGGCTTGCCATTTATAGTGTAACGTTATTCGTATATGCAAATGAGTGGTTGCCACCACAACACCCCCCTCCAAGATTTGAAGTCACACAGATTTCAATATCTTTTTCTTTTTGGGTTTACCATCAATGGTTCATTAAATTTTCTTTTCCTACCTGATCTTCGGGGTTCAGGTGTATATTGAGGCGGTTTCAAATTAAAGGATTCGTATATGATATCTATGGTTTCCTCCTCTTCGACTCTTGTCGTATAATCATCATCTTGGATATGACGTTTTTTTATCTGATTTAGGTGCCTTTTATGTATACTCTGTGGACCTTTAATCATATATGTACAATCACCAATGCGTTTATCCACTACTCCACATTCCCAGTAAGATGTGTTATTCTTGTAGCACTTAAAATATACTCGATCTCCCGAGTTATATTTCTTTCTTCTCGTGTGTGTAGTGTTTCGGATAATTGCCTGTCTTGGCAACAGTTTATCAAACGCTGATTTTACCTTTCTGGCAAACATTAGATCAGCTGGTGATATGTTTGATGGTGTACTAGGATGTGGTGTGATCCTATAAACTTGCAAGAAATGGTTGCAAAGCTTTTTCTGTTGGTGTTCCAATGGATTTCTTTAACGCTCGTTTTAGCGTGTCCACGAACCTTTCCGCAAGGCCGTTCGACCTTGGATGATACGGCGGAGTCGTGATGTGCTTCGCTCGGAACGTGTCGCAAAATTCCTTAAACTCTGCGGATGTGAACTGCGTTCCGTTGTCAGTGACCAGTGTGTCTGGTACACCGAATCTTGCAAACAACTCGTGTAGGAACCCTATTGAGTTGTTCGTTGTTGGATTCCTGCAACGCATTACCTCCGGCCAATTTGTGTAACTATCCACTACAATTAAATAATAGTTTTCTCCTACTGGACCAGCGAAGTCCATGTGGATTCTCGACCATGGTTGGTCGGTTTTCGGCCAAGGTTTGTGTACTATAGGTGGGGATTTTGCTGCTAACTGGCATCCTTTACATTTATTTATTGTTGCTGCTATGTCAGTGTCCATGTTACGCCAGTACACGTAGCTTCTCATTAACGACTTCATTCGATTTATCCCCGGATGTCCCGTATGGAAATCTCTTAACATCCTATTCTGCAATGTTTTGGGTATTACCACTCTCTCACTGTACAGTAACACATCGTTACATATGGAGAAAACTTCCTGCACCTTTGTGTCCGTTATAATTTTCTCTTTTATGTCCTTTATGTATTCATCTTTCTCGGCTTCCCTGTTAATGTCCGACAAAGTTACGGGTAGTTCCTGAATGATGTTTGCTACCATATTTTTTACTTCAACATTTGTCCGAATTGCTGCAATGACTGATTCTTCCAGATTGTGTTTCTGTGGTATCAGTCTTGACAGTCCATCTGCATGGCAAATCTTTTTTGATGCTAGATGTTGTAGCTGGAAATCGTAATTAAGTAAGATTGTACCCCAGCGCAGCAATCTATTTGCGGTGTATACCGGCAATCCTTTTTTTGATCCATAGATCGTGACTAACGGTTTATGGTCGGTTTCAAGTAAGAATTGTCTACCATATAAATATCGGTGAAATTTAGTCACGGAAAAAATTATGCTCAATGCTTCTTTATCGATTTGTGAATATGCCCTCTCGGCTGGTATCAGCGTTCTCGAAGCGTGCGCTATTGGTTTTCTAGACCCATCCGGCATAATATGTTGAATGCATGCTCCTAAGCCGTAGGAACTAGCGTCACTAGCGACGACTATTTTTAATTTTGTGTCAAAGTGCGTTAAGAATAATTCGGATGTTAGTGCGCTCTTTATTTTGTCAAAAGCGGTTTGACATTCTTGCGCCAGTTCCAAGGTGTATCCTTTTTAAGCAGATTATTTAAGGGGGCTCGCAAGTTATGCATTCCTTCAATAAAAGATTGATAATAATTTGCGAGTCCTAAGAAACTCTGCAAGGTTGTTACGTTATCAGGTGCTGGCATATTTTTTATTGCCGCAGATCTGTCTGGGTCTGGACGTCGTCCATGTTTGTTTATTATGTGTCCAAGATACTTAATCTCGCTCATACAAAAGTCACATTTACTTACTTTTACTTTAAAGCCGAATTCTTGTATTCGAGTAAATACTTGTTTCAAATGTTCCTTATGTTCTTGTAGGGATTTGCTCCTGACAACAATGTCGTCCAGGTATGCACATGCGCACTCAATACCACTTAGCATGGTGTCCATCGCTTGCTGAAAAATGGCAGGCGCTACTTTGATGCCAAAAGGCAATCGGTTGTATTTGTATAATCCCTTATGCGTATTGATGCATAGTATTTTTGAGCAATTTTCCTCGACCGGTATTTGCAAATATGCATCGCTCAAGTCTATCTTGGAGAAGATATTACCACCATTTAACTTCGTGAATATTTCCTCTGGGCTTGGTAGAGGGTAATGGTGATCTTTTAATAGGGAGTTGACCCCGGTCGAAAAATCTGCGCACACTCTAACTTCGTCATTCATTTTCTTTACGTATACGGTGGGGGCTGCCCACTCGCTGTGTTCTATTTTTGATAGAATTCCTGTCTGTTCCAATCTATCTAATTCTTTATTAATCTTTTCCAACCCAGCGAACGGAACGTTTCGCTTTTTTCTAAAAATTGGGCTGGCGTTTTCTTTAAGTTCAAACGAGGCCTTGAATTTATTACAGCGACCTAAGTTAGTCGTGAATGCTTCAGGAAATAATTCTTTTAAATCGTCTTTTATATTTACTGTTGTTGGAGAAGAACATTCTATTTTTTTACAGAATGTATTGATTGGCTTATCCCATAGTCCAAATTTCTCAATTAAATCTATTCCAAACACATTTTCACTATTTTTCAGTATGAATATTTTTAATTTCTTCGTAATCCCTTTTAATTTTATCGGAAGGACAACTTCTCCTTCAAATTTTATACCACCACCAGTTACCGTCCGGGCTGATTTACTCGTTTTCATCATGGTTGTTTTTTTACCCAACTTTTTCCATGTATTCAGGTTTATAATAGAAATATCGGAGCCGGAGTCGAGTTGTAACTTTATTGGTGTTTTAAATATTTCCACTTTTACGTATTTTCGCCGATCTTTGTCTAATTTTGTATTTGATTTTGTTTGCTGTACTCTCTTTCTGGTGTAATCTTTATATCTGCAGCAATCGCTTTTGTGTCCCACCTTCTTACAAATGTAGCATTTTTTCTTCTTATAAGGACAATCTGATTCCCAATGCTTTTCTGCACATCTCTTACAGTTATATCTAGGAAGAGGCTTGTTATATTCTGTCCTATATTTATGGTTATTAGGATTGTAATATCCCGTTCCATTTCGATTGCTTTTCTTTGTAAAGTTCTTGATTGGTGTGTATGGTTTTCTAACTTTTCTTACATATGCCACTCCGGATTCTTCTATATTTTTTGAATCCTTTTTTAGTGTAATGGCCCTTTCACAGTCCTCTGCTAGTTTCTGGAGGGTTAAATCTTGCTCAGATTCCAGCTTAAACAACACTCGTCTGCGTATTTCTGCATTTTTCGTGGAAACTAACCCTTGTGCGAAGATTAGACATTTAAAATCTTCTACCGTTAGTTCCGCAAGCTTAAAATTATCGCAGTTTTTATTGACAACTGATGCGTATGTCAAATAATCTTGGTTGTCCATCTTTCTTAGATTCATGTACAGCCATCTTTTATGAAAAAGAGATATATTTGGATTAAATAATTCTTTTAGTAATTTCACAGCTTCCATGAACTCTAATTCCGCAGTTTTTTTAGGTAATATGTAATCTATGAATTTGCTGTGTTCTGATGTACCCAATTTCCTGAGTAAGAGGCTCACTTTCTGGCTATTTGGCCAATTTTTGCAGTCCAGTTGAAATACATCCTCGTATCTTGTATAGTATGCTTCAAAAGTCTTTCCTTCCTCCGGCACATAATTAAATGTGTCCATACTATTAAAGATAGTTGTATGGGAGAAATTAACACTGTCGACATTTTCTCGATTACTCTTTAGTAGTTCCAGTGTTTTAGCAAAACGTTCATTTTGTCTTTCCTCGCGGTCAGCTTGTGCCTGATTTTGTCTTTCCTCGCGGTCAGCTTGTGCCTGTAAAAATTGCATGAACATTTTTGATAAGTCTTCCATTTTTTTTTTTTTTTTTTTTTTCGTGACGTTTTACTGTATTATCCGTTATCCAGTGACAACTTAAAAAAAAAAAATCCTTTCCTTGAGCTTTAATTTCTAGCTATGGTATTTCCTTTTTAGTACCGCCGCCAAACAAATTATTAATTAAAAGATTCCTTTAGTTGTTGTTTTGCTAACGGGGAGCAGTAATTAGAATCCACTGGTGAACTTTTTTTTTTCGTAGGTTACTTCCTTGCTTTTCGTAATACGAGTCTGACCTGTCGTTTTGCGACAGAACAAAATCGGCTTTTCGTTTGCAAGTTGGTCCTTTAGTAATACAAAACAGATTTGTCGTTTAGCGACAAAACAAAAATTCACTTTTACATTCGTTTGCAAGTCGGATTCCCAGAAAACGGCGTAAATAGTCGCTTTTGCCACGTTCGATTTTTTTTTTTTTCACTTAAGTTGAAACTTTTCTTTAGCGTAAAATCCGTTTGCTCGTCAACACTTTGCATTGTACTTTTTTTTTTAATAGTTCTTCGTCAAACTGTTATATTTGAGGCTTCATATCTCGTCGCCAACTGTTGTGGTTGCAAGGTTGAACAATAATTAGTGAGGAATACAATGATGACGCAAACAACAAGGAGAATGCAATAATAAGTGTATTAAAGAAAAGGTATAGTTACAGTATGTACAAATGAAGGTGTCGAGTCAGAGAGCGTTGGTGGGAGGACATGTACGCTCTTCGGCGTCACTTCCGGTGGCATTTAGGTAACACACACTAAGGCCAACCTAGGCTTGCCATTTATAGTGTAACGTTATTCGTATATGCAAATGAGTGGTTGCCACCACAACAATATATATGAAAAATCTTCTGTTATGGTGAGAGGCAGCTGCTAGAGAAAAATGTGTGTATCTTCCGATGAGTGTGTCATTCCTGCAGTAGTTTTCCATGTCGACAGTATGGGGTAAGGTACACGATAAGTCATACAAATGAAATGCCGTGGTATACAAAATGTTTGAGAAAAAATATTTGTTATATGTTTATATTTTATTTTTAAAATTCATTGATGTTTATTTTTTCTGAGTTCAATGCTTTTTCTTCATCTCACGGGCGTTTCATAGCAGAATCAATAGACATACACAGTCTTAATCTTAACTTGTTTAGTAGCAATAGGAAAACACCTCGATCCAGAAACGCGGGAAATGAAGATAGTAAAATTCAAAATGAGCTCTTGACAACGTTAACGGCAAGTCAAAATACATGAAAAAATACATGAAAACAAAAACTTACATGAGATATGTTGACAACATCAATACCCCCTCTCCTGTTGTGGTCGTCCGACGATATGTGAAAAATTAAACACTTGAAATAACAGATGAAAGGTATGATTATGGATTTATTGTTCCTTTGGACATTGAAATGCAACTACAATATATGTATACATATATATATATATATATATATATATATATATATATATATATATATATATATATATATATATATATATATTGAGAGAGATAACAAAGAGAAAGACAGAGAGAGAGAGACAGAGAAAGAGGAGAGAGAGCAAAATAGAGAGAATTGATTGATAAAATGTAACAACCGATTTAGATAGCAGAGATAATAAAATGGCGTTGCTGTCCATTACGTCGTTTTACAAAACAATGTTGCCTGCACCAGTAATTACGACTTGAATATCTAGAACTATTGAAATGGATATATAAGAAAAATGCTTACGATGTAATAAGTCCAAACTTATCATATATATATATATATATATATATATATATATATATATATATATATATATATATATGTGTGTGTGTATGTATGTGTGTGTGTGCGTATGTGTGATTGTTTTTATTGATGATTGCAGCGTTTGTTGGTTTGCATTTACTTTATTATAGTTATTCACTTCCTAAGTGATTCATATTAATGCAGAATATTGCATTATTAGTCGCCCTTTACTATATATATATTTGTATTAATTTTCTTAATTTTATCCGTAAATGAAAGTCAGTCATAAACACGTATTTCTAGCTCACATACATCATCATTTGCTAACTTAGACAATGATCGAACCTCAGACTACGGGCTTGAATTTCGGGAAGAAGTCACAGCCTGTGGTTCTGGAAAGAATCAAAGCCTACGGTTCCGGAAAGAGTAAAAACCTGTGGTTCGTAAAAGAGTCAAAGCCTGTGGTTTGAAAAAGAGTCAGAGCCTGATGTTCGAATAGGAGTCAGAGGTTGAGGTTCCGTATAGAGTCAGCGCCTGCCGTTCTGGAAAAAGTCAGAGCCTTAGGTTTGTGTAGGTGTCAGAGCCTGAGTTTCGGTGTACGAGTCAGAGCCTGAGGTTCCGATAGGAGTCAGAGCATAAGATTCGGAAAGGAGTAAGATCTATAGTTTCGGGAAGGAGTCATAGCAGGAAGTTCAGGAATAAGTCAGGGCTTGCGCGTTAGAAAAGAGTAAGAGCCAGTGGCTGCGGTTCAGGTAGGAGTAAGAGCCTACGGTTCGAGAAAGATTCAGAGACTGCAGTTCTGGAATGAGTCAGAGCCTGAGGTTCGGAAAAGAGTAAGCGCCTGAGGTTTGGGAATAAGTCAGAGCCTGCGGGTCGGGAAGGAGTCAGATCCTGCGGTTCCGGAAGAAGTAAGAGCCTGCGTTTCTGGTAGAAGTCAGAGCCTGAATTTCGGGTAGGAGTCAGAGCCTGAGGTTGAGGTAGGAGTCAAAACCTGCGGTTCAGGAAGGAGTCAACGCCTGGCGTTCGGGAAGAAGTCAGCGCCCTAGGTTCAGGTAGTAGTCAGAGTCTGTGGTTCGGGAATGAGTGAAATTCTATGGTTCGGGAAGAAGTTAGAGCCTGAGTTTCGAGAAGAAGTCATAGCCTGCGGTTCGAGAAGGTGTCAGAACCTGAGGTACGTGAAAGTGTAAGACCCTGAGTTTTGTGTAGGAGTCAGAGTCTGATGTTCGGATAGGAGTCAGAGCCTGATGTTTGTTTAGGTGTCAGTGCCTGAGGTTCGGAAAGAAGCCAGAGTTTGAGGTTCGAGAAGGAGACAAAGCCTTAAGTTTGGTAAGGAGTCAGAGCCTGCGCTTCGGGAAAGAGAAATGGCTTGAGATTCGGGAAAGAGTAAGAGCCTACAGTTTGAGGAGTCAGAGCCTGATATTCCGGAAGGAGTTAGAGCTTGAGTTTCGGTTCGAAGTCAGAGCTTACAGTTCTGGAAGTATTCATAGCCTGAGGTTCGGGAAGAAGTAAGAGCCGGAGTTTCGGGATGGTATGGGACGGTTTCGGATTGTATGGGAACGAGGTACAGTCGCATGGTATGGGAATGATGGGTTTTGGATTTTATGAAAATGAGTTGGGTGGTATGGGAAGGAGTCAGAATGTATGGGAAGGAATCGAATGGTATGGGAAAGAGTCCGAGCCGAATGTATGGGAAGGAGTTTGAGCCGAATGTAGTGGAAGGAATCTGAGTTGGAGTGTATTGGAAGTAATTTGTGTCGAATTGCATCAGAATAATATTGTATGGAAAGGAGTGCTGGTAGGATAGTATGGGAAGGAATCTGATGGTATGGGAAGGAGTCTGATGGTATGGTAAATACTCGGAATGTATGGTATGGGAAGCGCCCAATGGTATTGGAAGATGTCAGCGTCGTATATTATGGAAGGAGTCAGAGTCATATGGGAAGGAGTCAGATGGTATGGGGAGGAGTCAGATGGCATGGGAAGGAGTCCGTTGATATAGGGAAAGTGTCAGAGTCGGATAGTATGGTAAAGAATCCGAGTCGTATAGTATACGAACGAGTGGAAAGTTTGGGAAGAGCACAATAAATTAAGAATTGCCCGGGATCATTTGTTCTACTCGGCATTGTCCTGGATAAAACAATCTAAGGTTACAGTGTTACTTTCGGTAATTGGTATATATTAAATATATTCGGACTATTGTCTTTATCTAAATAATTTATCTTTATATTAATGTGAAATTGAGGGGTCGAGACAAACAATAAGGAATTCATCGGGTGAATTTGCTCTACTAGGCGTGTTTCGAGATAAACAAATGTAAGATTTCAGTATTACTTTTACTAAGAGTATATAGTAAATCTCTTCGGACTATGCACTTCATCAAAATTACGTATCTTCATAATAACGTTAAATAGCGTGGGATGATAAGAAATTAGCGATTAATCAAGACAATTTGTTCCACTCGGCGTTGTACAGAATAAAACATTGCAAAACACAGTATTACTTTTAGTAACTGGTATATATTTACTCCCTTTGGTCTGTTGACTTCGTTAACATTGCGTACTTTCTTAATATGTTGAAATTGAGGTGGGGCAAGAAATTAAACATTGAGCATTAAAATAAGAGAAAAGAACGAACTGGGCGAAGGAGACAGAGAGAGTTAGGGAGGGGGTGGAAAAATGGGGATAAGGAAAAGAAAGAACAAGAAAGAAACGACTGAAGAAGGAGAAAGAGAAAGAGAGAGAGAGAGAGAGAGAGAGAGAGAGAGAGAGAGAGAGAGAGAGAGGGAGAGAGATAAAAGTTTTGTTATAAAGATTTAGACACCCTACTTGATTTCTTCTATTTTTTTATCGCCACGGGCAACGCCAGGTAGCCCTTCTGGTATAAAATAAACGAAAGTAAAAGATGAAAAAGAGAGATAAGAAAATAAGGAGAGAAATTATTCAGATAAAAAGAGAAACGAAAAGAAAACAAGCCGTGCATGCGTGGTCCCCCTCTGTATGTGACTCGATGTGGCGAGTGTAAAATGCAATAAATTTGGGCAATTTAGGGCATTTTTGCCCCCCTTTGTCCCCCTGGGGGCGCGAACCAGAATTTTTCTGAGGTCAAGAATGCTCATTTTATATCCAGAACAATTGCCTCTACATTTTGGCCAAGTTTAAAAAAAAATTGAATGTATGGATCAAACGTTATGGGAGAAAACGGTCATTTTTTGCAATTTTGGGGGCTTTTGACCCCCTGGAGGCGCGAACCAGATTTTTTCCAAGGTCAGCAATACTGATTTTCTATTAGGAACAATTGCCTCCACATTTTGGCCAAGTTTCAGAGAAATTGAATGGATGGATGAAAAGTTATGGGGCAAAAAATGTCATTTTTGCCATCTCGGGCCCTTTTTGATCCCCTGGGGGGCTAACCAGATTTTTTTTCAAAAATCTGAGAATGTCACTTTCCAACCTGACCAAAGTTATAACTTCATGCAAAATTTCAGAGAAATTCAATAGATGGTTGCGGAGAAAAATCCGGACGGACGGACGGACGGACGAACGGACGGAAATGCCTCAAAACATAGGTCCCCCGATTTTATAAATCGGGGGACCAATAAGAGACTAAAAAGAAAGAAAGAAAGAAAGAAGGAACTACAGAGCGAAAATAGAAAATAGTTACAGTAAAAAAATATATGATAAAAAGAACGACAGAAGCAAAGGAAAAAAAGAAAGTCAAGCAGAAAAGGAAAAAAGACAGAAAGAAAAAAGAAAATAGTTCATATAAAACATAAGCAAGACAGTAAACAAGAAAGAATAAAAGAAAAGAAGGAACAGCGGTAAAATAGCGAGAGGTTGCGAAATAAGTTGAAGAGTGATAAAGAAAGACTGGGTGGATGTCGAGTGAAAAAAAAAGAAGGAAAAACATTAAATAAAAAAAGAAAGAACAAATATCACGTGGTATACATTTCCGGTGAATTGATGGAGCATGTGCGTGCCTGCGTTAGTTACGCTAGGCCTAGGGTGAACTGACTGAGTGGCCAGAGTACTCCGAAAAAAGAAAAACAAAAAAGGAAATGTGTGCGTCTTCCGTGGGTGGGTGGTTGAAAGAGGGCTGAAGGGCTGGTTAAGCTCAAAGAATCAAGGATTTAGGCCGTTCGAGTTCCGTTTTTTTTTTTCATTTTACAAAGGGTGCTAAAGTGGCTGAGGGTGGATTTTTTCAATGGAAAGACCAGCCAGACAAGTTTTCACTTCTCACTATGACTCCACTAAATTAGACACATGTGACGAAACGCGTGATTGTGTATGCATTGGTAACCATACATACACATATACATTTATACACACACATGTATAGACCTATATATATGTGTGTGTGTGTGTGTGTGTGTGTGTAATTACACACACTATCTCTCTCTCTCTCTCTCTCTCTCTCTCTCTCTCTCTCTCTCTATATATATATATATATATATATATATATATATAGTATATGTATTGTATTAGTTTCTGTAGATGTAAATTCGTCGAAACTCAAGTGTTTATAAAAAGTGTTCAATAACAAGTAGAGTGTTTATAAGTATACATTTTTGTATAAATAAAAATTTATACTTATATATATATATATATATATATATATATATATATATATATATGTATATATATATACAATTTTTGTGTCTGTAATTGTATATACATTACCAGAAATACATACGCACATGCATATATATATATATATATATATATATATATATATAGTATAACATATATCTAGTATAACATATATTAATAACAAGTAAGGTACACAGAACAGTTTTTTTTCATTCACAAAGCAAATCATCAGGCTAATTAACCTCGGGAATCATCAGGCTGAGTTCCCGAGGGAATGAAGTATGAATATTACTGTATAGCTCACTTGCCATAAGAATATTTTATACTACCGCTGAGCTTTACTTATGTTAAAGTAAATACTGAAAATATATACATAACACACTACTTCATATTATTTCATAATATCAGTTTATATGTATATATATATATATATATATATATATATATATATATATATATATATATATATATATATATATATATATATCTCAATATCATACATTTATTAGATCATTAGATATACCCGACTTCGTGTTTCATTGATCAAACGCAACTGATAAACTTCAGGACGCAATCAAAACGAGTCTAATTTATTCATCAAGTAAACTCTCTCTCTCTCTCTCTCTCTCTCTCTCTCTCTACCAACTCTGTCTATCTCTGTCTCTGTCTGTCTGTCTGTCTGTCTCTCTCTCTCTCTCCATATATATATATATATATATATATATATATATATATATATATATATATATATATATATGAGACCATATATGATACTTCGGTCGCATAATTATTCTAGACTTAGAAGTAGATATAATTTTGAACGCACTACGTACCCTAATCCCCGCAGGAGGAGGTAATGACTAAGAGGATGATATCATGACAACATACCAGATAGTACACTACCGTCCTGCCCTCCTAAAAAGGGGAGAAAATAATGGAGGATTGTAACGCGAGGAAAGAACATATATCAGAGGAGGGGGTTATGCTGGGGAGGAATGTATCATGATAAATAAAAATATACTACACTACTCTTAAAAGGAGGAAATAAAGCCAGGGAGGATTCTTCCCATCTCTTCAAAAATGTAGTTGAGATACTTTGGAGGATGGTATCATAATCCACGAACATATACTACATTACCCCCAAAAGGAGACAGATATTTATTTGTTCGATTTGCAAGCATGCCAATGAGAACAAAGTAACACCTCTAAAACAAAGAAATATACAAACAGACTGGGTTCGCTATGAAGTTGTGTCTACTAGAAAGCGGTCAAAGAGTCTGTGAATAGTGTGTGTTAGCTATAAAATTGAGTCCGATACAATTTATATAACAAAGTCTGAGTAGAACAATGTGTGCGTGTGTTAATGTGTGTTTGTAGCTGTGCACATTGCGTTAGCTATGAAACTGAGTTCACGAGAACGTGTTAAACAAAGTCTTAGCAGAATGATTTGTGCGAGAGTATGCGTGTGTAAGTAAAGAAAACTCTTACGTACAAGAATAATAGTGTGCTTGTGTGGTAACGCACACATGTTGGCGAGATGTTTATCAAAGCAGACCCCAGGCCGATGGCTGGGGTGTGTCACTGTCGAGCTAGCCAGATATAAGAGAGAGAGAGAGAGAGAGAGAGAGAGAGAGGCGGTCTGTGCATCCCTTTTTATGAATGGATTGTGACGCCCCCTGCGATCACAAAAATGGAAGATAACTCTGATCTGAAAATGCACTATGGTAAGTGTCTGTGTAATGGTCTTTTGAACAGGAATAGGTAATGCTACACTTGTAATCGATTGATGACCTTGTTCTTGTTTTTATTCTTTTTCCTGTTCGTTTGCTTTCCTCTGCTTCTTCTTCTTCTTCTTCTTCTTCTTCTTCTTCTTCTTCTTCTTCTTCTTCTTCTTCTTCTTCTCTATGTAATAATAGCCTCATCCCTACGGCCGTTATTACATGTTAACTGGTACTCCCGTTTTGAACTCATTTACTCGACTTGATCCAACAATTTGTTAATTATTTAGTTGATGCCGCTATAGGTTTTTCTAATATTTCGAGGAGTTAATATTTACTTTTGTTTTAATGACGTATTTTTTAAATTGTTACAAGGTAAACTCCGCTAAATAAATAATAATAATAATAATAATAATAATAATAATAATAATAATTATTATTATTATTATTATTATTATTATTATTATTATTATTATTATAATAACTACTACTACTACTGCTACTACTACTAATATCATCATCATCATCATCATCATCATCATCATCATCATCATCATCATCATCATCATCATCATCATCCTTATTATTATTAATAATATTAAATCAATGAAGGAGTATATGTTATTAAAAACGGTTTAAAAATAACATCGATAGGACGTCTTTTAATTTTAGTTTTCGATTTTTTAGCAATATCGGTTTATTTTACGAAATTAATTTTTTTTAATACAATTTTGAAAGTTAAATTTAATCATTACCGTTCAGTCTTTAAATTACCTTTCTTGTCTTGAACATTTGATCAAGCGAAAACAATACGAGAAAAAACACATGGTTCGATTAATCGATCGATTCAAAACAGCTAAAACGATTCGTTTAGGCAGACTGTTCTTAGTTTAAAGCAGTTTACTTTATCCGAAAGAATCGTCTACTTCAGAAATGGCAACCGATTTACGATTTGGAAGAGATGAAAAATTAAAATAATAAAAGATTAAGCAAAACGCAACTAACAAGCTTAGCTTCAGCAAAATCAACCAGCAAACATAGACTGAGCGGTAGTGTGCTGATTAAATAACGAATGCAGGGAGAGGGAAGTTATGGTTTGCCAGTCTGGTGTCCGAACCAAAATAGGGGGAAGAACGAAAATGCATTCTAAAAAAATATGTATCTTGAGTTACAGAAAGTCTCGCCTCATTTCCAGTATTCTCCTCCCCATTCCATTATTATAGTAACACAGATCCACCTTTTTCATGTGTAGCAGTGCGTATTTTTCCATTCTAAATTTATGTGATTTTTTCGGCTTCAATTCACTTTGCGTTCTCGCAACAGACGTTTACCATTGATTTCTTGTTGATAACGGCCGTTGGTTTCTTCGTGCCCTTCGTGTAGAAGTCTAAATGGTGCTCTCACTACTCGGTCTTTCCATTGTCGCTCACCCTTCATGACACTTACCGATGCTGGCACTACCAATTACTTTAAAGGCGGGGGAGGAATTATATGAAATTTTCTCACCTAATTTGGTAATTTCAGTTCCCTTGATTTCATATGCTTTTTTATTTCTATAATTGTTTTACACAGTTTTATTCTATTTCAGTTTATCTGTAATTCGCTGAGTTATCTTTTCTTTATTATTATTATTACATTTTTGCTTTTTTTGTTGTCGTTTTCGTTCATTTGAAAGTTGTCTGAACATTTTGTCAAGTAACAGTTCGTATTGATAGCGAAGAGATCTGAAAGTTTTATGTCGGACCCTGTCTGCAACCTCGATATTTTTGCAGCTGTGTCTGGCCAGAGTGAACAAGTTGGTTTCTCCAAATGTTGACCTTCCCTTGTCGTCAGACAGCTGTTTCGATTAGCAAACGGGAAACGGAAATCACTTATAACAATTCGCATTTGTTTTTTAATATTTTTTACAATCTATAAAAACATATGCATCTTTATATGGGTGCTTTTTTTCAAACGTACATACGCACAAACGCGCACTGACACACGTACACACCCAGTTGCAGCCTTTGTCTTATTCCAATCAATTTAATGTTCGTATTTATATCCTAAGAAAACCAAAAGAATGTAAATTCTGACAATTAACCTGATCGGAAACACCTATAACATTACAATTTATAATAAGTTTGCAAAGCTCATGTACAATATTATCACACACATTATATATATATATATATATATATATATATATATATATATATATATATATATAAAGGATGGTATTTTAAATTCCAATTAACAAATCTTGATTCTTATTTTTACTTGCCGAATTTTAGGAAAATCAATGTAACTCTTGAGAATCGTTTCGCGCACAAACGAACCATTAGGAATATATGTTATGTTGTTAAATGTTAACATTAACCGAGCTTTCACATTGAACAATACTGGAAACCTGTTTAATATATATATATATATATATATATATATATATATATATATATATATATATATATATATATATATATATATAAATACTCAGTGACATTCGAATTTTATTCCCGATGAAAACTACCAAACCAAACATGCTAAATATATTTTCATATTGCTATTAAGCTATTCTGACGTAAATACTGAAAATTAATATACGCAATAAATTATATTCATTTATAATATTATATGTGTATATACATGAAATAGTAATGCTATTTGTTTCATTTTACCTCACTCGAATTCTCAAAAATAAAGGGACCCCTTATTTATGCTAACATAGTATCTCTATATTAAATACATAGATGCTCAAATATTTTGTTACAGTTCACATTTACCTGTCAAACGTATAGTTAGTCAAGAACTTAAGAGCATTAATGTTCCTCTTTCCAATTGACCAGTAAACTGTGTTATACTATATCCTTCTTGTAGTTTCTTAGCTTTACCGGATTCCAGGAATAGAATTTGTCTAGTCTGGTGGGGTATCCAGCTATGTTCTGTTACTTAAGGAAACATTACGTGGAGAAGGTGTACCATTCTTCGTATGAGTCAGTGTATAGCCGTGTCGAGGGGATATTATTTAGGCTTCGAATAATATGTTAATTTGAATATTTTGTAAGGGTTTACTTATATGGGGAAGTATCCTCATGTCAGGTTGTCATGACAAACAATTGTACAGAGAGACTGAAGACACTCGAAGATGGCGTCTACTAGGTAATTCAAACTCTCCGAGTAGGTAATTCAAACACTTGTGACCTCTGAGTTGAGCTCTCTACAGGGCGAAAATAACGATCTTTACCTAGCGTAAAAACATTACTCTTTATAATCAGAATAGAGTTCTACAGAAGCTGTAATGGAGACAAAATATCATAAATTCCTCTACTTAACGATCTAGGGAAATGGCTTATGAGTAAGAAGGCTTTCTACTCTGCTAGTAGTTGGCTTTCGAATAGCAGCTTGAAACACTATCATGTTAAGTGACACTGAATAATAGATGACTATATATATATATATATATATATATATATATATAAAGTTATGGAAATATATTCATGACAATTAAGCTACACAATAGCTCCCGCGTTCCATCCCCGTGGAAAATCGTCAGGCTAAAAGGCATTTTAGCCTGACGATTCCCTATGGGCATGAAACGCGCAAGCCTCTGTGTAGCTTAATTGCCATAATAATATTTTCATATCTTACTACCTACGTCTACTCACGTATTCAGCATTGTTGAAGTAAATACTGAAATTTGATACATATAAGATTATATCTCCTATACATATAACAGTTTATGTGTATACATGAAATAATTATATATATATATATATATATATATATATATATATATATATATATATATATATATATATATATATACCGGCTCCATTTGCCGGGCGTTCTCTGGTTTTTACTCTTCACTTACTTTTGCTGTTTTTCTTTCTTTACCGTAGCACTTCTTTCAAGTTCAATTTCTTCTAACCCAACAACTCCTACGGCTTACGACAAAAATCATCAGATTTCCCCGTTTCAAACTACAGTGTTTGTCCTCTCCTTATCTCTTTGTCTTCTCTTCTACTCTGCTCATACCTTACTCTGCTTTTTATTTTCCATGCCGAAATCTTCCTTTATTACTTCTACAATTTTCCTTTTAAATCTTCCAAACCCGATAATAGTTTAAACAAAAAAATTACTTGGGTTGGATTTGATGTTATTTTATAAAATTAGCTATACTTACTCGGCTTTCTCCGCGATTCTTTACTTTCGTTTGTATTATTTTTTGTAAATACAATTTATAAAATTCGTTTTATTTACGGGTTACATTTGAAGAGTGGACAGGTTTTAAGGCGACACCTGTGGATACACTAGGACAATCTAAATAACCGATTAAATAAAACAAAATACTTTATTTCCTTACATGAGTTTACTTAAGTACTTAAACAAAAATAAAATATTGACATACACAACAATAAACATGGCAAATATAACAACAAATAAAATTACATGATTCAACTAACCTAACGCATACATAATTGATAAGTAAATCGTATATAAAGAAATACCATAAACAAAAGTGAAAATTAACAAGCAACGGATGATGGTATTATATATTTTATTGTTATTTGTTAATATTTTACGATTAGTTGATTTAAAAGTAGTTTCCTTAATCAAAACATCGCTTGACCTAGACATGCAAAGTAATATCGTATGCTTTGTTTATAGGAGAAAAACACAGTACAAAATAATGGATTGAACGGGTTTAATAGATAAGAATGAACTTACCATAAAAATAATTCATCAAATATTCAACGCAGGTTACACTTTTATGGGAGAACGGTAAACAAGTGACACCGTCAAACAAGTTCGACTGATGTCTAGTTCTTAACCTCAACCTGACAAATCTTTCTGCGATACCAGAATGCGCAGATTGATAAAACCTGGGTATCCTTAAAACAGATTGTAGAACGTACGATCTAGCACTTTAATGTTTTTTAATTAACTGGTGACAAATGATATATATATATATATATATATATATATATTCTCCACATACATACATGTTTTATGTTCATTAACAATCATCAGTGTGGCTTATATACCTATACTGTCGGTAAAACAATTCGAACCCATAACGCAATAAACTCTAATCCCACATTCTTAACCACTCAGCCACAATACAAGCCATATTTAAATGTCAGAAAAATAAACTCTATATTTTATGTATACACATCTCAGAAAGTGTGTGACATGTCAAGGAAGAGCACTCATAATATTGCTTAATTAGACACTTTTAATATTTCTCTTAAAATGCTCTTGACTTGAACAGAGATTGCAGAAAATTTTTATGAATAAATATTTATTATCCACAGACATATATATATATATATATATATATATATATATATATATATATATATATATATATATGTATTTGATTCATTAAATGTTTTATTCATATATATATATATGTGTGTGTGTGTGTGTATAGAAAAAGTATTTAACAATTGACTGCAGCAAAGTATATCCGGCTGACATAACTCAAAAGACGAACCTAGTGAATTAACTCTATACACACGACGTCACATTTGGCGCGTTTTTATCCTTTCCTACTAGTGCAAGTAGTGTTTTTTTTCTAAATTCGTTCTTCGCACTTGACAGTAATAAAAAAGAAATACTGTTTTATTCATAACTTACAAATTAGAGAACTCAGAAATGTATCTTCTGTATATGCAATCAAGTTCCAGTTCCTGTTTTTAATTCCATTCAATGCTAGACAATGCTTGGTCTTCCTGCGAATATATATATATATATATATATATATATATATATATATATACTTCTTTGTAATATAGCAGAAAATATCTCAGCAGAGTGCTCGATTAATTGAGAATTAAAATTAAAAATTAAAAATTAAGAGCGTAATATTTATTTATTTGGTACAGGAAAATGAGTACAACATTCGTACCGTCGGTTTAAATAACAGAAGGACTTAGCCATCCGACTCTCTTCATCTGATGTTGTCAACAGAAGCTAAAGAGAGCCGGATGGCTATGTCTTTCTGTGCTTGAAACCGACGGTACGAATGTTGTACTATTTTTTGTACCAGTATATATATATATATATATATATATATATATGTTGTGTATGTATTTAAGTGCAGCTTTCTCTAAAACATGGTTAAACATAATTACTTTTTTCTGCTTAATTTTACCTTTTTTTATTTTTTCAAATTTTCCAATAATCGTTTTTATGTCAAAATCAAAAAAATTAATGTATGCTCTACATGTACCACTAGCACTTTGGATTATATGTTAAATCATATTCAGGTGAGAAAAAAATTAACAAAAAGCGGAAGAAAAAAAGAGAATTTAAAAAAAGCAGCAGAGAACGAGCAGGTGAAGTAAGTTAGACGTCAAAAGAAGAAACCGGTGCAATCCTGGAAGAAACGTTAACAATTACAATTCCGGGACGCCAGAATTAGTGTCAAAGGATGAATTGCATTATGTTAACCATGTAAAGATGTTGTTGCTGGGTTCATACGTAATGTTATTTAATTAGGTTACTAGATTTTAACAAAGATAGCTTCGAGTATTTTCCAGTATTTAATATTTGTTTCAGAATGTATAATTTTCGTGTTATTAACTAAATTTTGTTTTAAATCAGAGTGAGGCATATATATATATATATATATATATATATATATATATATATATATATATATATATATATATATATATATATATATATATATACAGGATACTACTTTTCATTTACACAAGCTTTATTTGGCTACACATTTGCAGACATGAATCTGACAACGCTATAATTTTCCGGGAGACGTCTATCTCATTCATAGCTTTGACCTAAACATGCCTGAAAATGTGTAGCCAAATAATACTTGTATAAATAAACAGTTTTATACCTAATAAACGGCTCCATTTATTGTTGCACACTTTTATATTAACACCGTAGGGACGTAAACTTACCTGGATATATATATATATATATATATATATATATATATATATATATATATATATATATATATATATATAGAGAGAGAGAGAGAGAGAGAGAGAGAGAGAGAGCGAGAGAGAGATTGTTTTTTTTTTAATTCAGTGATTTAGAAGTACGACGTTACTTCGCTTGTCTTAGCATGAAACAGTTGAAAGTAAGACGAGGAACCCTTACATTCGTTTCATTTTTGTTACCTCTTTATGTTATTTTGTATTTCATGACGTGATCACCTTTTTATTCATGTTCTCCATTGTAATTTATAATCTGTTATAATCTTTCATTTAGAAAATAGTTTCTATGTTGTCATGAGATAATTATATTTATGACAGACGGAGACATGTTTTCTCTTGAAATAAGAGCAAAAGAGAAAGAAAGAAGTGTAAACGTCTGAAGAGTTATACGAAAAAAAGAAAAGCGGCTCGACCGGAAGATAGATTGAAAAGCAAGAAAAAGAAACAAGACTATAAATAATAATAATAATAATAATAATAATAATAATAATAATAATAATAATAATAATAATAATAATAATAATAATAATAATAATAATAATAAAAACTTAATTTGATTGAAACACGTGTTTTGTCAGCTTCGTAGCTTGATGACGTAGCGGAAGTAGAGTGTGACAAGCCTCGTTTTGACTTGTCCGTACAAATGTCATTGTTATTGAAAAGCTTGGTGTAAGAAACGCTGCTTATTTAATAAAGATGTCTCTTTTCTTTTTTTCCTTCACTCCCTTATATTTATTGCTTGAGTGGCTTTAAATTTACGCTGAGTAATACCCGCTGCAAAATCCTATTGATTTATCAATTTATAAGTGCGCCACCTCAATAAATTCTTACCTACCTTTTAACGTACATTCAAAATATATTTCAGAAACAAAAAACCCTTAGTAAACAAATTATTCTAAGTTATTCTGATTCATACACGTTCAAATAATAATGTCTCAATATATATATAGTAAGCCTTTATTCAGTCTCGAGATATAATTAATACCCCAGGGTGCATGTAAGAGAAGTCTATAGTGAAAAAAGAGTAGCGCAATCTCTACCGCACATTACTTGAACCGGCATTGCTTGTGTTAAAGTGGTGTGGTGTAATCGTTACAGACGAAGGCTAGTTTGAGTCATTTCGAGGCTTTCATTTTAATAATAGACTTAAGAAAAGCATCGATCCATATATCATCCTTCCAGCTATGGATTAAATATTTGGGTAGGTCGGACTCCCAAGCTTTTGTTGTGAAAGGAGCCTAAGTTAAGGAAAACTCCGAAATAATATCAGTTTTTCCTACTAGATAACTGTCCTAGGACGGCTAAAATTAATTTCTCAAACAAAACAGTTGTGCACTACTTTTATGTCCACTTATGAAGGTTAAAATCAATATATAATGATACTAAATCTTGTTTTTAGACGCCGTGGACTTCTCTTCGTTACTGCACTGTCTTATTATACAACTATTAAGAATAGAGCAGCCATTTTGTTGATTTTAAAAATTTATTATTAAGTCCTAAAAACTTATAGGTTAATTTTGTTTTCTTTATTACGGAAAGAATTTCAAGTATAGATTAAATAATACCTATCTTTGTTGAAATGCACACATTTTACAGGCAGCAACTCTGTAATTTTAGATGCCGCCTGTGGCGACAATTTTCGGCTGTAAATATAATCAGATCCGAAGTTATACTTAGTTCTTTCACTTGAGCTTCGGAAGTTAAGAAAATAAATGAACGCTCCAGACATATTTACCGATAGTAATGTTGCAGTAGAAACTACTGGAGCAACAGGAAGGTTTTCAATTGCTGTAATTCCCAAAATTGAAAGGATTTGATCTCGTTTAAATTATAAGATTTGCGAGACGCAATGGCTAGTGTAAGGTGTCTGGCTAACAACGAGCTAAACTGAGACGTAAGAGGTCACTCTGATTAGGGGCCAGATGTATAGGGGGCATCTTAAGTGGGGAGTTGTGTAGCAAGATATTATTTCACATGACATTTAAATGTCTGCATGTTGATAGAGTCGAGGAAACGGAACATGTATGGAATTCCAAATGCAGGCGACCCGAGGAAATAAGCTATTAGAGTACAATGTTTTTCGGCATCTGGAGCACTCTATAGTGAATAGATGGTATCTTGCTGCTAGTCGAGTTTGTCGGAGGTATTTACGTTGGGGTACAAGATATGTTTATAAAAGTAGTCGTTGATGGGCAGAAGTCGGAAGTACACTGTATTAATCCTCTTCCTAATCCTCATCAAGGATGGCCTAAATCACATTCTACGATCATTCGTTGACATTTATGCAGCGACACAACACTCTATGGCAGCACTTCGAATACCATTAATGTTAAATGTGTTTCTGATTCTCTCTCATCGGAGCTGAAGCACGTTCTGCAATGGGGAAAATGTTGCTGGTTACTTTTACGCCTAAAACGAAGCTTCTTGTCTTTCACCACCAAAGTTCGGATCCTCACTTTGCTCCAATTGAAATGAATGCCTCTCTCCTTGAAGAAGTTCACCGCTTTGATAATATTCTTGACCGAGGTTCACTCCAGACCTGAAATGGGAAACCTACATCAAATTCGTTGTTAAGGAAGCTAAAAAAATGGTTGAATCAGTCTACCGCCCCAGAAGGTATCTCACTCCTAACGCCATCCTCTACCTGTATAAATGTCCAATACATCTTAATGTGGAGTATAATTGCAATATCTGTTGAGGTGCGTCTCATATCAATCGTTCCTGTCTTGACTGAGTACAACACCGACTTCAAAACCTATTGGAAATGTATTCTTCTCTTCCCTACTGCCTTTTTCTCACAGAATAAACCTTGCCAGTCTTTCTCTTCTTTATCGTTATTTATATAGTAGATGCTCGACTTACCATCAATCTATGGTTTCCTATGTAACACATTCACAACAAACACTCGTCTAACTACAACCATTGTAAATTATTTTTATTTTCGGATTCATCTTAAACTAAACGGAACTCCCAGGAGCAATTTTTCTTTCTAGCAACTAGCCGTCTGTTGAAATCAATTCCATGGGGCTGCTTCCCAACTGACTACAACATGGCCATTTCCAAGTCCAATGTTAACAAATTCTTATTCAGCCGTCCTCTTTAATAATAAGATTCTGCTCAGTTTCTACGACCGTTACTGATCCTCACGGTGTTGTCTCACTGTCCACTTGACACTCATTAACCCTTATCATTGAGTGGCTCTTGGATCTTGATAAACGATGACTCGTTACTACATTAAAAAAAAAACATTCCATGGCAGTACTTTTAAAACAAGCACAGAGAGACAAGCGATCGGACATAAGCTTGAGTTTGGTAATCAGTTCGGGATCTATTAAGTAAAAAACTCTTTTTTGTAACTTTTCCAAGAGGGGGAAATACTTGTTTGTGCCCCAGCCCTGATGTGGCAACAATAATCAATGCATGGAAGAATGACGGCTTTATAAATATATAGGCAGGTGTGAGAGGTTTTCTAGTCCGGTAGATCGAGCCCAGCTTCTTTGCAGCAGACTTGACACAATCTTCAATGTATTATTCCAATTCATATTGATTCCCCATGGAAGTAATTTCAACAGACGGATAGTTGTTGGAAAGAAACTTTTCTCATAGAAATTCCGTTTAGACTGAGGAGTTGGAACGTTGAACTTCCGAGGAGAGTGGTATCCGCCATGTCTATCAGTTGTTAGTAAGGTTTCTTATAATAGTTGAAGGAATGAAACTTTGCCTTGGGAGCATTAAATGTAACCATCCATTTTGGCCCTATTTTACTACAGACTGTAGGTAATTTGCTAAGGATTCAGTCATTACTTTGAATATGTGTATGTTCGATTTGTCTGAGTGTGTAGAATAGTGCGTGGTCTCATCAGCAAATACACCTATCTTGGGTGCAATTGCATAATGGGAGTCGTTTATGAAGATCAGGATAATACAAATCTAAGTATCGACCCTTGGGGAACACCTGCATTGATTTGATACTGTTTGGATGCACAGCCATCGAGAACGACCTGTATAGATTTTCTTTTAGCGAAGAAGGATCTGATTATATTAAATATTCGTCCAGTACAATACCGTACGAATTAATTTCCCTAAGAAGATTTGTAGTCACGCGCTACCCTCCTAGTTTCACCTGTTTTATCCAATGTATGGTATATGCGTTCAGAGTTGACCGTTAGGATATCTGCACAAGAAGAGGATTGCTCGAATCCATACTGTTTGTCAGAAGAAAGTTTATCATTTGCGATGGGGTGGACTATCGCTAGATTGCTTCAAGTATTTTAGCAAGAAGAAACTGATCAGGGGATGATTTTGCGAGTAAATTATTTCACCAGAGTTCTTAAAAACTGATATCACAGAGGCAATTTTCCAGCTGCTAAGGAAGCAAAAGTCTGCAAGGCATTTGTAATAGAGTTTGGAAAGGGCAGGGGCGGATCATCAGAGCAGTTATTTATTACTATAGTAGAGTTTAGATCTGGTCAACATGCTTTGAAGGTGATAACGTTTTTAGTATATCCAGGACATGGGAAGGAGTGATGATCAGATCCTCTAGTGTGGTTTCCGTCTATAGTGGGAACTTAGGGAAAGAATGATTTGTGGAGTCCAATGTGGAGTTAAAGCTTACCGCCACGCAAGTAATTCAGTTTTATCCTTTGCCGTGCTAACATCATCCTCGTTGGATAGTGTAAGTATTGTTCATTGACCATTGGTCACCATACTATTATAAATTTTCCAGATATATTGAGTTTTTAATTCCTGCTAACAGATGCGTTTTCTAGTCATCTCAGTATACCTACACTAAGCTGCAACTATTACACTCTTACAGTGGTTTCTTGCTGCCACAAACCTTTGTCTATTTGTAGCTGACTTATGGCAGATGCAACACGGGAATGCTTGCTGCCTATACGCAATGGCAGCTGCACAGGTTGAAGTGAACATTTGGGAGAGTGGGGCTTACTATGGAATTTCCGTGTTGACCTATACAGTATGTTTGCTTTGAACCATACACTTATCTCCTTTAGTTTCTCCTCCAAAAGGAAGTTAATTCCTTATCGTAAAAAGGTAAACAAATGAATAATACAATTATTTATAAGCATTACAAGTCTTCCACTAGAAGCAGATATCTCGCTGGCCTAGAGGGTAGATCGCCGGACTGTAAAGTTGATAGAACAATGGTCCGGTCTTCGAATCCTAAGGTTAATGAGCTCGCCGCGTATAGTCACATTGATGAGTATATCTTCATTTTGTTATCAACAGTTTCAAAAGTAAATTAGAATTTTATTTCAGAATTAAATTTAAATTTGAGACCAAAAGTAAACTCGTTCCAAAATTCCGCCTACACACACAGGTTTATTTTTATATACATCACTCAAGACTATGCATGAAGTCACTTAATGAATGAAGCTAACAAGAATGAAATATGATTTCCGCAAAGACCAGAGATGCCTATTGGTTTTAGTCTTGAACAGCCCAAGGTGGGACACAGTCAGCACGAAAGAGAGTTCTAAAAGCCTGCAGTTCGTGGAAAGAAGCTACTGGAATAGGAAGCTGTATTACAATGATAGACTAACACAGTAAATTGATGGAGACCACTAGACAATCGAGTCTAACGAGCTGTAAAAAATAAGCAGGCAATAGATCACATAATTCTGAAAAACACATGCCATAGTAGTATTTATAGAAAAGACTGAGACTAGAAACATCATGTCTGTGAGTGAAAGGGTGCAATGAAGAAGAAAGGGTGTTGCCAATCAAATTACATATACGTTTCTACAACTTATCAAGACCACTTGGGACAGAGATTCACCAGCCTAAATATGACAACAACACTCCATACATTGTTTGTTAGTAGATTTTTCTAGTATGCTATTGGCCAACCAAGCTAGCAGGAAATCCGATTTTCTGAATATATCCACTTTTTATATTGAGCAGTTGAAAATATATTTTAGAATAATTCGACAATAAAGTAAATATTTACATGAATGTTTAAATGTAAATCTAATAATGATATTTTGCCAATTGTTGCATTATGTATTCATTGAATAAGTGTTTTTGTATATTTCATAAGATAAACGCAAAATTAAAGTTATAAAAAAAAATAAAATTGACATCTATTTATTTTTAAAACAATATCTTTCGAACAAGGCGTTTGCGTGTGTGTATGTGTACGTTTGTGCGTAAGTTAATAATTAGAAAGACAGAGAGTGCGTTTAAAAGTTAGAAAGACAGCGATAGAGATAGATAGATGCAGAGAGAGAAAGCGAGATGGAAAAAAAGAAAACAAATTTTTCTATATCTTGGTTTTATTCGTCCTGAAATATTGGCCTTTTGGTTAGGAACAAAGTGTAGTATCTGCTCTTAAGCTGCACTTTGTCTATTCTGTCCTCAGTCAGTAAAAGAGTAGCCCATCTAGAATGAGTTTTAATTTTTGTTTCAATCCAGAGTGACCCTTTTCTGACAGCTAGATTTTCCTACATTAAAAGCCGAACTTGTGTCTTACTCTGCCCTAGTGAGGATGCAAGTAAATAGGAACAATATAGTATTCACTTTATTATAGACATAAATTTAAAATTTACCTCCATTTCATTATGACAGTTTTATCATTTACTAATCGATTAATATCTTCTTCATTTGTAATTCTTTTACTATTGTTTTGTATACATCAGAATCATTTCATTTTGTGTATTATCACTTTCAAAAGTCAGTTATAATTTTATTTTAGAACAGGAATTTACATTGAACATCGAAAGTCAATTTCTTCAAAACTTTCGCCAATTACTTTCTTTTTGCGTAGAAAAGAATTTCAATCGTTTTGTCTTATGGAAAATTACTAACACATAAAAGAAACGTAAACATTACGTTATAACACGAAATACAATGGTATTTAGGTTTTAATACAATATCTCAATTTTAGTTATTTCGCACGCGGCGTGTGTGTGCGCGTGTCTGGTGCCTGTGTGCGTAGATAAAGCCTTATAAATATATATATATATATATATATATATATATATATATATATATATATATATATATATATATAGAGAGAGAGAGAGAGAGAGAGAGAGAGAGAGGGGGAGAGACAGTGACAGAGAGAGAGAGACAGAGAGATAGAGAGACAGAGACAGAAACAGAAAGAGACAGAGAAAAATAACTGTTAACCTTGTGGCATTTGTCCTAAAATAACACTATTTTATTCACTTTTATAAAGTATATATATATATATATATATATATATATATATATATATATATATATATATATACTTTTTAAAGAGAGTATGAGAGTATAAAATGGACCTTGGGTTAACTTTCGGAAACATCGTAACTCTCGCTTCCCTTATTTTGTCCTGTAGTCCTCACATTCCATGAGCGATGTTTCTGACATGGGGGGAAATTTCTGTTTTTCAGGTTGGAATCTGTCTAGCTAACAGTTATTGTTGGCTACTTTTTGACTTTGAAGAATTATTTTTTTTAGCTCTTTACATCAAGTGGCTCCATGCCTTCTCTGGAGCGCTTTATCATCAAGCTAGTTATTAAATTATCGATTACTATGTTAACCTCTTTATTTTTTGTTTACGGATAAAAATTTAATGTAAAATGTAAGTAATTATTTCCGGCCAACGCCGTGTATGTAAAGCTAATATATATATATATATATATATATATATATATATATATATATATATATATAACCTGGTGACTGATACAAATATGAGAATTGTTTAATATCATGCTCACCTCAAGCAAATTGTCGCTATTAACATATCAGCTAACAATATGATGCTGCTACAGCGTTGCATAGACGGTGAAAACATTATTTGTAGACTATCGACTAAATCGATAAAAATAGACTGAAATAGAACACCATTTTCTATCACTGACAGTTTAGGAAGAAATCCCACAATGGTAAAATTGTTCCAGGTGCTCCTCAAGAAACAGATAATACACTCCGAAAGATCTTAGAATGTGCATTCATCATCTGGATTTGTGATTCTCATTCAAAGAAAATGAATGTTCAAATCTGCATCCATTTAATCTGCGCGTCTAGTGATGAAAATACTGTTTCAAATTGAAGCGCGACACACGAAATAGAAGCTTGACCGATCGACCGAGTCTTTCATGATGTACATTAACCAGTGCGGTCATTTTCAGCTTCATCACTTCACAACCATACCACACAGTTCTGACAACGTTTAGAGTGATTGGTCAGTTGTTGTTTTTTTCTTTTTTTACTGAAGGGTTACCATTTATCAAAGCAGGGGTCATCGAAGGATAAGATTTAATGAGATAGAATGATAGCTCGTTGAAAAGCGCGGAACTGGATGAGAAAATTGAGGATGATTTATAGAATTAACTAAGTTTGATTACTTGTGGGAAAGGTATAACACATACATGTGTTAACATTGGATTTGAAGACGACTAAGTTGTAGTCTGCAATGAAGCAGTTTCGCTGTAATGTGTTTTTCACAGACATGAAGCCCTTTCGAAGAAGCTCTGTTCGTGCAAATTTCGACTAACCATCGGAACACGAAGGAAGAAAGCAGAAAATATCTTTAGCCGTGGTAGAAAAGCAAGTTGTTGCTGTGAATGCTTCGCAGAGATTCGAGCTCAGCTATGAAAGTAACAATACAGTAGCAAGAGACTAACAGCGCCTCTTCTGTGAGAAATTGTATGTAAGGGACGGACACAATTATCCTCTACTATGTTTCAAAGTCGATCTGAAAAAGACGGTGATTACAACATTACAATAACGTAGTTGCAACGTTGCATATTCTTCCCAATAAGAATACAACGCGTTTGCAACATTTCAGGACATTCCGTACGCTTTGGGTTAACAAAAGACATTCATCAATTAATTTGTGAAATAGTTTTGGCCTAGTTTTAAACAACAGATTTCTCAGAGTTTTTTTGAGTAGCAAATAAATTATACAATTCGTTCTTTTTAATGAGTCGGATCGATCATTAACAATTCCGCAGCAACAATAAAATGTAATAAATCTTGTCCATTTATTTTATTCTATTATTTGATTTCTGTTTCAAATGCTGGCCTCATTTTCCGCTGAGGTTGAATAAAGAGATATTGCTTTCCTACAGAAAATGCTATGGTGAAACTATAGTAAACATATCACAATGGTCGAAGGAAGTGTCAATGTTTTTTTAAATAGTATCTTTTCACAACATATAAAAGCCCAGAAAGCACTTAGGGTCAATGAGATTTTCAGTTGGACGATAAACGCTACCACGAGAAAATTGGAATAAAATGAGTTGGATGGGCATAATATTACTTAAGATAAATTCATCATACAAGAATACGGTTCAATAAGTATTTGTTTACATTAGACGTGAAGACGACCATGTTATAGTTATATGGGTAGCAGCATCGTTGTATTTTGTTTCACAGATGATATTTCTAAGTAAAATACTTTCTTCATTAAAGTTCCGTTTGATTCTCGGTATAGAGATGGAGAAAGGAAAGTTAATTTCTATGATAGTCGAGCACCTACTGTGAACATAAACATACGATAGAGCGAGGCTAGAAATTTCGCTTCTACGCGAAAGTGGCCGTAGGGAAGTTAATAGATTTCAAAGTCGGTTGTGTACTCTGTCACGTATTAATTTATATGGTTGTCTTCACTAATGCTAGTGGGCGATTTAACTTACCACCTTGCTAAACCCCAAAAGACGAGGAATATATATATATATATATATATATATATATATGCAGAAAAAATATATGTTTATACATACACTTTCTATTTTTTATGTAGAACAAACTTTTTAAAATAAAAGATCGATAATTGTTAACATATAACAACAGAGAATATATATATAAAAATAAACATGCTGAGTAAGAAACAAATGTGATTTTAATAAATAAAAAAAATCCGTTCTTTTGAAAACGATCGTACGCCTAAAATATATTTTGCGATGAATTCCTGAAAATGATATGTCATATTTTTTAAATTTTAATTAACTATATATATATATATATATATATATATATATATATATATATATATATATATATATATATATATATGGATATATTTGTCGCCCTCAACACTAAACTGAGCTCTGTAGCATTAACACAGCTGTCATTGTTGCTACAATGCAATGTTTATTTCAAAAGTCGAACTCTCTACAACAGCTTCCTTAAAAAAGATTAATCTCTCACGGAATGTATCCAGTTGTTAGCAGCGGCCGTGAGGGTAAAGATATTAGAATATGAGTTTGAAATATAAGTCGTGTTCCGGGCTTCGGGCCCGGCGACCGGTGTGAATAATTCTTCTTCACACTGCCGATTCCCGTAAGGATGAAACGTATACGTAAGTAGATAAACACAAATATTTATAATTATATATATATAGCAAGCAAACTAATATAATGACTGTAAAAGTTAAATTAACTTACATGAGTGATTTTCCACTAAACGACTTGGGACTTAAGGTTTTAAAAAAAAAATATTTATATAGTTTTAATGGTTGAGAAACTTCCAAGACTATATATATATGTATATACATTTATAGTATACAGTATAAATGTTTTTTTTTATTTATACAATCATTATTGGCTAAATACGTGCATACATGTTTCAACTGCCATTTCTTTCGAAATATGGCTTCCTCATGCCGCGTAAAAATTGACATGCTGAAAGAGATAAGACCGCTTTGCAATTATTTTTTGTTGTTGTTATTAAACACTATTATACAAACATCTGAGTTTAAAACGATTAACATCCAGGAAAGATCAAATTATATAATTATAATCGGTATTTCTTGACTTTGCATGTTTTTATTTTAATAGCTTCTGTAAAGAAAATTGTTTTCAGATTGTTCACAATCAAAATATTAAACGAATTTGAGTCTTAAAAATTCATGAAACAACGCGATGTTTATTTACAGCAATAATACACAACTAAATTATTCATTTTGAATTCTTGGGTTTTAAAATTTATATTTTGCTAGGCTGGGAGGATCAAATCATGATGAACGAACTACATATACTGAACCCAAAGAAGGAAGTATTAACGGACATATACTACACTAATTCTTCTAAGGAGGGGGTCATTTATGGTAGGATGGTATCATGACAACAGTACAGGTACTACAATACCCCTTCAAAAATAGAGAAGGTAATACCTGGGCGAATCTCCCCATAAAGCAGAAGGTAATACCTGTGAATATGATATCATGGCAACAGAAATGATACTATACTACCACCCCCCAAAAAGAAGGTAGTCCCTGGGAAGATGGTCTCATGACAAAAGAACAGATACAGAAGAATGTAAAACCTTGCAGGATTAAACAAGAGTATGTAATAGCTAGGAGGACGCTATTATGACAACAGAACTGATACTACACTAACCTATCCCTATTAACAAATAAAACAATGATATATTAAATTACTTCTCTGGGGGTAGGGGGTCATTCATTTATAAATGCCGAGTTATAAGCACATATTTTAAAAATAGTTTCTTGGTTATTTCCCTCAGATCCACCTTCTCATTTTAATTCAATGAATTTCCATAAATAAATGTATTCAGGAAAAAAATCTTTTTTAACGATTTGAATATATATTTAGTAGGATGCCCCCACAAGAGTAAATGTGCTATTGTGGTGACTGAGAGGATTCTAGTTAAGAGTAAGATAGACATTTTTATAACTGTTGACCAAGGATGACCAACGGACCCTCCCTTTTTTAAACACTTTTGATCGCCTTGTGACTAATTTGTTCGTAATTTGAATGTTTATATTTCGTGCAAATAAATAAGTCAAAGTGTAGTATCTGTTCTCAGCATCTCATTTACTCTTTTACTATCGACGAAACTATTCCTTCAAACAATAATACAAAAACAATAACAACGGCGTCATTAAAAGGAGAGAGAGAAAAGGAGAGAGAGAGAGAGATAGATAGATAGAGAGAGAGAGAGAGAGAGAGAGAGAGAGAGAGAGAGAGAGAAAGAGAGCGCCGGATATTTCTTTTTTTAGTCAGATGCAACTCGTGTATTCGTTTATTTTTTGTGTTGTTGTTGTTTTTTGGGGGGTAAGTTTCACTTCAGGTAGTTTTTTTTTTGGTTTGCACATTAAGATTTATTTTACGTGTTACAACAGTAGGAAATCAATTGTTAGTTATCAAAATGAATTAAAAATATGGTGCACGTATTAAATAACTTGACTTAATTGGAAACAGACCGTTTTGACTTTACCGTTCGTGCGAGAAATGATCCCAACTCTCGCATTAATTCATTTGGATAAAGTTTAGTTTTCTTTTTTTAATGGTATTTTCGACAAAACTCGCTTGCTACTTACTAGCATGACGTCACTTTTCAGGAGAACAGGCCTTAATTACGAAGGTCACGGCTAGACCCAAACTCCGCCCTTTGTGTGGCTTTTTGACACATCAATCTTAGAATCAGTAGAAATATCATCAGCTGTTGTGTGTAATTTCAACGACTCACCCGACAAAATGTTGTCATGCAATGCTCATGGTGAAGCGTACACGCCTTTCACCGACAGAGGAACGCGCATATGGTTCACCTGTTGACACAAATCTGACTTCTATTGAGCTTCATAAAGGGCACTAGTCGTAAGTAGATGGTTATTAAACTGGTCACGCAATCATTTGAGAGTTTAGATATACATCAAGCTTCACTGGGCATCGAAAGGTCTTTAAAAAGGCAAGCAATGTAAACCAACATGCAATCCTTTCGCCCCTCCCCCTCTCTCTCTCTCTCTATATATAGATATATATATATATATACACACACATATATATATATATATATATATATATATATATATATATATATATATATATACAAACAGAAAGCAGGTTAAAGTGCAGGAGAAAAACAAAAACAACAGATTTGACCGGTTTCGTTCGTGTTGGCGAACGTCTTGAGAAAAAGTGAAGATTTGAAAATAATTTTATTTTGAAAGCACACACATGGGAGGAGGAAAGGATGATCCGATTGGACCATATGAGAAGACTTTAAGTGACATTGAAATATGACAAGTGGGTGACACATTCTTCTTTATTTCTTGTTCTTTTTATATTTTTATTTATTTTCTTTTTCTTTTTAACTTTCACACCTACTGAGCTAGTATGGAAAGGCGGTGGGCGGACGGGGTAAAAGGCGATAGGAGGGAAGAAGACAGAGGAGCTAGCCAGGATAAACACAAATAGGAGTGGGCATGACATTGATACACCGAATGCGAGAACCCAAAAATTAACTTGAATGTATCAGAGATAGGTCTGCTAATTTGTCTCATATAAAGTTTTAAAAAGCAATACAAATCCTAAACTGACAGTCTAGAAAAAAAATCTACTTCAGGGTTATGGTATTGGTGGTGAGGTTCTTGACATTATAAGGTCTTTTCTTTCTGGTCGAAGCTTGCGAGTTACTTTTGACGGTGTATATTCATTCTCTTTTCCTATCAATGATGGTGTCTCTAAGGGCACTATTTAAAACCCAACATGGGTTTTACCTACAGACATGATTTTCCAGGGGATATTATCTAGAGAATTAGCATCTATGCTCTCTATTCTAGTGTTTCTTCTTGTTGAAGTTGAAACATGCAGCCGATCTAGAGGTTGACCTGGGTTCAGGTGTTGATTGGGGTACGAAATTTATTGTTTCGTTTAATCCTGTTAATACTCAGCTTGTGTCTTTCAATCGTAGGCGTGCCCATCGTTCGCTTGAAACTTATATATAATATCTTTTTCGTCGCTGGTAATATCCATTTGTATGGCCACGAAGTGTAACTTCTTGTGAAATAAATCCTTTGTTATTGAAGGTAATAATCCATAATGTCAAACTGGATGAAAATGCAATGGTTCTTTTCATTCTATTTTATTGAATCAATCAATGGTACTTGTGGTGTTAATCCATTGGTTCAGATGCAGTTTTTTATGATCTTATTGGTATTTTCAAGGATGGTTTTGCAAACTTTTCCAATTTTAAGCCTGGTTGGGTTAATTAATCATGTAACAGCCTTATTTAAGAAGTTCGGCTTCTGATCCTTCGATAAAATATAGGATTTTTTCTACAAAGCTTGAAACTTCAGGACAGTATATACGGATATTACCAGCGAGAAAATAGATATCATATACATGTGCCGGAAGACTGTATTGATATGTAATGACGAACAATGAATTAAACAGGATTCTACAGCCTCGTTTGATATAGCGATAGGGTACTGGACTCCGCAGAATTGTCTGACCTGTTTCGATTGTTTATTCTATATAATCTTACGGAAGCGGGTATGATTAGCGTTTATGTATAGAGTTGTATAATGATGATGGTTTAGCCATGAATAGAAATACTAAGGGCCCCAAGGCTTAAAGAATTAAGAAAAAACTATACACATAACTAAGAGGTATTTTGAAATCACAGCCGGCATCAAGTTTACACATTTTATAGATGTCAAATTTAACCTTAACAAGAGAAATTATAAACCTTATATGGATAATAAATACGACCCAGTATATGTTAAACCAAGTTGAATCATCCACATGACGTAATTAAGCATACCCCAATATTAATTAGTCATAGGATTAGTAATAATTCTTATAATGAGGAAATTTTAAAAAGTATTAGTCATATCTACAACAACGCCTTAAGAAATAGTGGTTATATTAACACCAACATTAAACACCAAGATATAAGGAATAAGAACACTCGAAGGAGAAATAATAAGATGCGTCCAATATTAATTTAATTAATATATATTTTATTGTGACGCTACATTTTTCTTTCTTTTTCTTACTCCAATAAAGAGGAAATTTTCCTTAGATTCTATTTTATATATTCAAGTGTTCACAATACATCAGATGTTTTCCTTTCAGCTTAAATGTTCAAAGCATCCGTCGTAATGGTTTCCACTGCTAGTTTATAATCGATATGATTTGTAGTCTAAAGCAACCAAAACTACTCATCATAATATATCCTGAGGAAAGGCACATTGACCACCCGGCATTGTACTGCCAATAAAGAACTTGACACATATTTTGTTTTTCAATTTAATAAGTTTATATACCGCCATATGTTTCGTCCTGTGTACTCTAATGTTTTTCAAATAAAATGTTATTTAACAGAACAAAACCGAAATATTGACTGCATATTAACGTAGATCTTGTTCAATCATAACGCTAACCTAAGATACTTGAATGTTATTCTACAATATCTAATCCAACATAAATACTCAACATAATTTGAATATATTGAACATCATTTGTATCTTACATACTTATTACTCATAAAGCTGTGGATTTTGTTTGTTATCTGACTTGTTATCTTGTCACCGTGC
>OY744522.1:74990118-75087618 GCA_963556195.1 Sepiola atlantica
AGGGATTCTCATGGATGACTCTGTTCTTGAGGAGAAATGGACTCTAAAAGTTCTCGGTGTTTCTCTCTCATCAAATCCTTCGTGAAGTTCATATATTAGATCCATTGCTCTTTCTGCTTCTCGTAAAGTCGGTTCTCTCTATCACTCCAAACACTTTCTCATAACTGAGGCTATTCCCTACCTTTACAAATCTACTATCAGACCATATATGGAGTACTGTTGTCATATTTGGGCTGGTTAATCTCTGTCCCATTTGACGGTTCTTGATAAGGTGCAGAAATGTATCTGTAATTTGATTAGTCCCACCCTTACTTCTTCTCTGTACCCTCTCTCTTACAGACGTAATGTTGCTAGTGTCAGTCTTTTTATAAGTACTATTATGTCATGTGTTCTCCAGAATTATGTGATCTATTGCCGGCTTCTTTTGTTCCAGCTTGTTTGACTCGTTGGTCTACTGGTCTCTATCAATGGTCTCTATTTTGATATCTCATTGTAATACAGCTTCCTATTCTAGTATATTCTTTCCAAGAGCTGAATGCTTGGAAAACTCTCTTCCTGTTGACCGTTTTCCTCATACCTATAAATATTGGCCCTTTCAAGAGTAAAACCGATAGGCATCTCTTGTCTTTACGATAATCGTGATTCGTTCTTGTTAGCTCCTTACATCCAGTAGTGATATGCCTTGTCTGGAGCGATTTCAATAAAATAAATAATGAAGTTTCATAGGAAATATAAAATAATGAAATTCATTATAAATTAAATATTAATTAAAAAAATAACTATTCCATTGTGATACTATAGTTGTTGAAATATGAACAAGAAATTTTAAATATGATAGCGAATACTAGAAGAATCCTTGGTTATTTCATGGTTATTTACCTACCGTTTTTAATTTCATTCTACCGTAAAATACTTTGGCATCCAAATATTCTTTTAAAAATATGTAATGAAGATTTTAACATTTTATTTAAACCTTTTGAAATTAAATAGTCTTTGTTTAACTTAAAATTTTCGTCAGCTAAATATCAGTAAAAGAAATAAAATGAATGACTCTTTGCAGTCGACGACGAGGACGATAGAATTCTATTCATGGCTTTATATTCGATTTTGTTACAATTAATTTTGAAATGGGTAAAATTTAAATTTTTGGACGTGAGCGACACCAGATAGCCGTAAAGTATTTTTTACATTTCGTTTTGGCGATTGGAATAAAAGTAAACGATATTATTCATGAATACATCTTTATTATTACATTTAGAATTCTTACATATTGGATAAAAACGGATAAAAATTAAACAAAATACTTTTATTTAACGGGTACATTACACATTCTTATACTTCTTAATTCATGTTTTATTTATTAATGTATGGAAAATAGTGGTTTAAGAATGAAGCTGATTTTTGACGCACTATCTAGAAATAAAAAAAAGTAAGTAGTTTTCCGGAAGTCGTATAAATGGTCTGGTATAAAACTTTAATTACATAAACCGCTAGAATCTCTGATTTTCGTACGCATCTCAATATCTGTAAGTGTTAGATTAAAAAAAAAGAAGTTCTGTTCAGAGATAGAGTTTCATTAATCTTGCTCTGGTTAAAAAAATATGAACGGTTCGAATTTCAAATCTGTTTCGGTCGTTCTCAGTGATTTAGAAATTGATCTATGCATTCCTCTACTCTAAATATAAGTTTTTATTTTACTTTTGATATTATTATAATATAGTAGTTGATATACTTCTGTTACTCGCCAGTTGTCATGCCAATCGAAATTCTCTTGACTTCATTGTAGCAATCTAGGGGCGTATTTGAACCCTCAGACTGTTCTTTGTCGGAATGAAGTATGGTTCGGCTCGATTCTAAACGGTGAATTTTTCCAGGCACCCCCTTCATGAGTGGGTTTATTACATATCGCCTTGAGCGCCTCTGCCGACGAGTTCGTTCACGGCTATTTTTGTACCCGACAAAAGTGCACTTTCTGTATAGCTGGTTTACTCTACCTTATGGCCTTGTGTTACATCTTGCTGAAGGTAAGTAATTGATATTATTATATACAAACTGAAAAACAAAATTCGAGACGTTTCATAAGACAAGTGCAGAATATGGTGAGAAATGGCAAAATGGTTAATAAACAAGCTTTTATGAAGATTACTATGATTGGATGCATAAATAGCCGTGGATGGATTCGTTTCCATTCATCGGTAAGGCGATTATCATTTATTATTCTTATATATAAGTAAAATAAACTTATTATGTTGCCATCTAATTTACATACGTGTTTGTGGTGTGTATAGACAGACGTATGTAAATTAGATGACGACGCTGAAAATAGAGGCAACCCTTTCGCTAAATAAAGCCATATATATATATATATATATATATATATATATATATATATATATATATATATATATATATATATATATATATATAAAATTGAAATAAAAGCCAAATTAGCAATACAAGATTAATTTATTATTTTTTTTTTTTTCTTACATTAATCCTATCGATTACGGAATAAAATTCCTTCTTCAGGGGTGACCAGTATTGAGTCATTTTCTTTTTTTTTTTTTCATCAAAAAACAAGAATAAAGAAACTTATTTCTTTGTTAATTTGATAAACGTCTTAGATGGTACGACGTCAACGCCTTGATGTTATGAAATGGCGGTAGGATTCAAAACCGGTGACGAACGAGAGATGCGTTGGCACGCTGTCGAGTAATGTGTGTGTTTTTCGTTCAAGTTTTAAGTATTGCATGGAAAGTTTATAAAATTGAAATAAAAGCCAAATTAGCAATACAAGATTAATTTATTATTTTTTTTTTCTTACATTAATCCTATCGATTACGGAATAAAATTCCTTCTTCAGGGGTGACCAGTATTGAGTCATTTTCTTTTTTTTTTCATCAAAAAACAAGAATAAAGAAACTTATTTCTTTGTTAATTTGATAAACGTCTTAGATGGTACGACGTCAACGCCTTGATGTTATGAAATGGCGGTAGGATTCAAAACCGGTGACGAACGAGAGATGCGTTGGCACGCTGTCGAGTAATGTGTGTGTTTTTCGTTCAAGTTTTAAGTATTGCATGGAAAGTTTATAAAATTGAAATAAAAGCCAAATTAGCAATACAAGATTAATTTATTATTTTTTTTTTTTTCTTACATTAATCCTATCGATTACGGAATAAAATTCCTTCTTCAGGGGTGACCAGTATTGAGTCATTTTCTTTTTTTTTTCATCAAAAAACAAGAATAAAGAAACTTATTTCTTTGTTAATTTGATAAACGTCTTAGATGGTACGACGTCAACGCCTTGATGTTATGAAATGGCGGTAGGATTCAAAACCGGTGACGAACGAGAGATGCGTTGGCACGCTGTCGAGTAATGTGTGTGTTTTTCGTTCAAGTTTTAAGTATTGCATGGAAAGTTTATAAAATTGAAATAAAAGCCAAATTAGCAATACAAGATTAATTTATTATTTTTTTTTTTTTCTTACATTAATCCTATCGATTACGGAATAAAATTCCTTCTTCAGGGGTGACCAGTATTGAGTCATTTTCTTTTTTTTTTTCCTCAAAAAACAAGAATAAAGAAACTTATTTCTTTGTTAATTTGATAAACGTCTTAGATGGTACGACGTCAACGCCTTGATGTTATGAAATGGCGGTAGGATTCAAAACCGGTGACGAACGAGAGATGCGTTGGCACGCTGTCGAGTAATGTGTGTGTTTTTCGTTCAAGTTTTAAGTATTGCATGGAAAGTTTATAAAATTGAAATAAAAGCCAAATTAGCAATACAAGATTAATTTATTATTTTTTTTTTTCTTACATTAATCCTATCGATTACGGAATAAAATTCCTTCTTCAGGGGTGACCAGTATTGAGTCATTTTCTTTTTTTTTTTTCATCAAAAAACAAGAATAAAGAAACTTATTTCTTTGTTAATTTGATAAACGTCTTAGATGGTACGACGTCAACGCCTTGATGTTATGAAATGGCGGTAGGATTCAAAACCGGTGACGAACGAGAGATGCGTTGGCACGCTGTCGAGTAATGTGTGTGTTTTTCGTTCAAGTTTTAAGTATTGCATGGAAAGTTTATAAAATTGAAATAAAAGCAAAATTAGCAATACAAGATTAATTTATTATTTTTTTTTTTTCTTACATTAATCCTATCGATTACGGAATAAAATTCCTTCTTCAGGGGTGACCAGTATTGAGTCATTTTCTTTTTTTTTTTTTCATCAAAAAACAAGAATAAAGAAACTTATTTCTTTGTTAATTTGATAAACGTCTTAGATGGTACGACGTCAACGCCTTGATGTTATGAAATGGCGGTAGGATTCAAAACCGGTGACGAACGAGAGATGCGTTGGCACGCTGTCGAGTAATGTGTGTGTTTTTCGTTCAAGTTTTAAGTATTGCATGGAAAGTTTATAAAATTGAAATAAAAGCCAAATTAGCAATACAAGATTAATTTATTATTTTTTTTTTCTTACATTAATCCTATCGATTACGGAATAAAATTCCTTCTTCAGGGGTGACCAGTATTGAGTCATTTTCTTTTTTTTTTTCATCAAAAAACAAGAATAAAGAAACTTATTTCTTTGTTAATTTGATAAACGTCTTAGATGGTACGACGTCAACGCCTTGATGTTATGAAATGGCGGTAGGATTCAAAACCGGTGACGAACGAGAGATGCGTTGGCACGCTGTCGAGTAATGTGTGTGTTTTTCGTTCAAGTTTTAAGTATTGCATGGAAAGTTTATAAAATTGAAATAAAAGCCAAATTAGCAATACAAGATTAATTTATTATTTATTTTTTTTTCTTACATTAATCCTATCGATTACGGAATAAAATTCCTTCTTCAGGGGTGACCAGTATTGAGTCATTTTCTTTTTTTTTTTCCTCAAAAAACAAGAATAAAGAAACTTATTTCTTTGTTAATTTGATAAACGTCTTAGATGGTACGACGTCAACGCCTTGATGTTATGAAATGGCGGTAGGATTCAAAACCGGTGACGAACGAGAGATGCGTTGGCACGCTGTCGAGTAATGTGTGTGTTTTTCGTTCAAGTTTTAAGTATTGCATGGAAAGTTTATAAAATTGAAATAAAAGCCAAATTAGCAATACAAGATTAATTTATTATTTTTTTTTTTTTTCTTACATTAATCCTATCGATTACGGAATAAAATTCCTTCTTCAGGGGTGACCAGTATTGAGTCATTTTCTTTTTTTTTTTCCTCAAAAAACAAGAATAAAGAAACTTATTTCTTTGTTAATTTGATAAACGTCTTAGATGGTACGACGTCAACGCCTTGATGTTATGAAATGGCGGTAGGATTCAAAACCGGTGACGAACGAGAGATGCGTTGGCACGCTGTCGAGTAATGTGTGTGTTTTTCGTTCAAGTTTTAAGTATTGCATGGAAAGTTTATAAAATTGAAATAAAAGCCAAATTAGCAATACAAGATTAATTTATTATTTTTTTTTTCTTACATTAATCCTATCGATTACGGAATAAAATTCCTTCTTCAGGGGTGACCAGTATTGAGTCATTTTCTTTTTTTTTTTTCATCAAAAAACAAGAATAAAGAAACTTATTTCTTTGTTAATTTGATAAACGTCTTAGATGGTACGACGTCAACGCCTTGATGTTATGAAATGGCGGTAGGATTCAAAACCGGTGACGAACGAGAGATGCGTTGGCACGCTGTCGAGTAATGTGTGTGTTTTTCGTTCAAGTTTTAAGTATTGCATGGAAAGTTTATAAAATTGAAATAAAAGCAAAATTAGCAATACAAGATTAATTTATTATTTTTTTTTTCTTACATTAATCCTATCGATTACGGAATAAAATTCCTTCTTCAGGGGTGACCAGTATTGAGTCATTTTCTTTTTTTTTTTCATCAAAAAACAAGAATAAAGAAACTTATTTCTTTGTTAATTTGATAAACGTCTTAGATGGTACGATGTCAACGCCTTGATGTTATGAAATGGCGGTAGGATTCAAAACCGGTGACGAACGAGAGATGCGTTGGCACGCTGTCGAGTAATGTGTGTGTTTTTCGTTCAAGTTTTAAGTATTGCATGGAAAGTTTATAAAATTGAAATAAAAGCCAAATTAGCAATACAAGATTAATTTATTATTTTTTTTTTTTTCTTACATTAATCCTATCGATTACGGAATAAAATTCCTTCTTCAGGGGTGACCAGTATTGAGTCATTTTCTTTTTTTTTTTCATCAAAAAACAAGAATAAAGAAACTTATTTCTTTGTTAATTTGATAAACGTCTTAGATGGTACGACGTCAACGCCTTGATGTTATGAAATGGCGGTAGGATTCAAAACCGGTGACGAACGAGAGATGCGTTGGCACGCTGTCGAGTAATGTGTGTGTTTTTCGTTCAAGTTTTAAGTATTGCATGGAAAGTTTATAAAATTGAAATAAAAGCCAAATTAGCAATACAAGATTAATTTATTATTTTTTTTTTTTCTTACATTAATCCTATCGATTACGGAATAAAATTCCTTCTTCAGGGGTGACCAGTATTGAGTCATTTTCTTTTTTTTTTTCATCAAAAAACAAGAATAAAGAAACTTATTTCTTTGTTAATTTGATAAACGTCTTAGATGGTACGACGTCAACGCCTTGATGTTATGAAATGGCGGTAGGATTCAAAACCGGTGACGAACGAGAGATGCGTTGGCACGCTGTCGAGTAATGTGTGTGTTTTTCGTTCAAGTTTTAAGTATTGCATGGAAAGTTTATAAAATTGAAATAAAAGCCAAATTAGCAATACAAGATTAATTTATTATTTTTTTTTTTTCTTACATTAATCCTATCGATTACGGAATAAAATTCCTTCTTCAGGGGTGACCAGTATTGAGTCATTTTCTTTTTTTTTTTCATCAAAAAACAAGAATAAAGAAACTTATTTCTTTGTTAATTTGATAAACGTCTTAGATGGTACGACGTCAACGCCTTGATGTTATGAAATGGCGGTAGGATTCAAAACCGGTGACGAACGAGAGATGCGTTGGCACGCTGTCGAGTAATGTGTGTGTTTTTCGTTCAAGTTTTAAGTATTGCATGGAAAGTTTATAAAATTGAAATAAAAGCCAAATTAGCAATACAAGATTAATTTATTATTTTTTTTTTTTTCTTACATTAATCCTATCGATTACGGAATAAAATTCCTTCTTCAGGGGTGACCAGTATTGAGTCATTTTCTTTTTTTTTTCATCAAAAAACAAGAATAAAGAAACTTATTTCTTTGTTAATTTGATAAACGTCTTAGATGGTACGACGTCAACGCCTTGATGTTATGAAATGGCGGTAGGATTCAAAACCGGTGACGAACGAGAGATGCGTTGGCACGCTGTCGAGTAATGTGTGTGTTTTTCGTTCAAGTTTTAAGTATTGCATGGAAAGTTTATAAAATTGAAATAAAAGCCAAATTTTTTTTTTTAATCAAAAAACAAGAATAAAGAAACTTATTTCTTTGTTAATTTGATAAACGTCTTGTTTTTTGAAGAAAAAAAAAAAAAAAAGAGACTTAATACTGGTCACCCCTGAAGAAGGAATTTTATTCCGTAATCGATAGGATTAATGTAAGAAAAAAAAAAATAATAAATTAATCTTGTATTGCTAATTTGGCTTTTATTTCAATTTTATAAACTTTCCATGCAATACTTAAAACTTGAACGAAAAACACACACATTACTCGACAGCGTGCCAACGCATCTCTCGTTCGTCACCGGTTTTGAATCCTACCGCCATTTCATAACATCAAGGCGTTGACGTCGTACCATCTAAGACGTTTATCAAATTAACAAAGAAATAAGTTTCTTTATTCTTGTTTTTTGATGAAAAAAAAAAAGAAAATGACTCAATACTGGTCACCCCTGAAGAAGGAATTTTATTCCGTAATCGATAGGATTAATGTAAGAAAAAAAAAAAAATAATAAATTAATCTTGTATTGCTAATTTGGCTTTTATTTCAATTTTATAAACTTTCCATGCAATACTTAAAACTTGAACGAAAAACACACACATTACTCGACAGCGTGCCAACGCATCTCTCGTTCGTCACCGGTTTTGAATCCTACCGCCATTTCATAACATCAAGGCGTTGACGTCGTACCATCTAAGACGTTTATCAAATTAACAAAGAAATAAGTTTCTTTATTCTTGTTTTTTGATGAAAAAAAAAAAGAAAATGACTCAATACTGGTCACCCCTGAAGAAGGAATTTTATTCCGTAATCGATAGGATTAATGTAAGAAAAAAAAAATAAATAATAAATTAATCTTGTATTGCTAATTTGGCTTTTATTTCAATTTTATAAACTTTCCATGCAATACTTAAAACTTGAACGAAAAACACACACATTACTCGACAGCGTGCCAACGCATCTCTCGTTCGTCACCGGTTTTGAATCCTACCGCCATTTCATAACATCAAGGCGTTGACGTCGTACCATCTAAGACGTTTATCAAATTAACAAAGAAATAAGTTTCTTTATTCTTGTTTTTTGATGAAAAAAAAAAAGAAAATGACTCAATACTGGTCACCCCTGAAGAAGGAATTTTATTCCGTAATCGATAGGATTAATGTAAGAAAAAAAAAAAATAATAAATTAATCTTGTATTGCTAATTTGGCTTTTATTTCAATTTTATAAACTTTCCATGCAATACTTAAAACTTGAACGAAAAACACACACATTACTCGACAGCGTGCCAACGCATCTCTCGTTCGTCACCGGTTTTGAATCCTACCGCCATTTCATAACATCAAGGCGTTGACGTCGTACCATCTAAGACGTTTATCAAATTAACAAAGAAATAAGTTTCTTTATTCTTGTTTTTTGATGAAAAAAAAAAAGAAAATGACTCAATACTGGTCACCCCTGAAGAAGGAATTTTATTCCGTAATCGATAGGATTAATGTAAGAAAAAAAAAAAAATAATAAATTAATCTTGTATTGCTAATTTGGCTTTTATTTCAATTTTATAAACTTTCCATGCAATACTTAAAACTTGAACGAAAAACACACACATTACTCGACAGCGTGCCAACGCATCTCTCGTTCGTCACCGGTTTTGAATCCTACCGCCATTTCATAACATCAAGGCGTTGACGTCGTACCATCTAAGACGTTTATCAAATTAACAAAGAAATAAGTTTCTTTATTCTTGTTTTTTGATGAAAAAAAAAAAGAAAATGACTCAATACTGGTCACCCCTGAAGAAGGAATTTTATTCCGTAATCGATAGGATTAATGTAAGAAAAAAAAAAAAAAAATAAATTAATCTTGTATTGCTAATTTGGCTTTTATTTCAATTTTATAAACTTTCCATGCAATACTTAAAACTTGAACGAAAAACACACACATTACTCGACAGCGTGCCAACGCATCTCTCGTTCGTCACCGGTTTTGAATCCTACCGCCATTTCATAACATCAAGGCGTTGACGTCGTACCATCTAAGACGTTTATCAAATTAACAAAGAAATAAGTTTCTTTATTCTTGTTTTTTGATGAAAAAAAAAAAGAAAATGACTCAATACTGGTCACCCCTGAAGAAGGAATTTTATTCCGTAATCGATAGGATTAATGTAAGAAAAAAAATAAATAATAAATTAATCTTGTATTGCTAATTTGGCTTTTATTTCAATTTTATAAACTTTCCATGCAATACTTAAAACTTGAACGAAAAACACACACATTATATATATATATATATATATATATATATATATTTAATGTTGTGTTTGAGGGCTATGCCAATGCAGTTTGGTAGAAAAACACCGTTATATACGAGACAATGTAAACAGAGTACATTACAATATTGAAAAATTTCAGTAATTTTCGAATTACAATCTATTTACTTACGTAATGTGTCGAACCATGATGGTATCAGTGGTGTTATGTTCTTTAAATTTTCGAAGTAAACGTCATCCTCAGAAAGAGAAAAAATATGTAAAACAATCTATTAGGGTGAGTTTTTGCTAGGAGTCCAGAAGTTGTGGATTGCCAGTTACTATAGACGCACAGACAATAATTCAGTTATTATTAAAGTATCAGCTGGCATTTTGTATGTGATATTGTCAATTTATTGTAATATTTTACCAGTAATATTTATATTATTTTTACGTGTATCTACTCTAATTTATTTATTTTATTATTATTATACCTATGTGTGTCTTACATAATTAGTGTAACTCAGATATAAGGGCAATGATTCATTATGACTAAGGGAGTCAGTCAGAGTCACTCCACTGAAAGAGGAATTAATTGGAATTGTTCTAATTCCTTAAATTAGCTATTTTTCCTCCATTTTTTCATAATGTTATTTAAATTATTTTAATTGTGTCCATTATTTATCTTACATAGATGGGTCCTGGTCTTGCACACTTGTGTGCTACACAGACACTTGCAAGCGGGTGTATACATCCACAACTAATGCGTGCTCGCTGATATTTACCCACATATGTGCACACATTAATATATTAGTAATATTTGTTTAATGTTGTTTGTTGTTATCTGTTATCTTATATGTGTTTTCGCCGTCTATCGTATGTGATTATACAAAACAGTTCAATTGAGCTCCGTTCTGTTGTTTATTTTGGGGTAGAATTTTCTTATCAATAGTGATTCGTGATTCTGATGTTGCCTACATCCCTTTCGGTAGCTAGTATTTTCACTCGTATCTCTTTAGTGGGGTTGTGGTTTCGTGATATTTGTTCATGGAATGCCGACATCTTGGTAATTATGTGTTCTTTTATGCGTATATGCAGTCGCCTAATTGTGCTATCGATATATAACTAATTTTATATAGCACATTGTATTTGGTATACTGCATATATGCGGTTGCTTAATTCTGTGCTGTTGAGTGGGAAATTTAGTAGAGTGCAATGTGTTATTGTATGGTTGTGTTTTACGTTTGATAGATGTTGCCTCAGTGTTGGTCTGGGCTGCGTACGTTGGCTTTTTAAATGTTTTATGTGGATGGCTTTGCTAATGGCCGATGTGATTCTATCGTTAAAATGCGGCAATTTTAGAAAACATGTGTTAAAGAGTGTGCACTATAATTGTTTTCTATTTTATATGTCGTAGGGTGGTATTTGTCGTTTGTAGAGTATACGTTCCGTTTGACTACTTCTTGGAAGTGTCTACCAACGGTGATCTTGTCTATTTCTTTGGTGCACTTGCTAAGGATGCGGTTTGTCTCACTTATAGCATATCTTGTTTTGGCTTTCATGGAGAAGGCTGATGTGTAGCTTGTGAAAATATCTCTGCATATGCTTTTTCTTTAGAGGTTGGTGTGTATGGGTCTTGCCGCGGTAATGCTGAGAGTAAAATCTAATAATGAAAGGGATCCAAATGTGTTGGGGTGCTCAATAGTAAATTGTTTGTTAGGGTCAGTGTCATTAAAGGTAATGTAGATTTTGTTAGCTTTCCTGCGAGATGACGTGAGAATGAAAATGTCGTCCACATATTTTGTGAAGAAGACGCTTAAATGGCAGGTGTGTAATGCGCGCTGTTCTAATCTGTTTATGCATGTGATGGCGAGTAGTCCTGAGAGGCTGGTCCCAATGGGTCGGCCTGTTATTTGTTTATAAGTTTGCTGTTTGTGTGTGAAGTATTGTGGTCGACTATAAAACCACACCCAATTTAGAAAAATAAAACAATTCCAATTAATTCCTCTTCCAGTGCAGTAACACTGACTGAATCACACACCCTTAGTTACAACGAGTTACCTCCCTTAAATCTGGCTTACACTAATTATGTAATACGCACATGGCTATACTTATAATTAAATAAATAAATTAGAATTACATTCAAGTACATGCACGTAATAATAATATAATTATTACTGGTAAAATATAACAATAATTTAACAATATCAAACACAAAATGCAAGCTGAAACTTCATCAATAACTTAATTCTTTTCTGTGCGTCTATTGCGACTGGAATTCAACAACTTCAAAGCTCCAGGCTAAAACACACACCTACCGCGTGCTTTACATATTTTCTCTTTCTGAAGATGACGTTTACTTCAAAAATGTAAAGAACATAACACCACCGATACAATCATGGTTCGACACATTACGTAGGTAAATTAATTGTAATTCGAAAAGTATTGAAATCTTTCAATATTGTAATGTATTCTGTTTACATTGTCTCGCATCCAACGATGTTTTCCTACCAAACTGCATTGCAACATTATTTCTCTCTCTCCTTCTCTCTCCCTCTCTCTCTCTCTCTCTCTCTCTCTCTTTCTTTCTGTGTGTGTATATATATATATATATATATATATATATATATATATATATAGCGTACATATAGTATGAAAGAAGTAAGAGACAGAGTGCTCAATTAAATAAATACCCTACTTTATGTATAGAAAGATATAATTAGTCTCTTCACAAAGATATAAATGATGAATATGTAATTATTTCCGCGTATTTCTTTATTGCTATCTATTTATCTATCTATCTATATATACTTATGTATCAATCAATTACTTTGTCGATTATCAAATTATGAATCCATCTACATAACATAATCTTTTCATATTTTTGCTAAAGTAAACATATAATGTTCAGTGATTATTTAAGCGTAATTTTAGGCGATTATTGTCGCTCAAAAGACATTTAAACATGGAGGATGTTTTTTTGTCAGATTCAATTATTAATATCAATATATAACCAGCGAAATATATAAACACCAATTTATAGACTATAAAGCGATATCTTAAGCAGAGTTTATCTCATCTGTTTGTTCTCAATAATAATGAGTTTTCTTTTATTGCAAGCAGGTGTGTGTGTTTTAATTGCTAAAGTCTAATGTTATTAGTGAATCAAACGCTATTTAGCTTATCTATCCAGAAACCTTAAGAAAAAGCAATAACATTATATAAAACGTTTGTTAACTAATGAAATATGTTATATACGCAACATTACTATTTTATAAAGCTGCTATATTCCATAAGTCTTCCAAGCCATTATTACAAAAAATGTTTACTAATTTGAATTTATTATCACTGTTTTTATGCATCGGAAGACCGATCCAATAACTCAATTTACTGACACAGATACACGAGCATTGGCACACATTGTTGGAATATACTATCAGGCTACTGTCGCCAAACTACCTGCTTGAATAGAAATCTGATTAGTTTCGACCGAAAAAAGGCCGGATATCATAGAAGAGCCGACGTTAATTTCTTTGAATATTAAAAGAAGAAGTGTTCCAATTATTTTGTCCCGTTGCCAGAGAATATAAATGGTCTTTATGTATTAGAAATCGAGAACAACATATATTAATTTTATATAGTTTAAACTGAAAAAAATACATTAAAAGAAAATAATTCACCCCAAACATAGCAAGTTGCAACTATAGACATAAGGGTCTACTGAGAATTAGGGTGAAAGTTTTGGGGTCATCCTAAATAGGGAGCTGTGTAGCGAGATGCTTGTTCACATTAGTTTTAAACTTCTGAATATCGATACAGTCGAGGAACAGGGAGAAGGGAGGGAGTCACAAAGACCGACATCACGAAGAAAGAAGCTATTGGAGTATAAGGCTCTCCGGAATCTTGGGACCTCCACAGTGAGTGGTTGGAATTTAGCTAATTGTCGGGTTTGTCGAGTGTATGTAGGTCGAGGGGGGCACCAGAGCAGCCTGCCCATCGGAGTACATTCCATTGAAGTACTTGTAAAACAAGCACAAGAATGCAACATTTTGGCGATGGCAAAGCTTGGTGGATAGTGAAATACCTATTAGAGTACCGTCTCTTTTTTTGACCTTGTTCAATAGGGGGATACTAGTAGCCCAGATGTGGCAACAATACACCATGATTGGGTGGATGGTGGCTTTGTAGAGATATAGTATACTGTCAGGTGTGAGAAGTTTTCTAGCACGGTAGAGTGGTCCCACTTTTTTGGCAGCAGCCTTACCAATGTCTTCTATGTATTTGTTCCAATTCATGCTACCTGTGAATGTTAGGTTGAGGAGTTTGAACGTTATACTCTCAGATGGGGTGTTATTTACCATGGTCATCGAGATTAAAGAGATGCCTTATACTTGTTGAAAGAAAGGAGCTTTGTCTTAGCCGCATTAAATGTTATCATCCATTTATGACCTCATTTCACTACAGACCGGGGGTCATTTTCTAAGGATTCAGCCATTGCTTCGGATATGTGCGCGTCTGTTTTGCCTACATGACAAGAGTAGATTGTAGTGTGATCAGCAAATATACCCATCTCAGACACAATTTATTAGGGAAGTTGTTTAGGAAAATCAGGAACAATAACGGGTCAAGGATCGATCCCTGGGGTAACCTGCATTTATGTCATGTTGTTTGGATGAACGAAGATAACCTACATTTTTCTTTTGGATAGGAGGACTTAATCATATTAAATATTCGTTTAGTAATACCATATGAATTAATCTGTTGAAAAACCCTTGATGTCAGACCTTGTCAAAGGCTTTGGATATAGCAAGCACTTCCGCCCCAGCTCCACCTGCATTGTCCAGTGTATGGAATATGCGCTCAGAGATGACTGTTAGGATATTCCCAGTAGACCGTGCTTGCCTAAATCCATACTGATGGTCATCAAGAAGTTTTACATTAACGAGTTGCCGGACTATGGCTAGACTGATTAGAGATTCAAAGATTTTACTAAAAGCGAGAGTAGACTGATGGGGCGATAATTCTGAGGGTCAGTTCTATCTACAGAATTCTTGAAGGCTGGCATCACAGAAGCAATTTACCAACTATCAGGGAATACCTGTTTTCTTGCATTATTCTTAACACTTAAACACTCTATTAGTTTTGTTTAATTTTGTTACACGGCTTTGTCTTTTATATATAAAGTAAAGTTAGACCTTTTCTCTAGAAAAATCACCGCACTTCTTTTATAATCAACAACCAAATAAAATACTCTGTTTAGTCATTTTAACAGCATAATTTGATCTGTTTCTGAGAATCAAATATTTGTATTTCCAATTTATTTTAATATTTTAATATTTTTTATATTTAATCCATTAAACTGATTATTTGAAACATTAGTATCATAAAGTGAAATAAAAAGAACACCATAATACGTTTGATGTGTATGTCTCTTGCGTGTATACGTGTTCTATCCAATTTATTAAAGTTGCATATGTGAATAACCCACCTATTCTATTTGAAACTTTAGTATTCTAAAATACAATAAACGAGATAGCGAATTTTACCCAATTTACCGAACTTATATGGTTTACTTACCATTTCTTATAACATTAAATCTATACATGTTTGCTCAGACGCTGACGTAAGTCGACTCTTGGAGGTTGTACATAATTTATCCAGTTATATTGATATTGAATGAAGTTTGGCCTGAACAAATGTCCCAAGTGTCCCTCAGAGCTGGGAAGAAGATCCAAACAGAATACATACTGCTTGATGAAGAAAACTAGCATCAAAGACGAAGAGCTGAAACAATACAACTATCTGACATAGAAGAAAATGATTCAACTCGATATGCACAGATGAAAAAGGAAATGGCTGAGATATGTACGCCGTTAGAAAAATTTGCAAAAAACAGCCTTCAAACAAAAGCAAAGTAACTGACATTAACCAACTTGCAATGCTTGTAATAACATACAGCTTTGCCATTATTGACTGACCACAAAAGGACCGTAACAGGCTAGACACTAAAAAGAGACAAATGTTGACACAATACAGAGTAATGTGCAGAAACCACTGTCTACTAAGGCTTATCTGCCCAGAAGAGCAGGGGCTATGAGTCTCTCAGTAATTATTAGCACCGGCCAATATCTGATAAGCTCTCAGAACCCAAACCTAATGATATTACATCAACATAAAAAAATCAAAAGCTAGTAAAACCACCTGTATCATAAAACTGCACGCACATCTTGGACAAGACTGTCTTAAAATGAAAGAGTAAAACCAAACAAGCCTGCAACGGAGATAGCCTAAAAGAGTTGCCAGAAATACACCAAGATATTTCATTGCAGTAAACTAGAAGAATTGGTCAATCAACAATGTGCCAAACATGTTCTGGATGAACTATCCCAGAGAATATATAGATACATAAGGCTCTGTAAACTGGCTTCAAAGGGGATCGCTCCACTATGATCAAGAGATGGTGATAATGGCTGCCAAAGTAAAGACTGGATGACACATGCTTTTAAACATATAAGTGGTCTCAACAACGATAACAAGTGCAGGTTCTGCCACACAGAAGTAGAAGGTGTGACCCACCTGACATCCAGTTCTAAGGTTCTGCTGAGGGACGGCTATTATATAATGCGACACAATGAAGTGTTAAAATATCTCCACTAGATCATCTGTAAAACGTTGAATATCAAATAAAGCAGACAATTTTGAAAACATATACCAGCAAACACTGTTAGAAATAAGTCATACACCATCCACTATGACGATACAATTCCTACAGCTACATACCTAGAAAAATCGGGGCTATTAAACCTGACATAGTGATATGCGACAAGAAGGAGAATGTAGCATTCCTAGTTGAAGTCAGTGTCCCTAATGATTCCGGCTGAAACAGAGCTAAGCAGGAGAATATAACGAAATACCAATGTCTTATGTACGACATGTAAAGAAACTGGAATCTTGGGAAGATCTCCATCATTCTAGTAATTATAGGAGCAACCGGCTCATGATCAAGAATTCCAAAAACTAGCTGCCAGGAACCAAGTGCAAGAGGGATAGGAACAACTGCGCTTTAAGGGACGGTTAGGATTTTTTGTTTGGAGTCTCTGAAATAGCGGGTGAATATCTGGGATCCGATAGGGTGCCCCATCCCTAGTAAAAACAAAAAGATAAGAACATTGGAAAAAAATGAATAGCAAGTAAACAATTCGAATATAATATATTGATTTCAGGAGGGAGAGCAGGAGTTTTCTAAATTACTCTTTTTTCTACAACGCTGGGATACGGGTTTCACTTATTATAAATAAAAAAATTTAAAAATTCAAAACGACGTCTTTACTGTTTGTGTATATCTGCCTCGAAAACAGACCTCACCATATCAGTATAATACGCACTAACACAAAACTAATCCAACCGTCAGATTTCTCATACCATTTTACTCGAAAAAAGTTGCGTTTGATGATGTCATAGACTTTTGTTTTACATTGAATTGCCGAACCGACAGAGATACATTGTACTGATAGTATCATATATATATATATATATATATATATATATATATATATATATATATATATATATATACATATATATATATATATATATATATATATATATATATATATATATATATATACTAGAAAAAACGTGATCCGTAGGTTTAGCCTTTGAGTTCAAGTAAGATTTTTTGAATCAGGAAAAAGTGAGTTTGCAAAGCTTGTTAAATCAAACAAATATAAATTATGGACTCTGCTAATCTTAAGTCGGTGTCCTCCCAGTCGATGCTCTTTTATCTGTATCTTTCATGGTCAATGTAGAAAAATACAGTAGAAGGGGAAATATGAGGGTCGTATTATATTTGACTCTTAATGAACAGAGGTAGATTGACGGAAGCAAGAGTTAAAGTTACCTTATCACATAAGACCACGGAGTCAAACATTATACAAGTGAGAATGATAGACAAGAACTTGGTGTAAGAGAGGTTACTTTGTGAGTTATTTGCAAATTACAGCTTACTAGAAGAATTGAAATTGATTTTACTCAAAGATAACTCAATCCTAAAATTAAGCATGTTTACTGTGTGATTTAAATATAAGGAGAAACCCTTAGGCAAACAAACGTTCATTAACTTAGTGTAGGTGTAAAAATAGATAAACCATTGTGCCGTGTCTAATTTTAATATGTTTACTTCGACGACAGGTTTATGTCAGAACAATAAAATCCCACTTATACAAAATTTAAATACATTATTAATTATTTTTTCTAAGTTTGTCAATCTTTATTTGTATTGTTGATTCATTCGACATTTTATCAAGAATATCAATCAGTACAAAGAGTTATTTAAAAACAATTATGGATCGACTGCTTTTCGATATAATTCGATGTAAAATAATTTACACATTCGAAGGAAATTCTCACAGAAATATTTCCGTTTCAATTGAAATATAATAATCATTTGAAGAAAATAATTTCCGATTCATCTTCTTTCTAATAATATGAATTATATGAAGATTTAATTAAATTTTGCATGAGATTTAAATGCAGTCCTCGTTCGGGTTTCAATTTTGCAAAGGTTCTCGAGATATTGTATAGGTATTTACATTTACATTTAAGAATCATCAGCTTTTGTGATTTCAGAATATGAAAACTTAACAAGAAAATTAACAGCTATATTGATTGATAAAATAAAAAAAAAATGAGACAAAACTAAAGGAAAAGAAAGAGAAAGACACGTGAGAAATTCATAAATAATGCAATTGAATAGGATGCACGTGGCCGAACTGATAGAAAATGGTCGACGGAATTAAACGCGATATAATTATTGAAGTGTGAATGAGAAGAAATAAAAAGAGACAATAGTTTATAGATTAGAAATAGTAAGGGTGAAAGGGGAGGGGAGAAGAAAGGGAAAAGAATAGAAAAGTAAGGAAGAAGATGAAAGGGGTGGAAGGGTGAAAAGAGTAAAGGAACGGAGAAAGCAATGAAAGCAGAAAGGGATGTGTAGAAAGGGGATAAGGGTGAGACGAAGGAAAGAAGGAAGGAAAGAAAGGAGGAGGGAAAGAAGAGACAAAAGAAAAAAAAGAAGGGTGGAAGAAAGTAGGAATAATTGAAGAGAAGAAGAAATGAATGGAGGAAATAAATGGTGGAAGGGTAGTAAAAAAGAAGAATGGAAGGTGGGTGAGGGAAAGGAATTAAAAAGGATGAAAGAAGAAAGGACGAAAAGTAGGCAAGAAGAAATATGAATGGAGAAAAGACAGAATGGAATGCCAGAATAGATAAAGGGAAGAATAATAGGGCGGAAAAGAAAGGAGGAACAGAAGAAATAGGAGAATATAAATAGGAAGATAGACGATAGAAAGAAAGGTATGGACGAAAATTGAATGGAGATAAACAGTGGTACAGAAGAAAAGAAGAAAGGAATGACGATAAAAAGCAAAGTAAAACGAAGGGGAGAAAGAAAAGCAGATGAAAAACTTTGGAAACGAGAAGTGAAATATATGGAAGAGTAATAATAAGGAAGTGAAAAATAGTGAACACTTTAGATTCAAGAAAGAAAGAAGAAAATGTGAATGAAAACCTTTAGAACCAGATATTAAAAAATATGAGTAAATGTGGGAAATAATGAAAGAAAGGAGGAAGACAAAGGAAACAGAAAGTAAAACTATGCGTCCATTCTACCTGCGTATTTAATCCCGAATTTTTTTTTAATTTAAGCGTGACAGCCCAAGGGAGATGCTATTTCAAGTCTATGTGTGACAGACAAACGAAAATGCTATTTTAAACTCAATAGTAACAGAACACCAAATATCGTAGTCTAAACTTAAGCGTGACAAAACAACAAAAAAGCTATTTCAAACTTAATTTAACAGACCAACGAAAATGCGATTTTTTATATACTAACCATATCAAGGTCCAAGGTTCACTCGGAGATAAGAGTTAATGAGTTTGTAAGGTTGACGGTTAGACAACACCGATGGCTGAAAGTACACCGAGGAAGAAAGGAAATTATTTATTGGTTGTAGTTAAACGAGTTTTTGTTGTGAATGTTTTACAGGGGGAATCATTGACTGGAGCTTAATCGATCACTTATCATGAAAATCAAGGGAGGCGCGATAGCGCTCTATCCCTTAATAGACTTCAAAAACGACCTATACTAGAAATCTCATTTCTTTGATCAGTCATAACTCAAAAACCAATAAACCAAATTAGTTAAAACTTTGCACAAAATTTTCATTTGATAGGTTCTATAAGTGTGTAGAATTTCAGCATCATTAGTCAAGGCAACCCAGAGATCCAGAAAGGTCAGGAGTGATTTTGTGTTATCCGTGTGTACGTACGTACGTGTGTGCCACCCTGTATCTCATCAACTATTTGATGGATTGAGCTGATATTTGGCAGAGATAGAGGTTCTAGGGTCTAGTTGATGGCATTTTAATTTCAGTTTACCATATACCTTAGTTTTCCAGAAAATTAAGAAAACCCTTAAAAATTACCATTGTCTTGAGGCATAACATTTACAAAAGTAGTGACATTCCATGAAAAATGCCAGTATACTGAAATGATATGCCCTTAATTGGGTTAAGATGAAAATTCATATACACTAAATGTACAAAAGCAAGGAAATTTCCAAATTTTTACACTTTTATTGTCATTAAGGGTATGACTACATATCAACCAAACCATTTCATTATCACATCACTATAGTATAAATATCTATGCATGAGTGGATGAAGAAAAATTCCTACAAGTAAAATACACAGCCCTGTTGTGCTCGCTTACCCTTAATGACAATGAAAGTGTAAAAATTTGGGAATTTCCTTGCTTTTGTACATTTAGTGTATATGAATTTTCATCTTAACCCTATTAAGGGCATATGATTTCAGTATACTGGCATTTTTCATGGAATAACGATAGAGTAAGGAAACTTTTCAACCTCTCTTTTTGAGAAAGGGGCTCACTAGATTCTGAAGCCGGATTTGCAATCTGTAAAGGCAGGAATTGATGTTCTGTGCACCCTCCACAACCCAGATGGGGTAACAATACTAAATCAAGGCGTGTTTAACTCTTATATAAGTAGACGATTGCGTCAGGGGTTGGATACTTGCTCGGGCAGTAGAATGACCCAACAATTTTTCCATATTTAAAACGTAAGCGTAGCACACGAACGAAAAAGCTATTTCAAACTTAATGATTACACACTAACGAAAATGCTATTTCAAACTTAAGCGTCACACACTAACAAAAATGCTATTTCAAACTTAAGCGTTACACACTAACAAAAATGCTATTTCAAACTTAAGCGTGACAAACAAACAGAAATTCTATTTCATACTTAAGCGTCGCACACTACCGAACACCGTATTACAAACTTAAACGTGACACACTAGCGAAAATGCTATTAAAAACTTACGCATGACAAACTAACGAAAATGCTATTTCAAACTTAAGGATTACACACTAATGAAAATGCTATTTAAAACTTAAGCGTGACAAACAAACAGAAATGCTATTTTAAACTTAAGCGTAGCACACCAATGAAAATAATATTTGAAACATAAGTATTAAACGTGATATACCAACGAAAATTATATTTCAAACTTAAGCGTAGCACACCAGCGAAAATTGTATTTCAAACTAAAGCGTGACATACAACGAAAATTCTATTGCAAACATACGTATTAAACGTAACATACCAACGAAAATTCTATTTCAAAGTAAATCGTGACGGATCAACGAACATTTTATTGAAAATTTAAACGTTAGACCGACTGACCGACAGACACCTCTAAATACAAAAAAGGGAATGAATGAAACAAAAAGACAACAATTTAAAATAAGAACTAGAAATCATGTCACATTTTACTAATATTCTTATAAAATGAATACTTGTTAATACATATACATATTGGCTACTTTGTTTCGATGTCCTTTATATTAATTGCCTAATGTATTACTTCTCATAAAAGAAAAAATCGCAATATTTCCGAATGAATTCGTGGTGGTGCGAAAGTAAGGTTTTCTTTTCACGTCCATGGAAAGGAAGTAGAACAGACCCTTATGACCTTACAGTTTGTTGACTGCTCGTTTACATTTGGCTGGTAGGTCATTTTCAATAAAAAACATGGGAAAGTATGGGAAAGGGACGAGGAAACTATTATTAAAGTTATTACTAATTCATGAATAAAATGCTTTCCAAGTGATCAAAGAAAGATGACAGTCCAGCTTATACAGAGATCAACAAGATGACGATCTAAATTTGGTATACACGTGGACCTCTAGATATTAAGACACTAAATGATCACAAGAAGATTTGCCAACAAATGAACTCAAATTGAATCATTAATTTAGTATACACGTGGACCTCTAGATATTAAGACACTAAATGATCACAAGAAGATTTGCCAACAAATGAACTCAAATTGAATCATTAATTTAGTATACACGTGGACATCTAGATATTGAGACACTAAATGATCACAAGAAGATTTGCCAACAAATGAACTCAAATTGAATCATTAATTTAGTATACACGTGGACATCTAGATATTGAGACACTAAATGATCACAAGAAGATTTGCCAACAAATGAACTCAAATTGAATCATTAATTTAGTATACACGTGGACATCTAGATATTGAGACACTAAATGATCACAAGAAGATTTGCCAACAAATGAACTCAAATTGAATCATTAATTTAGTATACACGTGGACATCTAGATATTGAGACACTAAATGATCACAAGAAGATTTGCCAACAAATGAACTCAAATTGAATCATTAATTTAGTATACACGTGGACATCTAGATATTGAGACACTAAATGATCACAAGAAGATTTGCCAACAAATGAACTCAAATTGAATCATTAAATTGGTATACACGTGGACATCTAGATATTGAGACACTAAATGATCACAAGAAGATTTGCCAACAAATGAACTCAAATTGAATCATTAATTTAGTATACACGTGGACATCTAGATATTGAGACACTAAATGATCACAAGAAGATTTGCCAACAAATGAACTCAAATTGAATCATTAATTTAGTATACACGTGGACATCTAGATATTGAGACACTAAATGATCACAAGAAGATTTGCCAACAAATGAACTCAAATTGAATCATTAATTTGTTATACACGTGGACATCTAGATATTAAGACACTAAATGATCACAAGAAGATTTGCCAACAAATGAACCTTAAATTGAATCATTAATTTGGTATACACGTGGACATCTAGATATTGAGACACTAAATGATCACAAGAAGATTTGCCAACAAATGAACTCAAATTGAATCATTAATTTAGTATACACGTGGACATCTAGATATTGAGACACTAAATGATCACAAGAAGATTTGCCAACAAATGAACTCAAATTGAATCATTAATTTAGTATACACGTGGACATCTAGATATTGAGACACTAAATGATCACAAGAAGATTTGCCAACAAATGAACTCAAATTGAATCATTAATTTAGTATACACGTGGACATCTAGATATTGAGACACTAAATGATCACAAGAAGATTTGCCAACAAATGAACTCAAATTGAATCATTAATTTGTTATACACGTGGACATCTAGATATTAAGACACTAAATGATCACAAGAAGATTTGCCAACAAATGAACCTTAAATTGAATCATTAATTTGGTATACACGTGGACATCTAGATATTGAGACACTAAATGATCACAAGAAGATTTGCCAACAAATGAACTCAAATTGAATCATTAATTTAGTATACACGTGGACATCTAGATATTGAGACACTAAATGATCACAAGAAGATTTGCCAACAAATGAACTCAAATTGAATCATTAATTTAGTATACACGTGGACATCTAGATATTGAGACACTAAATGATCACAAGAAGATTTGCCAACAAATGAACTCAAATTGAATCATTAATTTGGTATACACGTGGACATCTAGATATTAAGACACTAAATGATCATAAGAAGATTTGCCAACAAATGAACTCAAATTGAATCATTAATTTGGTATACACGTGGACATCTAGATATTGAGACACTAAATGATCACAAGAAGATTTGCCAACAAATGAACTCAAATTGAATCATCAATTTAGTATACACGTGGACATCTAGATATTAAGACACTAAATGATCACAAGAAGATTTACCAACAAATGAACTCAAATTTTATCATTAATTTGTTATACACGTGGACATCTAGATATTAAGACACTAAATGATCACAAGAAGATTTGCCAACAAATGAACCTTAAATTGAATCATTAATTTGGTATACACGTGGGCATCTAGATATTTAGACACTTAATGATCACAAGAAGATTTGCCAACAAATGAACTCAAATTGAATCATTAATTTAGTATACACGTGGACCTCTAGATATTAAGACACTAAATGATCACAAGAAGATTTTCCAACAAATGAACTCAAATTGAATCATTAATTTAGTATACACGTGGACATCTAGATATTGAGACACTAAATGATCACAAGAAGATTTGCCAACAAATGAACTCAAATTGAATCATTAATTTGGTATACACGTGGACATCTAGATATTAAGACACTAAATGATCATAAGAAGATTTGCCAACAAATGAACTCAAATTGAATCATTAATTTGGTATACACGTGGACATCTAGATATTGAGACACTAAATGATCACAAGAAGATTTGCCAACAAATGAACTCAAATTGAATCATCAATTTAGTATACACGTGGACATCTAGATATTAAGACACTAAATGATCACAAGAAGATTTACCAACAAATGAACTCAAATTTTATCATTAATTTGTTATACACGTGGACATCTAGATATTAAGACACTAAATGATCACAAGAAGATTTGCCAACAAATGAACCTTAAATTGAATCATTAATTTGGTATACACGTGGGCATGTAGATATTTAGACACTTAATGATCACAAGAAGATTTGCCAACAAATGAACTCAAATTGAATCATTAATTTAGTATACACGTGGACCTCTAGATATTAAGACACTAAATGATCACAAGAAGATTTGCCAACAAATGAACTCAAATTGAATCATTAATTTAGTATACACGTGGACATCTAGATATTGAGACACTAAATGATCACAAGAAGATTTGCCAACAAATGAACTCAAATTGAATCATTAATTTAGTATACACGTGGACATCTAGATATTGAGACACTAAATGATCACAAGAAGATTTGCCAACAAATGAACTCAAATTGAATCATTAATTTAGTATACACGTGGACATCTAGATATTGAGACACTAAATGATCACAAGAAGATTTGCCAACAAATGAACTCAAATTGAATCATTAATTTAGTATACACGTGGACATCTAGATATTGAGACACTAAATGATCACAAGAAGATTTGCCAACAAATGAACTCAAATTGAATCATTAATTTGGTATACACGTGGACATCTAGATATTAAGACACTAAATGATCATAAGAAGATTTGCCAACAAATGAACTCAAATTGAATCATTAATTTGGTATACACGTGGACATCTAGATATTGAGACACTAAATGATCACAAGAAGATTTGCCAACAAATGAACTCAAATTGAATCATCAATTTAGTATACACGTGGACATCTAGATATTAAGACACTAAATGATCACAAGAAGATTTACCAACAAATGAACTCAAATTTTATCATTAATTTGTTATACACGTGGACATCTAGATATTAAGACACTAAATGATCACAAGAAGATTTGCCAACAAATGAACCTTAAATTGAATCATTAATTTGGTATACACGTGGGCATCTAGATATTTAGACACTTAATGATCACAAGAAGATTTGCCAACAAATGAACTCTAATTGAATCATTAATTTGGTATACACGTGGACATCTAGATATTTAGACACTTAATGATCACAAGAAGATTTGCCAACAAATGAACTCAAATTGAATCATTAATTTTCGATCAAATACCAAAAAACACCCCATGAATTCGTTTGCACAGGATCAGCCCAAAAGCAATTTTACATTTATTTTCTCGTAAATCAAGAGTAAGTTTGCGGTAACAATGTTCATGTCTCGTGTGTCTTTTCATAAAATTATTCATGTCACGGTTTTCCAATAACTTACTTACAAAGATATTTGACGGTTCAATACGAGCTGTCCATTCTTATATCTGTAATCTAACAAAAATACATACCTTACATCTCATTATAAAGCTTTACTTTAAAGTATTTACCATTATTATTTTCTCTTGCTACACAGATTTTATTAACATCGGAGGAATGTCTGTCTGAATGCAAGTGCCACTTCTACTACGACCGAGCGAACATAGTAAAATAGCATAATTTAATAACAAATTGGATCAAGAAAAGAAAACAAGCACATTTCAAATGTGAGACATTTATTTTTAAATTGATGTTAATGTGTACTAACGAAATTAAATTATATCAAGCCTATTCTTATTAAGAACGTGAAATGTTCTAATTATCCGCCTTGCCATACACTTTTTCATAAACGAATCTAAGTATTAGAGTAATGCACTGATTTGACGAATAACCAAAATGGGCTTTAAATAAAAGAAAGTCTTCGTGTATAATGTCCGTTTTAATTTGAATTACATTGTATTGGCAACATGTGTCTCAAATGCTTTAATCAAATTACAATGACAGTGGCGTTTTCCCGAGTTTATTTCAGGCTCAGGATTTAACACTAAAATGTATTTACTATAATTTCGTAAAGAGTTCTGCGCACATGTTCTTTGTATAATGATAGCAACGTGGTTTAGAACAGCGAAAATCACACGCTGGAGATGACGCAAGAAACAAATACGTGACTTTAAGCTTAAGACGAGCGCTTGGGGTTTTGGTCCGAGAAGGCAACATACGTATATTCAGAGGCATCATCCCCTCTACCCCACGGTTTAAGGGGGGAGCTTATACAGGGTGTTAATACCGTACAATACTAATACCATTTGAAAAATCTACACTAAAATAATTATTAAAATCAAAATATGAACTGTTGTTATTATACGCAAGCTGTCAACTCGTATACAAAAGGACGATAACTCCTGAAGCTACTAAAAATAGAAAGAGAGAAGCAGACGGCCTCTAAACACTACTATTACTACCATTACAAGGAGAACTGACATATCAGATGCAGAGTCAACGGACATGTGCGCAGGTCATCGGTTTCCGTGGCGAACGTTTGTCCTCTACGTTACATTGGAAACCGTAATAATGGAATGGAACTGAGAGTACAAAAAATCTAGAGAAACTTTATGTCATTCAGAAATCAGGGAAAATCACCGGTTTTTATTAGCGAAAAATATCAAGTAGCGACTGGTGTGAGTAGTAATACTATTTATACGCATTCATAGGCTCTAAGACTATTGGGTAGAACTGAACTGAATTTAGCATAAAGATCCATTGTGAGGTTGCATGTCATGACATTTCGAATAAAAATTATGATGCTTAACTAATAAACATATACGTCGATAATTATGTTGTCACTACAGTTACCGTAAAATCACAGTAGTTAAGCAGCATTTAGCCAGGACTGTACTAAATCGGTATTAATCGTATACAAAACATAAACATGTCATGAAATTACCAAATGATGATTGACATGCCGTAAAATTCAACAGCAACAACAACAAATAATGCACCAAAGGAGCTAGAGTAAAACCGAGACTGATAACTCGGCTGAAAGCTAGACTTAAATCTGAACTGGTTTACATTAGTGGCTTTAAATACGTGTATGTTAAAACAATTGCTGAACATTTGTGCGAATGTATTTATATGCATCTGATTTCAAAATGAATACTAGCGAGATTGGCTATCCCAGAACAGGTTTATAATGCTAAACCATCATTGAACCCTATAAAACGTATTGGAGGTTGGAACCCAACATATTTAAAAGGAATCAAAGACATACTGCTACGGTGACGACGGTGTGAAAATAAAACATATACGACTGATGCTATTGTCTTAGAAAAAAAACATTAAAAGACAAAATGAATCGAAATTTGCGAAAATTTTGAGAACCTGCATGACGCCATTTATTTATGGTTTGAATCAAATAAAATCAGGGACTAATGAAAAACAAAACAAAAATTTCAATTAGTATTTTTCAAACTACTATTCTCATTTTGATTCTTATATTCACAACCTGCTTCAGGTGCATCAGTACAAATTTGGGAACATAATAGTCGAACTTGGGAATCTTTGTCGACACGTGATGTAACAGGTAATAGGGTTAGTTAACAACCAGTTCTAGGCTTCTTAATGTTGAAGGTGCAATCCTTAATACATGCGATAATAACTAAGAATGAAATTAACACTTCTAACCAGTCATGGATAACGAAATGAGAACAATCCTCTTGTGAATTAAATAAAGGGTTTAGTTTGAAATTCTGTACAAGTTCGACTATTTGATTTCCAAGTTCTACAAAATGCACCTGAAGAAGGTCGGCGGTTACATCGACCGGGACGCTATGAATATAAAAACCAAGATAAGGATAGTTGCCCGAATAATTATAATAATACAACTTATCAAGCCTAATCTAAAACATTCCGAAACATGAAGCATTTCGATGTGAGTAATATTCACCCTTTATAGAGAAAAATGTTAATATGCCTCCATAATGGGACTCTGTATAGACAGGGAATGATTTCTACACAATTTCACTTCATAAGTTTAAAAGTAAAAAACATGATACATACATATGTACGTAGAGAGGCACACACACGCATCTCTTTCGTATAGATTAAACCGGTTTATGGTGTATAACTATTTCAGTTTTGAAATACGCATGTGCTGAGTTTCGTATGAAATTCTCACGGATATCTTCCCGTATCTGAACGTTCAACGTTTCTTCATTGAAACATCTCAATGAATTTCCCACTTGATCATCCGTAACAAACATGCCCTTATGACCTCTTCAGTATTTCTCGCCACAATTCATTACCTTATTTATTCAACAACGCAATATTTGTGTTTACTTTTTCAGTCTCGATACTGTCAGAACGTATCGCGTATTATAGTACTCTATAATGCAAAAGACTTGGACCACCTTAGACTATGATAAGTTTTTTAATAAAGTGTCGAATTGTAAATTGAGGTTTTTCACCATTTTTGTTCACATTTGAACGCAGTTCAGAAATATAACCTTTTTAAAAAGTCGCTTGATGTTTCGTTTATAAAGTTCGTAAAAGGTTAAAAGCTTCAGTTAGAAAAGTTATGACAATTATCAAAGCGTAAGATACATTTTAGGTGCTTTAATTTGTTCAACAAGTACAGCACACCATTTGCGGAATTCCTAGAAGATCCATGAGGTTGATTGCAAAAGGACACCGCGTGTCAGTAGAAACGACCTCAAATATTGCCCAAAACACATCAAATAGAACTATTGCTATGATTGAATGTCATTTGAGGTCAGAAGAGGTAAAGGAAAATCGTTAAATCAGAGCTAATATACACAAACAAATTAAACATCCAGCATGATCATATGATCCCTAACATTCTGTCACCTAGCCTCCCAGATCCATATCTTTAGATGGAGCGTAGTCGAAGAAAAAGGTCAATGAGCCACATCATGATTCGAAATAATCCCTAAAAATATCCATAGTTAGAGTAATATCCAATATTAACAATAACCATCTTATTCTAGCATATAGACGATTCGTATCGCTCATGAATGCCGTTATTTCTTTTATGGAAATCGCTTCAGACAAGGCATGACGCCACTTGATGTAAGGAGCTAAAACATACTCCTTCAAGTTAAAGACTAGCCAACGATAAGTATTAGATGGATAGATTTCGACCAAGGAAACAGCAATTCTTCCCCCTTTTCCAGAAACATGTATCATGGAATGTGAGGACTAAAAGGCAAAATAAGGGAAATGAGACTTACAAAGCTGCCGAAAGTAAACCCAACGTATATTCTGCACTCTCCTTAAGCTGAAGGAGACTTTTATAAATATGATTACAAAAAAATATTTTTATTCTCATACTCAAAAGCGTTTTGCAGTTAAAATCACTATTATCTGTTGCTAAGAGTAATTTTTGTGTATGTATATATCTGTCTAAAATACGTTATGAACCTTGATTGAATTTACGAGTGCCGTTTGCATTATTAAACATAAAATTAAACATATGTTGTTGTTGTTTGAAATTAGAGAGAAGAATAGACGTTGACATAAGAACATATCTGTGCTAAAGTGTTGGTGAATCAAAAATCGATGCAAATAACTCGTTGAAATCTGTACGATGTTTGCCTGCTACCACCATTATTGTTATCTATATTAATATAATTGTCGTTAACTTATTTCAGTTCTTTAATTAACTGGAATTATGTTTTGAATCCAAAAATGAATAACACTGAAGACCAAAAAATGTTCAAGAATATAATACAGCGAAATCTAGCTACGAAACTTCAATTATCAAGAAATGCAGATTGTCAAATTCTGTTGAAGTTTCCAAAGTCTCGACTTCCATCGGATCAACCGAAATGTGATCGTTCGAGAAAGTTCACAGAAAGCACAGTCGTAAAACAGATCAGAAAACTGATATTATTTAGATGTACACATCCAATCTACGCGTTTAGCGATAAAAATGGTATTTCAAACAATGCGATTATTGCTAGATCTGGGGAGGTGTCACATTAAGCACTCTTTCTGTTCTTGACCGAGTACAACATCGACTTCGCATCTTTTCCATAAGTATATTTTCTCACAGAAGAAACGTGCTTGTGTTTTGCAATTATGTACTTATTTCCATGGAAAGTAGTCGACTGCAAATAAATTATTTCCTTCTTTCTCCGTCAAACGAGCATGTTTATAAACAGATTCTTTCTGAGAACACAGAATTGTTTTTCTGAGGACTACCACATGCCCATCTTCAAATCTAATGTCAACAAACACTTATCATAAATCGCCATGACGTTTTATTCAGTTTTATTTTTTTAAATCCTCTTATAATATTCATTAGTAACTGAGAATTATCTATTATGATTATATTATCAAGCATCTTTCGTGTTTCATTTCAGGATGAAAACGTATAATCTCAATTTCTGATAATATTGTCTACAATAAACTCACAACACATGGTCTGCAATGTTTGCAATGTCTAAGAAATATTATATGATTTTAGGCCAGTTTTTTGCACTGAATCCAGACATCATACTCGTGTTACTCAATCAGATCAGGTTAATGAAATATTAGCACATTAAAAATATCTTAAATTCAGATTTATGTGTGGGTGAATGGAACACAGTATTGAAAATATTAGACTGGGTTCTTCACAGAAGGCTAACAAAATATTTTGAATATATAGCAAGTAGAGTATAATGAAATAAGGAAGCTACTCTTGGGCAAATGCCCTCTTCAGTTACTTCCGTTTGTGCTGAGCAGACTGTGCATCCCTGTTTAGAAACCAGAAGTAGTCGGTCAGAAAGTTGACATCCAATCTGCATTGATAGCTTTCCTCCACAACACTGATATCTTGGTGACATCGCTTACTCTGTTCTTCACTGAAGTCTCCAGAATTCTCTGGAAAATAGTCCAGATGAGACTGGAGGCTGTGCATTTCCAATGCAATACACGCACCAATTTGGCGTAAATTCTCATTTTACTCCTCAACCACATTCCGATAGGGATTTCTGTGGTTGCTAAGGAAGTTGGCAATGACTTATTTTAGGGGCAACCATACAGAGGGTTCAGCAGGATTCAATGCATCATCAAAACTAGTAGACTTGATGAATTCCTTTATTTAGGGGCCATCAAATATACCTGCTTTAATTTTCTCCATGCTATTTTATTGAAACTTCTGATGGTGGAAAAAAAATCGTCAACCTTCTGTCTACTTCCTTTACAAAGTTCTTTATGAGACTGAGTTTGATGTGGACGGTTAGAAGCAACATCTTCCTCGGTTACACCAGAAGATGAGACAACACGTTTTGTGGTCAAGGTTTAAATCCTTGTCTTAATAGAAACTCGACCCCATCAGCACAGAAAGTATGAATACTTTGTGTAACCACCTTGAAATCCTTAGATGAGTCCAACAACTTTAAGATCTCTACAGGTCAACCATTTATGTGTCTCATAGTTCAGAGCAGACAACAGAAGTTCCATGCTTTTGTGAGATGCTTTTATTTAAACTGAGTGCCTAACAGGGATAGATGAAAACGTTTTTGTCATATTCAGAAAAACTGCTTTGAGGCTTCTGTTAGATGAGTCAATGAAAAGTCTTCATTCTATAGCATCATACTTCTGACTAAGTAATTCAATCAGATCAGCAATATTGCTGCAGTAGACCAGTGAATATGCTTCATAAATGATGAAGAATTCTTGAAATTCTCTTCTGTGGTCCGATACCAATATAATGTTGTTCCTGGCGCCAGTAGATGTTGATCGCGAACACGAGAACCCAGTAGCTTGGCAAACTTATTGAGTTCGGCTTAGTTCAAAGGCACCGGTTTGTCGTCCTCTTCTGACCTGTATTCATCACACTTAATTGTATCAATCATGCCACTAGACTCGGAATCAGAACTAGATTCCATAGTGACGTTTGGCTCAGGAACAGGAAGGTCGAGGCCATGAGAGACTGGCTTCATGGCAGAAGGAATATCATAGTATTTAACATGGTGCTTGTTCTTGCGATTGATGTCTTTCAGATTTGTCATGCAAAAGTGGCAGTCGGTAACGGTATCTTTCCCTTCCCTCCACACCATTGCGACACCAAATGGCACACTCTTCCTTTTCTTGTTACTCCAATACCGTAAGTTTTTACACATGTTTTTGGAGCATATATGGGGAACGAATAGCTTGTCCGGGTCCCCTAGTTTGACTCTAAATTACGCGTAATATGCCTTCCTCACAAAATCCGTGATTTTTGCTTGACGGTTTGGAAGAACAACATGTCTGCAGATATAGCATAATCTATTAGGATGTTTTGTAATCTTCCTATCAATTTATTCCAAACCTGAAAAGAGAAATAACAATTATTAAAGGTTACTCACGACCCGGTTTTGCAAAGTCCATAAACGTTTAGATTGCGATATTTTAGAATAATATGCTGGAGAAATTAGACTATATCTGAGAAACCACACCTGACCCAGACAAATAAACTGACAAAAGGGTTCTAAATTAGTTATGAAACTAATTAAATACTGGCTCTTTAAAAATAAGATAAGTAGCATGCCCCCTTTTAATTGCATGCTTCATCACTTAAATGCTATTTAATGCTGATGCTCACATATAATCAGACGTAAATGAAATAAATGGCGAACATAACGTTTATATTGATCAGACCTATGCGACATAACATTAAATGGCAGATATTAAATCCATGCCCTTTGAAAGGTTGAGGATAACTGCAATATTGCCTTCGTGTTTATATACTACTGATATTCATTCAATATTATAATTTTAATGAGTAAACTCTGATTTTACATAGATATAGTTAAAGTGTACTTTGGTTGTAAAAATGTACGCTGCTATGTGTTTTCTTTTCAGATTGAACAGTAACTTCTAAGATAATTAAAAACATATTGTAGCAAATATTAATGCTCAATTCATATAAAAAATAGGGTCGGAAGTTTAACGCAATTAGTTCTTGTAAGAAGTTCAGCGCCATTTCTTTGCTGTGAAACTCTCATTTGTCCTTCCGTAAGAAAATTCTCTTCATATTTCTCGAGACATCACTCTCTCAAAGGCTGGTTTACAATTGACGAATCGAAAAAAGCAAAATGAACTTTCAGCGCTCACTTTATTTGACGTTATAATGTTTTCTCACACTTTTCATTATACGTTGAGGGACGGAGGTTCTCAGTCCTTCCATAGTGAAAGCCAGCCCCTCCGTAGCGAAAGCCAGCGCCGAACACGAATAAAATGCAATTGCCTCAATTCTAAAATCAATATTACTGAAGTTTATATTAATATCAGGTTGGAAAGAAAATAATGTCGTATATTTTACTTCATCACTTGGCAGCCTCCTAAGTTGTACACCGTTCTAGGTTTATTGGTGAATTGGTGTCTTAATATGTTGCTTTGTCATTCAGATATAGTTATTTGTTGGAAAATATTAAGTTTAACGGTCTCAGCCGTCAAAAGATTGATATTAGTGAGAATCATCTGAGATATTGCATGCTCTATGAATTCAAAAAAGGAAATTAAGCTAGGGAAGCTACAAGGAATATTGTAACTGTCTATGGGATAAATGTTCTGAATGATTGAAAATGTCAACGGTGGTTTGCAAAATTCTCTTCTGGAGACTTTAACCTGTTAGATCGGTGACGTTCGGAAAAGCCAAAATTAATTGCTAAAGACGCTATTAAAGATGCTGTGGAGTCCAATCCAAAGTTAACCAGCTGGGAATAAGCTCAACAATTCAATACAACCCATACCACAATTATTTCATGTATTCACGAGTTAGAAAAAAGTTTCAAAACTTGGACTTTGGGTTCTCCACCATTTGACCGACGCTCAACGAAATCAAAGATTGACTGTTTGCATATATTCGCTTTCCAGCAATCATTGTGAACCATTTTTCCAAAGAATTGTGACTGGAGATGAAAAATGGGTTCTTTATAAGAATACCCAACGCATACGACAATGATTAGACCGACACCAAAGTACACAGCCTGTTCCAAAAAGGACTACACCCAAAGAAAGTTATGGTCTCTTTATGGTGGGACATGAGAGGACTGATTCATTATGAGTTACTAGAGCCTAATCAAACAATCACAGCAGTAAACTTGTTCGCATCTGGATAATCTAAGAATTGTTCTATAAAAAAAACGACTAGCATTACTCAGTAGGAAGGGTGTAGTGCTTCAGAATGATAACGCGAAACCTAACACAGAAAAACTCACTCAGGAAAAAGTCATGAGTTCCAATTGGGAAGTTTTGCCTCATACGCCTTATTCATCTGACATTGCTCCATCCGACTAACATCATTTCCGGTTGTTGCAGCATCACTTAAATAATAACATTTATGAAAATGACGACCAACTCAAAATTACCTGAATTTGTTTTTCTCTCAAAAATCAGAGAAATGTTTTGAAGAAGGCATCAAGAAGCTACTTAATCGTAAGACATAAGTCATAGCAAAGGAAGGAAATTATTGTAAAGATTAAAAATGCCCTAATGTGAATGTTTCAGGTGAAATAAATGTGTTGGACAAAAACGACATTACTTCCTTTCCAAATATTCAGATGATAAAAAAATGGAAACCATTACTTTGACAATTTTGGTAGGGTGCAGCGTTTTAAATGCACATTTTATGTAAAATTATTCCCCCTACTTTGTTTTGGAGGTCTTTACAGAAAGTAAGCTGCCATCAACCAGGGGATACTTTTACACTAAACTTACATAGCAAACTGATCTATCCTATGAAAATTGAACAATAATTTTTTAAATAAAATATTCTAGAATGTTTACTTTTTATATTTATTTTTCTGTGTAGATACACTTTTTAAAAATTACTTCTAGTCTTTATGCAACTATTTAAAAATGATTTAATGAAAAAAATGCTTAAATTAATGGAAATGCTCCTTACCGAAAATTTGAATATAAATAAAAAATTATGTTCAACATTTATAACCCCGGTGAAGTCGTCTCTTATATGTCTACTACTAAAACTCTAGCTATTAAACTCTAGACAATTTATAAAGACAATATAAATCCAGAATTGGCGACATATTTGATCACCTCCCCACCACCACACCAATTACACGCGTCTGATCGGTTTGCCCGCACGCACGCATACACACATATACACAATACTATAGTTCACTTGAAAAATACATTTATAAACTCGGCTTTAAAATAACTGTCTGTTATTTTTACACTTGATTCGTGCATGTCTACCTCCCTCCTTCCTATTTTATATTTCCTATCTCTTCTCTCTCGATCTGAATCAACAGACGTTCTCTTTCGTCTCCTTCTTTTCCTTTATGTGTCTACCTTCCCATCACGTCACCCTTCATTATATGCCCCTCTTTCCACCTTATATTTTATTTATTTATTTATTTATTTATTTGCCCTGTTTGTTTCAGATTTTAGATTTTAGATTTTTTGTTCTTTGCTTTTAGATTTTTTCGATTTTTAATTTTTTAACGGCCTCAATTTTTGAAATGTTAAATTGTTTTTCTTCTTCTTCTTCTTTTTCTTCTTCTTCTTCTTCTTTTTCTTCTTCTTCTTCTTCTTCTTCTCTTTCTCTATCCCTCCATTTCATTCTCCCCAAATATTATCTGAGGTTAAGATCGGATTCAAACTCTGCCTGATGAGGTCTCAGTTTATAGTAACTGTTGATCGATAACATCGACATGCCAGTGTCGCAGATTTTGTACATGTCTGTGTAAATAAAATTATCATATATATATATATATATATATTGAGAGAGAGAGAGAAAGAGAGATAGAGAGAGGGTTGGAAGAAATACTATATGACGATTTTTCTCGATGAACCGTCTAGACTCATGAGAGCCTAGTGTTTCTTTATATGTGAATTTGATTATTTGCCCATTTCTGAGATCAGTTTCCATAGATACTGACGCGAGTTCAGTTTTAATCTAATATATAAAGTTAAGACGATGTTTCCCTGTACCTTCTTTAAAAATAGGAAAATAACCAAATACAGCACAGGCTACTAAACCCACCATAATATTACGTATATTCACTCGAGCGTGTTTTAGTAAATTTGTTATTATTTTTCTCCAGCAAACACTGAATATTAATTTTGACCGACCATCGTCGACTTTCCTCAAAACATACTCCATATAGGTGGTCGCAAATATTTTCTCCCAAACAATAAAGTATTGACATCGACACCGGGAATAAATAAACAACGTCTGCTTTAAAAAAAATGTTCGTTATTATTTCCTATTTGTCTGCTATTAATTTACTACATAATATAAATATTACGCACACACTTAATGGACGCTCTCGCCAATTCCGCTTAGTTTCGACTATATAGAATTGCGTTATTTCTACTTATTTCATATACATTTATTGTCATCACGGTTTTAGAGAATGCAATTAATGAACATAGTTCTTTGCAGTATTTCATATTTCAACGTGGCGGCTACAATTACTTCAACGACTCAACTTCCAAAATAAGTCACTATACGCCAGGATACTCGACAGCAATCATAATATATATTTTTTTATTTTTACACCTGTCACACGCATAATATACACACATTCGGAAAAACATCGATTTCTGGTTATAGAAATGACCCAAAACGTGGGACTGGTGGACCCTTCATTTGGTAACCTTATGGCGAATCGTACGATAACATGCATGCCAGCTACTGACTATTTTCTCCGATTTAATACTCGCTTTCGTGGCTGAAGCCTTAGCATTGTAGATCCAAGATGAAACGTTTATGGTTCAATCCCAGTCATCTCACACAAGTTTTTTAAAAATTTTATTTTACATTGTTATACTTCTGCCAACGAGGGAAGGGGAGAGACGACTACAGGCCGGATTTTTAAATTTCAACGTTATTATATAGTCATTAGAAAAGAAAACAATGCAATATGTAGTACTTTAACTATTGTGACTATCATCCTGATGTGACCTATTTGCGTTCGGTCGGATGTTGACACATTTTAATTCATTCTTTTCTATTTCTTCCGTGCGACGCCCGGAGCCGGGTCCAGTTAGTCATTAATATTATACATCAATGTTAATGTGTTAATTCTTTTAAAGTATTATTAGACAGGTGACACGATTGCAATTCAGTATGTTATTGTCGCTGGAGAATTCTATATTTTCCCTTTCTCTTAATATATTACATACTACGATGAATTCTTATTCTATGTTCTCTCTCCAGCGGGGTAACGTTGGGTCGCTATGTTAGCATGTTATGGATTAAAAGAATGTGATCTTTAGATTATATTTATTATCTCTTCTCGCCCTGCCTTTGATAATACTTCAGCTAGTACGAGATTAATCATGCTAAAGTTTATAATAGTGTAATTCGATAGTTTCTTTCCCTTTTCTAATCCCACGTATTAACCTTATTCGTACATTTTTCTTCATAGTTTGTAATTGATTTCTTTCTTAAATGTGTTATCCGTTTTATTTTTCGCATTTTTTATTCATTTTGTCGTCTTACAGCTTTTTTTCTTTTATTCACACATTCACTTTCACTGGAAAGAAAAAAAAACTTTGAAAAACTTCCGGTTAAATTTCTTTTGAGGAATCTTTTCAGTTCCTTTTCTTCCCATGAAGCTAGTAAGCAATTAAAAGCCATGGAAATAGCCAAACCACGATAGAAATTTCTAATTGAAAATAAGGAAAAACAGTTTTGCACTGTGAGTCCTTGAAGGTTCAAAATGGCGGAATTTGTATCACGCCATAAAACACAAGAAAAGCTTCTGATCCTTCAATCTACAACCAAGCCGGTCCTCTAGTTTGGGGCCTCGAGCAAGTTACCCTGCTGTGCCGCTGACTACGAATGGTAAATCACTACCACCGCCCATCAACAGAGGGCGCTAAATTGGCTGTATAATACAATAGGCATATGTCTTGCTTTTTTTCTTTTTTCTTCCGATGTAAAAAGAAAGAGAGTAATGTTCGACTATATTTCCCGCCGTCACCAAAAAAAAATGTATGTACTTCGTTTTGCCAGTCGCCTCACTAGATTTGTTGAGTCAAGTGTTGCGAATAACAGATAGCAATTTTCTTTATTTAATGTTATATCAATCGACCTATCTATTTAACTCGGTCGGTCCAGAGTCATATATCTGCCACTTTGTCTTCCTCTTTTTCTCTTTCACCCTTTCACACACACGTACACACAAAATTATATATATGTATATATATATATATATATATATATATATATATGTATGTATATATATATATATACATATATAGATTTATATATACATACACACACACACACACACACACATATATATATATATATATATATATATATATATATGCTTATTTAATATATTTTATTCAGACAAATATGTCTAGCTCCATGAATGCGTAGATATTTCCGACTAGAGTCAAAGCGGCACAGTCTCACCAGGTCGATGTTTAAAGCAGACGTTTGCTTTAAATATTGGCCTAAAGAGTCTTAGTCGTTTGGACTCAAGTCGAAACATGTATCCGTTTATGCAGCTAGACATGATTGTATAAATAAATATATTCAGAAAAATATACGAATCTATTTGTTATTCAATACATATGTAAACACATTAGCATTCATATAATTGTTTATCTAACTTTTGTAAACAAAACTGCACCTAGATATATATATATATATATATATATATATATATATATATATATATATATATATACATATATTTATATGTATGTGGGTGTGTATGTATATATATATATATCTATATATATATATATATATATATATATATATATATATATATATATATATATATGTGTATATATACACCATAAAATGTTATGGCAAACTTATGTTTACCAAAAATTGTACAACAACACCCCCCGAGTTGATGACTTCTTTAAGTAAAAGTCACATGTAAACATTTATGCACCTCATTGGCTATATTTAGTCCTCTGCTACCAACAACCACCGTACACACACATGGGGAATTTCAAAAGAACAGTCAACAATTTTGTTCTTGTAGAAAAAAGATTTTATTCAGAAGACATTTTGTATTCCTCTACGTCAACAAATAATAAATAAATACAGAAAAATATGACTATTTATTTCTTTTTGATATTATTTCTCATGCATATATATAGAGAGATATAGAAGAGAGAGAGAGAGAGAGCAAATGAAAGCGAGAGAGAGAAGTGGGTATTGGAAAGCTATCACAATGCAATAAATGAAAATATGTCTCCAAGATAGTTGTTGTTGTTGTTGTTGTTGCTGCTGCTGCTGCTGCTGTTGTTGTTGTTGTTGTTATGATGATGATGATGATGATGATGATGATGATGATGATGATCCCTGGAGTCTGAGTGCCAACATGTCTTACCAGATTTCCAGAACTCTTCATTTCTTTCGATACCCGTTGCAAATTATTTTGCGTTATCGTAACAGGCGTTTACTATGGATTTATCGCTTATAATGACCGTTTGTTTTCTTTGAAATTCGAGTGGCAATAATCCCATCTGGAATAGAAGGACACTCTATCATAAAAAAAATGAATAAATAACAATCAAAAATATTAATGTAAGCCTTCAGCAACCGTATAGACCTATTCTATGTTAATACATTTATTTAGTTAGACAACACTTGAAATGAGCATTTTTAAAAATCTGGAAGGTATCAGAAAGCACATTCATTGTGTCATGCATTAAATACGCTATTATTAACGATTAAAATAAATCAAATCGACATTAATGATATTTTGTTTCTGTCTGTTACGTTTGACGAGTGCTAAATTTGTTTTGGATTCTATCTAATTAATATAAAATAAATTAAAGCGAGTCAATAGCTTTCTTCCTAGAAAATCAATATTTAATTCTGTGTGGCTATTTTTCTTAACATTGGTCCAAGGTCTTAATGACCAAAACAATTTTTAAATTAGAGGCTTTTAGAAAAATACTTCATACGCCTCTAAAGATTAAAAAAAAATAGACGCAGTTTTTTAATAATGAGATAGCACCAACAGCGTACATGTGTCTAAAACAGGACGAAAGAAAGACGGTGTGTTTTCCGCTTCCTTTCCCTCATTGATGTCCTTGTCAGCAAGAGAGAGAGAGAGAGAGAGAGGGAGAGAGAGAGAGAGAGGGAGAGAGAGAGATAGATAGAGAGATAGAGAGAGCGGAGAAGGACAGTCTGCTTCACGTATTGAATTCATTGCCTCAGCATTTTATTTAGGTTAAACACAAGGGCAGGTGCAGGTTTTGATGAAAGCGTTTATGAGAAAAGAACTGGATTCGAAACCGCCACACCAAGGTTAATCACTTAGCCACCGTGCCATCCCCATTATTGCCTCAGCATATCGTATCTGTCCCATGTGTCAATCACTTGGTGCACCTTTCGTAGAGATAGAGTTTGTGAGTTTGTATATAATGGGACTAGGTTAACGCCTTCAGATTCAAGGTGTATCTGTGAACCGGGTTCGCGCACTATGACCGTCTGAGATTGTTATTTCCCTGCCCTGATGAGAGCCATAAACTCGAAACAACGTCGTATGTAGGTAAACTATTTATGTTAAATAATATTATCATAAACCTCTTCAAAGTAACATTGAAAGTTGAGCACTGTCGGAAAGATTTAAAATAAACATTCACCAAAAAGCTTCAGTGCAATGCTCCGACTTTGTCGTTTAGTGGTATCGAATGTTTAAATGTCTATGTTCGCAGCTTTCAGTGTAAATTTCTCTCTTATTACGTGACAATCTCTCGTTGTCTAATGGGGCTAGGTGAACGCTTACAGATGCAAGGTGTATCTGTGAACCGGGTTCGCGCCCTATGACCGTCTGAGATTGTTATCACCATGCGCTGATGAGAGCCATGAGCTATAATAATATTAAGAAAAATGTAATATATATATATATATATATATATACGCATACATTATAGTATGTACCACCTGCGTCAGCATGGTCTAATGGAAGCTCCGTACAATATCATATTTCATCCATGCTGCTCTTCAGAGAAACCAAAGTTCGCCTCCTGAAAAAATATATTGTATGGCAGCAAACAGCAAAAATCACAAGACAAGCAACTTATATTGGATTCAGTTTCCACGAGGAAACATTGAATATTTACGTCCTACTCAGGCAGTTTTCTTATTTCTTACCGATATTTATATATGCTCTGTTATTAAAGGTAAACAATTATCAGGCTTTTACCTTGAATAGTTTGGACATTAGTTGGGATATTTTATGCACCTATATATATATATATATATATATATATATGTATATATATATATATTATAGTTTGAAAAGTCATATATATATATATATATATATATATATATATATATATATATATATATATATATATATATATATATATATCAAGAACCGATAACAACCTGCAAAAATCAACTTCAAACGGGAATTGACAAACTATACCGGATATATCCAGTGATAAGACATACGGAGAAAAGAGGGCAGAGAAGTAAAAAAAAAAACTGTCATCAATTATATTTGATAAGTAGATGTCTTTGGAAATATATTAAACTAATATCTATTGACGTCTGGTTTAGTTTAGTTTATTTAAAAATCTGCACTGATGCTTTTTTTTACTTCTATCAAAACATTCTTATCAACTGACAATCTATTAAGTTGCATCTTTTCTACCTCCATCAATAACAGATGAAATTTTAATCCTAGTGTAAGGAGTGAATACATTTTCCAGCGGGCGCACTTTCGTATGCAGGTTTCTTCGTCCGACTCGGTGCGGACACAACATATTCGCTCAGAAATTATCGCTATCACTGACCCGAACGCATATTTCAATTACGCGCGTCTTTGGCCGGGAGCGACGGTCTTTTGCTGGACACTGGTTGTCGGCGAATCGATTGTTCTTGAAAGATAGGCCCCTAGGCGACAAAATCTTGTAAGAGTTCGCATTTATCACTTTACCTTCACCCCTGAAACGCCAAAAGGCGATCCTGGAATTATATATATATATATATATATATATATATATATATATATATATATATATATGGATTGAAACATTCGTGTATTTCTGAATTGATCGCAATCACTACTCTCCCTTTCTTCTCGCTCTCTCTTTACAGTCTTTCATGCTCATAAGTTTTATTTAATAACATGAATAATTGCTGCAATGCGCGCCTGCGCAGGTGAATATATCGGAATTCCGGGCCGATAATTAAGTTTCTTTCATTCGTTTTCTTTCCGCGCCTATACATTATTTCATATGTAGTTTTAACTTTAAAGAGACGGACAATCATTAAAGTACATATACTTTGTTTATACTCTACACAGAAGTTATATATATATATATATATATATATATATATATATATATATATATATAGTTTGATGCAAAATATTCAGTACAACATTCGTACCGTCGGTTTCAAACACAGAAGGACTTAGCCATCCAGCCCTCTTCTGCTTCTGTTGTCATCATGACAACAGAAGGTGAATAGAACCGGATAGCTAAGCCCTTCTGTTCTTGAAACCGACGGTACGAATGTCGTACTATATTTTCTGTACCAAAATAAATAAATATTACGCTCTTTATTCTTCATTTTTAACTTTTATTCCAATTAATGGAGCATACTGCTGAGATTTTTTAGAAGTTATATATATATATATATATATATATATATATACATATATATATATATATATATAAACAATAGAAAATTAGATTCCATTGACGATGTCTTTATTAATTTTTTAAATGATCCATTTATTTAAGGACCGTTTCGTCACCAGTTAGACTACCCAAATACAAATATATATATATATATATATATATATATATATATATATATATATATATATATAATTAATTTACTGTGAATGTTACTCATAAAAATAAAACAAAAAATAATAAAACTTACATTATTGAACCATTTATATTTGTATGTTCGTTGGGGACAGGCATTTCTGTTTACCCTCATGAATAAACGCCATATTTTACATTAACAGAACTAGCAAAAATACTACGTATATTTTTCCTAAACATTGCCATTTTAAATTAGATTAGAAAAACGACTACATTTAGAAAATAAAAATAAAACAGAAGTAAAATAAAGGTACACAAAATATAAAAACAAGAATAAAGATAGAAAAAAACACGAAAAATAAAAGAATTTAAAAATAAAACGGAAAAATTCTGTAAATAAAAAACTACTAAAAAGGTCTTCAATTAATAACAAAACAAAGTAGGTGCCTTTCAATTTTTGATTAAGAGTTACCTTTTGTTATTTAACATTCATCTACTTATATCTATTACAAAATACGTTTATTGATGATTACTTTTATGAAATATATATATATATATATATATATATATATATATATATATATATATACATATATGTAGACAAACGTTATTGTATAGCACAAAATGTTTTTGTTTAAATAGTCTTTTGTATCTTCTTGATATTTCAGATAATCATACGCGTATATCTGTCGAATCGTCAGATATAAGTTTAGTAGGTCTTTGTTGCTGTTTATTTTGTTTACTAGTACTTTCGACTGCCTCTCTCAATCGTCTTCAGTCGGAGAGTTGGACTTGCTTATTCATGTCTGTTGAGTTCGAATTGTGTGACAATTTATAACTAAGAGTTTCTTCTATTATACAAATAATAGTTACAACAGTAATCTCAGTAATAATAGTAATATCCATAATATTTATATTAATAATATATGGTACCAGTAATAATAGCATCAGCTAATAATAATAAGCTTAAGATTACACTGGTCAACAATTTTTTCTTTTTTTTCTTTGGCAGACCATCTAGGAGTGTTTTCTGGGGTTTTGAATGTCGCTGATTACGAATATAACATTGGTTTTGCCAGATTGGTTCTAGTTTAGAAGATACTGATAGCCCCAAATAAGCCTAAACTGCTAAAATCCTCCCTGAAATACTTCAATATAAAAGCAGTAAATAATAATTTTCTGATATTATTGAATCATTATAATGATTATGTATATATTGAAGTATTTCAGGGAGAATTTTTATATAATTATTTATATAGGGAGAATTTTTATATAATTATATACTGTAATTACTTAATAACATGTTCCATAAATATAGTTGCAGTATAAATTAAACAGTAATTAAGAATTTTCTTTTTAATTCCACAGTTGAAAATGAGTTCCAGAGAGAAAATGAGTTCTTCTAGAAGATGTTGCAGATATGAACCGGATGTCTTTTGTTACATCTGTGGACAGTATATGATGGCACAACAAAAGAGGAATATTACAGACTTTGTCAAGAGGGCGTACAAAGCATACTTCGATATGATACTTGGTGACCAAGACAAGTCTTGGGCCCCACATATGGTGTGCAAAACCTGTGTAGAAAGTCTCCGCGGTTGGACCAACGGTAAGCTGAAGTTGAAGTTTGCTGTACCAATGGTGTGGAGAGAGCCCAACAATCATTTTGATGACTGCTACTTCTGTCTCAATGACATGACGGGGTGTAACAAGCACAGAAAGCAAATTGGCAGTATCCGAGCCTGGATTCTGCTATCCGTCCTGTTGCGCACTCTGAGGATGTACCTGTGCCTGTTTTCACCAGTTTGCCTGAAATCGATGAAACCGAAGAATTTCCAGCTGATCTTTCAATATCAAGTGATGATAGCTGTAGTGACTATGAAGAACCCTCAAATGGCCCTCAGCTTTTCAATCAATCTGAACTTAATGACCTAGTGCGATACCTTTGTTTGTCGAAGGAGCAGTCTGAAGTTCTTGCATCACGACTCCAAGAGAAAAACATTCTTGATTCTGGCTCAAAAGTAACATACTATAGGACAAGGGAAGGCAGCTTGCTTCGTTTCTTTTCTAAAGAAGACGACCTGGTCTTTTGTAATGACGTTTCTGCACTTCTTAACTGCATGGGGATCTCATCATATGACCCAGCAGATTGGCGTCTCTTCATAGATAGCTCGAAAGCAAGTCTAAAAATTGTACTTTTGCACAATGGCAATAAGTTTGCTCCTGTACCAATTGGCCATTCTACCAAGATGAAAGAAGAGTATGATGCTATCAAATTTATTCTTGAAAAGCTGAATTACAACACTCATAAATGGCGTATTTGTGTGGACTTGAAAATGGTGAATTTTCTGCTTGGTCAGCAAAGTGGGTACACAAAGTATCCCTGCTTTCTTTGTTTGTGGGATAGCAGAGCAAGAATCCAGCACTGGAGAAGGGAGAACTGGCCAGAACGAGAAAGTCTCGAAGTCGGCACAGCCAACGTCATCAATGAGCCTTTGGTACCCAGGGATAGAATCATCTTCCCTCCATTGCACATAAAACTAGGGCTCATGAAGCAGTTTGTTAAGGCGTTGAACAAGGGTGGGGATTGCTTCAAGTACATATGCAGGCAATTTCCAGGTCTTTCCATCGAAAAAGCTAAAGGTGGCATCTTCGATGGACCTCAGATTCGAACGCTCATGAGGGATTCTGACTTCACTAATCATATGAACACGGTTGAGTTAAATGCTTGGGTGTCCTTCACAGATGTAGTGACACACTTTTTGGGAAATCACAAAGCTGACAATTACAAGCAATTGGTCCGTAAGATGCTTACTGCATACGGAAAACTAGGGGCAAATATGAGCATTAAAGTTCATTTCTTGTTTAGCCACCTCGACAGATTTCCTGGTAATCTTGGTGATTACAGTGAGGAGCAGGGAGAGAGATTCCATCAAGACATCAAAACAATGGAAGAGATGTATCAAGGCAAATGGGATGAGCACATGATGGCAGACTACTGCTGGAACCTTTTGAGAGACTGCCCAAAAGTTGCTCACAAGCGAAAATCGTATAAACGTCAATTTTAGTTTTGTGAATAAAATATTGTTTTGTGTGTTCATTGTAACTAAGAATCTAGTGTATAATGCTTTGCATTAATTTATGATATATAACTGATTATGTAAATGTTTTTTTTTCACTTGGAGAATAAAAATTCAGCAAATTTTTAGCAAATTTTTTGTATATCCTCGAAATCTATGAAAAGTGTTCAGTTATAGGATGAATGAAATGATGTTATATCTAACTTAACTTGTTAGAATGAGATTTTACACTGTCTTTGTGGTTTAAGATCATCATAAAAATCAATATCTGACATTTATGCACTATTTAGCCGTTTTTTGTACGTTTAGCTATGGTCGCGAATGGGTGATTTCAGACAAACGACCCCCTGTGATAACTCAAAAACTAGAGCCAATTTGAAAAAACTAATGTCAGATTCGGATTCAGCGCCCTTGAAAACCCCAGAAACCAGTCTTACTTTGCCTGCCAAAAATATTGTGTTGACCAGTGTTAATAATAAAATATAATAGGAATACTTATACTAAAACTAAAAGAACTACTAATGATAATATAATGACAATTTATAATAGTCGTGCTCGTAATAATTAATTGTGATAATGCCATTATTTATATTAATAATAATAACAACAACAATTCTAATAAGAATATTGGTAAGGGTACTATTACTCGTATTAATAATAATGATAATAAGAATAAAAAAGACAACCGCTGAATTAAAGTTGATAGATGTCAAGTGCACGATCATACTGGACAAAAAATATATCACTTTTGAAATTGATACGATAGTTACTCTCAACATGATTCCAGAAAATGTTGTTAATGTAATAAAGCCCTTCAATTGAGGTCTTATTGGTGTGAAACAAAACACAAGTTAGGCCAGTACGTTTTGTCAAAGAACTAAGCCACACAAAAATATTAAGTTGGATTCATTTTCATCAAAGATGAAGATTTGCCAGACTCTGTTGGGTTCTCAAGCAAGCGAGCACATATATATATGTTGAGAATACATGAGGTGATACTTATTTGTATGGACCTTAACGAGGCGTTTGACAATAAGGTAAGCGAATAACCAGAAATAGAAGCATTAGAAGTGACGTCTGATGCCGTTCTTGTGTTGATTGTACACCGAAGAATTTCTATTTCTATGCTGCCTCGACTGAAGCAGGAATTACATAGACACAGCCAACAAGCGATCATCGGGTCAGCAGAGATACCAATACCATGGGTCAGTCAGTTAGTGTTAACTAAAAAGAAAGATAATTTAGCGTTAACCCTTAAATGCTTTATTTCTTATATTGGTTTGATATCGAATATATTGATTACCTATATAGCGGGCAAGATAATGTAAATCATACTAATACCTACTAACACTTACCAACAGGTGCGTTGCAGATGTGAAATAAGTTTCAATTTGAAACAATTTCGTTAAATATTATATTAAATTGGCATTTTGCTAGAATGTCTCATATTTGAAACAAAAAGCATTTAAGGGTTAATATGTCCCCCTTACACGAGCTGCATCAGTCACTCATATGATATTTATATTTAAAAATGTGCTATATGATATGGATGATGCCAACATCGTTGCAAAGACCGATCTTTTATCAGGATATTGTCGCGTTACATTGGATGAGGCTTCGTGTGAAGTCACAATTTTTCAACACTGTTTTGAACGTTTTCGTTGAAGGTAGCTACCAATTTCGGCACAGCAACATAGATATTCTCAAAAGGAATATTGAAACAGTTCCAAGATATAAAATAGGTCGTCATCATATGTAATGACCTGATTGTGCTTGGCAGGAACCAAGACGATCATAGCAGGTTTTTTGAGAGCTACTGGAAGTCAAGCTTAACTCTGAGAAAACTTAAGTGGATTAGAATACTATAACTTTTATGGAAGATACATAATCAGGAAAAGCATTTTAGTCAGCCCAGAAAAGTCGAGACATGGCAGGCGAAAAATCTGTAGGAGCCACCCGCAGATTTATGGGTATAACCAATTATGTCTGGAAGTTTATCCCAAACTTCACAAACATTGTTAAGTTTATCGAACATCAAACAGGAAGGATCTATCATTTTATTACTGTGAAGAAATGATCACAAATCTCATGTTACTTGATACTATAATACATAATGAACTAGTACTTGAAAATGGTACTTGTGAATATGGTGTGGAAGCAACCTTAATGCAGATTGACATACCGGTGACATTCACTGGTATATATTAACATAGTTTTGTCATGGTTTTGTTATTGAAATTATTTCAGTCAAAGTAATAGATATTTCTGACTTTACTTTATCATTTATTGAATAAATATTGAAAGTTTCGTGAGTTTTACTTATTTTTGGTGATTAAAAAAGTAAAACATAGGTAGAAAGATTAGTCTCCTAGATGTAATGTGAGATCTAGCGCCTAAATTGCTTAGAGTCTGTAGGTATGCCTTGCTATCCAAGTAATCATACGAGATGACTTAGACTACACTAGTGATGGTACACATCATTCGTAATAACCACAAAGCGTAGATGGCTATTTTACTGTGTGAGAGCTTGTATGAAATCATCTGTTCTAGAGTTCGAAAACCAGAGACTGACGATAATGATCAGATTGTTCTCGAGAGATTTTAAACTGTCGATACAATTGGGATTTTAACATTTCTTATGAATGAAGCAACGAACTGGAAAATACTCCAGCCTATTTTTTATGCCAAAAATAACAACAGACAACCTTGGAAGCAAGCATTTAGATAAGAAGCATCCGAGTAGACGGATTCTGTTTATAGACAATCATAAAATGGCCGATAACATGATCATCGCTGTGCGTAGGGCTCGACCTGTCTGTCTGCTGTCGAAATGCAATCTGATTGGCACTAGCTTTCATAATCGAGCCGATATGATTATTTATGCGCTTGTCTGGTGGAGGTGAAATGAAATCTCACTGATTTAGTTGTCTAGAGGCAGAAAAAGTGGTAGGAACTGATTCGAGATGGTGGAATAGTGTGTCTAGATTCAGCGTATCGGGTAGCGGGAGTTTGCTACCAAGATTTGACGGTTCGATAGAAAAGAGTGATCGATATTCCGTTAATTGTTTATCTCTTCGTGGTACAAACAAAAACGTTGGTTTCAGGCGATTCACTAGCATAAATATATGGTGAACATAATTAGCTTTTTGATGTCATAGAGAAATATATTACATCTAAATGGGGATTCTTTGAAACATTCATACATTCCCCAATTTATCACAATCACTTCCCTTCACCACGCTCCCTTTCTATTTACAGTCTTTTATGCTTATCAGCCTGATTTAATAACTAGGATACTCTTCACAGAAGTGCGTCATGATAATTACGCACACTTAGAATAATTCACAACTTCAAAGAACACACATTCGATAAAATGTGTATGAAAATTAATAATAAAGATTTAGAAACATTTAATTTTGTAGAATTTAGGTCCAATTACACGGGTCTTAACTAGAGCGAAAAGTTAGAAATATTATACAACTGTTTGTGAAACTTTTTAAAATATATATTCGTTGTATTTATATTCAAACAGATAATTTAGATATAATTAATATCAGCAAGAAAGAATTGGTTTGGGTTTCATGATCTTTTAAGTACACAATTAAAATGATAGAGATAAAATAGAGCTTAAACTAAACTAGGCTGATGGGTTTATAAATATTTTACTTTTATTGAGTAAAGACTACATTAGATAGTCTTAAAATTATCAAAGTTTATCATAATTTGTGAAACCGTTTAATTTTGTGTAATTTAACCATTTCATGTGCAATTTAATCATTTCAAGGAACTGTTTCAATATTCCTTTTGAGAATAACTCTGTTGCTGTGTCGAAATTGATAGCTACCTTCAAAATCAGAAATAAACTATTTAAAGCCTACCTTATAAAAATCTGCATAGATAGGCCATCACTCCAACATAATCTTAAGTTTGTTTGTCTTAAATAGATAAGGATCCATCTAATTCTTCTCCTCTTATCGCCATCTATCTTTTGCCTTTTCTTCTCATATACATATATATATATATATATATATATATATATATATATATATATATATATATATATATATATGTCTGTGTAGAAGTAGGCATCATATATGCCTTTTATTTTACTTGTGATGAAGCTTCTTGATCAAAATGAAGTGAAATATATGTCTTCTGCCTCTGGATTTGATCTTGTATATTATATTTCGTTTGTTTTTTTTTTCATTTTATTTTGTTTACAAACGCGCGCACACACATATATTATTATTTTATGTGTATACACAATAGTAGTTATTATAGCGCTTAATAGTTGTATGCAAATATATATTTATGGCAAATAAGATACACAGAAGCGTTTATGTGCAGCTTTCTTGCCATAGGTATTTTCATACTATATATATATATATATATATATATATATATATATATATATATATATATATATGTAAGTTACTATTTAATGTATATACACATATACTATTATAAAGTAATATAATATATTACGATTTTATAATATATCGATTTTATCATTAATACAGTTATATATATATATCGACTTTGTATCATTTATATATACAATATGAATATATATATATAATATATATATAATATATATATCATATATATATATATATATATATATATATATAATTAATATATATATATATATATATATATATAAATGAATAAACCGAAAAGTTTTTAAACCATCAAAACGGGTTACTGTTACGTAAATAAATATTACAACATAGTATTTCAAAATAATCTATATATAGTACAGACGAAAAACCGAAAAACAATTGTTTGAATGATTTATTTACATAACTATTTATAAAAAAATAATAATAAATTAATGTTTTGTGATATTTATTTGTAATTCTATTGTCCTATTTCTTCTCTATATATGCAATAGTTCTGTCGATATTTGCAGTTAGTGAGAACGTGTTCTGTTTAGCTCTTTATACATTTGATTCGTTTGTATGAAGAGTTTATACAATCAAACAATTCCAACAAAGACCAAACAGCCAGCCATGGTAGACCTCTTAATATTCTGTCGCTATTGCGTACAAGAACCAGGACTTTAATTGATTTCACGGAATAGATGTCCTAAAACAAAACCCTCCTTTAAATCTGCGCGAAACTACTGCAAAAGGGGCATAGAAAACGTTAAAGATTCTTATGCTCAATCTATTGCATTTAGAGTAGCTGATCAACGGCTTGGATCATATGAGATTTAGAGAATAACTAACAGGGTGCTGAACATATGTAAGATCTTCATCACAATTATTGTAACGGACCAGAAGCTAAAATGATCGCAAATAACTTGGCAGAAAATTCCATTCTTTATGATCAAGACAACCTACTCACAAAATTCCCCTCATGACCGGAAAAACTCTAAACGACATCCGAATAACTGTCCAGAATGTTGCCAACCCTATCAAGAACCTGGATGCCAACAAGACAACAAGTCCCGACAACATTCCAGTTATTGTACGCAAGAAATTACAACCAGAAATATATCTTACCCTAATAAAACTGTTCAATTGTTTATTAAAGAAGAAATGCATTCTATCACTTCGGATGATTTAACTGGTCTGCCTAGTATTTAAAAAATCTGGGGATAGTCCTCTGCAACCCAATATCGATTGATCAGTCTTCTGTGCGTCATGAGTAAGTTACTCACGTCAGTAATAAATCTAGAAGTTGACAACCACCAAAAGTGAAACACTCTACTTAATGACAAGCAATATGGATTTTGTTCTGCAAGATCTACAGCTGACTGTGATATCGCAAAGGATCAGCGAATCTATCGACGAGAGATTCGTCACTAGGGTGATAGCTCTTAATACATCAAATACATACGATAGGGCTTAGCACAAAGTTTTTCTTCACAAACTTGCTCGTTATAGAATATCTGGACATGTCCTAAAAACCATAAACTCTTATCTCTCCGATAGGTCTATTAATTAGTTGTTGACTGAAGTATGACGCTCACAATATCAATGTCGGCGTACCTCAAAGATCTTTTCTGCCCCTACCCCGTTCCTGATCTTCATAAATGATCTTCTAAATCGTATCCTGAGATCATCTGTTAATACTTACGCAGACGACATAAGTATATATGGCAACACACCGAGTAGCACTGATGAGCAATATCTTTTTTACTCTTTATCTTCAGACATGGAGTAGGTGGTGTAATGGGGAAAATGGCTTGCTACTTTTAACGCCTAAAAAATCAAGCTTCTCTCTTTTCACAACCGACGCTCGGATCCTCATTTCTTCCCAGTTAAGAAGCTGCTAGTTCTGACTTATTCTCAAGACCTGGACTAGAAGACTTACAAAAAATATGTTGCCAGGTCGCTCGAAAAATGGTTGGATGATACTATCTCCAGAAGGTAATTCATCCCTGACTCAATCTTCTACCTGTATAAGTAGCAGATGTATCCTAAGATGAAGTACTGCTATCACATCTGTGGAGGTTCTGCTTGAATCACTTTTTCTTTCCTTAACAGAGTACAAAACCGACTTCGAAATCTAGAGGAGGGTGATCTCTTCTCTTCCTTGCAGCCTCTTTCACTGTATTGTTATGTTCATGTTAGGTGCTAGACTGAGCTCTATCCCTCATCCCTCCCAGTAAAACATTCACAGTAAGAACCCACCTGGCCACAACTAACAGCAGATAACTTTCTTCTCTCCCACCCTCTCTCTCTGTACCAAGGACCACGTGGAACATTCATGAACAAAGTTTCTCTCTTACAGCGTCCCATCTGTGGAACAAAATACTGCGAAGCTGCTTCCCAGCTAACCACAAGTGATCGTGTTCAAGTCTAAACAAATACTTATTGAGCAGCCCTCTTGGATAAACAATTACTCGCAAGAAATATTCTTCCCAATCCACCGATTGTTTCCAATCATCGCGTGGTGGCGCTTCTCGCTCAACCGATATCTTTACCCCTTGTCCTCGAGTGGCCCCTGAGCCCTGATAAGCAGTGCCCATTTAGTAAAAAATAAATTGATTTCATGAAAAAATGGAGAAATGAATAAAAACTTTTCTTAAATTAAACCAATATCGCTTGCTAGAATTCTTACCGAAGAGAAAAGGGAGAAAGTGTGTGGCTGACTCGCTAGCTAACTGGTTGTCTTGATGATTTTCTTTCCACTCTTTCTCTCTTTCTCTTTCCCTCTCTCTTTCTCTCTATCTCTCTCTTTCTCTCTATCTCTCTCTCTATCTCTCTCTCTCTCTCTCTCTCTCTATATATATATATATATATATATATATATATATATATATATATATATCATAATCCGTCCTCGTATACTTCTTTTGTGATGTAATATTTTTTTAAATTAAAAAGAAATAACTGAATTGAAGAGCATTGCATGTTCAGTAAATCTACCCGACATTTATGGGACGTTTGTAAGAAACCTGATAAATATATTGTCAAATGAATATTTTTATAATTTTCCCTTCACTAGGAGTGGTATTTTTGGCGATTCAGATCACCTCAAATCAGACAAATATGAAAGACGAACAGATGTGTACTTTATACAAAATTTGTAAGCTGCATTCGTTTAAAATTTGTCGCAACTGTTTGTTTCTTCCTTCTTCCTGTGTGGAATCGTTTTATCCATGTAAGGTTGTAAAATACTTTTCATAATAAGTGTCTACGTATACTTCGTTTGTAAGCTATTATTGCAAGAATTAAATAACAAAATATCTTACTTACAGAGAACTTAACTCGCTGTTTAGTTTATTAAGTCTATTCAATAAAAGTCCCAATATACTGGAAGTATACAAACCCTTTAGAAAAGTCAATCACACACCGACATACATCAATACAAAATCAATCTACATTAATACTTAACATCATAAATACTAAGATTAGTAAACATTCTTCCAGCGAAACTATAATCGACTCGAATTAAACAATATGCGAAAACTCTTTTAAAGAAGTTGCTACAATGAGAAGTTATTTTATACAAAACCTAATAACAACGGTAAAAAAATAATGATAATCTGGTTTAATCCTACATTAATTGTCAACTATTCAACATCAATATTATGTGAGCCGCCTTTAAACCAGCAGATAAGCATTTCCGCAAAAACAACCCACTGCACAAATTACTTAGAATAAGTTATCCATGTTAAAAACACGGGAAATATAATACATTCTGACAACCAAAAGTTAATTAAAAATTGGAACAGAACGAGAACTATAAACACAACGACAGGTGCAAATGTAGATTAAGAAATGATTGGCGTCTCAAAGTTCACAGAGTGAAAACAAAGAGAGCAGCAACACTAAACATAGAAAGCTGAGAGGAATATGGAACATGAAGAACATTTCTATAATACCAATAATTGTAGTATCGCTAGGAAAAGTTCCGAATAACTTTGAATAAAGGCTATTTTGAAATAGAAATAGAAATAGACAAACCAATATATAAAGTAAATTACAGGTATCCAAGACAGGAGATAAACTGCCAGAAATCCCACAATCGAACTTCTAAAAATTGGTGGCACCGGCTTCGACTGATACCACCCAAAATGGTCGTAAAATGTAAAATCAGGGATGGACAAATTGTCACACAAATTTCAGAGGAAGCCAACGGTCATAATTATTGATAAATTAATTCTAAACGAATGTTACGTACAAGCAAAATGATTTGTAACGGTTGAGAGAAGCGGAGAGTGTTGGAAATATAGGGTAACTTGATTTCATGCAGAATCCAGGTAAACCCCTTGTTATTGATAGCGAATAATCACTAATAATAAATCGTGCGAAAGCTCCTAGTGATTAAATAATAATAATAATAATAATAATAATAATAATAATAATAATAATAATAATAATAATAAAGTCAATATAATACCAATAATCTTAGAAGCACTAGGAACAATCCCGAAAACCACGGAAAAATGACTCGAAAAAATGGAATCAAAGAAATGACTGAGACCATACAACGGACAGCAATGATGAAAACAGCTGAAAGCTTAACGAAAATCCTTAAATGCGGAACCAACCAACATGAGTTACAAATGCTAACCAGTTACAAAGAAGTTGCAATAGGAAGAAAACTAAAACACAGAAAGAACACCACCACATGAAACCAAATAAACAGAAAATGCAAGTAATTTCATGAACTACCCCCCAAAAGTGATAGAACCAGCCTCGTTGATACCGCACAAAATAGTCGTGAACGATCAAGGAGGATGGGAAGACCAAAGAGGGAGGGAAGTAACCAGACCTCTACTGGAAGAGTGCAGAGAGGCGTTGGACCTTGGGGAGGCTTATTGTCATCCAACTCCCAGAGGAGACCAAAGGTCGTTGCTCGCGAGAAATCGATGGTAAACATCTGTTGTAATAACGCAAAGTTATTTGTGACAGTTATCGAAAGAGGTAGACATTACTGGAAATCTGGGGAGACTTGTTATCACTCAGACTTCAGGGAACACCACCGGTGAGCAATAACTGAAATTCTCATCTGCATAATATTGATGTTGAATAGTTGACAACTTAATAGGACCCTCACTGTCAACCAAGCTCCAGCTCCTGTCGCATCGCCGCAATGTAACATCCTTGTGCTTGTTTTACAAATACTTCGATGGATTGTGCTCCAATGAACTGGCTATTCTGGTGCCCCCCATCTCGACGTAAATTCACTAGACCAACTCGACAATCAGCTAAATTTCATCTTTCACTGTGGAGGCCTCCATATGCCGGAGAGCTTTTTACTCCAATACCTTCTTTCATTTTGCTGCTGGCCCCTCGGACTCCCTTCCTGCTCCCTCTTTCCCCAACAGTACCGACATGCAGAGGTTTAGAACTAATGTAGACAGGCATCTCTTTGCACAGCTCCCAACTTAAAATGACACCCTAAACCTACTCCCTAATTCACAATAGCGCCTTACGTCTACAGTGGCGTCCTGCCTTGTTTAGGGTGAAATATCATTTTTAAAAAACTTTCAAAACACTGATAATGATCTGTGTGAGAACTCCTAGTGAGTACAAGCAATAATAATACAGAGAAAACGGAGAAGAAAACAGCAAAAAAGGAACAATCCGAAGCATCTACGGATCGCTAACCTGTCTACCAACCGCGTGGAAAATTTTCACGGCACAACTGAGTGGACATAAACCAGTCCCTTAATAAGCATGGACTACACCGTGATGGACAGAAACGGTGCTGTAAATTAACCAGAGGAAAACCTGACTTGCTATTTATCGAACAAAAGATTCTGAAGCAGGCAAAATGTAGAAAAAACGTAGCCATTGTATGGATTGACTGCAAGAAAGCCTACGACAGAATCCCTGACCAAACTGTCAACTTAATGGAGAAATTAATGGACACATTGGGATTGGAACTGCCAGCTGGAGGACATCGTATCACATAGATTTTCCAGGGAGATTCTATGTCACCAGTACTTTATATCGCTACTATGATGCCAGTCAACAGCAGAAGCAGAGGTTGCAATGCGGCATATAAATTGACAGACAAAAAAAAACATAAACTATCTCATTTATATGGACGACTTGTAACTATTTTGAAAGATAAACAAAAAGTAACTATCAAACTTTATTAATACAACCAGCATATCCATTGAATAGAATTAGAAGAGGAAAATTCTACAATGCGAGAAATGAGTCTACACAACTAGAAAAAAAAAAGAGAAAACTCGAAACAGCAGAAAGCATGGAACTGCACAACCGTGAAAAAGCAAGAACACCTGGCAAGCAAGGAAGGTACTTATACATATCTGGGAGTTTGGGAAGCGGACGCCATCAAATCAACATAAGTGAAAACGAAGATTGGAAGAGACCTCTATAAGAAGGACAGAATAACTTTTATAAACAAAATAATATAGTAGATATATATATATAATAACAGGAATAAAAACCAAGGCAGTATCGGCAGTAAGATATTATGAACTCCTCATACGCTAGACAACAGAATAACTCATGCACTTGGATCACACAACTAAAAAAAATAATGCCCATGTCAACCGCCCTACACCAGAAGAGTGATGCGGACTGACTCCAAATAAAAAGGATATGACTGGCAAGTATCGAATGATAAAAAAAACAAGAACTAAAAAAATACATAATCCAAAGTACAGAGAGGCTGATCATTACTGTATGAGGAACTCGTCAAAATGAACAATACAGAGAGAAGAAAACTGGAAACAAAAAGATTTGAAAAGCCAATGAGAAAAGAAGCAGCAACATGGATTAACCACAGAAGAGACGTACGAAAACACATGTACATGACTACGAAAAGGAAAGTTGGAGAGTGAAAGCGATTCGCTACTGACAACAACACCATCATTACGAAATATATCAAAGCCAAAATAGAAATAAAAACAGGAAAACACTAAATGTTAACTGTGGACATATAGACGAAAGGATACACCACATAATACGTGAATGCAGCAAACTAGCTCCCGAATAATAGAACGACCTGACACGCCTGCGTGGGAAGCGCAGTCCACTGGGACCAATGAAAACGTTGGGAATTTGAACATGCGGACAAATGGTATATACACAAACAGGTGACAGTATTGAAAAATGAAAAGCAGAAAAATCTCTGCAAGTAGAAGCTGACAAACTCATCCGAACAAGGTTATAAGGCTCGATAATAGTAAGCAAAAAAGAAAAATTCTGGAAAATCTCGCTGTCACAGTTGATCATAGGGTGAAGATCACGGCGACAGAAAAACTAAGAACATTCATCGAACTTTTCGAAGAGTTGAAGTGATATGACATATGAAGAAAATTACGCTAATACTAATAATTGTAGGAGGAATGACAAAAACACTTCAGAAATAAAACGGTAAATAGACTAAGATAAATTAAAAACAAAGTGAGGATAGATATTATATACAAAAGGCATTGATGAAAACAGTTGAACTATTAACGAAATTGTTCGAGTGCCGAAGCCAACCCATGCAACCAGATACTATCGCCCAATTACAGGTCAGTTGAACCAGAATAAAGTTGCATAAACCCAACTTAAAATAAATGACCACACCAAGGGAACTGAAACATCCAGGGAAGATATGTAATAAAAGTAACCTAGTGGCAGCAAGATCGGTTGGTATTACACAGAAGGACTGTGTAGAAAAGTCTCGGGAGATAGAAAACCCGTGGAAGGAGAGCATCACCCAGACTTACTGTGGAAAAGGACGGAGCGTACTTGGATCGTAGGGAGTTTTCTTGTAACTCGGGTTCCAGAAAAAGCCAACAGCTACTATTAAAGTGTATTCGATGCTAAACAGCTGTTGCAAGAACGCAAAGCAGATTGAAATACTGATAGAAACAAAACAGAGAGTTCTGGATATCTGAAGAGACTTGTTGTACGCAGACTTCAAAGAACACTAAATGTTTGCTAGTGAATGATCACTAGTAATGCTTCGCGTAAGTGAATACTACTACTACTACTACTACTACTACTACTACTACTACTACCACTACTACTACTACTACTACTACTACTACTACTACTACTACTACTACTACCAATAATAATAAAAATAATATATGCATCATAGTAGGTGGAATTAGAATAGTGTACCTTTCTGGAATGATGGAAGTATTTCCTCACATTACTAGGAGATAACCGAGAAATATAACTGATGAAGTTCGGAGAGTTAAGCGACCGAAAAGTTGACAATATAATAAGCGCGATTGGATTAACATGTAAATGATATATCTATATATGTCAGGTCATTAAGAATAACCTTTCGAAACAGGTCAGATGTTGCCTTGCTCCTCGTTATTTTGATAACATTGACATTCCCCTGCGAGCCTCATCGCTATCGCAGTAACTGTCGGTAGTTTAAAGGTCTTATCCCTCTTTCCTTCTCTCCTCTCTCCTCTCTCCTCTCTCACTACGAACTCTCATTACATAGATGGTGAGGTTTTGCCAATTGCCCAAACCGGCAGAAGTAATGATTTCCTTGCATGTCATAAGTGCATCGGCTCACGTGTAATAGTTACTCTGTACTCTATCAATGTCAATCTTCAACGAAATAATCTTGAAGCCACTTGTTCCAATCTCCACTTATTTGTGGCTAGTTACAAGTAATGGTCACCTTAATAAGATCAATTTTCAATGCTTCTACACAAGCCGGTTTGGGTCAAAAACATCGTTTACTTTTTGTATTAGGATAGGCAGCTGGTTTTGCTTTCAACAACTAGTTCGGATACATGTATACGTTGTAATTTTAATTGGACTATTTTATAATCTGGTTCCTTATATATATATATATATATATATATATATATATATATATATATATATATATATATATAAGTAAATATTATTTATTTATCTATAAACAGGCTTGTTTCGTCTTTTAAATACTCATCAGTATAGATATAAAAAAACTGGCCTCCCTACCAAGCAATAAACAAACCAAAACGGGTTTTAACTTAAAACATTTTATCTTGTAACAAAACGTGATTAACTCCAGCGCGATTAAGACGTGTAAATACGGTTTTAATACAAACTCCTATCGGAAATAATGTTCAACCAAATATATATATATATATATATTAAATCATTAATATCTACAGACGCTAGTGTTTCAAGCTTATTGCTCTCATCAGTGCAGGAAAGTAACAATTTCAGATGGTCGGAAGGAGCGAACCCGGTTCACAGAGTCAACCTAGAAACTGCAAGCTGTTGCCATATCCACTCGGCCAACGGAAACTGTCACGTAATTAAGGAAAATTAAGATCTATATGTACCTAGAAGCGGGCACAGATAGAAGACTGGTCGAGAGTGTTCGACGAACGTATTCGGAACTTTGCATTAGAGCTTTTTGACAGTCTATTTTTAACATCTCCGAGAGTGCTCAACTTTAATTTCTTAAAGGGGCTTAGTATAATATTTATAAATGAATATTAAATTATTAATACCTACAGACGCTAGCGTTTAAAGCTTATTGCTCTCATCAGTGCCGGTAGTTTATATATATATATATATATATATATATATATATATATATATATATATATATATATATATATATAAAGCTACACAGAGGCTCTCGCATTTCATTCCGGGAGGGAATATATATATATATATATATATATATATATATATATATATATATATACACACAAGTAGTAAGTTACAATAAATATACTCATGAAAATTAAGCTTAATTGCCATAAATATATTTTTATAACTTACTACCAATCTCTACACGCGTATTGATCACTGTTGAAGTAAATATTGAAAATCGATACATAAAATATTATATCCCCTGATAACATGTTATGTGAATACATGCAATAATATATATATATATATATCACTTTTTTAACGACACATTCACAGTTCAAAGCAGTTAACTAAAAGTATTTTTTCAAATTTCTACTAGTGCATCAGATATGAATGTTTCCCCATTGTTCTCTCTTTGCCTTTTATTTTAATCTATTTTTTCCTATTTTTTTAACATTTTTCCTGTCAATTATATGTTTGAGCAAGTATATCTCTCTTGGCGATAGTTACTTTTATAGATAGAGAGCGCTTCTAGCACACTAGTATATACTCTCGCTTCTCACAAGGTGGGAAATTCCGAAAGGAGAGCCTGTTTATCAAAGGCTTCGTACGTCGTTTGATCCGTTCTCATTCTAAGTATGCCTTTTGAACATTAAGGGATGTTGTGCTTGTTTGCTTATCTTTAAGATGGAGTGAAAAAACTCTCAATCTCTGACGTTTCACCACCATTGATATTTCTGAAAGTAAATTTACATATTCCGTGCATTCGCACGCCCTTCAATGTTGTTTCTAACACCACGTGCATTTTATTATTCTTATAGAATTATCATAAGTCGTGTTTTTGACTCATGTCTACTAGGTTTTTTTTGCGTATCTTCATTCTAACCGTTTTTCTCTGTTCATCCGCGACAATCTGTGAAAAACTAAATGTTATAGTAAATAAACTGTTATTCAATTAACTTTTTTCTTTCTGACACAGGTGTCATATACGTTAATAAAGCAATACATACATGCGTATTATCAACAAAGATATACGACCGATAATTGTTGCCCACGTGCGTAGAGAATAGTTATATATTTTTCGGGGTGTTTAGTTAAAAATGATCAAGTTGAATACATTCGAATTTTATATATATAATTTCTTATTCATTTGTAAATCTTCCACCAAAATTAACATATGCTTGTTCTCTTTGCTTACTGAAGAAGTTATGTAGTATACCGAAATGTCATATTGATTGAATAGAAACTTTCTCATATAAACTAATTTGGAATACCACACACACACATACACACACACACACACACACCCACACACACCCACACACACACATATATATATATATATATATATATATATATATATATATATATATATATATATATATATATATATATATTAGAAATACACAAAATTACGACATATTTATCATAAAGTATAAAAATTCCAAAAATTGAATATCAACAAAGTATTAGTGTACGTTTGTTTTTAAGACGAAATTTTGTTATCTATTAATCACTTCTTCAGCACAAATTAGGAGGAGGTTCGTCAACATGTCGCTAATAGTATTATCGCATAGTAGCGTCTCAATCGGAGGCCAGATGTTACAAAAATAAAGTCCGCCGCAATATTAAAATAACAAACTTAATCAATATTTTTTCTTATTCTTTTGTATGGCTGGCTGAAAAAAAGATGTATACATATATACATATATATATATATATATATACATAAATATATATATATATATTTGTGTGTGCGTATGTGCGTATATTTCTATAAGCATATACATATATATATATATATATATATATATATATATATATATATATATATATGCATACATGTGAGAAAGAAGAAACCGCCTGAGGCTTTAGATGCCATATATAACTTTTATTGGGAACTACGACCGTCGAATTCATAAGCAGCGGGGAAATCTTTCTCCGGAAGTGAAAAGTGTCATTTGACTGCTCAACACCACAGCGAAGTGCGGAGAGAGGAGGAAAGAAAGAAAGATTATTTGGAATCGAAAGTTGAATTTAAAAGAGAGGTTAGTAGGCTAAGTCGGGTTGTCTGATTCTTTCACACACACACCCCCCCACACACACACATATATATATATATATATATATATATATATATATATATATATATATATATATACATATATATATAGATAGATATGCCTTTATGTATGCGTTTAAACAATATGGATACCGGAATCAATGGATAAAGGATTAATATTGAGAAACGTATGTCGTTCATAAGGGATATAAGCACTTAACCATTAAGCCATTTAGCTTAACATATAGAATGAGAAGATGTAGGGTCGAAATGAGATCTCAATGTCCACATTCAATTTTCAATGAAAATATTTTCTCATATCTACAAAATTATTCGATTACATACTTATAAATTCCAACATTATATTATATCAGTATAATGTGGTGCGGTGTTTATCATACACAAATATTAATTTCGTTTTTCAACGCACACCTGTTTTGCATATCACAGCTTTTCAGTGTGTGCTAGAAACAGGTGGGTGGTTCCAACAGTGATTCGAAACCCGATCACATACAGAGATAGATATGTAAATTGAGAGAGAGAGAGAGAGGGCGAGGGGTAAATGTGTGTGATTTTACCATGTCCCGTTTACAAGTACAGCTTTTTAACCAAAAATTGTGTATAAAAATATGCTTTGTCTGCGATTTAGGACAATTATATAAAAAAAACACATTTTTCCTCACCCCAAAGAAAGCACATTGCCACTGAGGCATGAAGCGCTACTATGAATTAGGGGCCATATTTATAGGGCATCCTAAGTAGGGAGTAGTGCAGCGATATATTTGTTACCATTACATTAAATTTCTCTCGGGGAAACAGGGAGTGAATTCCAAAGGCAAGCAAAAAGTGTCCCTATACCTCGGGTCGTCTACAATGAATGGATCTGATTTAGCTGATTGTCGGGTTGGTCAGAGATGTTTACGTTGATGGTGCACAAGTGTAGCAAGTTCGTCGACTCACATTCCATTGAAGTACTTGTAGAACACACACAGGGACGCAACATTGCCGCGATTTGACAGAGGCTGGAGATGGGTAGACAGTAGGAGACGTATAAGATTAGAGGCTTTTTGACACTGTTAAAGAGGGAGTGACCAGCAGATGTGGAAACAATACTCCATGCATGTGCGAATGGTGGATTTGTAGAGATTTTAGATACTGACAGATGAGAGCAGTTTTCTAGCCCGGTAGAGGAAGCCTACCTTCTTTGCAGTAAAAATCGCAGTATATTCTATGTATTGGTTCTAGCTCATATTACCTAGAATGTTAGGCTGACGCGTTTGAAAGTTGGACTCTCTTGCTGGTTGTTTAAGTTACTTATTATTGCAAATTGAAAGGAGCTTTCGTACTAGTTGCATTAAATGTAACTATCCATTCATGCCCCAAATCTGCTGCAGACTGGAGATCAGTTTCTAATGATTCAACTATTTCCTTGGACATGTGTGCATTCGTTTTGACCACATGTCGCGAATAGATTTGATGTCATCAGTAAATTTACTCATCTCGAACGCAATTATATATATATATATATATATATATATATATATATATATATATATATATATATATATATAAATATGTGTGTGTGTGTGTGTGACAACCGAAACAAAAAGCATATGATATATATATAATAATGTTTTATATTTGAATTTAAAAGTTGAATCTAGATCGCATTTCAGCTTACATATCAAACTTTGATTCTGACTCGCAACTTATTATTATGTATTGTTATAACATGTCATTGGCACTATGATAATAAACTTTTTAAAAAAATAAAATATGTAGATCCGTCCGAAGAACTGGTTATATGGAAACATTTTTTAATCAATAACTTATTCAAACAAAAAAAAATTAATTAATTTCTTTTTTACTTAACTGCATCGTGCGCAACGCCGGATATATACAGCTTCTCTCTCTCTCTCTCTCTCTCTCTCTCTCTCTCTCTCTATCTATCTATCTATCTATCTATCTCTCCGTATATATATATATATATATATATATATATATATATATATATATATATATATATATAGAGAGAGAGAGAGAGAGAGAGAGAGAGATAGATAGATAGATAGATAGATAAATAGATAGATAGATAGATAGTTTTGCATTTCTCTTTCTCTTTTTCAGTTTGTTGTTTCTTTTTTGTTCGTTTGCTGGTTTCTTCTTTATTTCCGTGTTCTATTTATTTTCTTCTTTTCTTATTCTCTATCCTTTGCTTCTATTTTTTTCTCTTATTTTTCTTCTCCATTTCCGTCCTCCCTTCTTCTTTCTTTTCGCTTCATTTCTTTATTCCATTCCTTCTTTGTCTGTTTTTTTTCATTTTTTCTTTCTTCTCTCCTTCACTTTTTTCTCTTTTTCTCGTCCTTCGTCCTTTATTTACTTAATTCTTCCTTTCTCTTTATTTCTCGCTTATTTCTTCTTTCCTCTTTTTCTTTCTTTATTGATTCCTGAATTTTTCCTCGTGATTTCTTTCTTTCTATTCATTCATTTGTAGTTATCCATTTTTCTACTTTTTTACTCTTTTTCTCTTTTCTTGCACTTCTTACCCTCACATAATTCCAGTTTATTATTGCCACCCGCCATTGTGCTCTCCATCGACATTGCCCTTCAAAAACTCGTTACACTTTACACACGAACCGAGTAATAATACTTAAGACTCGTCGACCGTCAAATAAGACAAACAATAATAATAAAACACACCCATATGGATGTTGTTGCACGCATGATTCACTAGATATTTTGTTGAACAGAAAAGAAAAGAAAAAAGCAGCTTAAAACATTGAACGAGCAAGGTGAGTTTTAATTGCAAAGGGTAGGTCAAAGGTAACTCGAAAATATTTGGATACTTTAAAAGTTGGGAATCTATCGACATGCGAGAAAACATGAACGGCTGACGCCCGAGGTCACTGAAATTTAGTCTCATTCTTTACTTGCGTCGACCTCTATCGGCTGAGATTTCTTTCTTTCTGATTTCGTTTAAGAAATGTAATGAATGCGTTCTAGCATCAACATGAGACGTTCTTTTCTACCTGTCTCTCACGCTTACCTTTGGTATATCACGTTTGCGCCGTTCTCAATAAATCTCAGTAAGAATTAGCGCGACTCGTGTCTGGCTGTGGCCCGGGTAAACTTAGGAAACCAAGAATATTTGATCCCATCTCTGAATCTCATATTGATCATTTTATTTGAATTGTTTAATTTTTACTAGTAATTATGAGCATCATCTTCCCAATAAATTACACATTTCTTTTACTAAAGAATTGTATTATTATTTTTTTTATTAGAAGCTTTCTCAAGTCATTATCGGTGATTGCTCGCGGACAATACGCAGTGTTGTTCATTGGAGTTTGAAACAAACTGTTGTAGTTGTTTTAAATATTGATGTTGTTGAATCTTCTCGCAACGGATCACGGATCATCTAATATAATACTAACAGTTTATGAATTCTGCTTCAGCAGAAATGTAACGGCCATAGCTGCTGTGAATGTTCTTATTGTAACCCACAACGGCCTGTCAGCTATGGCTGCTGATGGGTTGTTTACTCTTTCATACGCCAGTTCTAGTTTTGTAATCGTAAATATGCACAAAAGCAAACTGTAAAACTCCTTATTTACATTTCTGAGGTGTAAAATTTGTCATATGCATCAAACTAAATAAATTGCATTTAAAATAAGGTAACTTATGATCGCGACATTATTTTGCAAGATTATTATTTTTGATAAAAATCATGCCGGAATTATCGGTTAATTGAAAGTGTATATTTATTATATCACGAATATTTTAATTCTGTTGAATTAGTTTTATTTCCGATGTATATAGCGTTGAGAGTTTGAAACAGACGCATTTGAAAAGTCACCTTACTTTATCTAACGTTTAAAATTCCGTCATATTAGGCACGTGAATAAAACTAACAGGAAGGGATTTCAAGTGGTAGTAGCACATAAAAAATATTTGACTTATATGTGATATTTTCGGAATAACCATACGATAGATATTTTCCACCGGTTTTGCTACCCCTCTCTGCCAAATACAAGCACATTAATACGACCTTGTGTCATGTCCATTCTGTGTGTGCGGTTGCTAAATTGCGAACAAAATTTATATTTATCTAAGAGAACAATTTCAGTTCTTGTACATTCCAATCCGAACATTGTCAATATTCCCCAAGAATTATTTTGCGAATCCTACTTTTAAGTCAAGATGAGTCAGAAGTACCCGGGAAGTGGAAATACTTGTAGTCTAACTAATAACATTTATTAATACCAATACATTTTATTATATTAACTATTTTTTTACTACGCAGTTACTTCTTACATACTCTTTATTGTGTTTGTTTATCTCTCCTGAATACTAGCTCCGACAAACCAGTAGTGATGATGGCATATGTGTATATGTAACATCACACAATACACGGGATACTTGTAATTTGACATAAATTGCTGATGAACTTTCAAAACCATGAAATAAATGAAAAGTGGAAAAATTATTAAAACGCAGTTTGGTTAGGAATATTTGAAAATGTAATTGCGTGTGAGGATATGAATTATGAGGCAACTCAACGGACAATGATAATCAAGTAGGTCAACTAATTATATGCGAATCAGAATTAATGCGAAGAATATGTATGACTAAAATCGATAACGAAAACAATAGAGTGAAATAGATAGAAAGACAGAGATTGAGGAATATAGAGAAAACACGGTACGATAGAAAAGAGAGAAGACCGGACGACTTTACCTTAAACCAGGTATGAATATAGCAGTTCGAACGCCGCTTGTATAAGCATAGGTCGTCGTACATTGTGGCGTTACAATCTAATCTTGTGTCTATGTTTTCATATTAAAAACTACAAATGATCTTGTTTACAACCAAAAACAAATTGTACGGGTTTTCCTTATTATGTTTTGTTTATACTAAGGACAGCCAAACAAGAATTTCCAAGCAATCAACAAAACAATTAATCAAGGAACAACAACAGTAGAGACCGCACTACCAAGGAGGTTGTATGAATTAAAGCAAATGAACTGCGTTGCTACACACAGCCTTAATGATTTCATCATCACTCTTATTATTAAAGGGCTACGCTACATATATTCTGAATATCATATTAAAGTCTTTTTCATTTGTTACTTTGTGCACTGTATTCCTCTTTGCTCAATCTTCTGCTGATATTTGCCGCCTATGATTGTGTTGCCTTCTGTTTATCTATCTAACCCCTTTACGGACGCCTCCGTTAGCATCTCTTAGGCTTACTCACCCATTGCCACCGATGGCTTAGTACTATTACACTGGATTGGTGTTGGAAAACCTATAAGTTGTTGGAGCAATTCGTAACTATTAAATACTAATTTTGATACATACATGCTTGTAGAAGTTGCTTTTCAATTAAATTATTAAAAAACAACATTTATACACAAAAAAATACACTGACTTAAATAAACACTCTTAATAAAATATTATATACCCTTTTGTTGAAACATAATAGTGTATGCATATAAAAGATGTTGGTGGAGTAATCCGCCGATGAAAATCGCAAATGGCGTGACAAATTGTTATCCAATTTCACCAAATTTTGACAGCTTTATTTATTTCTAGAAATTTCTAGAAATATTTACCCGAAATTAAAGATTTTCTATCTGCGCGCTTTCTAGTTTTCATATATTTGATGTGAAAGTTTGAGAACACATTATTTATTTATAAATTAATAGAAAATATTTATTCTCTTTAACTTTATTCGAAATGTTAGGATATGTAGTTGGCCTAACGGATACCGTTACTCCTTATGGAATAGCATAACCCGAGTTCAGACCCTATCAGATCTATTCTGTTTAGTTCCAGAATTATACTCTTATTGAAGGTATAGATATACAGTTACTTCCAAGCTATATGTAAAGTAGTGATGTAACGTTACCCGACGGATCTCGTAACGTAGTGATCACACCCCACATAGGTTGATGCCGTTTAGTTTTCTCCTTTGTTAGTAGCATGCAGGGCACAAATGAACGCATACAATTGTTATTCTTGGTTTTAGTACATTTTTCTAAATACTCAAAACAAAAACAAACGAGTTTTTATTTTATTAATTTGTGGGAGTTTGGCGTTAGTGCCCGCTGCTAAGATGTTATGCATCTAATGCTTGCACATGTGTGTGCGTGCCTACTCGTTTCTGCTCTTTTTCCAATCATATTTAATTATGGTAAATTTCGTAAACAGAAGATGAGAAAATGATTTGTGAAATAATGTACGTTAGTGACGAGGAGCAAAGCCGAGGCACGAATTTATATGAGGTAGTGAATCAATCAGGCTGAGAATTCCCCTCGGAATTTCTGGATTCCTTTCTTCCAAGAACTGTCGTTTTAATCTTTCGATGACTGACGACAACCATGTGCGCCATTACTATAGATGTATTACGGTTCACCGTTAAATGAAGCAATACATATTTCGGTAGTCATACAGGATGATTTTCCTCGATGCCGCCACGTTCTCTCTGTTCAGGCATCTTAGACGATGATTTTCACAGGAACTACAACTATCTGTAAACAATAATGGAATTTATTTTATGGAGGTTAGACACTTTTGAATCCACCGGTTATGACTATGTCCATGCACATTAACATGGTGTGATATTTCGCTATACACGGATGGCCCGTCCCTAAAGAGACGCGAATTACAGAGTCTTGCTCCACAAAATTCATTAAGGCGTATAATATAATTTTGAGCGTATAGAGATAAGTCGGTAGGTAGTAAATCAAAACAAACAAGGATACTCGTTCTTACCTCTCCCTTCTCCTTAATTCTATGTGTAACACTAAACAACAACAACAAACATTTGTTTACATTTTGTCTACAAATATGAGAGTTTATCTTATTAATTTCAAGCAGGCTTTTTAACGAGTTTAATTTCAGCATTTCAGCGGTTCAGTTACAAATCACCCATCATCACTGATGATCAACACCGACCAACACGATCGGGGCAAGAAGAAATCAAAGGATGAAGTTTCGAATCAATAATGCACACCTCTAATACAATATATATGGTAAAACTCTGTTTGCACTGACCGGTGTAATATACACTGATTTGCTGATTCATGATCCGAAATCTTGGCCTGAAGAATGAAGTATATGTTTTAATTAAACGAATAAATGTATGCCTTTATTTTTATAAAGGCGTGGTGTACACTGTGCAGTTAACAGTTTAAATAGAAAAAAAGTGTTACTGAGTTACTTAGATCTGTACAAAAACCAGTTGAAATAAAATAGCAGAATAACTGACCGACGTTACTCTGATTCAAGTTTTGTTGCAGTATATCTCTACGGTTGGTATTATAGTTTCTAAACCAAGAACCCTTGTGGACATACACACAAAAGATTCCCATCTATTACTATAGATAATCAGGTTGAGTAAACCATTAAAGAGATAACATATGAGGTTGAGACGAAACACTATTTTGGGTAGGAGCGGTCTTTAAAGTAACTATGTAGCCTGTCAGGTCACAGTGGTACACGTCATAAATAACTAATATTATCTACGACAGGAGAGATAATATAGCTACGTTTGTTGTAAGGACGGAAATTGTCAGACTTTTCCTGTGATGCTCAATGAAAAAAAAACAACTGAATGCTAAAAACGTTATTGAAGTCTTATCTTAAACGTAACCTTTTTGCAAACAGCAATATATATATATATATATATATATATATATATATATATATATATATATATATATATATATATATATATATATAAACATACAGGCTGTTTTGCTATATCACTTCTCTTATGTGTGCTAAGACAAGAAAGCAGTTAGGGTCAAGATTTTAACTCGACTGTTTCTTTTAAGAGTCGACAAATAAAACCGCTAGGTAATCCACACAGGCCATGGAGGAAGTGAAGTATTTGACAGAAACATTATTAGCTACCGAATAGTGCCTTACTAACTTTTAAAGAGAGCTCTGGATTATCACTAATGATAGCTGGGGATTTCACTTACCACAGTACTTAACCAACAAAGGGTAGGGAGCATATGTAGTCATCCACAGACATATTGTTTCGCTGTATCACAGCTCTTCAATGTGTCGAGACAGGCAAGCATTGAAAGTTAAACTCGAAACTCGACCGTGTTTTCGATAGTCGGCGATATATATAAATATATATATATATATATATATATATATATATATATATATATATACGCTCACATCCAATATCAGTTATGCATTTTAAAATAAAATGCAAAAACTTACTTCATACACATTCCAATTATAGATACTTTGTTAAAAAGTAACAATAAATAATAATACTGCGGCTAAAATTAGTAAAATTATAATTATAGATAAAATTGCTAACCTCCGAAGTACTAACTATCATGTGTCATAATTGTTTTTTAATAAAATTCAAAACTTATTTTAATTATAATTAAATAAATAAATCAATTACTACATATATATATATATATATATATATATATATATATATACTAGAAACATGTAACATGTAAGGTCCACCATTTAGCTCAGATTTGATTGTTAGAATCATGAAAACGTGAGTTTGCAAAGCCAGTTAAATATTGAAAATAAATAAATAAAATACAAAAAGTAGTCTCTTCTACTCACTATTTTGGCAAAGATTAAAGTGTAGTATCTGTTCCAATGGATAGGCACCCCATAGACTGGTATTGTCTTGGCCTTCGGGGCTTGATTTACACCGGTTTATGGGTCTGTCCTGTGCAGTTCTAGGAGGTCCACCCTCCCAGGCTTCGCCTCTCCTGTTTGGGGAGGAGTAAGTTTATTGCTTACTGCCTGAGGCGCCTCTACCAGGGAATGCCGACGGGGCTGTCCAGGAAATTTTTAAACCCCACTTTCCCGACCCGACCTTGGGTCACATCTTACTTGTGGGAGTAAGATAAAAACTGACCTTGTGCCTAACTCCTGGAGAGGAGTAAATCAATACTCACTATATCTCCCGCCACCCTCCCTCTGTACCTCTTTTATGCTAGACATAAGGGTTAAAGAGAATAACTACGTATGGTGATATTTTCTTTTGTTTATACTTGACTATACTAATAATTTTATTCTTTATTTTATTTAAAACATTCGACTGTTTATAAACACAGAGGGAGAGAGAGAGACAGACAGAGACAGAGACAGACAGACAGATGAGCGGGATAGATACCTTTTACAGAGCGGTGTTGATATAATGTACAGAGAGTGAGAGAGAGAGAGAGAGAGTGAGAGAGAATGAAAGTGATAGCTATAAGCTTAGTTAGGAATTGGTTACTTAGTGAGTGAAAATCAAATATAATCGTTTTAGATTAAAATGTAAGTTTTTTCAAATATAATTCAATCGCAAAACTATGAAATATTTTAGCATGAATGTTTTGCAATAAAAATATATAAGAAAAAACCTTAAGGGAAATTTTTTTTTATTTACTCAGCTTTATGAGAATAAACACACACATACACACACACACACACATACACCCACACATGTATATATATATATATATATATATATATATATATATATATATATATATATATATATATATATATATATATATATATATATATATTTATGTGTGTTTGTGAGAGAGAGAGTAATTTAAAGATTGATAATCCGACAGAATATGTAGGTAAAAAATGGAAATAAAGTAAAAGCGGAACAGTGTAATTTAAACAAAAGAGAGTAACACATAATCACGGTGTTATTCAATATTTAATATATATATATTTTAAAATATACTAACTTAAAATACTCTCCAACCTTAACCAATTAAACAATCGTTAGACAATATAATTTCAATCTATTACGTGTTATAGGGTAGTTTTTATTTTAAAGGCTTAAATCCAGTTTTGTACGATTGAAAAATACATTAACTTAGAAACGCTTTGTAAAGTTGCAGGTAAAATTTCGCCCACCATTTCAACTCACTAGGTGTTCAGGTAACAGCTGCTTACCATTAAGTTATTGCGAGTTTATAACGGCTGGTTGCTTTTCTGGAATTTGAGTGACATTAAGCCTTACCAGAATCCCAGTACTCTCCTGTTGTGGTATTTTTCGTGCTATATCTCTCACATCTTTCCATGCTCTCAGCGTCTGAAGGGGCACTTTCTGTGGTACTAACGGAAGGAGGAGCCCTCAGGTTATTGTATGTTTCTTTTATATCTACACATGCAGTCTCATTTCCTTTGGGTTCGTCTTAGTATGTTTCATCCCTACGTCTGGTTGTGCTTATGAAGTGTCATTTTATTTTAACTTACATTAGATTCGTCATTGTGCACAGGCTATGTAGAGTGATTTCCGTACTCTAGCACTGTTCTTAATATGTCGGCTGTTTTCATCAATGTCGAGGTTTGTATGATGTAAATTCTCCTTTTAATTCTAATTTCTGCTAGTTGTTTGTCGAGGTATTTTCCGAACTGTTCCATGGTGTTCCACATTATTACTACTATCAATAACATTATATATAATGCATATATTTAGTTTTTCGATGAACAGTAGATTTTGACAATTTCTTGTTTGTATACGTTATTCCTCCAAAGAGGAATAATGTCGGTAAAGATGGCTTCATGACAACAGAAGAGATAATACACTATTCCCAGAGAAAGGGGTAATGTATGCGAAGATGTTCTCATGACAACAGAACATATATTACACTACACGCCAAAGAAGGAAGTAATGCCTGATAGGAGTGTATAATGACGAACATATACTACACTACCCCCACCCTAAAGGAGATAATGCTTGTGAGATTTGTCACATGACAACAGAACATCTACTACAATACACCCCAAGGAAGGGGGTAATGTCTCGGAGGATAGTCTCATTACAACAGAACAGACACTACACTACCTTATGAAACATTCAAATATAGTACAATAGTACATTAATAGAAGTAATAGTATAGTTTCGACTTCAGGCAGATATACACTAAATCTCCATTATAAGTTTTCAAGATTCCTAGTCCATTCATCTTTGGTAATTTCCATGTAATTACTTAGTTTTCTGACCAATTCAGCATAATTCTCTGCGACGGCGAAATCTATTAGTTGACAGGTTTTTCCTATTTTTTACTATTATTATTTCTGACTTTCTTACGTGGATGTGTTTGCTTCTATCGCATTGATCCAGAAGATTTTATTTTATGCCTTTCTTTTTCTCTTTGTATTTGTATATATTTCTCTCTGTATCCAATGTATACTCGCTATTTTTATAGTACCTTTGGATCAGCTTCCTGCATTCATTTATGATTCAGTTTATTGTTTTGTATATTTGTCTTTATGTTTTACATTATTCTTTTCCTGTGTCTATTTTGTCTATATATCCTTTTTTTCTAATCCCGTTGTTTTGTGCAGCTGTCAGTAGTGATTCCATTTCATTTTAAGCGTCCTGTTTGCAATCATATCTATATCTCCTCAGGCACTAATTTATGATCCGCCACAGTGGATAGTACATGTAGTAGCTTCTCTTGTTATTTTTATTTTCTGGCTTTTTTGCTTTTTGTTTCACTATTTTCTGCTCGTATTTTAGAAACGGTAATCAACTTTTCACAATTTTGTCTCATGTATTTATCTATAGTCTTCTATGCAATTACAATGCTTACACATTCTCTTCCTCTTGCTTTCCTCTTTATATAGTGTCGGTTATCATCATGTTTCTTTATCGTGCTTTAAACATGGCCAGTTGTTTCTGGTATATCATTTAGTTCAGGGGTTTTTCACGTTCTCCTTGGGACGCTATTTGTTATTATCTTTCATCTCTACTTGTTTGATAATGACCGCTTTTACAATGCATAGATATTTATAATTAACGCGTACGCTGAATGCTTTTATGTGGTAGCTCTATACCTTCTGTTGTTTCGAGTTTTCCTTATTATCACATGTAAGGTAAATTCTTCTAATGCAGAATATCAACAAAACTCTAGTTGTGCTTTTTACTTTTGTCGTGTTTAAAATGCATTCATATATTTACCGGTTTGACATTTTTTGTAAAATCGTCTTGAGAGTTTCTTCATTACTTTTCATTTCTGTTCTTTCTTCAATTCTCTGAGGATCTTTTTCCAGTTTTTTTTTATTTCTGTTGTGGTCAATAAGTGTCTTGTTTTATGCCGGGTATGATTGTTCGGTTTTGTCCATCCTCTAATAAAGTTTTGCTTCAGCAGGCTTTCGCTGGTTTCAAAAGTTCCATTTAGGACTAAGAGAAGACAAATACGACGGAGGCGGAATAGTGTGATGATATGAACTAGAATTTTTGATCGAACCATTATCAGACCATTTAACGTCGATGCCAGAGGAGAAATCAATAACATCAACTATTGTGAGTTTCTAGAAAATACTTTATTTCAAGACAACGTGTTTGTCCATGCAAGATAATTCTCTGACATCCAATTCGGATGATTCTCGGTGTTAGCTTTACTTTTAGGAGATCATCATAAGGATTTCTTCGTTGGAGCCACTTTGCGAATGATGCTGACCCTTTTCACGCTTTATTCATTCACAACCAATCTGGATCGTACGCCCCTAAATTATTTCAGTTGACATTTATCTTGTAAGTTTATAAACCCATTTTCAGGGCTTCTATTTCTTGATCTCACAAGCATTACGATCAAGTTGCTTTAAGATGCCTAATGAAGTCATGACGCTGCCTAAAAGTTTGGTGATTTTTAACTTTGCCGATATCGTTATATCTGTAGCTTTATCGCTGATTACTATTATCATCCAAAAACAAAATAAAACTAAGTTTAAATACCATAAAAATATATAATTCAGAATTTGCATAATAACTACAGATATCTTATTTTAGTAAATGTTACATAAAAAATGAAAAAAATACTTGAATTCCTAAATTGCAATATTGGATGACATAACAAAAAATTAGCATATCAGATGTATACGAGTTAAATTTCATTATGACTCTAGACACACTGTCGTCATGGTTTGGGAGGTTTGCCTTATGACATATCAACTTCTGTGGCTCATTTAATACCGGTTAGGAGTAAAAATAAAATAATCATTATTTGTAATCATTTTGTTTCGTAGAAATATCTGATTTTGTAAGCATTCGTTGTAAATGAACAGTTTGTAGGAAATAGCTGTTCTATTAATCCTGTAAGAAGTTTACCAGATCAAGTATAACACCTAGTTGTTTCAATTGTGATAATTTGAGGGTGATTGATTTGTGTTTTTGACTATTTCCATTTTACCGGTGAGCTCCCAAGTATGAGGACTAAAAGGTTTAAGTGCGCTAATTCCTTCATCAAAATGACGTTTGTACTGTGCACTGAAAACACATTAATAAGCAGAGTTTAAGAGGCATGGTAGTAATTTTAAAATATTGAATTGCTTGTTTCGTCTTATTCGTGTTAGATGCCTTCACTCGGCTTATAACTCAAAACAATCAGTATAATCATTTTATTGTAATTAGGTTTTATTGTAATTAGTTTTTTTAGTTAAGGTAATAACATCATTTATATTTTAAATAAATAGTTAATCAAATGATGTACTATGAGATACATGTATACACATTTAGTCAGTTAGTTACAAAGACACGTCTGCCTTCTCTTTTTCGTATCTTCGGACATGTGGTTATATTACAGTTTCCCATCTGTTTACACAGTCTTTTGAATTATTATCGACCTTTTTAAGCCGCACTGGTTGGGTAGTAGAAGGCGGACAACGCAGTGCTGCATTGTATGGTCCTTCTTTCCACATTTGAAATGTTATATATCAGTTACAATGCCTTTTTCAAGAATATATCTTCAACAATAAAAAACAATAAAAAACAATAGTTACATCGGTGATACTATAATAACAATTTGCTTCAGAATTACCATGCGTCTCTACCTCACTATCTCAATTTACCAACGCATAAAACACGACTGCACCTTCTGAATATAGGCATCTTTTAGTTTATAATACAAAACCAAATATTAAAGATTCTAGAAGTCACCTATATTAACACTAGACAGCCCACAATAAATAATATTAATTACGAAACTAGTTATAATAATATCTACAACACTTTTGCATGTATAGGAAAATAAGACAATACAATTAGAAATAACACCAAACATACATTTATTATGAATGGTTAAAAAAGTACTGATACAAATTAGGCATACAAATGGGCTGTGTTTTGATCTTAACTCTCTAGTATGTGTATTGTTGATTTAAATAATATAGAGCGATTTTACTGGAAATATAGGTGTGATTCATTTAGATATAGAAGATCTAATCTCTTAGTTAGTATGTAAACGCTTCTAATACCTGGTTAATATTTTATTCTTTTTAGCGATAAACAAGTAGTAGGTGTAATACATTTTTCTTCGTAAGAACAAATTCCCTCAAATTCCTCTTAATTTTACTAAGAATAGATAAAATGTCGAAGCGGATTAAATATGCTTTCGAAAACACCTATAACTCAGTGTGACGTGTAATTAATTTATTAGCAGTCTATACTCTATGATTTGACATGTACAGTAAATAGAAATAATTATATTAATATACATTTCATATTTTTAATGGTAAAACAACATATGGTTTTATGCAACTTAATACAGATATGATAATTTTTATTCAATAAAAACAAATACATTTTGAATTAGATTTGAAAACTCACTCTTTGCAGAACTCGCAGATAAATAAAAATTAATGCCAGCCACATGGCTGCCGAAATGAAAAAGACAACCCAAAGTTTCCAGTTGAGTTTTCTGTTCTTTTAACTATCTTAAATGTATTTGGCATCTTTACAAATTTCTAACCATGCTACCAAACTTACTTGTATTTACTCTGTGTTTTCTTGAACTTTTTTTCTTTTTTTTCTTTTTTAATTTGGAGCTAGTACCCCTCTACTGGTTGTACATTTCGATATTCTTCTAGCTAAATGTTAAAAATATATGGAAAAATGGATAGCCCCACATGTTAGAAAAAAACGTTAAAAAAACACTCGATATACAACACCCCCTCCCTCAATCCCCCTTCACTCACCTCTGAGATGTACACGATATGATTCTCTTGAAAGGGTCATTTGCAAAGTAGCCCGACTTCAATTAAGACTCCCCAATGTTTTCAGCTGAGTTTTCTGTTCTTTTAACTATCTTAAATGTATTTGGCATCTTTATTAATTTCTAACCATGCTACTAAATTTACTTGTATTAACCTTGTTTTTTAAATTCAATTCTTCTCTCCGTTGCGTTTACTGTATACATAGTTAACTAGTTTTTCCCAGTTGCTACCCTACTGGCTGTCTATTACTTCTCTGTACTAACTTGTGACAGGGAAACATATCTTGAATATTCTGTTCCTTCTGTTAAGTGTAGCGACGACATATTCTATCTACATATGTACATATATATATATATATATATATATATATATATATACATGTGCATATGTGGATGAACATCTTTTTAATTTTTTACATTTTTATTTATTTTTTTATCTACTTATTTTATTTTATTATTTTTTTTAAAACCTGCGGGGGCTCGTAAATACCCGACTAGTACACGGGCGCAGGCTACCCTCTCTCGGAGTGTTGGACTCGTAGACCCTGTCAGGTCATCCACCTAAGAGAAGGAACACTCTGATAATAAAACCTTGCTACAAACTACTTACGTCTTAGCAGCAAACCGTTGGGGAGGGAGGCCTCCGTAGTCTTGATCAACAACCTTTCTAGAGCTGGAATCTCGAACAAATTATCCGGTTTACAAACGTATAATTGCTTAAGGAGTAGATGGGTTCTGCCTATCGCCCGGTTGTCGCACTCCTTCTCTGTCTATTAGCCAGGCGTAGAGGTACAAGCACTAGAACGCCTCTAAAGACACCTAGTGCTTGGCCTTGTTTCCTGACTAGAGCAATGAACGCCGTCTTTCTTTCTTTCTATCTGGGAAACTTCGGAAAAGCTTTTTGTCGCTAAGTCCTATAGTCTGGGTCGCTCTTGTTCTGACAGGTTGAGTGTACAGGTTAGACAGCTTGTCTGGCTGCTGTTTTCGACTGGAAAGTTAGGAGCCCAAACTCTTAGGTAGCGCTAAGAACGGCTGCTCCGTAGACAGTTGCATAATATCATGGGTAACGGTATCTGCTCTGTCGCGCATGGAAATGGAGCCTACAGTTATCCCCGGTGCGCATTCCCGAGGCCACAATCCCCATGAACCAAGTCACGACTAATAAACTGGTTGTGTGGGCTTATTGGCACCAAACAAGCACCCACTTTGCCCTCCCCACTCTAACTAAAAAAAAACATGAACTTATAAAATAAAAAACAGACCTAAATCAGACACCCAACAAATAACACCTTCCCCTCCGACCTTTAGGCTCGCATTCACAAATATCCGGGGACTTAGAACCAACATTAACGACGTAGAAACTTGTTTCCTGACAAACTCCCTGGATATCTTAGCTCTAAGTGAACCGAACCTTCAATCCTCAATTCCTTTTCACCACTTTAACATAACTGATTAACTTCCACTTCATCGTAAGGCCTCTGACAAACATATGTATGGGCTAGGAGTTTATGTCTGGTACACCCTCCCCTTGAATAGAGAACATAAGTTAGAATCAGATGGCCAAGCCTACATGTTCTTTAGATTGACCCTACACCACAGCGGTAGTTTCTTTATATTTCTTATACCGTTCTCCTTCGACCCAGGACTGTACCCTGCTTGACTCTGTCTCTGAAAGCTCAGATAGAGCTTTCTCACGCGACTCGAATGCCCAAATACATGTATTTGGGGATTTTAATGCACATCACCGTGACTGGTTGAGATTTTCCAGCGTTACTGATGCAGCTAGAAACTCTACATTTAATTTCTCCTCAGCTCACGACCTCTCACAGACTGTCACTTTTCCGACCCGCCTTCCTGATTGTGCGGACCAACAAGCCACACTTCTTGACCTGATCTTAACATCACTACCCGAGGCTTGTGTGGCGAATGCCCATAGCCCGCTCGGAAACTCTTATCACGTTGTGGTAATGATACTTATCACTGTAAAACCTCATGCAAAAGCTGAAGAGCCGTTGCTCAAAACGACGAGAAACTATGAGAAGGCTGATTTTGAATCCCTCAGGGTTCACATCAGCGACGAACCATGGGGTGAAACCTTCTCACTCCCTGCTGATCAGTGTTCAAATGAGCTAACCGAACGAGTCAAAACAGGCATTGATGCTTATGTCTTCACGTGAAAATTCTTCAACAAATCCAACTCTCCTCAATGATTCACCTCAGAATGTGCAGCTGCTATTGCTGAGAGGCAGAAAGCATTCCGAAAATTCGGCCGCCATAAGTTAACTGCGAACAGACAAAAAATTGTAGAGGCAATAAATGATTGCAAAGTAGGGATAGATGAAGCAAAGAAAAGGTATACAGAGATAACCAAAAAACGCATTCAGTCACATAAACTAGGTACTCGTGATTTCTGGAAAATCTATAATAGTGTGATGAACAATGGACAATAGACAAATCACAACGATGTTGTTTGCACGGCAACTGATAAGGCTGAATTACTGTCCAAGCGTTTTGCCTTAAACTCCACTTTGAATTCGGCAAACCACCCCCTCCCCAAATTCTAATAGCGGACTGAAGCCACACTTGAGAACCTGGTCATCACAGCGTCTCAGGTCAAAGTCATCATAAAAACCTGTACACCTTCAAAGCCTGTGAGTCTTATCTTACACCAGTAATAGTAATAAAGAAATGCTCTGCTGAGCTGGCTTCTGCCCTCTCCAAACTATACAACAAATGCCTTGCTGAATCTTGTTTCTCTGATATTTGGAAAATTGCCTGTTTGGTACCAGTATTCAATCATTCTGGAGATAGAACTGATCCTCTAAACTACCGTCCAAATAGTCTACTCCCTATCTTTGCTAAAATCTTCGAATCATTAATCAATCTTACTATAGTCCGGCACCTAGCTAATGCTAAACTTCTTTCTGATCATCAATACGAATTTAGACAAGCGCGATCTACCGCATATATCCTAACAGTCATCGCTGAACGCATATATCGTACTCTGGACAAGGCAGGTGAAGCTAGGGCAATAGCGCTTGATGTAACTAAGGCCTTTGACAAGGTTTGGCATAAAGAGCTTCTACTAAAACTGCACCCATATGGTATTGCTGGACAAATATTTAATATAATTAAATCCTTCCTAACAAAAAGAAAGATCCAGGTTGTCCTCGATGGCCGTTCATCTAAGCAACATGACATAAATGCTTGTGTACCCCAAGGATCCATCCTAGGACCTCTACTGTTACTGATTTTTATAAATGACATCCCTGATTTAATTGAGACTGAGATAGGAATATTTGCTGACGACACCACGCTCTACTCTCGTCATGTGGGCAAAACTGACGTGCATATATCTGAGCCAATGGCTGAATCCGTAGAAAATGACCTTCAGTCTGTAATGGACGCTAACTTTTAATGCTGCAAAGACAAAGCTACTTTCCTTCAATAACTACAATACACCTCTTCAACAACCGATTGTCATGGCAAATAATATCCTACCTGAGAGTTCATCATTCAAACTCCTCGGCCTTACTTTCACAGATACATGAATTGGAACACATACATTGAAGACATTGCCAGAACTGCTGCAAAGAAGGTGAGGTCCTTCTACTGTCCTAGTAAACTTCTTACACCTGACATTATCCTATATTTCTACAAAGCCACCATCCGCCCATGCATGGAGTATTGTTGCCACACATGGGCTGGTGCATCATCTATTAGTCTCTCCTTCTTAGAAAAGGTCAGAAAAAGACTCGCCAACTTAATAGGTCCCTCACTATCCACTAAGCTCCAGCCCCTATCCCACCGCCGCAATATTGTTTCCTTGGGTCTATTTTACAAGTACTGTAATGGACTGTGCTCGGATGAATTTGATGCTCTGGTGCCCCCACGACACAAATTCACTAGACCAACCCAATAATCTGCCAAATCCCATCCATTCATTGTTGAGATCCCCAGATGCAGAAGAGCTTTCTACTCCAAAAGCTTCTGGAACTCCCTCCCTGCCCCTTTATTTTCTGACGGGACTGACATGCAGAAATTTAAAACTAATGTAAACAGACATCTCGCTGCACAGCTCGTAATTGAGGTTGACCCCCCCCCATCCCCCTAAAATAAAATAAAAACTTACACCCTTTTTCTCAGGGGTGAACTATATAAAAAAAAATTACGTCCGAAAAACCTATCCGGCCAAATTGTGTGTTGTATTTAAACTTCAAACTAGCATTTATGTGTTCTTATATACAATTAATAAAGGGTTTTAAGATATGTTTAAAACATTCCTACATTGTCACAAAATGTGGATTAAAGCATCCGCTCGAACAGGGTAAAAGATAGTAAGGCTTTTTGTGAAGATAATCACATTTTCATCTGTATTTATAAAATAATTGGCTGTAAATAACTTACATAACTTTTAGTCCTTTAATACATTACCGGGTAGTTTCTATTTATTTAAACTAAAGTAGGGTTCGACTTGGTTAATTTAGGAATTATTTTATTTATTTTGAGTGCGTGTGTGTTGTGTCATCTTCATCGGCACATCCTTCACAAAACTTACGTATCTACTAAATGAGTCGCGGATTATGAAATGAAAGTTTTAAAATATTCATTTGATTATCTAATTATTTATTAAGAAATAGGGAGTAAAGAGTTACATTGTAATATTACGGTATCGTTTCTCAATTTGGTAACGAAAACAAAAATAAAAAAGATTCACGGGCAAACTAGATATGTACAACTTCTATCTATCTATCTATCTATCTATCTATCTATCTATCTATCTATCTATCTATCTATCTATCTATCTATCTATCTGTCTCTGTCTGTCTGTCTGTCTCTCTCTCTCTTCTCTCTCTCTCTCCCTCTCCCCCTCTCTCTCTCTCTCTCTATATATATATATATATATGGTAATTATTATGGTTCCTTACATATAAGGGACTACTTAACTCTTCCACTCACTATAAATACAAGAGGCGCATGCTTCTCAATGGTATATCCACCCCAATATTACTGGAAACTCGACACTTCGTTGTTCAATGTGAATGATTACCTGGAACAGTTAATACTAATTATATTGCGGAAAACGACCTGTGCTATAATTTGGAATAAGCGGTTGATTAAACTTTAGCCGACGACTCAACCTAGAATCTAGATCCGAAAAGGCGACACTAGAAGCTTGATTAGATGGAACTGTGAGGGCGGAGGGATAGTACTAATGTAATAGTAATTTGGGTGACGCTGGCCTCTTTGACAACAAAGGAGAACCAAGTTTCAGTAGTTAGGGCTAGGCTAAAAGAACGACGAGAAAACAACAAATGTGGCCGCTGAATTGCGTGCAGAGGAGCGTCGACGTGCTACGAATCGACATATCGCACGATGGACGATTTGTGACCACAAACCAAGTTATTTTGGAGTCGTTTCGGTCTCTTTCTTCAAGAACTTTTCACCAGGTAGCTCGGTCTGCATTAGCGCATTTCGACCACTATTTACCCGAGTTTTCTCGCCTTGAGGCGATTTAAGCGGCTAGTTCCGAAGGTTGTATAAAAGAGTAAGAAGTCTTGGAAGCCTTGAATCAATTCTGCTTGGATAGGTCTCCGGGGATCGATGGTTTTTCCTACGAGGTGTATTTGAGAGTGTCATGCCTTTTTGCCCTCTTGCTTACAGTTTTATTCTTCAGTATTTAACCAGGGGAATGGTGAAACTTGTACGCAAGAGCAAAGATGGTAGGGATGGGATAGGCAATGTTCTGCCCATAACGATATTAATACAGAGTTAAATATTTTCATCAATATTTTAGCCAGTCGTCTGCAGGTTGTCCTACCTGGTCTGATCAGCCCTGAACAAACTTGTGTTGTGAAGAGTGGGACTATTCAGGATAACTTGCACGCAATACGCTTGATCATTGAGTAAGTCGACTTAGAAGCCGCGCTGATAAATTTAGATCAATCGAAAGAATTCAATAGGGTTGACCATTGTTACTTGGAAGTCGGTTTTGGCCCGCATTGTCGCCTCTTGTATGCAAACCCCGGTGCGCTGATGGAGGTGAATGGTTTGAGATCTGAGCCCTTTAGCTTATCCAGATCTATTCGTCAGGGTTGTCCGCTTTAACTGATGCTCTATGCGCTTTTGTTAAAACCTTTCGTTCACTGGCTAAGAGTGAATCTGGTTCTACGTGGGATTACTTTGACAGTTGCTTGCACAACTTTAAAGTATTCTGCTGACGATGTAACAGTGATTGTAACGAGCAGTGCCGAGATTAGTGTCGTCGAGAGAGAAATCAGAATATATGAAACAGTAACAAGGGCCAACATTAACTGTGCAACTCCTGGAACGGTGTCTTGCAACAGGAGCCTTTCAGTTGGACTTACGAGCCTCCTAAATTACTTGGTGTCTGGGTTGGTTTGGGTTTTCAGCTGGGGATAAATTGCTTGGAAGTACTGAAAATGATTCGGGCCGTGGTTGGTTTGTGTACCCGTAGAAATGTTTCTTTAGATGTCGATAGCGGAAGTGTGTTGTTTACACATTTATCCTATCATCCTATATCGTGTATTAGTTCTTTAACCCTCGCGGGATACGCTACTCGAATTGCAGCGGGCCCTTTTTATATTCTTATGGCTTGGTAGGGACCTTTAGGTTCGTCGCGAAATCTACTATCTGCATCCTTCTGACGGCGGTTTGGGTATGCCTAGCGTTTATGTTCGTCAACACACGCTACGGCTATATTATCTGGATCAAATGAGTGCACAATGTGAGAGAAACATTGGCTTCTGGGAGGAATATACTAAGAAAGCTTTTCCGGCTTTGAAAAGTATGTACTTGGATGAGGGGGCTCACAGGTTTCCCCGAGGCGAGTGCTCCTTTTATTGCGAGTGTTGACGTGCCATAAAGTTGCTCTTACGGGCGAAAGAAAGCCTCTCAGACACCCAACTGATGTTTCGAAAGGCATATCGTGGTATGGTGAGGGGATCTGTTCAAGATGATAGGACTGAGGGGTTCGGTTTGACGAGGAAGGCGCTACGCCCCACTGGACCTGGACGTCTGGGTTATAATGTTTCGATAACAACGAGGTATCTCTGGCCTGGCTGATGATAAATAAAATCCTCTCTGGGTCGTCAAAAGATTTTTACGCTTACTTGTGTCCGATACAGTGAAGACGAGACTTTGAGACACGCCTTCTTTTGTTGCTGCATCATTGTGCCGCTTATAAGGTTTCTTGCAGGTTTCATGGTTCGCAGACTGAACGTAACGTTTTCGACCTTGAACAGATTAATGTTTGTAGTAATTGGGCTCCGACAACTAATACAGACAGCCGTTTTGTGTTTTTGAGCTTACTAGGAATTGCGAGAGACGTCATATGGTCAATACGTCTAAAATCATTCTACGATGGCGAGACCTTCACCTCTCTCAGCCTTATTCGAATTTTTAAATACCGCCTGAAGTTTTGCATTAGGACTGAAAAGCTGAAACTACCTCCAATAGAATTTGGTGAAATATGTGAGAGAATGGCGCGAGTTTGTCAGGTGATAGGAACTGGCATCGACTGGTATTTGGACTACATTAGGTGAAGAATTTTCGATGACAGAAACGACTATTAACAACGACTCGTTTAAGTTTAGTTTAGGTTACGCGTTGTAGTTATTTTACTTCATAACTTAGCTAGTATATGAAATATCTCATTCGCCCCCATTTGTTTACGTCCTATTGCCCCTTAATTGCCCCATAATTGCCCCATTTTAGTTTTATAATATTCTCGTTCCCGCTCAATTAGGTGACATATGGTTTGTATTCGCTAGAGATGCAGGTTACTCTTCAAAAATTCGAAGAGGTGTTAATTTAATAAAGCGTTGAGGCCTGTGGCACTTTTTCGACTGTCACAACATATACATGGATGCGTCTTTTACTTTTTTTTAATCATTCTAAATATTCACAATTTTAATTTTTTATACAAAATATTTTCCCCCACCTCTTACTTTTTATTTTGTATATGAATTCTTTCAAAAGTATGGACTTTTAAGTAGGATTCTCATTTTACAATTTTATTTTGGTTGATGTGTGAATGTTGTGGTATTTTGCTGTATCGACTATTCAGTGAATGCGACTAGCTAAGTAAGTTAAAAGAGTTAGCTAAAATTACTTTCGATCAGCCTTTTCTCACGCCCCCATTTCGGCCTTGTGCCACATTTTGTATATATATATATATGTATATATATATATATATATATATATATATATATATATATATATATATATATATATATATATAAATAAATAAATATATCGTACCACACCAGTCTATAATGGCAGTTAAGACTGACGTACAATCACTCGTGTTCTGTGTTACATCATGCTTTTGTTCAATATACTTGTTTTCTCCAAACTCCGAGTTCGTGTCTCGTAGGGTTACACAAACTGTTGACTGGGTATTTTGAACTTGCACCGGCCACACGAACTTCTTTAAGGGTTTTCTGAGAACCTTAAATAGGACTTCCCAACAACTGGCGACAAGCTACAGAGCTTTCTTCTTGAGAAGCTTAAAAAGGACTTCACAACAACTGGCAACGTGGGATTTCTAAATTAAACCACCACAACAACTGGCGACGTAGTACAGTAAGGGATTTATGAGAACCTTAAAATAGATGCGACAACTGACGACGAAGTATATCAAGGTTTTGTGGGGAACCTTTAAAAAGGAAAAACGTGGAGAAATCAACGGCAAATTCACCAGACAACGTCTTAGTTCTAAAATCTGTCTTTACCGGCGGACTAAAAAGAAGAAAAAACACGTAAATACAAAATTATTTTCTCTCAAAGCAGAACAGTCAGTGATTTTTTAAATTTCTATCCCGGCACAGTGTTATATTTTTAACGAGAAAGGAATACATCATATTCTCTGTTCTTTCCAAAAGAAAGTCCTGTCGCTGAAAGAAACAACATTTAAACCTAATTCTTTTCTGTTGACGTAAATGCTGGTCGTAAATTCTAAATCAAGAGACTTCTAAAAGAAAAAGTGTTTTCTCTGTTGGTCGAAGAAAACACACGTTTTATACGCTGTCTTTTTACAACCAATATTAAGTTTGCAGCGTAATATAAAAGAAAGAACTTTCAAAAGCCGTACTCTATAAATATATATTGAGAACATGGAAGATTTTTAAACGGTGAAGTTTGAAATGCAAGAGCAACTGGAACAAAAAAGCTACTACTGGAATAACAATGTCGAACAGGAGTCAAAATTACGAAAACCCAAATGCTTTTTTCAGAATGCCGTTCAGAGTGCAATTGACAACTTAACTTATTCTCTTTGCTTCATATTTCAGAAGGTATGAGGATCTATACTACACTGATTGTGAAAATAAGGCAGACTCTAAATAATTCGCCTACTGCTGCGAGAGTTAGGCACTACCGAACATACTAAATCCGTGGACATTATTTTTCCTCGAAAAACGAGCGACTTAGCTTTTTCTGAAACTGTCGAAGTGTTTTAATTTAGTCTAAAAAGATGGCTAAGATTACGCGACGTTTACGTCAATCGGTAATTAACACTGTGTCGATTTCAAAGTAGCAGAACTTAGTGCGGATAATATCAAATATTTGATTTCCAGGCAAGGAATCGTATCAGGAAAAGACGCGGAAATAAGACGTAGACAAGTTAGAAAATGAACCAACTTTAACATTACAGAAATTAGCTGAAGACTACCGGTTATTCATAAGTGTTAAACACGATTCAAAAGACATTGAAAAGTCGAGCATTGCGCACATAAAGTAAGGAATGTCAGAAATCACATCTCAACTCTATTTCAAAAGCCATTCAACACAAAAAGAGATATTATTTTAACGCTCCTAAAAAAAAAAAGCCAGACCAATAAAATATATGATCAATTACCGCCGAGACCCTGTTTCCTCTGTGGATACCTTCATTGGGTAACGGATTGCCCATACCGTTTTAAAACCTGTATAACTTTTAATAAATTCAGACATAAGAGTTCACATTGCATAACGAATAGAGGAAATAAAACTCAGGTTAAATCCACAAAAACGAACGGAGACGACGGCACAATTATAAAAAAATATGTACAGAGAAAAATCCTGAATAAAAATATAAAATCATAATTGGATTCTGGTTCGAACGTGACGATTATCAACATGCATACATGAAGAAGGTTGAGAAAACCGATCATGCTAAAAAACAATTTAATAACTGGAACGGTGACTGGTGAAAAAACTAAATTCGCGGGTGAAATTATTACCGACAATACTTTAACAAAAACTACTAAAAAGGGAAAACCTTCGTATTAATATATACTTATTGCAGCTGTTCAACCTATGGGGCTTATCAACTAACATTTTGCCAAGAACATGAAAAATCGGACCACCGAGTCAGAAAAACGAAAGATCGAATTTGTTTCAACCATTAAAAATCGGATGAAATGGACTCAAAATAAATTGTCGGCATAAATTAAAGCACATGAGGACATAAAATTCAAGCTGCAATTAGCTAACACAAAACTAAAAGAAATTAAATCAAGTTCGTTGGATGACCAGTTGAATGTTACAGAGAGTGAACTCATGGTTCTAGAGCTGGAATCGGATGTTTTAGAAGATCTAAAGACAGTGAAAGATGAGGTGAAATGTCTTGAAGTTATATGTCGAAGTAAATAAGACATTTTTTCAAAAATGAAAGATGTGCTCTAAAATCAGAAGTCTAGAATTCAAAACATCTGGAAAATATCAAATCTGAATTTGATAGATGCCCTCAGTTATTCATAAGAGAAACCTAATTCAAATTCGGGAACGACTATCGTAGACAACGACCCCCTCCCCAGGAAGATGTTTTGGTTACTAGATACGACACTTCCGACTCCTGAAGCAATCTCAGAATAGCGTCAATCCAAAAAGGAAACGATACTATGACTCATGAGGAGGTAAGGCTTGGGAAGAGGGTGTTATGGTACTTTACGTATAGCGGACTACTTGGACTTTTCTACTCACCATAAATACTGAGAGCACCTGCTACTCAGTGTTGGAACCACACCATTCTATACTGGCAGTCAAGACTGACGTACAGCCACTCCTGTTCTCTGTTATATTATGCTTTTGTTCAATATACTTGTTTTCTCTAAACTCCGAGTTCATGTATTCCTTCCAACTCCTTTATAGCGTCAAAACGGTAATGAACGGCTAATTATGAATTTTGGAATATATAGAACACACGCTGAGTAACATTGACACATTATTTTTGTTGTAAATGTTAGCATTTAGGGGGACAATACATATAGATAAAGTTTGTTTTTATTAATTTTTCTTATATACCTACCATTAAGAATTTGTGATATACATTCTCGGCAACCCAGAGAGTTACATAGGTACATTATTTGTTTTATAAATTTTACCATGAAAGGCGGTGCCTTCACCAATAATCGAAACCTCTTCCCCAAAATGTTGTAATAAGTTAAATACAATAAAATTAAATAGAAACACACTTGCTCTTCATCAAATTTTAAGTTATATTTATATTGTTACCTTGATAATACATAATATAGCACGGTGGTATATTTAAGAGAGTTTGTATGTACATAAGTACAGAATAGTATGTTACAGACATACTGGCCCAGCCTCCTTCGAGACTTCGCTATAAGCTCCTCTATACTTAGTGTCTAGAAGAATCCATCCATATAGTCACACTATAACAATTAAGTAATACGTTTTCCAAAAAATCGGTGCCCGAGAATGATCGTCAATAATACGTGTGTGCTATGTAAGATCCTACACTATTAAACTTATCATTATGAATTATGGAATATGTATCTGAAGCAACAGGGTTGGAAACGTGAGCATTTTATTTTAAACTTTATAATGTAGAAGGGTTCCACCGAACCCCCAGTATACCTCTCCCAAAGAAAGAAAAATAACATATATATATATATATATATATATATATATATATATATATATATTTATATATATATATATATATATGTACGTAAGCGTGTAGATATGTCTGTGTTGATAGCCAGATATCTATTTACGTTTTAGTAATGGAGGGATAGATTTCCATAGAAAAAGAAACATAAATGCGCACACATACATACAGGCGTTATGTCGTGCAAGTTGAAGGGAATTTGATTTCCCATTTTTTTGTGTGGTGAGACCGTGGCATTGGCCCGCAACAGAAGCGTAACGGGCGATACAAAGTCACGTTATATGCCTGAAATTCGGTGTGGGTCGTCTGAAAAAAGAAGGAATATCAAAGAAAGAAAGGCTGTACTAAGACTGAATAGTTACGTCATTAAAGGAAATGGGGGCAACATTTACGCTTTGCCATCATCGCCAAGATGAGAGCGGATGCAAATGCGACGGCTGTATAGGTTCACAAAGTGTGAAATGTTCACATGTTTATGGGGAATTACTTCACCTAAAAGTACGCGTGCACATGTTGGCATTCCAATTAAATTATACGTCGATGAAGTAGACAAGAACAGGAATTAAAGGGTGGTTACGTGATGGAATTAAAAGACGGACTCATGGAACACATCTATGTCATTGTTGCCTTTAAAATGTGTATTACAAAACACTTAAGTGAGGTTGTATCTGTAGTGTTTAAATTAATATTTCATCAAATAAATAATTTTCATACAAAAGTACATTCTATAGTAATTTAAACTTATGAACGGTGGTAAACAATTTTGACCCCCCCCCAAAAATACAAAATGTCTAAATTCTCGTAAAAAGACTAAATACATGTACACATGATTGTAGTACTCTTTATACAAAAATACCGCATGAGGATCCCATTAAAGAATTAGAAAACATTGTAGATTTAGCTTTTTGCAGGAGAGAAAAGTAAATATATTTCAAGATCTAATGCACAAAGTATTTGCTATAAAACAAAAATGGTAAGACCTGTGTTTCTAAAACGAGTTAATAATTAACAGTAGCCTTATCAAAGATTTGGTTTTTCAAATAGGAAAAAAATATTGATACAAACTATAGGTATTCCAATAGGTTTGGATCCTGCACCCTTTTGGGTCAATCTGTATTTAAATCCACATAGATTTACGTTTATGTCATCATTAATAAGACATATATTGTTTATGTCTCAGACGAGTTATTGATGCGCTTGTCTGTGTTAGTGACAAGGAGGAGTTTGTAAATACTAACCATTGATATATCCAAATGAAATGGAATTGAAATGTGAACACAGTGGAACTCATGCTACATTTATTGATTTGGATTTAAACAATTGAGGATGGAATATTTATATATAAAATGTCTGACCAAGAAATTATTTCCCTTTTCATACCGTTTGTATGCCGCATATAAATATTACTTTCCCATGTAGATTTTTACGGGAGTATCTGAATTTCTGAGAATAGCTCGCGTAACCATACAATTTACAGATTTTATCCACACAGTTGCAGCTTTAGTAGTAAGAATCATAGAACAAAATGGGGATCGGAATACAATATTTAGACAGTTAAATAAAGCTATAACTCATCATCATAAAGCTTTTAAGTTATATGAAATTACTCTAAGTACAGAAGATTTCAAAATCATGTGGATCTAGTATAAAATTTAGTATAAAATATATTAAAATAAATAAATTAAGTAAAAATAACCAAGGGAGGTTAATTAATAGTATTAATAATATAAATTGATTCATCTAAACGCTATTAAATGAAATAGTTTTGAAAATAATTAATACATATTCTTATAGCATAGAGCAAGGACAAATCCCACAGGTTAGTAAAATAGTTTTCAATATTAAAATATGTTGTGTGCTCATGAATTCAAAACAAACATTGCACCTCGTATTCGGACCGCTGCCGTCTTGTTTTGAGGAAAGTGGTGTTTGCTGGGGAACTATAATTAAATGACTGTATTGTTTGTACACCCCCGAAACAGTGCTCATGGTAATGAAACACATGATCTTTACAAGAGAAGTAATATTATAGTACTAGTAAAAGCAAAAGTCTGCGTGAAGAATGGCGTAAATTCCTAGGGGGAAACTGCTATGGAAATTGCAAATGATATACTGAAATGAGGAAATTTTCCAATGAAAGGTTTAGGGCTACATTTATTATTAAATAACATCTTGAATTATTTTAAGGTTAAAAAGTATTAAGACAATATACGAGGCCTGTCTAAAACTTAATCGACCTTAGGGCAGAACAAATATTTAAAATACGTAGGCCCATTGTGCTTGCACACACTTAGTCCACTGATCCATCCACTGCCTGAAACACCTTTGGAAGTCTTCTTTTTGAATGGTGTTCATCTCCGCCACCGTGTTCCGCATTATCTCCTTTTTCGCACCCTCTCAACAACAGCTACACTCTGTCCAGTTTGGGGCCTTCCAGAACACTGGTCACTCTCCGCGGATGTGCGATCATTTTTGAATCGGTTGAACCACCCTTAATTTGTGTTAAACCCATCATATCTTCTCCAAACACCTGCTGAATCTAACGCGACGGCGGAGATGAACACCGCACAACTTTGAAGGAGATTAGGGTCCTAACCTCGTCACGTATTTGAACTACTGAATAAACCACAAAATATAAAAAACAACAAACACATTACAAACGTATCAGTATGCTGATATTCCGTTGCATTTAATAACATGAACGTCGTTCCAGTGAATAGTCACCTGATTTCTTCTATTAGCAATACCATCTCTGTTAACTTTTAATATTTAAAAATATATAACAATCAAAACAAGTCCAAGTTTCGGAACATGGTTTAAAAGTTATTTTTAGAAAAAGTTATTTATTATTAAGCTTTTGTATATAATGAATATCCATTTAATCAACATTTTCTCATACGAATTTTCCTTTAACTATATGAAATTTATATGTTCCTTATTTCTTCATAAAAGTAAAATAATTTCATATTTTTGATATAGTACAAAGGTGAAAATAATTAGCAAATTTTCGGATTCTTTGAAATTTTGGATATTAAATCTTCGTATTTAAGATCTCTTTTACCGCTGCCCACGGAAATATAAACATTATATCATACTCTTATTTAAAATAAAATCTTAGCAAACTATATGTACCTGTTCTAAATTTAACCTAAACAAATAAAACATTTCCAATGTGACAAAATTGAATAGCCAATAGTTGTGTCCATTTCCCTTTCCATTCCTTTTTCGATTACTCCTAGATTACTTTAGAAGGCCATCCGCTTGCAAAAGCCACACGAACTTTCTGATTTATGCTGGGTTCGACATTCGCTGCAGAAAAAGACCAGCATGTTAGTTTCTTTTTTCGGTCAGTTCACTATTCCTCTTTTCAAGAAAAAGTTGACACGCTGAATTGCTTGTTATGGCGACCTAAGAATTCTATTTTATGTATTTTCTTGGTTTGTTTTTCTTTTTTTACGGCGATTAAATTTAATGAAAACATATATGGTTTTATTCCGTTGTTTACGGTTTACTTTTTCAGCATCAATGTTTATCAGTCTTCATTTAATTTGCTTTCTGCCTTCGATTTTTAAGTGTATTGCTTCCGTTTTTCGTTCAGTTACATGTTCCTCTTCTTTATAATAAGTCTACAATCCGAGTCGTGTGTTTGTTGTGTTTCTGATTTAGTTAACCATTTATCTTTTCCAATTTTCTTTTACATACATTTTAACAATTTGGTTCACTTAATACTTTCATGGCAAGACAATAGTTATTTTTAAACAATTTCATTTTTTACAAAACATTTACTGGTGTGTGTGTTCAATTTATTTTTTGTTCTGTTTCTAAATCATAGTTTTATATTAAGTCTAGGCGCGATGGCGACAGAAATAATGGAACTTACAATTCCCCGCGTGAAACATCTAACATAAAATGCATGTATTGCTGCGTGTGTGCGAATTTTGTTAATAACATTTGTTTTATACTTCTACGTGACTTACACATTCATGCTATTTAAGTTTAAAATCGAGATTCGGACGTACCTTTCGCTATATATTAGATAACATAAAAAATAAACTTCTCAGAATAATACAGAAGAGTTTACATTCACAATCGGCTCGATGTACTTTCAGCTCTGTAACAATAATAAATAATTAAAAGGCCGTATCCAATGATAATAAATAATATATGGGCTTTGTCTCCTTTATTTTATTACAACTAAAATGGATGCTTCTATTTATCGTTCTGCTATTTTATCATTATTATTATTATTATTATTATTATTATTATTATTATTATTATTATTATTATTATTATTATTATTATTATTGTTATATAAATAATTATCATTATATATATAAGTATTTCAAGTGTATACACTTATATTATTATATCATATATATATATATATATATATATATATATATATATATATATATATATATATATATATATATATATATATATATATATACGCAGGTTTTACTTTAACGGTGCTTACTTTCTGTAAGTACATTTTAAAACTGCTTCTCTCTCTCTCTCTCTCTCTGTATATATATATATATATATATATATATATATATACATATATATGGAGAAATAAACAGCTAAATTGGTAGCCAGAATTATACATATATAAATACTGACGAACATATAATATGTGGTGTAGTCTCTATTGCGAATTCAACTTACACATCTCTCACCCTCTTTTTCTCCCCCATCTCCCCCTCTCTCTCTCTCTTTCTATGTATATATATATATATATATATATATATATATATATATATATATATATACATATATATATACATATATATATATACATATATATATATACATATATATATATATATATATATATATATATATATATATATATATATATATACACCTGTCTACTTTCATGCAGTTTGAGCAGACCTTGAAGAAAAGCGGTGAAATGTCCAACACAAGTAAATTAATGGTTCCCCACCTAAAAGCGTCGTAAAAATAGAAACCTGATATGATGAACCCACCCAACATTGTAAGAACAACTGTGGATAAAATATTTCTTCAAGCTGTCAAATAGCGTTTCCTCATATCAAATCATTACATTAAAGCCTGCATAGCGCTGTACTAAGAACATATAAATATGTCTAACAAATCCTAATTTTGAACGTTTAACATTTCTTAAGATACACATTTCTGAATCAGAACAGATTTGATACAAGACAGTAGATATTGAATTCACAAATAATATCATTGCGAAGGATGAGAATTAATCGCGAACAAATTAATGGGTATATTAATATTGAAATTACAATATTAATTTCAATATTAATACATATTTATTCGTGTTGGCAACTTAGTTCCCGCCGTTTTAAAATGTAATTTTCGAAAGTGTAATAAAGAATAACAACTAATTAATCAATTTACAACTTTTCCCCAAAGTTCAGCAAGCTTTCCGATACCTCATCGTAAGAAAACCCCCAGAAAATAACAAATAGATAAAAGCAATTGAAAGAAGTGTAGAAAATGTTAATTTTATTAACTTTACATTCCATTTTAATGATCTGAAAATGAACAGAAATTAACTTTAATCAACTCGAAAAAAAGAAACAAAGCAAAATAGATTACAACATAACTCAAATGTTAGCCATATATCAGGTACTAGTTACCAACATTTATAGAAGCTTAACCCTTGCAGTTACGAAACTATTCATAGTTATACACAAAATGTATCACTAACGATGTTTTTATCTTGGACTTCTTATTATGCGATCGTTAAAACTAACTGTTCTGAAAATTGGTTAAAGTTAGAAATCTACATGTTGGTGTCTGTATTCACTATTGACCAATACCCAACTTTCCCCGCATAGACTTATTTGATATTCAAAGAAAAGCTATGCGTCAGTATCAAATGACTCAAATAGAGTTGATATGATATATCAAATCAAGCAAAACACGCCAAAAGTCTAACTGCTTAAAATAATAAAAATGAGGTGTGACGCTATTACACTTAAAAAAGCAACTGACCAAAATAATTAAAAATTAATTCATTAATTTTTTTATTATTTGATCCCGACCAGGGACGAACGTGCAGTGCGAGGAGCTTGATTAAAACTTTTAAAAGAATTGTCGGTCGGACACCAAAACGAAGCACATGAATAACATTGTCCCACCCCAAAAAAGCAAAAATTGCGATTTTAATATTATTCACTATAGTATATATATTTAAGATAAATATCTCAGAGAAACATATTGTTTTAAACGGGCAGTTTTTTAATCGCAGTGTATATTCAAACACTGCGCGGAGTGTCTCTTATACAACGTTGCAAATACGGTATATTTGGTTGGTGCTTATTTGACACTGTTATTATAGCGATTATTTTCCCAAATACAAACTGACCGCTGATTGACATAACGTCATAGTAACGTTGCGAAGTTCTTTAGCTGGGAAAATTCGCACTGGATTACTTTTTCTTCTTTTAATGCAGAAAACGTATTAAATGTATTTCTATTTGCTATTGTAATATTACAGCAGTAAAAAGTTGTTGGTAATGTTGTTTAAGCAATTCTGTCGAACCTATCAGAGTGCGTGTCATCGCCTCGTTGACGGAACAGCTGGAATCTGGTTGACACGTAATAATTAGTTGGTTCAATTGGTAGTGACGTCTCTTTTTTAGAAATCGCAGTCGTAATGATCGTAGAGATGTTGATCATTTCCATTTTTATCTTGCTAGCTGTTATAATAAAAGCGATTGAAAAGAACAACAATTCTTTTATTTGTTGTGGTCTGCATCTTATTTACTTGCTGATTTATTTAGTTTTTAAGGGAAAGTTTATCGAAATGATTGCATCTCCTCGGTCATCCTCGACGTCGAATGCCTAATCGAGAGGGTCTATCTGGCTTCTTTGGCATGTTGACTTCCTGCATACGTCACATTACCACCTAACATAATATCTTATTCAAAATGTATTTTTCCAACGAATCTAACCATACGTCAACAATTCCGTTTTTAAATCACTCACAACCGAATATTACTACATTCTCATCCCGAAACATCTAACAACATTTTATTTAATTCTCTAAATTTCTGCAAGTCACAGAATCCCGCTAATAGCGAATGGCATATTTGATTTCAATTACTTGTTCTTTATGTTACCCTAGTCTTCTTTAGTTTTCTTTAATTAATTTGTTTAAAATTTTTATATTGTCGGGAGTCTAAAATGAAATGTAATTTAACGTTAACAGAACAACGTATATGTAACGTTGCATGGACTCGACTAGAAACATTATAACAACATTTGTATACCGTCTATGTAGGAACGTCATTTTTTTACCTTGGTACCTAGATGAATGTTGAAATATCACATAACAATACACAGAGTATAAAATATTGTAACATTTTAAACTGTAATGTAATCTAAAAAGAGTTAATTATAATTCAACATGTTAAAAGTTGAATATACTATAATGGGGAAAAAGTTCCTACTTATCAATGTGTTTACAGTAGGTTAAATGTAAGTAATACTTGATTTATGTAATATTATTCATAATGCAATTTTCATATTGTAAAATTAAAGCTGAGCTAAAATATAAGACGTAATTGTTGAATGCCGTTAGTTGAAGACGCATATATTGTATTTACCACTCGATCAGAATTTACAGTCTCAATATACAAACATTAACCAGAATAAAATGTAACTTGAGATCAAAAATAATAAGGCTCAAGGAGGATGTACAGACCGAAGAGAGCGAGAGAGATCACTACCAACACTTCCGCTGGAAAGGCTCTTAAAAATGTTAATCTTGGGGAAATTTATTCTCACAAAAATTCTTCAGAAAGCTAAGGGTCCTCATCGGCGATAAATCAATCATAAACGACTGTTGCGATAACACGCAATGATTTGCAACGTTTATTAAAAAAGGTGCTGGAAATCTGAGGAGTTTGTTACTCATACTCAGGAACATGTGATTGGCAGTAAGTAATCACAGATAATGATTCGCGGGAAATCTTTTGGTGTATAATAATAATAATAATAATAATAATAATAATAATAATAATAATAATAATAATAATAATAATAATAATAATAATAATAATAATATAAAGAAGAAGAAGAAGAAAGAAGAAGATGATGCAGAAGAAGATGAATATTTGTTATTTGCAAACACTGATAAATAAAGATAGAAACGTTAGATATGAGATTCGAATGTAATTCGCAATGGAAAGTTGTGCCATATTAGAGTTAAAGAAGCGGACTCAAAACAGCGGAGGGCACGGATCTGCCCAATGAAAAGTTGATGAAGGCGCGTAGCAACCAGGATAACAAAACTCACCTTAGAGTTCTGGAAGAGGATGCCATCAGATGAACAGAGATGATAGAGAAGATTAGCAGACAA
>OY744522.1:75092618-75142618 GCA_963556195.1 Sepiola atlantica
ATTCCGACAATTCAACCGCCACAAGTCAACTAGGAATGAATAGACTTATAGCATAAAGTAATCATTGTAACACTGTAAGATAAAGCAAAGGGAAGGTATGTAGAGATTACATGAACACGCATTTAGTCACAGAAACTAGGTACTCGCAATTTCTGGAAAATCTTCAATAGTGCAGTGAATAATGGAAAATCAACAATTACACCGCTATCAAACCACAATGATGCTTGCACAGCAACTGACAAGATTGCACTACTTGCCCAGCGTTTTGCCTCAAACTCCATTGTGACTCAACAAACCACTCTGTCCCAAATTTCACATTGCGGACTGAAGCCACACTTGATGATCTGACCATCACCCCATCTCGTGCCCAGAGCATAGAAAAAACCTTGACACATCCAAAGCATGTTGGCCTGATCTTATACCAGTAATAGTAATAAGGAAATGCTCTGCTGAACTGGCCCCCGTCCTATCGAAACTGTACAACACATGCCTTGACGAATCTTGCTTCCCTGCTAGCTGGAAAATTGCCTCTGTAATACCTATCTTAAAATTCTGTAGACAGAACTGCCTCTCAGAATTATAGGCCCATCAGTCTCGTAACTCATTGAATTCTTAATCAATCTAGCGATATTCCGGCGATTCGTTAATGCAAAACTTCTTTCTGACACTCAGTATATATTTAGGCAAGCACGGTCTACTGCGGATATTCTAACAGTCATCTCTCAACGTATATACAATACACTTGACAATGCAAGTTAAGCTGGGGCAGTAGCGCTTTATATATACAAATCCTTTGACAAGCCTTGGCATAAACGTCTTCTCATAAAATTAATTCATATTGCATTAATGGACGAATATTTTATATAATTAGATCCTACCTATCCAAAAGAAATATCCAGGTTGTCCTCGATGGCTGTTCATCCAAACAACATGAGATAAATGTAGATATACCCCAGTAATCGATTATTGGGATTTTATGTTTCCTAATTTTCATAAACGAATTATCTGATGACATTGTGTCTGAGATGAGTATATTTGCCGACGACACCACACTCTACTTTACTCGTGTGGGTAAAACAGACGCGCACATATCAGAGAAAATAGGTGAATCCATAAAAAGTGACATCCAGTCTGTAGTGGAATGAGGTCATAAATGGATATTAATATTTAATGCTTCTAAGACAAAGCTCCATTTTCATTCAACAACTACAGGAAACCTCTTTAACAACCGATTGTCATGGTAAATAACACCCTGTTTGAGACTCCAATCTTCAAACACCTCGGCTAACATTCTTAGGTAACATGAATTGGAACAAATACATAGAAAACATTGCCAAGGCTGTTGAAAAGAAAGTGGACTCCCTTTACCGAGCTAGAAAACTTATTACACCTGACAGTGTACTATAACTCTACAAAGCCACCATCCGCCCATGCATGGAGTATTGTTGTCACATCTAGGCTGATGCCCCATTGACTAGTCTCTTACATTATAGGTCTCTCACTATCAACCAAGCTCCAGTCACTGCCCCATCGCTGCAATGTAGCATGCTTGTGCTTGTTTTACAAGTACTTCAATGAAATGTACTCCGATAAACTTAATTCCCTGGTGCTTCCTCGACGTTAATACCCTCGACCAACATAACAATCAACTAAATCCCATCCATTAACTGTGGAGGTCTCCAGCCTTCTACTCCAATAGCTTCTTTCCTCGAGCTGTCGGCTTTTGGAACACTCTCTCTGCTCCCTGTTACCTCGCCGTGATGACATGCATACATTTAAAACTAATGTGAACAAGCATTTCGCTGCACAGCTCCAAATTAAAGATGACCCCCTAAACTTTCATTCTAATTCTAAGTATCCCCTTACGTCTACAGTGGCAACTTGCCTTGTTTGGGGTAAATTAAGTTAAAAAGTAAAAAAATAGTAGCAATAAAAGGAAGACTGAGAGGCTATAGATAACATTCGGAACAGCACAAACAGAACAGGATGTCGAAAACAATGAAAGCTAGTCTTACAAAAGTGTAAACGGAGAAAGTACAGAACGATTGGACTCGACAGAGACAAAACACTTCTGGAGCAAGATATGGCGAAAACCTCAAAAACACAACGAAAATGCCAAATGGCTGAATAATATGAAAGATAAACTTCAGGAAATTGAATAAGGAACATAAACAGACAGTTATGAAGAAACGATTAAGACAACCCTAAAGCAAATGGCAAACTGGAAATCACCAGGTCACGATAGAATACATGCATACTAGTTGTTAAAAAAATCACGACCTTACATGAAAGGCTAGCGCAGAAACTGAAAGGATGCATCCACAAAACAGACGTACTAGACTGGATGACCAAATGAAAAGCAGCGATAATACAACACAAAATGCCAAATAAGGAAATACTCCAAGCTACTACAGGTCAATAACCTGTATTTGAGAGAAAAATCTACCACTACCTGAATAATCGTTTATTGCTCCCAGAGGGACAACAAAGAAGAAGTCCATATTTCTTAAATCGGGACTCATAGATAAACAATAATTCCAGTCAAAACTTTTCCTCGAAGGTAGCATCTATTTTCTGCGCATCACCGAGCACCATTTACATAGAAAATTATCATACTTCAAACGATAACAAATTGTTGTAGAGAGTAACACCCCTATAATAAAAATAAATCAATCGTGTAAACGTCCGTAAAATCTTTAATAATTGAGCAATTGTTTTAATATTTCAGGTTTAAGATTGAGAATCATCGGAAATAATATTTAAGTAGAGTAGTTTTTAAAAGCCTTGGATCGTTAAAGAAACTACAAAATCAAGTGAGAATTTCAATGTCGTATATATTCATAGAAAAATAAACTCATGTACAAGAGAGTCCACAAATTCAGGTCCCATCGAACACTTTTAGACTTGAACACTAAGGGTCACATATAATTCATTCAGTGCAAAGAGAAATGTGTCACAGTTATTAAGCACTTTGAACGTTGTATGCATGTTAGCTTGGAATTCAGAGGTGCACATTTCGAGCATATCGTTGCACAGCGATGACATAAAGAGCGTTGGACCTTCACGAAATTTACTGGCCAAGTCAGGTATAAACTGAAATGTACTTGTACCAAATATGGTTTGATTGCAAAAAACGTTTGCCAAATTTATTACCAATTCAATCTGTAGAATTTTTCCTTTATCCGTTTTTTGGGGTCACCCTATATTTTAGTTAGATTTTATTTCTATACTTCGTGCTTTTTTTCAAACATAATTTTGTTATATTGTGTTTAGGAATTAAGTGCTTCTATTAGCACTTAATAAGGCAACGTATTTTAAATTTGTCTAAGCTACCATTTTGGGCGCGTTAAGTCAACGTGTTTGGAAGATTATGAGATACCGCTATTGTCCCGTTCTAGAGGTTATACAAATGAGAGTTTTTCTGTGTGAATTTAAATAATAAAATGCTTTACCCATAATGATTTCTATTCATGTAATACTATTTAAGTATTACAATAGTCGTACACTTTTTATTATTTCCTTAATTAAGTAATATTTGCTTTTATTTTTAAAATTTTGGGGAACTACTTCATTTACCAATCGTTATTCTTCAAGAACCGAATCTACCTATTTTCAAGCTCAACTCTTAGTTATTATCGTTACAATTGTGCTTATGATTAAGTGAACACATTTCTACTATTATAGGATCATTTGATGTGTCCTAATTAACGACAGATATAGCAATATCTCATGTTGGAAACACTCACAACAATTGACTGATCTATATAAGTCAAGTATGTGATAAATTGAAGAGATCTTCATTTCCCACATACACTAAAGTAGCAAGCGTAAATATTGACCAACATTTTTTAAGAACAATCATGACCTATTTTGCAACAAATATGATTGTGAAAACAATGCTAATATGGTATTTAAGTCAGTGTACCTCTTATTGAAAAATATTAGTCATTATAAGCTGCTCGACCCAAGGGGTCTAGCCGTTCCTCGAGTAGACGACCAGTAATACACAGGAACACGAGCCGCTTTGATAAAAGCTCTCTTCCTCACTCTTTTTCTGACTTGATGGATGACTTCATCATCTTGTGACGTCATACTCTTTTGTGACTTTATCCATTCCTGGACGTAATCTAGTGCATGGAGACAAACAAGATAGCAAACAATGTGATTGTTTGTTGAATGATAAAGAATATTATTATAGGATAGAAAACAATAGATGTAATGGAAAAAAATTGAGGACGGTTTGTTACATATTTTTTGACATTAGATTTAAAGATTACCATGTTGTAATTTGCAGGGGAGCAGCGCCTTCGTAATGTGTTCCACAGATTGGAAGTTCTTTGGAAAATAAATATGTTCATGGAAGTTTCTACCTTTCAAGAGGCACACAGATGTAGACAGGAAAGTTCTCTTCAGTTGCTGAGAATGTTGTAGAAGGAGGAACAGATATGTGAGCTTAGTCGAGCACATTCCATGGAAATAAGAATAAAGGAGTGAAAAGCTAACAACACTTCCTGTGTGAGAAAAGGCTGTTAAGACGAAACCACCTCTTACTAGATTGCAATTGCTATGTTTTACTCTGTCAAAGTAGGAATTGCTGTTTTGAGCGGTTACTTAAATGATGTGGCAGCATTACTCCATTTTAGGACGTATCCGATTATTATATAGGTAGATGATTGCATTAAGATTCATATACTTAGGCGGTAGAATACTCTAACCATTATTCCGGCAACCTTAGCAACATATTGAATATAAGTCTTCCATTTTAAATCTAGAGTGAATGTTAGTGATATGGGATTATCAAAATCAAAGGACTTCTTCATGGAGAGAGACAGTCATTACAACTGGGACAAAACAAGGTGGTGATGAAAGGAGAGAAGCGTTATTTTGGAGGTGTTAAAATTAGCCATCCATTTATTCGACCATTGCACCACGTGATACTGATCAGAAGAGAGATAGCGGGGAGAGTGAGAAAGAGAGAGAAACGGAGAGAGAGAGAGTCAGTAAGATCTTGACCCTCAGTTGTTTGAAGTGCTTCCGTAAACGGTTGTGTCGTCTGAAGAGATCCGTGGGGCACGTCGGCGTTGACACTATATGTTTCAAATTGCTGACTATAAGAAACTTATTTCATAGACTTATCAGATAGAAAGGATTTGATGGTCAAGAAGACATTGCCATACATCTCATAGCTAGCTAGTTTATGAAGCCCCTCTTTTGTGCCAGACCCTATCAATTGCCTTTGATGTGTTCATAGCTATTGCCCTAGAAACATAGCCTTTATTGGGAGATTGACCGATCTTATGTTATATTACAGTGAGTACGTTGACATTTGATCTTGCAGAGCAACATCCATATTGCTTGTCGCTAAGTAGATTGCTTTAGATGTGATGATTGGAAATGTCTTCAGTTATCAAAGATTCAAGAAATTTAATCATGATGTAAAGCTGTAAGTTTAGGGTTAATGCTAGTTTTAGAATCCGGTGCGAATTATCATGATGCAAGTCATTCTCTTCCAATTATTGTGCTTTCCACTCATCAATAGTCTCCAGCTCGCAAACACAGCAATATGACACAAAAACGGCTATCTGCTTCACTTTACCGCTAATAGATACGTCAACTGTTTCTTTAATGAAATAATATAAACAAAGCTATCCAATTTATCTCGAACACCCTGTAAACACAGAAAGGTAAAGTTTTTACCCTCTACCTAAAGTTTACTTTTAATTTCAAAATCGCACAAGGAAAATCTATTTTCTCCATATTAGCAATAATATTCCAAGCGTTTATATTTTCTAGGAAACATAAATGTACAATTAATCAAACACGATGTCGGACGATTTCCTTGTACTTCTTTTTTCATGTTTTAACTTCTTTGTAATCAACATAACCATACTAACTTCCATGATTACAGGAAGTCATAGTTTAATTACATTGCATTTTTAATGTATTTTCTAAAAATATGAAAATAATAATGACCTTACAAATTATAAAGCACGAGTTACTCCACTAAATAAAAGTTCTCATTATTGTATCGAAGAAATTCCGGTGCGCGTTTACAGTAAAACAGTGTTTGTCTTATTTCTCACATTCAAAGTAAGCGGAACAATTTGCGACTTTAGAAAAAAGCTAACAATTTCATCCCCGTTCGGTTAATAACGGGTAGATACAGCTAGGCTTTTCCCTGGTCGTCTTTTGTATTGACGAGTCAATTCGGGTCGAGTATTTGATTTAAAATCGATTCTAAAATGAATATCTTAAATAATGAAACCTAATACTTCGCTATTGCAAATTTATAAAGGCCAAAAATTATCTTCCTATTGCCACTCACGAAACTATTAATAAAGACAAAAATAAGAAATATTATAAAAAAGGGATATTCTTTTCATTTTTTTAAACAATTTCCATTGTTATAGACACAAAACAGAAAACGTTTTTTTTTAATCTCGCTCTGTTATTTGATTTATAAATGAAAAGTTAACCTCCAGATCGTCCTCGACTATGGTCGAACACTTTACTTTTCATAAATATATATACACATATCTAAGCATATAGGCATACATATAGGGGGGGCAATCACTTTCGATGAAATACGTAATCTAGTAACCGAAATATTTATGGAAGATGGTATTACGGGGAATTAAAATATTACATCTCAGCTGTTATGTACAAACACACACACCCACACCCACACACACACCCACACACACACATACACATACATATATATATATATATATATTATATTATATTTAAAAAGATATATATATTCATTGATTGTGCTTGTAGTATATATATAGTGAATTATTTTGCTTATAAATATATATGAGAGGGGGAAAGGAAGATAGTTTTACACGGAAGGCGATTCCTTTTAAACTGCAAAGAAATACAAGAACATTTGCTCCTGATCGTGCAAGTCTCCGGTCTCAGACAGCGTGAATTACGATTTGAAAATTATCAGACCACTTGAAATGGAAATTAAGAGCAAATGAAATTCCGTTTTTGCATCATTTATTTATATTTTTTGTGCTTAAATATCGTTTCATTTTAATAGTTCAGACGGAGGATTATGATATTGGATGCGATTTATATAATCGTGTTCGTCTACGATTTGATGAAGGACTAATGCGTCGGTGAAGGCGATTAAAGACACAGCTACTTGGTTTCACCATGAACATGTTTTACGGAAGCGGCCGGCGATGACGTTTCTGAATATCTATTGCATCCGTGAAATGTAAGTGGCCATATGAACTAGACGCCAAATTACAGGATAATATTGCGATGAATTAAAAAACAATTTACTCATCCAGTGTATTTATATAAGATTTATCGGTGTATCTATCCTAACTTACTTGTGTCTATATATTTACATATCTACATATTGGAACGTATATTTGTCTATCTATCTTTGCAACTGTTAAATTATTTTCATCCATCTATTTATCTATGCCCATTTTTCTGAATGTATCTCTGTCTCTATCTGTCTCCCTGTCTTTCCCTCTCACACACACATATTCTCCGTATATATGCATGTTATGAAGCGTGCATTTGATGTTTGAATTAAATTTTTATCGAGTGAAGGAAGTAAGAAATTACAACGGTGAGCTAAGAAGACGAGACATTAATTTAAGAAATTGTAATACTGCAAGCGAATTTAATTAGTGTAATCCAGTGTTTGTGTTTTGTAAAAGTATGAAACTTAAATGTTTAAATAAATGATAAGTTTAATAAAAATGAAATAAAAGAATATATTTATGACACGCTGAAAAAGTGTCCACTGTTTCATTAATTGATAGCACAATGAAATTTACGGGGTCTAATGAGCGAAGGGACATTCTAAATGCTTTTATGCAGGTATGTAATGTAGCGTGCATTTAATGTGTTAATTTAGTATGTATCAAGTTTATAAGTTTAAATTTCTTAAACTCAAATAATAAGCATCGACGTAATACAATGTAAAAGACTATTACATACTTGAGCATCCGTAGAGTTTACAAGCGATGAAGCAAAATTAATTTACCCTACGAAAAATTTGAACTTGGTGATTGACATGGTCATACCTTCTCCGACTATCTCTATCACATTACTAATCAAAATAGAAAACCCTTCATCTAGTTTAAATATACAAAACAATAATTGGAAATTAACATATTTTGTGATAAAAACATGAAACATCATGCGCAATATCTTATATATTAAGAAGATTTTACAATCCATCGTTTGTATAGGAAACTATACCAGCCAATCAACTTAGATAAAATCCTACTTTGCTGTATATAAAAGATATATGCTTCTTTATTATAGATAGAATATTCAGGTAGAAGAAATTACAGTTTCTACTTCGCGTAAAGCAATACGTTTCTATAAAACGAATTGAGTTTTATTAAGTTCCCAGTAAAGTAGAATGTATAAAAAATAAAAGGAAATAAAGCGTCATAATTTCTTATACTACGAACAATTGGTGTGTACACAGAGGTAATATACTGGACAATGCTGATAACAGTTGAAATTGATCTGACGTTCAAGTTGCGAATGTCGGCCTGAATACACTTACTGTGTCTAGCTAAACTTAAGTGCCATGATACGAAACAGTTGTCTGTGGATGACAATATTATATACTAGAAACAATATAACACTTTGGGTCACCCATTGAGCTCAGGTTAAATCAAGAAGAGGTGAGTTTGTAAAACCAGTTAAATTTATAAATAAAAACAAAATCCAAAATTAGCCACTTTTGTACTATCTCATTTTTTGTTCTCTCTCTCTCTCTCCCTCTGTCTCTCTCTCCCTCTCTTTCTTTCCTCGTTTAATGTTTTACTTTACAGCTACGGTTAAATAATATTACTAATTCTATTGATATTCCCTTTTTTTATAATGGACTATTCCAATCTTTTTATTCTTTCCATTTTTAATTATATTTGACTGTTAATACATATATATATAGAAAAATAGGGCTAAAAGAGGGAGTGATGGACGCGAAGGTGAGATATAACGTATAAAACAAGAGCAGGGGTTTACTAGCATACAGTAGAAAAGGGAAAAGAGTTCTAGACACGTTGCCATAGATTGATCACGTTGTGAGTTAATTGTAGATTGCTAATTAGTACAATTGAAATAGATTTCTTTCAAGCGTAACTCAATGCCCAAAACAAAAGAATACTTTATCATGTGATTTGTGTGATTGAAATATATAAGAAACGGCGTTATTTAAACAACCGCTGATTAATTTAGCTTTAGTATTATTATTATTATTATTATTATTATTATTATTATTATTATTATAATAACAACAACAACAACAACAACAACAACAACAACAACAACAACAACAACAACAATAATAATAATAATAATAATAATAATAATAATAATAATAATAATAATAATAATAATAGATAGAAAGAAAGATCACGATTTCGTTTTACTGCTCGGCAAACTGTTTAATTAATTGATTGTTGCAGAGACACTATACATTTATAAAGATACACATGACGCGTATAATTATAACAGATAAGTGGATGATTATATCCATTCCCCAAGTCAAATAAGTGCTGATCTTTGGAATAGTAAAAGTACACAGTGGGTGTATTTTATTGCAATATAATTATATAAAGATGTGTGTAGAACATGTGAACAGACGTATATGCACTTGTATTTAATTGTTATTCATTAGGTTAACTGTAAGTCAACCAATCAATGACCTTTGTCACATCTACTGCTGAAAGCTTTGATCTTCCGGAAGATTCTAATATCATGAAACCATAGAAGTTTTTTGCACCGCCATTGAAATAGGAGGAGGGGCAACTTAGCTGATTCTTCAATGTAACACACATGCACGTCTTTATTTAATTTTTAGTACTCTTTTCACTCTTCTCTTGTTTCCTATCTGTTTTTTTAAAATTATTTCTGTCTTTCTTATGTTTTAACTTTTTTCTTTCTCTCTGTCTTTCACATTGTCTTTTTCTTTTATTTCTATTTTCTTTATATTCTTTCTTTGTCTCTCTTTCCGTCTTTTTCGATCTCTCATTCTTTTCATTATTTCCCTGCTTTTTTTTCGTTCCTTTTTTCCCCTCTCTGTTATTTTCTGCCTTTTTTCATTTGTTTATATATATTCCATTTTCTCTCTCTCCCTTTCTTGTCTCTCTTTCTCACTCATTCCTGTGCGCTTCTTTCCTTCTTTCTTGTTTTCATCCGTCCTTTTGTTTTTCCGATTCTTCTCTCTCCTTTATTTTTCTCTATATTTCTTTCTATTTCCCTTATTGATCCCTTTCCTTCTGTCTTCCTCCCTGTATGCATGTCTTTCTTTCTCTATCTTTCTGTCACTTTCTTCATCTTTCTATCTATTTTACTTTCTATTCTTTATTTCTTCTTTTCGTCTTTTTCTTCTTTCTTTTCTTACTTTTTCTCTCTATAAGATTGTCTGCTGTTCTCTGCCTTGTTACTTACTCCATAGTTTTCGTTCTTGTTTTTGTTTCATCTCCTTTTCTCTTTTCCCCTTTTCCTATCTGTATATCTGTATTTCCTTAACTCATTCTCGTTCCCTTTCCATCTCTTTGCTTTTCTGTCTTTTTCTCTTTCTTTTTTTCTTTTTCCCTCCCTTCGCCTATCCCCCTTCTTTTTCATGAACAGTTTTTTAACGATGGCCACTGACGTAATCTTTTAATCTCCGGAAGTGTAAAGTGAGTGCAGGATATTAAAACACAAATTAAATTAAAAATAAATGTTTGTGCGTATGGCGAAGTTCGAGTCTGACGTGATGGAGAAATAACTACAAACGTGTAATAAAAAAGTAAGATTTTCACTAGAAGTTAAAGCTTTGGTGATTGGCGGTAGTGGAGGCGTTGTCGCCAGTCGAGGTACAAACACAAAACGGATGCCACCCACGCAAACGTGTATAAGCCCACACATAAGCCCCATATGAAGCAATTTATTTAATGAAATTTTAATAAAATCATAGAATCAGAATATGACGTAGTAGGCAATTGTGATGGAGGCGATGTCGCATTATAATAACAATAATCAGATTCGTTTGAAATGCTCCTAACTCATCAAATGTTCCATCTCTTACTAACTTTCTATCTATCACTCGTGTGCACACTCCTAGCGAGTAACTACTACTACTACTACTACTACTACTACTACTACTACTACGACGACGACGACGACGACGACGACGACTGATAATAATAATACTAATAAGAATAATGATGATAATAATACAGAAATACATTTTAAAGGTGACCCCCTATCACCACTATTATTTATCATAGCAATGATGCTACTCAACTACATACTCAGAAAATGTGGTGCCGGATACAAGTTAACTGACACAGAACAAATAATAACCACCTCATGTACAGGGACGACATGAAGCCATTTGCAAAAAAGCAAAAAGAGACTGGAACAGCTGAAAAATAAGACCAGAACAGGATAGCAATACATATTTGAGAGTTCTGGAAGCAGACACCATCGGATAAACATAAATGAAAGAGATGATTGGAAAAGAATACCCGAGAAGAACAAGGAAACTCTTAGTAAACGGAATAAACACCTGGACAGTGTCACTAATGAGATACTCTGAACTATTCATAGACTAGACTAAAAAAGAACTCTGGCATCTTCACCAGAAAACTAGAACATTAATGACCATGCACAAAGCACTAGACCCAAACTACGATATGGACAGTCTCAACGTAGAAAAAAAACGAATGAGGTAGGGACTAGTAAGTATTTTGCCCTACTAGTCGGTGAAATGTCTTTTTCGATTGCTCTTGAGGTTAAATGAAAAAATATTGTAAAGAATAGGTAAGTTAAAATAGAAGGAAAAATGTCTGACCACCCATAGAAACATACCACCTCCCTGCGTCTATTCTTATTCATGAGAGGTGACGTGTGAACTTATTCTATCTACCTGCGGGGCTGTGAAATAACTGGCTAGTACACGGGCGCAGGATATCTCTTTCAGTGTGATGGACCCGTAGATCTTGTCAGATCATCAATCTAGGAGAAAGACACCATGATATAAAAACTACGCAAGTGATTATTTACCTCTTGGCAGCAAACCAGTGGGAGTGAAGGCTTCTTTAGTCCTGATCAACAACCTTCCTAGAGCTGGAATTTCGAACAAAATATCCAACCCAAAATTGCTTAAGGAGTAGATGGGCTTAGCCTATCGCCCGACCTTTGTACTCCTTCTTTGTCTATTAGACAGACGTAGAGATACTAGCGCAGGGAAACCTTAAATACACCAAGTGCTTGCCCTTGTTTTCTGACTAGGACAATGAATGCCATCTCTCTTTCTCTCTATCTAAGCGACTTGGAGAAAATATTTTGTCACTAAGTCTCACATGACTAAGTTGGGCCGCTCTTGTTCCGAAATATTGAAGGGTACAGGTTAGACAGCTTTTTTGGGTGCTTTATTTGACTGGTAGTACATTAACACTAACTCTTAGGTAGAGCTAAGAGCAGCTGCTCAATCAACAGTTGTATATTATCGTGGGTAATTTCATGTACAATGTCTTGCATGGAAAAGGGCCCTACAGTTACTCAGATGTGCTTTCCTGAAGCCACAACTGCGATAGACCAAGTATCAACTAATGGTCTTGTTTTGTGAGCTTATTGGTACCAAACAGGCACCCACATTGTCCTCCTCACTCTATCTGAAACCAAAATGACAATACAAACGATAAGAAACAAACCTAAACCTGACACCCATCAAAAAGCACCTTTGCCTCCGCCCTTGAAGCTAGCATTCGTAAATATCCGGTGGCTTAGAACAAAAACCACTGACGTAGAAACCTTTACTCCTAGTAAACTCCCTAAATATCCTATCACTAAATGAAACACATCTCTAATCTTCAATCTCCTCACACCATTTTGACATGACTGAATACTTCCTACTCTACCGAAAGACTCTGACAAACATATGCACGAGCTAGTAGTTTATGTTTGGAACACATTCCCATTGACTAGAGTACATTAGCTAGAATTACATAATGAAGCTTATATTTGCCTAGGATTAACCTTACTGCACAGCGTTAGTTAGTTTCATTTCTTATACCGTTCTTACTCGACCCAGGACCATACCCTGATTAACTTTGTCGCTAAATTCATAGATACAACATTTTCACTTGACTCGAGTGACCAAATACATGTATTTGGAGATTTTAATGTAAGTAACCGTGACTGGCTTGGATTCTCCAGCTATACAGAGGCAGCTGTTAGCTTCACGTATAGTTTCTCCATAGCGCACTCTCTCACACAGACTGTCACTTTCCCGACACGTTTCCCTGATCGTGTGGACGAGCAAGCCTCACTTCTCGACCTGTTCTTGGCCTCACTGCCCGAGGCGTGTGCGACGAAGGCCCATAACTCGCTCAGGAACGCTGGCCACCTTGTGGTAATAATTGATATCATCCTAAAATCTCGCCCCAAAAGCTGATGAACCGTTGCTAAATCGACGATATACTACAAGTGGGCCGAATGGGAGATCACATCAGAGACGCCCCATTAAGTGAACTTTTTTCTTTTCCTACTTATAAGTGCGAAAATGAGTTAACCAAATTGGTCAAATCCGAGATTAAAGAACATGTCTTCATGCGAAAATTCTATAGCAAGGCCCACTCTCCACAATGTTTCACCTCTAACTATGCAGCTGCTATTGCACAGAAGCAGGAAGCATTCCGACAATTCAACCGCGAGATGTCAACTACAAATAAACAGCAACTTATAGCGTCATGAAACCATTGTAAGACTGTAATAGATGAAACACAGAAACAATATACAAAGATGGTCACAAAAACTAAGTCCTCGCAATTTCTGGAAACTCTTCAATAGTGTGGTGAATAATGGGCAATACATAATACTCCTGCTATCCAACCACAATGATGTCGTTTATACGTCAACTGAGAAGGCTGAACTAATTGTCCAGACTTTCGCTTTAAACACCATTTTGATCTCTACACACCACTTTCTTCTAAATTTCCCATTGATATCCTGATGATCCAAAGCATATGGGCCTTATACCAGTAATAATAAGAAAAATATGCTCTGATGAACTGACCCCTGTCCTCCTCAAACTCTAGAACAAATGCCTTGTCTCCTCTGATAGCTTGGAAACTGCTTCTTCTACCAGTTGTAACGCCTTCTGGGGATGGAACTGATCCTCAGAATTATCGCCTCATCAGTCTAATCCCGCTCCCCGCTAAAATTCTTGAATCCTTAATCAATCTAGCGATAGTCGGTCACCTCGTTAATGCTAAACATCTTTCCTGCCATCAGTATCGATTCAAGCAAGCAAGGTCTACTGCGGATATCATAACGGTCATCTCTTGACGCATATACCATACACTGAACAAGGCATGTGAAGCTAAGGCGGTAGCGCTTGATATATACAAACCATTTTGAAATGTCTTGCAGATAGGTCTTCTTATAAATTGAATTTATATGGTATTAATAAACGAATATTTAATATAATTAGATTTTTTCTGTCCAAAAGAAAGATTCAGGTTGTCCTCGATGGCCGTTCATCTATACAACATGACATACATGCATATATCTTTCAGGGATAGATCTTTGGACCTTTATTGTTCCTGATTTTCCTAAACTACTTTCCTGATCACACTTTATCCGAGATGGGTATATTTGCCGACGACACGGAGCTCTACTCTCGTCATGTGTGTAAAACGGACGCGCAAATATCTGAGACAATATTTAAATACTTATAAAGTGACTTCCAGTCTGTAGTGGAATGGGGTCATAAATGGATGTTAACATTTAATGCTACTAAGACAACGTTCCTTTCCTTCAACAACTACAAGAAACCTCCTCAACCACCGATTACCATGTCAAATTACACGCTATATGAGAATCGATCGTTCAAACTCCTCGGCATTACATTCACAGATAACATGAATTTTTAAAAATACAAAAAAGATATTGCCAAGGCTGCTGCAAAGAAAAGTGGGCGCCCTGTACCGAGCTAGAAAACTACAAAGCCACTATCTCCCCATGCATGGAGTATTGTTGTCACATCTGGGCTGGTGCACTATACACTAGTTTCGGCCCCTTAGACAAGGTCCAAACAAAAGTCTCTTATTAAATAGGTCCCTCGCCTTCTATTAAGCTTAAGCTCCTGTCCCATCGTCGCAATGTTGAGTCCTTGTACTTGTTTTACAAGTACTTCAATGAAATGTGCTCCGATGAACTTGCTTCTCTGGTATCCCCTCGACGTAAATACACTCGACCAACCTGACAATCAGCTAGATCCCTTACATTCACTGTGGAGGTCCCAAGATGCCGGAGAGCCTTTTACCATAATAGATTTTTTCCTCGAGTTGCCGGCATTTGGAACTCTTTCCCTTCTACTTGTTTCCCCGACTGTACCCACATGCAGCCATTTAAAACTAATGTGAACAAGCATCTCGCTGCACATCTCCCAATTAAGGATTACTCTCAACACTTTCACCCTAATTCTCAGTAGCCTCTTACATCTACAGTGCCAACTTATTTTGTTTAGGGTAAAAAAAGTATAGAAGACAGTGTGGAAGTCACAAAAAGAGCTGGAGAATACACAACTCAGAACACAGAAAGGCTGATCTCTCCAGCAATAGACACGCCCCAATGAACAACTCGGGAGGCATCGAAAGCAGAAACAAACAAAAACAAGAAAAGAGAAGTGGGAAGAAAAACAACTACATGGACGTTTCATAAGAATAATCAGTGAAAAAACGAAGCAACATCCCTGAGCATGGCTACGAAAAATACCCCAGCTGCACAGGACAATGCAATTACGACTAACTACATTAAAAACTAGAATAGATTAAATCCAGGAAAATAGTAAATGCAGATTGTGTGGACAAAAGGACGAAACAGTAACTCATATAATAAAAAGATGCAGCAAACTAGCCCAAAAAAAGAATACAAGAACAGACATGTCTTTGTGAAGTAAGCAGTACACCAGGAGCTATGCGGATGACTGTATTTCGAAAATTCAGAATAATTGTACGAATATAAACCAGAAACAGTATTTGGAAACGAAAATCAAAAAACCTTTGGTACATGGAGGTGCAAGCAGATAAACTTATACAAGCATTTAGAGTGGATGTTATAATAATCAACAAGAAAGGAAAATCCTGTCAAATCGTAGACTTTACCGTTCCAGCAGCCTACAGAGTGAAGATCAAAGAGACGAAAAAAACCAAGCATGCCCCCCAAAAAATCATCGCCTCACAAAAATCAATCCTCTCATCTAACTCTGTTTGTGCGTGGCTGACCCTTAATCTATACGATATAAACTGTTTTTTTTTCATTCTTAATTAAATTTTAACTCAACCAAAACTTCTTTTTTTTTCTGGTTGCGTAAAAAAAACACTGGCGAAAAATATAATTTGCCTCTCTCTCCTAGAAATACATAACAAAAAGAATTTTTTTTTCAAACAACAAGAAAACGAACTCGCTCAATTATCGACAACAACAAAAATCAACAACAAAAAAAACAAAACATATAAAGATCTCTACCTTCCTACCTCTACAAAACAATACTTATCAATCAAAATACAGTACAAGAAAGTCAATAAAAAGTTGATCATTGTCTCTTATCTTCTGCAGAAGTTCACGCTTGCATGTGTGTGTGTGTGTACTGTTTTGTTTTTATTTTCTGTTTAATATTACGTACATATATCAATATATTTTTTCTTTTTACACTTTCTGATTTTTTTTCCTTTTTTCGTGTGTGTGTGTCTTCATTGTTCTTTTTCTTGTTTAAAAGTTCGCCCCAACATCAACCAAACCGAAAGTTCTTACTTACAATTCTCTGAACCCACTCTGTTGTGTTCCTTTTTTCTTTCGTGGTAACTCAGTTCGTATCTCTCCTCCCGATGACGGGGGAGGCAGGCCACTTTTGCACCAAATCGACAATGTTACATTGACTGGCTTCTGACATATCTTTATTGCCGCGTGTCGTAGAATAACCTTCGTGTTGATTCAAATGAGACGATATGTCGTAGCTACTCGATCCGATTCTCGATCGCCGTCGACGCTATACTGCTACTCGTACCAACCTTTTCTCTTCTCTCCTTTCTTTTCTCGTCGTCTGCCTGCAGCCATTTTTCGCGACTGCTATGGTTGTCTTTGTCATCACCGTCCCCGCTGACGCTGCCGCCGTCGCCCTAATCTTCATTGGTCGTCCATCGTACCGGCGTTTTTTCGTGGGCTGAAACCAACTTCTTAACAAGTATAACAAAGTCTTGTTCTGTTTGAATTCGAGCCGGGTTTATTTAACTATTTAATTAGCCGACTTGAGGAGTTCGTTGGGATCGAGAGAGAGGTTACGCTAACTTAATTCACTAGTTATTTCGTAATTACTTGTAGAGAGAGGAATATGAAACACTCTACAAGGCTCTTATATTTTGAGATTCTTAATCCCCGCTTGTAACAGCTACACAATTGTGTCTTGTTCTCGTCGCTTCCAAGTGCTTCCAAGAACTGATTAAAATCCCAATTCAACTTTCCCACGCGATCAACACCCAGGTGTGATTCAACCCTTAACCTGCGGTGACCTATAGGTTGCGTCAATGTCTCCGCGCACCCGTGGGAACACATGGAACCGAATTGCACGGAATGACTCCGCTACAAATCGCGTAAGTCAAACCCGTCTCAAATAGATGCTTCCAACTCTCACAGGGCCATCATCTAACAATAATACCACTGCCAAGTGGTCAGCTGAAACTCGTTTCTTGTTTTTTATTGTTTAATGTTTTAAAAAAGTTAGAAAAATTTTGAGTGAGGAGAGCGGAGTTCTAACACCACACGCTTTAAGAAAATACGAGCGCACTCCGTAAATCTCTTTGCGGAGTGTAGATTGATTCTGTAACAGGGGTTCGAACTTCGCAACACCGTCTGCGACTATATTTCCTTATATTGATGAGAGCAAAAGCTTCAAACGCTGGCGTATGTAGGTAAAAATAATTTAATATTATTTTCTTAAAATTAATATTATCATATATATATATATATATATATATATATTTATATATATATATATATATATATATATATATATATATATATATATATATATATGTTCCTCCCTCCGTATGAATAGAACTTAAATTCCCTTCTTGGCGTGGTAATGTTTCGTGACCGTATGGTTATAGTGCTTGCTTGCGGAGTCTAGGTTTATTCTGCAGCATGGCTCCAACCTTGCGTTCATCTGAGATTTTCATTCTCTACACTGATGAGAGCGAAAGCTTGAAACGCTGGCGTATGTAGATAAAAATAATTTAAAATTATTAACTCTCTCTCTCTCTCTCTTTCTATATATATATATATATATATATATATATATATATATATATATATATATATATTAATCAAGTTTAAATATATTGATGAAACGAACTTAAAACAGAGATTTCTTGTAAAGGTGCAAAAGTACACAATACAGAGAAGAGCTTCATAAATATACGTTATGTGAACATTTTAAATGGTCTACAAAAATACATTTATGTTTCACTACTCAATGTAACTCACTGAGACAAAAAGTTTATAATTAAAATAATTCGTCAAAATAAAAAAAATAAGAAGCTGAGACTTTAGACAATCTAATTTCTATAATCAGGAGCATCCGCTTTTAGTACCCCGACACTGTTAATCGGCTTACATTCATAAAAGTGTGTGGGGGGTGAAATGTCAAATCATGTCTTATTTTACCAACCTCAACTAGCCAAATTCAAGATTTCCCCTTTCCACTTTTACTGTCTTAAGATCTTACGCAACACAGCGAACACACCGACGCAAGCCACACACGAGCATAAAAGAATATACATAGTTACATCCACGCCATAAAACACACGCACACAAGCACAGCCATATATCTCCACTCAAATTCTCACATACATACTCACACCGAACATATGACACGGTTAACCCCAAAATTAAAACGTTTCGAGAATGTTAACATATAAACAAACACACATGTCACCGAATAATCACACACGTCCCAGTATCACAACACTCACACAAACTCCAAAAGAAAATAGTATCACTCGAACAGATATAAACGGATTAATCAATAACAATGGTTCTAGAACACAAGAACAGTTCTATCTGTATTTTATGGATTGATTTAAGTATTTTTGTCTTGGTGTGTGTATGTGTGTGTTGTGTAAGATCTCAGGCCAGTAAAAGTGTAAGGGAGGATCTTGAATTTGGCAAGTTGAAGTTGGGACAAAAGTTACATTTTTTGGACATCTCACCCCTCCCACTGTAATAAATTTTAGAGAAACCGTTTTGGCGTGTCGGACAACGGCTGTTACTGATTGTGAAATGTGATTGTATGAAGTCTCAGATTCTAATTCTTTTTGAACGAAATATTTTCATTATAAACTTTTGATCCCGATGAGATACGTTGTTATAGACATAAATGTATTTTTGTATATTGTTTTAAATGTTTACATATATATATATATATATATATATATATATATATATATATATATATATATATATATATACTTCTCCTTCAATGAATATCTGCACATACATCTATTTTGATTAACATATCTATCTATCGATCGATCTAACTATTTTGTATTCATTTCTTTCTATTTTCTTTCAATTTTGTATAGTTTTTTCTAACTATTTTGTATTTCTTTCTTTCTATTTTCTTTCAATTTTGTATAGTTTTTTTTTCCACTTTTACCTTTTAACCAGTTAACAACCCATCGTAACGCATCATGCATCTTTCGGCCATTTGCACGCATTTCGCTTTTCGCAGACCAATAAAGTAATGTTAGTCGGCCATTAAGTTTGAAGGTGATCGACTGAGGTCCAATCTTGGAACCTTCTTTGTACGGTGATCGACTGAGGTCCAATCTTGACCCTTCTTTATAAATTGATCGACTGAGGCCCAATCTTGGATCTTGGACCTCCCTTTGTAAGATGATTCGCTGATGGCCAATCTTAGACTGTCCTTTGTCAGGTCATCGACTTGGACCCTTTTTGTAAGGTGATCGATTGAGGTCCAATCTTGGACCTTTCTTTGTAAAATGATCAACTGAGGTTCAATTTTGGACCACTCTTTGCAAAGAGATCGACTGAGGTCCAATATTGGACCCCTTTTTGTAAGGTTATCGACTGAGGTCCAATTTTGAACCCCTGTTTGCAAAGGTGATCGACTGAGGTCCAATCTTGGAACCTTCTTTGTAAGGTGATCGACTTATTGTAATCATTCACAGCAAGAACTCGTTTTCTACCACAATTTAAAATAACTTTCCTTTCTTCCTTCTTATTATTAGCATCAGGGCGATATTTCATAAACATATTTTTTTAAGAACTTCCTATCTGTTAACCATATTACTATGGGAATGTTTCCCTGCAAGCTACAACGTGGTCGTTTTCAAATCTAATTTCAACAAATACTTGTCATAAACTATCACCCTAAGTAATGACACATTTTCCTTCCATTCATCATATTCAATCATCTCATAATATTATTTAATCATTTAACTGACAGTTCATCCATCCTATTAATCTTAATCCTCGAATTGGTTTTGGCCTTAATAAGTTGTCACCCATTAGCATACAAGAATAGTTTTATATGCACTAAGTTCTTGTATTAATTTTTTTATTTCTCATGAGTTATCTTCAAGTGAGATCAGGCATTTTGAATATTTTATCTTTGTGGTAATCCGACTGGGGCTTACAAAGAATATAATATTGAAAAACTAAAACATTACTAAAAACAAAAATGAAGGCACAAGGTGAATAAAATAATTTAGAAATCGTTAGGTTGAGCTAGCAAGTCCTGTAAGATCTCGTTAATTCTCGTGATTTTATAGGAAAATCAGATGCTTCCATTCTCCTTATTTAGATATAATGATCTTCAATTCACATGATAGAGAAATGCTTAACTATTATAGATATGTACATAACTGGGCAGGAAATTATACTTATAAGCAACTTACAAATTCATTAAAATAGTAAACAAAACCTTTAGAACTCATCAATATATAATGAACTATAACATAGAGTTAAGAACGTGATTACAGACATTTAATGAGAACTTACAATTTGCAATAAATATCAACAAGTGCATTTCTTGTCATGACTTCATAACATTACTAAGCTTTTAAGCCAATTCAGAAAATAAAAATAACTTGACGAAATTATTAGTTGTAGCGGTATGCACCTGCCTCCTAATTAATAATTAACAGCTGCTGACAGTTTTAAAACGGTAAAATGAACACCGTTCTTCTTATTGCCGTATTAGTTTTTGCTATTCTAATTCAACTTAAAATATAATTCCATATAAAACGATAATAATCCTGAAGATAAAATGCCATCATAATTACTATGTTGCTTCAATGTCACTGTTTGAATTAAGTTTATCTCCTCATAGAATATGAAGCTTTTTTCATACTAAAATACCATTTTACTAGCACTATTTCTAATATATTTATAATATTGCTACCTATACATAATAAATGAAGCCGTCTTTAAATTATGTGAGAGAATTGCACTAAATATACCACGAAGACACATTATGATTATACGTGCATAATTATATAAGTGTATAATGATAGAGAGAACCTGAAATCAAAATATTACTACTACTATAAATAATAATGATAGTAGTTATGTGTACTCACTAGGTGTTCTCACACAAGTTATTGCTCATCGACAGCAACCAGTGGTATTCCCATGAGTTTTAGTGATAACAAGCCTCCTCGGATTTCCAGTATTCTCCACCTCTTTTCGATCACCACCCCAAATGACCTTGCGGTATCGGCACAGCCGCCTACCATTCATTACTAGTTAGTAACGAGCATTGGTCTCCTCTTGGATTTGAGTGGAAATACGCCTCCACAATGTCCCAGCACAGCCCGCACTCTTCCAGTGGAGGTCTGCTTAATGCTGTCCCTCCTCAGTCTTCTTATCCTCGTTGACCCTCTACAACTATTATGTGTGGTGTCAGCCGAGGCCGGTTCCAGCTTCTGATGTTCCTTGCAGTTTATGTTCCTCGGTTCATGTGGTGGTGTTCTTCCTGTGGTTCTGTTTCCTTCACGCTGTAACTTCCATTTGATTGGTTACCCTTCGTAGCTGATGCGGGTTGGTTTCCGTATTCGAAGATTTTCCTTAAGATTGCAGTTGTTTTGAGCATTGCCGGCCTTTGTATTGTGTCAGTGATCCCTTTGATTCCAATTTCTCCCAGTCTATTCTCCAGTTTATTTGGAAGTGTTCCTAGTGCGCCTACGATGATTGGTATTGACTTTTTTCAGGCTCCATATTCTTTCAGTTCTCTGTCAAATTCTGTGTATTTGCTTCGTTTTTCCGTTACCTTAAGAACTAGTGAGTATAATTGAACCAGATTGTGCATAAAGAGCCATTTGTATGTTGGATGTAATAAAATTGAGAATATAAATTATGAGGCTTCAATTAATATAAGTTATGGTGGTTTAAATTTCTTGAACTCACTACATGAACTGATATAGAATATCGATAATGTATCGAACGTGAAATGAAAACAGTTTAGCTACAGTTGATTGAATAAAAGATCCAGTTCAAAATTCCGGAATGTCAATATTGCTACCATAAAATAAACCATTTGAAGACCAATAGGTACAACGACTGAATCATTGTGACTATAACAAGAATCAAGATGGGAGCAATTTCCGAATATATAATTGGTGTAAATATCGACGTTTTATAATTGACAATGTTGACAAAGTCCTAAAACGAATACAGTCTTTAGCTCTGCAATAGATCTGGAGGGAAGCAATTTTGAATTTGAATAAATGCCATATAAATGGTTGATAATGCGATTTAACTCTGAATTAAAGACACAACTGGTGAACCAGGCGTACACCTCAGCATTTTCTGATTCTAGATTCTAGTTCGCTCATGAGCTTCAGACCTAGTGTTCATACCAATTGAGGTTCGCCTTGGCCGCATTCTGGCATCTAGGATCTGATGTAATTCATCAGACACTTCTTTATAATAATGGAATATGGTCCGGTACGGTCCTAGAAGATACACTCTCCCAAGCATTACCCCCTCTTCCTGGATATGCGATCGTTGTTGCTAATCGTTGTATTCAACCGAAGTGCCTCCTTGGGATGGCTGTTTTTTTCCACTTTCCAGCCTTGTGTAACATATTGCTGCAGTGGACAAATTAAATAGGGTCAGCATGAGGTATGGTTCTGTTCGGTCTTAAGAAGATATCCTCCCAGGTATTACACCTTTTGTACCCTTCCAATGTACCATCACGGTGGAGATGGATTTCCCCTTACGTCAAACTGACTTCATCTGTAAATTTGCTTTAAGTGAAAAGCAAACATTTCTTTTTCTGAGAAGCACACATTTCTTCTTCTTCTTCTTCTTCGTCTTCTTCTTCTTCTTCTTCTTCTTCTTCATCTTCTTCTTAATATTATTATTATTATTATTATTATTATTATTATTATCATTATTTTACTCATTAAGAGTTTTTTAACACGTCATTATCAATGATTACTTACTGACAATAACGATTGATGTTTCACTGGAGTCCAAGTAGCGGGTCTCATTAATTTTCCAACATTCTCAGCCTCTTTCGAATTTGCGTTTTCACAACAACCGTTAACCATTGATGTCTCGATAGAAACGACCGTTGATATTTTTATGGAACCTGAGTAACAATAAGCCTTTCTAAGGTTCCAGCACTTTTGCACTCTTCCAGTAGAGGTCGGGTTGGTGCTCTCCATCAACGGTATTTCCATTCTCCTTGACTTTTCACGATAATGTTATGTGCCATCAGATGAGGCTGATGCCATCGCATGCGTTTCCTCACTGTTCATGTATCTGTAGATGGTAATCATTCCTTAGTTCATGCAGTCAATAATTTTCCTTAATATTTCGGCTGTTTTGATCATTGCCGTTTGTTTTCTTGCCTAAATGTTCCCTTTTGATTTCAATCTCTCAGGACTGTTCTTAGTGCTCCTACAATTATTGGTATTATAGTGATTATCTCCATGTTCCGTATTCCTTTCGGTTCCATGGCAAATTCCATGTATTTGCTTCGTTTTTCTGCCTCTTTGATTTTCATCCTGTTAACTGCTGGAATGACGAAATCTACGATTTGACAGTTTTAATCTTTCTTATTGCGTATAATCACGTACTATCTCCCTGCTGTGATGCATTAGTCTGTTTGTAACTGCATGTCTCAGAGGATTTTATGATTTTCGTTTTCCAATTCTGTCTTCGGTTTGTGCTTGTACCATTTTTCTGCGTGTTTAACGTGCAGGGGTTAGTATAGTTCCCAGTAGACTGCCTTTCTCACGCAGTCGTATCTTTTTTGTATTATTTTGGGGCTAGTTTGCTGCATCCGGTTACGTAATTTATTTCTTCGTCTCTTTGCTTACGGAGTTTTTATTTAGTACTTTCCTGGTTTCTCTGTTTAAGAGTTCTTTTCGTAGTCATGCCCAGATGATTTAAGCGGTTTCTTCTTTGGTCACCTGATTCTCTTCCTATTTTTCACTTTTTGCCTTTTTGCTTATTGTTTCATTGCTTCCTTTATTGCTCATTTTGGCGGCGTCTCTTGCTACGATAATATGCCTTTCTGTGTTCTGAGTTATGTATTTTCCGGGTTTTTTTCTTGTGTAATCTAGTCTTCTATACTTACGAGTCCTTGTCCACATCCTTTTTCTTTTTATGCAAAACGGCCAGTTTTATCCTTCAGGTGTAACGCATTGTGCATGATCATTAGTTTCATAGTCTTCTGGTCCAGATTCCTGAGTTCTTCCTTTGTCCGACCTATGAAAAATACAGAATACTTTACTAAGGACAATGCCCATGTATTTATTCATTCTATCAGGTTTTCACCATTTACTGCTGTTTCTAATAGTTTTCTTGTCCTTCTCAGGCATTCCTTTCAAATCTTCTCTTTCATTTCTTTGGATTTTAAGTTGTCTGCTTTCAGAACTCCCAGCTATTTATACATATCATTTTCGCAAAGTGACATCATCTCCTCTTGGTTAGATAGTTCCATGCATTCTATTCGAGTGTCCTGACTGAAGATTCTGCTTGTATTTATTAACTGTCCTAGTTCATTTTTCTATTTTGCAAATTGCTTCAGGTCGTCCATATTCGTGAGGTGGTTTATTCTTTCTTCTATATCCGTGAACCAATAGCCGCCATTACATTTCCTGAGTATGTTGTTGAGTGGCATCATGGCTATGATTAACACTAGTGGTTATAGATGCTTCTTTGTATTCCTACTTCAGTTAGGTCTTGTGATCTGGCTGTCAGTTCCATTGCTTTCTTTATTAGATAAATACTTTTCTAAAATATTTAGTACATCTTTATGCATTACATTATTGATGTCATATGCTTTCCTGTAGTCAGTCTATGCCATGGCTAGATTCTTGTTTTTTATTTTCTTACTTTCTGCAAGTTTATTATTATTATTATTATTATTATTATTATTATTATTATTATTATTATTATTATTGTTGTTGTTGTTGTTGTTGTAGTTGTTATTTTTATTACTCACTAAGAGTTATCACATAGGCCACCATCACTGATAATAACAAGTGGTGTTCCCATGAATCTGAATGACAACAAGTCTCCATAGTTTTCCAGTTCTCTCCACTTCTTTCGGTAATCATTGCAAATGACTTTGCGTTATCAAAAAAGACGCTGACCATTGATTTCTCGCTGGCACCGACTATTAGTCTTTTCTAAGATTGAGATGGAAATAAGCATCCCCAAGGTCCCAGTACTCTCCTCACTCTTTAACTGAAGGCCTGGTTAATAATCTCTCTTCACGGTATTTCTATCCTCTTTGATTCTTCACGACTATTTTTGTGGTATCAGCCGAGGCTAAGGAAATCTTTTTTTTTTGGGGGGGGGGGGGGACACACTTTTTAAGATTTCTCTCAGTTACAGTTCCTTCGGGTTTGCGTGGTATTCCTTCCATGTTTTTGTGTTATTGCTGTTGCAATTTCTATGTGTTCATAGTTTATTGGGGTTGGTTTCCGCACTCAATGATTTTTTGAGATTTCAGCTGTTTTTATCATTTTTATCTGTTGTATAGTTTCAGTCTCTAGTTTGATTCCAATTTTAATTAGTCTTTTTTCCAGTTTTTTTCGGGACTGTTCCTAGTGCTTCTATGATTATTGGTATTATATTGACTTTCTTCATGTTCCATATCTTTTTCAGTTTTCTGGCAAGTTTCGTGTATTTGCTTCGTTTTTCAGTCTATTTGATATTTACTCCCTGTCTTCTGTGCCAGCACAACTGCGATTTAGCAGTTTTCTTCTTTCTTTTTTACTATTATGAAGTCGGGTCTCATTTCTTTTATGAGTGTATCTGTTCGTACCTCCATGTGTAAGGGGATTTTGCGATTTTCGTTTTCAAGTACTTTTTACAGTTTGTGTCTGTACTATTTTAATGCGTGTTCAAAGTGAAGTCGTGTGAATAGTTTCCACTTTACAGCTTTCCCAACGCAGTCGTGTCTGTGCTTGTATTACTTTGGAGCTAGTTTGCTGCATTCCTTTATGTGATTTACCGTTTCGTCTCTTTATCCACATAGTTACATTTACTGTTTACCTGGTTTTGGTATATTTTAGCATTAATTTAGTTAGTTCTCATCGCATTCGCTTGCGTAACCGTCCTTAGTGATACCGTTTCTCAGTTCAAGTGTCCTTTCGTCAGGCATGTCCAGGTGTTTTCGTGGGTACATTCTCTTGTCGTTCTTATGAAGCGTCCATGTAGCTATTTTACTTCCCACTTTTCTTTTCTTGCCTTTCTGTGTCTGGTTTCAATGATTCCTGTATTGTTCATTCTGACTATGTAGTTTGCTTCGGAGATCAGTCTTTTTGTCTTCTGAGTCATGTACTTTTCCAAATCTTTATTTGTTTTCCTCACAGTCGTTAATCCTTACCAGTCATATTTTCCCTTCGATCCTTTACACGTACAGTCGGTCATTATCATCTTTAGGGCGCGGTGCATTGTTCATGGTCATAAGTTTCCTAGTCTACTGGTCAAGATGCTTCAGTTGTTATCTGGTCACTCCTAGGAATAGTCCAGAATATCTTCTTAGTGATATTTCCCAGTAGTTAGATTTCTACTATATAATTCCGTTTCTACAGGATTTCTTGTTATTCTACGTTATTTTTCCATATTTCTTATTCATTTCTGGAGATTTTATGGTGACTGCTGCCAGAACTTATCAATATTTATAGCTATCATGTTCGCTAAGCGCCCTCATTTCCTCTTGTTTTTGCAGTTCCATATCTCCGATGTCTCCAGTTTATCTATGTTAATATCTAGCAGTGCACACCTTTCGATTCCGAATTCAATTTTAATATCCTGGCGGATATTTACCGCGTGATTATCAGCTTTTCCTGTTTTTTTTGTTGCTTTTTGCAAATTACTTCAGGTCGTCCGAATACATGAGCCGGTTATTTCTTTGATCTGTCTGTAAACTTGCATCCAGCATCACATTTCCTGAGTATACAGTTGAGTGGAATCGTGGCTATGGGAAATTGTAGTGGCGATAGAGTGCCTCTTTGAAACAACCTCACATTTTTATTCTCTCAGTCAGTTGTTGTCCTTCAGTTCCAGTCTGGATATTCGCATGGCTTTCTTAATAATATTAATAATATTGCCGGATATCTCGTACATTCTTAACAATTCAATTATCCATGATTGAGGGATTCGGTCCTAGGCTTTCTTGTAGTCAATCCATGTCATCGCTATGTTTTTTTGTTTTTTTTTACCCCCTTCAGGATCTTTTGATATATGTATAGCAACGCATGCACCCATCTTTTATATTTTCGGCATTATGTTTATTCCTCGAGAAGTAGTCCACGGTCGTTAAGGGAATGTTAGTTCTGACTGCTCAGTTGTGCTGTTTGGATTTTTTACATGGTTGGTAAACAGGTTATAGGTCTGCAGTTACTTGAGATTGTTCCATTTCCTGTATATTTTGGTATTAATTTACTTCTTTCCTTGGTAATCCATTCTAATACGCATGTTTTGTGTATACATCTTATCAGTTTTGTGTTAGCCTTTCATGTAGGTTCGTGAATTTTAAGCCAGCATGCATGTATTCAATATTGGTCTGGCGCTTTCCAGTTTGCCATTGAGTCTATTCCCATATCTTGCCCCAGAAGTGTTTTGTTTCTGTTGGATCCGGTTGTTCTGTTTTTGTTCTCAGTCCGTTCAAGTTTTGATGAGACTAGCTCGCATTGTTTTCAAAAGTTCATGTTTTGATGTTCCGTTTCGATTTGTATCGTCTAATTTTTCCTTCTTTTGCTGCTATTTTTTTGGTTTACTTCATTATGTTTCTTATTTACATTTTTCTTGTGAGTCAGATTTTCACTTTACCATCGTTTCCTATTCTTATTTATCCTATTTACGATTTTAGTTTCCTTCTAAAGTTTGGTGTTCTGGGTTCCCAGTCTGAATTCCCATCAAAGCTTTGTCGGTCAATTCTTTTAGTTAGTTTTTGTTTCGATTTTTAGTTTCATACTGAGTGATTTTGTCTCAGCATATATAAACTTCTGTAGGTATGTTATAGTATCTGTTAATATATATTGCGGGAGCCTGTTTACTTTTTCTGTTTCCAATTTTATTTCTTCCAATCTTCGTTTTTAGGAATGGGAATTTTGTTTTGTCCTCGTTCATATATCTTTTGAGATTTTCAGTGTCTCTTTCTCCTCCTCAGTGCCTTGTGTTATTTCGATGTCTTCGGTCTCCCCGGTTTCGACGTTTATGTTTTGGCAGTCTTCTTACTGGGGTTTCACTAAGAAGTGTTTCGTGATTTGTTACACGATTATTTTTAAATTGATTTCTATTAGTTCTAGCTCTGAAAATCAGCGTCTTCTCTTATGTATCTGTCTGACTAGATCTGCTATCCTTTGTTGCGTTGCATGGTAATCGGTAGACATGTACCATATATTTTTCATTCGCTTTACAAAGCTTCTTTCTTTGGGGTTGCTTCTATAGTAGCATTCCATTACTAGTCTATTCTCATTTGGGGTCCATTTTTTTCTCTGGCTTATTGGTTCGTTGTTCTGTTCATTCCTGTTTTCTTGGGTTTGTTCTGTGTTATTGTAATACATGAAATTAGAGATGTTACTTGTTTGTTTTAGGTCAGTGATTTTCTTGTTCCTAAAATTAGAGGAGCCAACATTTGCAGAATGATTATTAGGTCCTCCGTGTTGGCCTTCGAGGAAGCATCTGCCGATCAGGACACTTCTGAGTCCCACAGCGTTTATTCTGGTTTTATACATTTTTATAATTTGGTGTTTGTGACAACTATATGCAAAGGTTTATGTTACTCGTGATCCTGTTACAGGGATAGTGCGTATCTCTCATTTACATGAGAGATAAAGTGGACTCGTACACATACACAAAAACACCGGACAGTTACAACAGACGTAGCAGTTAAAAACATATTTATCAATTTTTCATTAGAATGGAAATTTGAATCTACTTACTTCATGCTGTTTGCGTCATCACTCTCGACTAATCATATTTATTTTTCTGAGATTCTAATCATGTCACGATTGGGCGGGGAAATATACCTTGTGCTTTTCTTTCTTTTTTTTTTGTTAGTTTTTAAAACGATTTAATTTATTAAAATACCCTTTTTCCGGCGCTGTTGTAAATAGAGTGGCAAATGCAAGGGAAACAACTAAGCTTGCCGAATCGAGTCATCATTCCTGGAAAAGCGAATATGGGGCAGTGAAAACGTAAGCAACTTATTCGACGGTATCGAGTTTGTTAAAAAGTGTCTTTAAAAGGAAATGAACGAAAATGATATTTGCAGAGGAATTTTATTTTGTTGTTATCTTCAATAACCAATGAAAAAGTCAGTTTACTAGTTTTAACATAAAAACTTAATTCAGAAAAATAGTTTTCCAAATTTAATTTAAAGAAAACATTCAAAAGGTGTGACAAATTTAAAAACATAACAAGAGAGTTTGTATACACATGTAATACAGTTTAAAACTAACTTGGTTTTAAGCTGTTTTTAAACTCTCTCCCTAAAAAATGATGAATCGCCCAGCCATACCTAGCAATCCCACCGCACCCGACACTCTGTCCACAACATCGCTGACGTTTCTAGTCGATATTATTTGATGAATAAGAAATTATCAAAAAATGGTGCCGACGAGTTTAAATGTGGCGTAAAAGTTCAATTATAAATACGTTAAAATCTCATTTAGACTTTCTTATCATACAAAGAAAACGTATCATTGTAGGCTAAGAATAATGAGCGAGAAAAATCTTAAATATCAAACGGCATTCATGCAGTATAGTAACCATATATTTTTGTATTTTAATTAAAAAAATTATAGTCAGCATTGCTCGACTTTGCATTCTTTTATTTTAATGAATTTTGTAAAAATTGTTTTCACATTGTTCATAGAAAAATAATTTGGTCAAATCGGTGATGGTCGGAAAGTGGGTGATCATTTTACGTAAAATTTATATAGGAAAGTGATCCCCGACTCTAAAATATTTGATACAAATTTAAAAGAATTTATTTTTTATGTACTAACTAGTCAGCACTTATCAAAGTCCACTCGAGGATAAGGGTTAATGAGTTTTTCAGGAAGACAGTGAAACAGTAACGTGAGGAGCGTTAACAATGGTGTACACATCTATTTAAGTAGGAAATAAACAAAGGGAATAACTCTATTAAAACGCGAGGAATAATTATATTCAATAAATAACTCACTAAATTAATAAATCTAGTTAATTAGTGATGAAACTAGGGTCACGACTATATGTAAGCAAGGGGAATAACTCTTTTCAATGGCAAATTAAACAAGGCGAGTAACTCTATTTAATAGCTAATTAAACAAGATAAATAATAATAATAATAATAATAATAATAATAATAATAATAATAATAATAATAATAATAATAATAATAATAAATTGCACTTGTCCATTGGCACGGTATTTATAGGCGCACCTAACAGGCGCATACAACGTGACAAGGATTACATTTCTTTGCTTTCGTTTTTTAATCTATCTTAGAAAGCTACGAATTCCGAATTTAAACGCAGAAAAAATACTTTTACTTTTCCAATCACGATGTTTAGACAGACAAGATATTTTTTGTCATAGATTTTTTTCTTAGGTGAGCTAAAGTAAAGAAAAGAATTAAAAAGATTTAAACGTTAACGAATGGCAGAATTAGAAAGAGTAACAAACATAGACATTGGACCACATTAGAAAGGGGTCTGATTAAATTGTACAGTAGTGTTTCAGTGTTTAGTGTGTCTATATGTACGTGCAAGCTATCAAAAATGTCTACGTGCAAACTATCACAAATAAAAGAAAGACTCTTCTTTACAGACTGCCTGAAAATAAAAGTATCCAAAAAATATCCAAAGCCCATTGTAATCAAATAATTCCTAAGACACATCGCGTTCGAAAAGCAGCAAATCAGTCATTGAACCGTGATGGACTTCGAGACGGGATTTCAATTTCCGTGGGCCGAATTGGCTGAAAATAGACGGAGAGAAAAAAGTTAGTTAATAATCAGCCAAGCAACGGCCCGTGAAAAATCAGCCAATCAGCCTTAAAGAAGACAAAACAATTGCGTAGTAAATACTCATTTAAATGGAAATGCACTCAGTTTGTTTAAATATTCATTAGGCCGTTTTTGATGATATTTTAATTGGTTATAAGCAACAAAAAAATAAAATAAACAAAGATTTACTTATGATAGATATTCTTTCTTTCTTCATTTTCTCATTTTTAATATCTTACTCTCTCCTTCTTTTGATTATCTTTCAAATTCCATTTTATTGTTCGTTCTTCTTGACTACAAAATATATTTTTGGTTCATGACCATACATGCACACATTTATCAGTCGAAATATGCATCTGATCTAGAAGGTGACCATGGTTCAGCTGCGGATTGGGGTACGAAATAGCTTGTTTCATTTAATCTAGTAAAGACTCAGCTCGTGTCTTTCAATCGTAGACGTGCCCCTTTTCTTCCAGAGATTCTCATGGATGGCCCAGGTCTTGGGGAGAAATCGAGTGTAACTTCTTGGTCTTTCTTTCTCATCAAATTTTTCTTGGAGTTTATACATTAGATCCATTGCTCTTTCTGCTTCTCGTAAAGTCGGTTCTCTCTATCGCTCCAAATACTCGCTCACACCTGAGGCTATTCTATATCTCTACAATCTACAATCAGACAATACATGGAGTACTGTTTTCATATTTGGGCTAGTGAATCTGCCCCATTTGAGGGTTCTTGATAAGGTGCCAAAACATATCTGTAATTTGATTGGTTCTACCCTTTCTTCTTCTCTGCTCCCTCTCTCTCACATACGTGATGTTGCTAGTCGCAGTCTATTCTATAAATGTCATGTGCTCTTCAGAAATATGTGATCTATTTCCCGCTTCTTTTGTTCCAGCTCATTTGAGTCGTTGGTTTAGTGGTCTCCATCAATTCGCTGTTTTGATACCCCATTATAATACAACTTCCTATTCCAGTAGCTTCTTTCTAAGGACCACAGGCTTGTGGAACTCTCTAACTGCTGACCGTTTTCCTCCTACCACTAAGCTTGATCTTTTCAGAACTAAAGTCAATAGGCATATTTTCTCTTTGCGATAATCATATTTGTTCTTATATGCTCATTACATCATGTTTTGTCTCGAGCCATTTCCATAAATAAAGAACGTATACGCGATAAGCGTACATGCACTCACATATATTATATTAATATTTATACATTTCAATACAAATTCGTGTGTATATGTCAGAAGTATCTGAATTTTCAGGAAGGGCTTTCATCCACTTTTTGTCCCCTAGGCATACAACAGAATCAAACCAAATACAGTCCACATTCCACATATTTACGCCAAGCAGCTGTGTTCAAAAATTCAGAATGATCTGTTAATCATTTTAGGAGCAACTACATACATAAATATAAATATATACACATTATATATATATATATATATATATATATATATATATATATATATATATATATATTGTAAGCCACAAACAGACTCTTTCCCACTGAAAACCGGTTAGACAATCAACTACCTCCAGCCACGATCGAAACTCAACCGTCTAGACCAGGGGCGGGCAATCTTTTCAGAGTGAGGGCCAGATGAGACTTTTGGAAGGAGATCGCGGGCCGGAGTGAAAAACGAAATCTCAGAATTACTATATTTTGCTTTCATAAATAAATTGTACACAAATTGCATTGGACACTCTACAAATCTGATATTTTTCTCAAGAGACTTCTGTATGTGATGTTATAAAAGGCGCCGACGAAGAGCCATTTTGGAATCATAAAAAATAATGACGGGGGAAGTAGCAAGTTGATCCAGCATTCGTTTTGACACACCTCACATAAGTTCTATGTTTCATGCCTTTCCTCGTCTCTCGTTTCCTTTTTGCCTCTCTTTTTCTCTTTTTCTATTTTTATCTCAGGCCAAGGATTTTAAATTAATAGTTAAAGAAAAATGAAATATACATGTACCATCGCTCGCTGATATTTATACATTTTTATCCTACTGTAAATCTTAATTGAAAACTACTTTTAGGTCCGCGGGCCGGATTGCAATAATAAAGCTAAACAGCGTGGCGGCCGGACGCTAAGCCTTCGCGGGCCGGACGTGGCCAGCGGGTCGGAGGTTGCCCGCCCCTGGTCTTGACAAAAGTCGACGCTTCTAACCCCTTGGCAATTTTCTGCCGGAATAACAATGATAAACATTGTGAAAAAAAAAGCTCCCTTTGTTTACACAAGAAAAACATTGCGTTATTCGTTAGTCAGAGTTGGCGATTTAACTTACCAGGACATTTAAACTAAGAAAGGGGGCATATTTATTTTTCCACATACAGACTGTATCACAGCTCTTCGGTGCAGTCAGGGCCGTATTAAGCTGGAGAGAGGCCTTGGGACGGCTTGAAAGGAATGCCCCCCTTCCAACTCTTTTATTGCATACACCATAAGATAGCAACATAATATATTAATAGAACACTTTTATTTAGGAAATACTGAAGGAGCACTATTTTTACAATGCTATGATATGCAATGCATAATCACGAAATGAAATGAACACAAATTGTACTTATCAAATTTATTTACACAGACATATTCAGTTAAGAGTATGTAATCCTTCATGAAAATGTATAGTATAACTATTATAGCCAGATTAGAGGTCAGAAAGAAGACACGAACACATGATTAATAGAAAGAAATATATTAAAAAGACAGATAATACAATATATGAAAAAGTGTAGAACGTCTGCTTAACTGCAAAGTGTTAGCCTGGGTTAATCATGTAAACCGAAAGACATGTACTCCAGTATATATTATTTAGAAGAAGAGTTTATATCGTCCAATAGGGTAGGTCACCATAACAATAACTAACAAGTAAACATGGTTAAATCCAGAGTATGGATGGAGTTATAATCATTACAATCTAGATACCTTTCTCGATTTTCGTGCGGCAAAGTCGCTGTGTATGTCACTGAAGTCCAATTCACGCAGTATATCTGACTCGATGCTGATGATAGCCAGATTTACAAGTCGTGTCTGCTTCATGGATGTTCGCAATCGGTTCTCAATTAATTTGGGTTTACAGAAAGGATGCCCGCCACTGCAGTTTCATACCATCAAAATAAGGTATATCCGTAGAGCTATCTCAATGTTTGGGAAAAGGGCGTTCACACTCTTATCTATGATAAGTCTGTACAGAAAAAGCTCGGTGCTAATACCTTCTGACTCTTCGTCTGTGAAGATATTTGCAAATGTTACAAACTGAGACAGTTAATCAAAAATGTAATGTCGAAGTCATCTGGATACGACCTGACGAGTTGCTGTGCTGCGGCCGAATCTCGTCTGAAGACGGTTCATTCAGATGGTCAACAACTTAATTGTCTTGATACATCTTGATATGCTTGTAAGCGTTGATCTGGAGAAGCGATAAACAGATAAATAAAAGGCAAGAAACTTTCTGCTCTGAATTTATCAGAAAGGCTGGGTTGTACTTTTTCCGCACGATCATAATCTGATGGATTAAGACGCCCATTGCTGCGGTTGTGTCGAGTCCTCGTCTGCACATCATAGTCTGCTGAACGAGACAGCTATTTTCCTTGCTTCGCATAAGTGTCGAACGGGTCACGCTTTGATGCAACATAGTTTTCCAAGCTGGTTAGTGACGCCAAAGCAGGATTTAGATCGAGTTTTGCGTGTTGTAGAGTTTCATTAGTTGCACCTTATATTTGCAGGACACCACTCCAGAAGGTGGCATGAATACCGATTTTAAGATGATTTATCTGTTTTACCAGTCCTTCTGCTTCACAGCGTACCCACTCTTTGTCTTCAATGCCATCAGCAATGTGTTTAAATACACTCTTAATATGCTGATAGTCATGCTTAAGTGCCTTCGTTGCGTCAGCTCTGCAGGACCAACGCGTGGTTGTGACACGTTTGCGAATCAGTCGTGAATCATCATGTTTCAAAGCCTCAGTCAAAAGTTGATGCCGATGTGTCGAAATTGCGAAGATAACGAACAGCTTTTCAAGGGAGGTAAAAATGTACAGCACTCAAGCAGCATTCTATGTATCCGAAATAATGGGTGGCCGAAATCCAATGTCATTGCCACCTAATGGACCATAAATTTCAGTTTCTACACAAGAGGTGCCACTCCCAGCCTCCATGTCTGTATGTTCTTCAATTGGACCCATTACTACTTCTGCATTTCATTTGTCAGAATCATCAGAATCATCAACCATTTCTACTGGGACATTTTCAGGTTAATCTGGTGCTGCAAATTCATCACTTCTTTCTGACACTTGCTTTGGTGGAACAGTGAAAAACTGATCCAATTTTCTCAGCTTTGTCAATTCTTCTGCCGATTCTATTTCTGCTATTTTCACTTTACGCCTTTTAAAAGCCCCGGGCATCCAACTTCTTATAGGCTCCATGTGTATGTCTCCTTCACGATTGTCCATACTGGTAATTTAAAAATAAACGAAATGACAATATAATGTAGCTTAAGTAAACTCAAAAAAGCAATACATAAATTAAGTTTTAGTTATAAAGAAGTCAACACTAGATTCAATTGAAGATGAGAGACCGTTGGAGTTTTTTGCTCATTTCGGTAAAAACTTATCGTAAAGGCCCCTGCCTATGCGTATGCGGGCGTTTGTGACCGCAAAAAATAAAAGTGAAACTGATAACTCTACGAGCAATGCCTTCTATCGGTAAAAATGAAAAACAAACACATACATTTATGGTAAATACAAATTGTTAATTTTATTTAATAATGCAGTAAACACATCTTTGTGTTTTATTCTTAATCAATATTCACAAATTGATAAGGAGCTCTATGAGTGCCATTTTCTCTCAAATATCCGTTTAGGTGTAACTACAAATTTTCGATATGTTGTGTGTGGACACTAGGATCAACAAAATTGTCTTTATGTATACTCACATCATGATGATATCCTAAATCACTTAATCAACTGTAGCCACTCCAGCCATCACTTATGATTATTGTTCCTGGCATTATCCTCTTCTGTATAACTTCTTCTAAAGTGTCTTTATTTCTGTTATTTACAAATTTAATTCATCAATCTTCATTTTCACTTAACGATAAGTTTTTACCCTCATTTCGCCCAAATATTGGATAAAATCAATCCTTGGTGTGAAATGGTACTTTTATTTTTTAACGCATATAAAATTGAACTTTAATGTCAAATTCTTATCTGACCCAACGTCTTTCTTCCGACATTTCTATAATTGAATGATATGCTTTAGTTTTATCTACTTTTATTTTTGCTTTTAAATAAGTTATATCTGTGGTCCAAGAAAAAAACATGGGCGCTAGCGATTAAAACATTAAATAAAAGTTACATTCTCAACACTTTAACAAGTACATATGTATGTCAGGATAAAAAGTATTGTTTTGAACCAGGAATCGATTTTATCCAAAATGTGAGCGAATACCAAACGAAATGAGCGAGTAAATCCAACGATCTATAATAGAACCAATATAGTATTCTTATTCATTTGAATTTCTGTTCTTTAAGAACTTTATTCATTTATTGTTGTACATTTAATACACCACGACTAATACCTTTTGTTTAAAGAAAGTAAGACTAAACGAAAAGTGGCACTTTTTTTTACAAAAAAGCAACATGTTCAAACGTAAAACAATAAAGCTAATCTAATCCTAATTATAAACTTAATTATATTAATCCAATTCAATCGAATACGCTGAGACTTGTGCTTTTACGGCAACCCCATATTTATTTATTTTCAATTATTAATTGATTGCGCAGAAAGCCACACGTAAACAAAAATAACATTAAAGAAAGAATAAACTAAACATGTTTGTTTTTCCTGTTGTTTTTTAAACACATCGTTGTATATCTTTTGTCTTTCAATGATTTAACTATTCAGTTTGTCCTACTGTATATTTATCACATTTTTTAAATATTTGTGCAAGATAAAACCTTACACAAATAAATTAATGTCTCGATGTTTTGTAAATAGGGTCTACTTCTCATTTTGTTTTAGCTTCTTTAAACAAAATGTAAAGTTGTGTTAATTGTTATTTTTTGTTTTGTTGTGAAAACAATGAGTGAATAAAGTTCTTCAAGGTTATATATTCGCCGTGCAGAAAGCCACAAGTGTTAAAGTAAAACAAACATGAAAGAAAGATTAAATTCAACAATAAAATGTTCGTATTTTTTTTCTCAATCAAATCATTGTATCCTTTTTATCATTTAAATTTACCAAATATCTATTTCTTACATTGTTTTTAAATATTAGTGTAAGAAAAATAAAAATAACACATTAACTAAGCCTCGATGTCTTGTTTTTACCTCCCAAATAGTAGTTTCTCTTTTCTCAAATACTATTTATTTAAAAAGAATCTTACAAGAAAAGACACGTTTCACAAGACATTTGAATTCAGAACTCTATAATTAAGTTTATAATTAATAACTAACATAATGATTCGATTAGCTTTATTGTTTGACATTATATTTTGAACTAATTTGGAACATTTTGCTGTTTTGTGTAAAAACGGGCTACTTTTTGGTTACTTTTATTTTCTTTAAACAAAAAATGTTATAGTTGTGTTGTTATTTATTGTTTTGTTGTAAAATTTACAACAATGAATGATTAAAGTTATTGAAGAAAATTTCCAAACAAATGAGACTAGTTTTTGCTTTTTTAAAAGGAAAACGAAACTTAATTTAGTTACTACTTTTATGTTAAAATAATAATTTGAAAAGAATATACAGTAACTTAACTTAGATAAATCGATTTTTTTGCTTGAAAACAACAGCATATTAATAAAAACTTATTTAAAAAATATTTATGTACAAATATTTGAGGGGGGCTTAGCCCCATTAGTATGTTTTTATCTGGACCCCACGATTTACAGTTATTTAAACATATTGGAAAGGGATTAGCCACTAGTTTACCAAAGATTAATAACAAAACATACTATTAGTAATCCCCACATCACACGCCTTTCAAAATGTAAAAAGGTTTCATTCATGCTCTTTTTCTGCTCATCATCTTATGCTGTTTTCTTTCAACTTCATCTCGGGTGAAATCTGTGATTTTTTTCTGTTGGCCTATAAGTTTTTATTTCAAAAATTGGGAAATGTAACATTCACCATTTTTTAAATTAACACTTGCATCTGACAACAAAAAGAAAAACTTATTTTAGATTCGTGATAAAAGACAAACCTAATTTTTAAAACTTATTTCCAGTTTCATTTGAAAATAATTTAGGTTCCTAGTATTCATTTCTACCTTTTGAATGAAGACAAATTAAAATAAATATATCTTTAAAAGAAGCTGGTAGAACAACAACGTGAATTAATGTTGTGTGTATATTTGATCATTTGGATTATAATTATATAATAATTATTATTAAATTGATAATTTATAATATTAAATAGTGTGAATAACAATATTTAATAATATATGTTTGGTAAGTTGACAAAAAAGAAAGATACACCGACTATCTCTTTCACCAAGCAGGAAACAGATGAAACTCATCGAGGCTATGTTTCCCTCACCACTTGATCTGAAACTAGCGAATTTATGTTTTAGTTTGAGAACGCGTAGATTAAATTGTTTTATTTTTTTACAAGGTAACATAGATTTGAATAATATTAAGATCTTATTATGATCTATGGATTTATTTTAACTGGTAGTTAAAATATGTAAATATTTATCACGGTATCATTAGTATCAGGAATGGTAAATTAAGTTTTAAACAAAATAACACTCAAGGAAGCGTTTTTGTAATCGGAACTTAAGTTAAATATTGGTGGGAGGCACTGCTTAGTGGGAGGCACCTCCTGATGGGTGACCCAGACTCCGGCCCCTTGGGCTCCGCCAGTCATCCGGCCCTGAGTGCGAATAGACAATCAACTGCCTCAAGATCGAAACTTAACAGTCCAGACAACAGTCAGCGCTTCTAATACTTTCGTCATCCTCTGACTGCTGCTAAGAGTAATCGAAAGCACAATTAGAAACATTGTCAAATTGTAAACGCTCAATTGGTTTACACAAAGAGCATTGCGTTATTCGCTAGTGACAATTTGTTGGGTCTTTGTTCACAGGGGTTAATCCTATGAAACCACAGTGCTTGTAAATACTGCTGAATAACTAGTAAACCTATATTTCAGTATAGATTTTAATTCATACAAACATTTTGGCTACATATGTGCATACATAATTCGGCTTTCCAAATTAAATAAACAATGAATATGGTGATTATTTTGCCATCATTTTTTAAAAATAATACACCAAATGGTTTTGATAAATTTAATGTGTCTTTTAATTGTTCTCATTGATTTTTATTTATTTTGTTCAATGTTCTTATTGACTTTATTTTTGTTTGAACAATATAGATTTAATAAAAAGAACAAAAAAAATTGGTATCTATGCGAAATGGTTTCAGCAACATTTCATGATCTTCACATTGTAAAAAGTCTACAACACCAATCTCCTGTCGGCCGATTCGTGTGCAAAGTGTATGCAAACGTTGTCGGTTTTCATCGAACTTTTTGTTTTGGGGCGATGTATCGAATCACCTCTCAACCATTGTGATATCATAGTACTTGAGATTTCATCGTCTTTTCTTAAGCAATCAATTGCTGAATATAATGCTGATGTTGATGTCCAACAAGTTGTTTGAATGATCAGTTTCATCCTTCGCAAATGTTAGTTTGTTCGATTACTTCCCTCCCATGTAACCATGTGTACATTCCACATTTCATATTGAGAGGTATTCGTCGGACGGAAATAGATGGAATTGTTTAGTCCGTATCAACAACTGCTGGCTGGATCCTTCTCCGACTCCCCGAAACGTACGTCGCGTCAAAATAATCGACCAATGGATGTATTATTTTGTAGAAGGTTCATTTCCTCACTTATTCACAGGCAAAAACGCCAGTCAATTTAGCATGACATGTGTAATGTCTGGTTCTGATCGGTATCTTCTTAGTAGTCCTAGTTGCTGTATTTTCCTTAAGGATGATTGTGATTCTAAAATAATTGTTATTTTTTTCTTTTCGCGAAAGTACATAGATTTTTAAAAGAATGCAGTATTTACAAAGTACAGGAAAAATGATTAAACATGAAATTTGTCAAAGAAACAAAATACAAAGAATTATTGATAATTATAAAAAAATTAAAATAATTAAATATAAACTTTTTTTTTAAATTTTTAAAAATGTATTTATTTTTATGTTGGTGGGCTTTTGTCCGGGTTTGAATTATTTTGGTGAGCTTTTGTCCGGTGGGCTTTTGTCCGGTGATGTTTTGTACGGTGGATTTTTGTCCTACCACCATATATCTTACACTTACAAAATGCATGCGATGTATTCTTTAGATTTTAGATTAAGTAAGGTTTGAAATAATGTTCTAATTAGCCGTAATTTGCAATAAAATCACCAAGTGACGCATATCTTACTACGTTTCTGGCTATAAATCTCACCTTATCTCATTGTACGTTGTTTTATTCCGGGATCTTATATTTTGTGGTGTCTATAACTCTCGCTTCCTTCACTCCCTCTTTATTATTCTGTTCATTAACAGTCAAATGCCATACATTAAATAGAAAAAATAAAGATTTCCATAGTGCATTAGTAAGAAAAAGAAATATCATCACGAGTAGTAACAGTATTTGACACATAGTTGAAGAGGAAAACAGAGACACACATACAAAGCTGGAAAGGGATATAACAGCAAAAAGAGAGTAACTTTGACTCTTTATTTTTTAAATGTAACGGTCTTTGCAAACTCACATTGTCCTGATTCAACCAGTCTAATCTGAGCTCAATGAATACGACTTTTGTATATATATATATATATATATATATATATATATATATATATATATATATATATATATATATATATATACATTCTATAAGCATGCAATGCAGTATATCTGTTGAATGCAGTATACAGCTAACAAAATAATTAAAGGAAGAAATTATTTAGTACATGAAGATGATCTGATGAAACTGACTACGGTGATTGAACTCTATAGCACAGAGACGGCAACAATACGCAATGTCACAACGGGGATCGTATTATGTTCTCCATTATGTTTAAAGGGATTTAAAGTGACTTTCCCTAAAATTTACATTCGTAAAAATTATGAACTCATAAAAAATGCACGAGATAATCGGAGGTCAAACTACAGAATTGATGACGTCTTTATGAAAATTCTGACGTCATCCGATATTATTTTATTTAGTTTTTCGAATTCAAATTTCAAGTCCATGCTCTTAGTGGTTAGGAAAATGTTTAAGCAGTATAAAAGTATAACAATACTAAATTATAACAATCTGGATACAACTGATGACCTCATCAGACAATAATGACGTCATCAACATTTTTCATGTAAAATATTTATCAAGAAATGTAAGTGTTAAGTTTCATTTTCATCGAATTAGGGGTTCAAGTCAGGAGGGACAGACGAGCGTCCCCCGCCACAGGTTTCAGTATCCATAGAAAACATGGTTATGATTATACTCACGTTTTCTAGGGATTAAATCATCAATAGAGAACAACTTATTATATTCCAACCTTATCGTGAGTTTGACCATGAGTCTTTATCTGATTGGCTCGTATTTAAAGATATATCACAATAAAATGATTATGAAAAAAAAAGAAATTCGTTCCTATTATAAATAATTATTGTATTTTCCTCAGTTACGAAAATGTCTAATGGAATTGACATTTGCGATAATTGAGGTATTGTAAAGTCAACGTCATTTTCATTCTTCAAACATCTGAGTGGATAAAAAATAATTCCCGTTAAATCCAGACGAGTACGTTGGTACCAACTTTCATGAATATTTTATCCGAAGTATTTAATGTCATTAAAGTGAAGCTCTGAATGTAAAAAGGGAAAAGAAAATAATGTCACTTCGCTTTCGTTTGCTTACTACGATTTCTTATTGACAACATATATTACTACAAATATCATTACAGATGCACGAGCTCTAGATCTCCTCCACATTTTCCCTTTAATGCGTAATAGGGAAAATACACACAGGACCATGCAAATAAATACTGGAAAATACATACATACTATTTTAAATGTATAATGTTGAAATATATATTCCAAAAATAATAATAATGATAATAATAATCTATTATTATACTAAATTTCATTTAATTCACGTCTGCTTCCTCAAGGCTTTTTAACGATGTACTTTATTCAACGTAAAATAGATGCTAAAATATACCTTACTTTTGAGATTTAGTTACGTTTGAAAAATATTCTTTTTTAATTGTTCTAATTAGACGCAATTTATAATTAACTGAAAAAGTCACCCATCTCTCTCTTAACTATCTATTAATGTCAACCGACTTCAAACCTTATGTTGATTCAAACACTCTCTAATATTTTTAATGTCTATGTGAGCATGCCGAGAAAGAGTGATTTTTATTTTTCGGCGTCGTCATCGCATTTACAAATATATGCCCGCACTCAGCACAAACACATATATAAATTAGATGGCAAAATAGTAAATTTACTTCAATAAAATAATAATAAAGAATAATAATACTTGTATAATATAATAATAAATATACCTATTTATACGATAAGAAAAATCTTAAACAATATATCACAGTTTATGGATTTTCGAATTAAATCAACGTAGAAGTGGGAGTGGTTATGACCCAACGAGTTACGGGTACTCTACTGATATATACAGCCACAACAACGATTGGTACTGAATTTTTAGATTTCTTTGATTCTGTGAATTGAATTTGATTTTTTCCGGCTAGTTTGCCAAATGAGGTAACAACATTGTTAGGTTTTCATTATTGTGTATACCGTCATTCATTTTTTATTGAACATTCGACAGTTTTGCGGAGAACGACACTAATAACCTCTGCATTTCTTAGAAAAATCACATGTATAAAAGGCTTCAACGATGATGAAAAAATCTCACCATCAAGGCAAATGCTTAAATCACATCTCCTCATGAAATCATCGAGAAATAAGGTCGTCATGTGACTCTGTTAGAGGATTCTTGTAAGATCCTTCATCAAAGAAATGACAATCAAATAATGAAAACCCTTAGTGTAGATATATAAGTATTTAAGGAATATTAGCCACGCATACGTTATTAATCTAGAGTAAAAAATAAAGCTAATTTCACCGCAGCTGAATTCCCTATTCGCTAATGATTATTTATTTCGGTCAACCTGTCTTCATATCAGTTGAGGGTTAAAGCTTCTTTTAAGACAATTTTATTGGCTTAACTTAACTCAGTTTCATGACATTCCCTACGAAATTTAAATGCGTTGTATTAATTGTTTTATTCCAATTTTCATGCTTCGTTTTCCTGTAGAGTTCTTCATTTAATTTATTTATTCGTTTATCGCATACTTTGCAAACTGTCTATCGTTTCGGTACATGCTTTGTTTACCACTTATATGTCAGAGATTTAAAGGAACATTCTACACATATAACGGTAAAAGTCCTTCTCTTCCGTTTATTGCCAACATGTTTGAATGCAAATATGTGTTCATGCTTCATCATCACATTTAGTTCTAACTGCTTTTTTTCTTTTGAAGTTTTCTTCCGTGTCAAGTAGACTTCCTGGTAGTTTGTATGTCTTCCCATCTTGAAAATTGGTGGTTTGTAGTTAACACTTTAATTGTCGAATCTGAAATAAAACTAAACGACGTTACAAAGAATAAAGAAAATATACAATGGTGTTGACATATTGTGTAAACCAGCTGGGATATGCTTTATGAAAATGAATTCATAGAAAACCGAGGAATCCTTCATTTCACTACGACTGCATAAATAGTCTAAAATGATAATCTTTCCACGAACTGGAACACAGTCTAATCCCTTTATCTTTCCCAGGTAAGATGCTATGGGTAGTCGTAATCACAGGAGATACATTAATTTGCCTTACCCGGTTGTCTAACTAATGCTTGACATCAAGAAAACAGAGGGCTTAACTAACGTATTTTCTTCAGCTAGATTGGCTGCTCGCCTAGGTTTACGAGTTCCACTTAACCAATACAGCTGACTTATTCTAATTTGTTATAATTCTTAAATCCACAAAATAAAATATTTCTTAAGCCCAAAAATCAAATTTTTAACACACTTGTCTCTGTTATTGCATCACAGTCCCTTAACATTCTCAAGAAGGGTTCCAGATTCACAATGTCATCTGGAACAAAACGGACCAATTTTCACCGCATACACAAAGAATGCCGACGGTCATCGTATAGCGTTGTTTCTAACGTTTGGTGTTGTTAACAGTAGGAGTTGTTTCTTATCTTATCTATATGCTGTAGTCAGCAATGTGTATCAGTGTATATCATACGATAATGTCTTGCCACATATGTACTATATAATAATAGTAACACATATTCTTTTGGTTTTAATAATTGTGTTACTTTTATTTTTGTTTTAATTAAATTGTTATTCTTATGACTCTTTCCCAAAGGGGGAAGTCATTCGAAACGCCACATGTCTCGTATCGCAGACGGAACACTATTGTTTCTTTTTCCCGTATCTCAATATATTACGTCACTTCCGGAAAGCGAATTCCCGTTCGCTACCTCACTTCTCAGTTCATATTTTCTTGCGTAACATACTTATTATACAGTTGAATATTGTTACAGTGTGTGTTTTTGTTGCCTTGAAGAATGTTTAGTCCGATCTCCTTAAAGTTATTTAAGGGTCATCCTTATCAGTACAAGTATGTATTTATGGAAATCAGTCTTTTACAGTTACGGATGGCACAACTAACTTATAATCATGTATCAAAACAATTCTAATCTGGCTTCTTAATTGCGCTATTTCTTTTTTTATATATAAAATATATACAGAGACTTGACTTGGTATTACTCATTTAAATCTATATCATATATACTACGGCTTTACCCACATTACAACTGCTGGTTTAGTTTATTAGACGTATCAAGTTCTCGGGAGACATAAATACTCATGATGTTATTTGGCCTTTCGATAACTATAACATTCTAATTTTATCAAATAATGGTGTGAATGGGGTATAATATTGTTGTAGTGTCACTTATTAGACACATAAATATTATGGATTATTTGGGTCATTAGTAAATATAAAACTAATTTTAATAAATAAATATTTCTTTGGATTCTCAAACTTTGTATTTTAATGGCAGAGATATATTTTTGTGTCCATTTGAAAATATAGGAATCTCAAACAAGCAACAGTTATTTTGCTACTACAAATTCAAAATTACATACAGGGTTGGCTATTAGCGTTGCTCTAAATTATTACTTAACTACATATGAAAATAAAATTATCTAAGCATTCTTTTATTAATTATATAATGACATCCCTTTGCTTTGATGTGTTATTTTAACAGCATATCAATCCATTGGGGATTTTAAATAAATCCCTAATGGATTGATATGAAACAATAGAATAAATTACTTGTTCATACTTTTCCCAAGGCAATTAGTCCGTTAACACTGTAGATCCGATTTGAACTCGGTAGAAAATATCATTACGGGAGGTGAATTATCCAAGACTGTTCAGAATCGGGCTACACGCGCTTGGTTGGTTTAAGAAGTTTGGGAAGTTTCAAACATTTAATATGACTTTAAAATAAACCTCCAATGTTTTTAGTACATAATGAATACGATTTTATTTACTTATTATTTAAATTTTCATATATACTTCAGTAATTATATTCTGCGAAATTATAGTCAGTAATGTACACTGCAAAGATTAGCCGGACATGCAGATTGCAGGATTGTTATAATGGCGGGTGTGGCGATCGTCACATACCTCCGATTCAAGAGAAAACATATTGTTTGATTATATCCCGACGATTAAGAAATGCAATTGTGAGATAGCTTTGGATTTGAAATTTCTTTGTACAGGGTGACCCATCTAAAATGCCACCAATGGAATCGTTAATAACATTTACAACATTTTCTGCAATACAACTATAGTTGTTGCTAATAAACTTCAATCGATGCTTAATAAATACACGAAGATTTAGTCAGGAATATCCGACAGATGTTATCTTATCGCCATTCAATGGTAAGCATGACTGGATATGGTGTGTAAAATTGCAAAAAAAAAAACATCTGACACACCTTTCTCTTAGCACTGCCCTGATTTCGGCTGTTATGGTCCTCTTCAGTTCAGGAATAATCTATGAATTATTTTAATATATATTATTTTTTTGAGATAACCTTACAAATAAAAATCTGTGCGTTATGGTCAAGTGAGTGTGAAGCCCATTCAGGATCACACTTTCTACTGATGAGAGGATCACAAAAGCATGCCACGTATAATTAAACAGTTATAAAACACGGCATTTATGACATGAATTTATAGAAAACTAGGACATACATTGAATATTATTTCTACTATGGTTGTATGGTTGTATGGTTAGATTAGAGAACAGATTGTGAATTTTATTAACGATTTCATAGGTAGCCTTTTCTTTTTTTTGGGGGGGGAAGGAGTACCCTGTATTTGAAAAGTTAGGAATCAACGTTTCCAATCGTATAACTCTCTCTACTCATCTATAATTCACTACGGGGTCACCAATTTTAGTGAGGTAAGATCTTTTTAAAGTTGAAAAGAATCAAGCATAGCAAAAACGCATCAATGACAAAAGACAGACTAAATAATTTATCGTTTATTAGCGCTAAACATTAATTTCCCTGTATAATTGACATTTCTGACATAATAAATAAGTTACCCAATGCGAATTCTAGAAACTTTATGGTTTTATAGTATACCAGACGATCCATGACATGTTGGTTTACGTTGGTACATTGTGCATTAGATAAATTGATAGATTAAATAGAGTAAATGTGAGACTAGTTCCTCAGTATCAATATGTTTTAAGCCAGTGTCACATGATCAATAGACAAAGTCTCCAGTGGATAAAGTTGTAAAACACTCACTTGTCGACGCGTCTAATCAAAAGCCGATCAAAAATTGATTTCGTCTTTATTTACGCCATTTTATTATTTATGTCATTTCACTCCCCACCATTTCTCGTCTCATTCTCCCTTTATTTACATCACCCCTCTTTGTTAACCACACCCTCTTTCTATTACATTCCTTCCGCCACATCGTCTCATTCGCCCTTTTCCTCACTATCTAGAAAATTCAATATGCCAACAAGCAAGCAAGGTTATCAGAGTTTTGGTATTATATAGATTACATTTTAAAACTCTTCTCATGCTCTTAAAAAGCCGAATATAGGTAGTGTCTAAATAAATATATAATCGTTTAATTTTTCTCATGTTGTTGATTAAAGTTGTATTTTAGAAGTATGCCTAACCCTGAAATGTGCTACAAGCCTCGCATTGATCAAATCCGTCACTGCTGCGAGCTATCCAACAGAAAACTAATTTGCAAATAGACCTGTAATACCGCCATTGAAAATTCTTTCCTTGTAATTTCACATTAATGTGAACGAAGAGTAGCAATTTACCGGCTGAAAAAGAACGAATTACTGAATGAATAATTTAAAAGAAAATAATAAAAATAGGAATTGCGGAAAGCGAACTACATTTTCGTTTTCTTTCTGTCAAAATCTAATTGAAACATCTGAAAATAAAGCGAAAAATAAATACAAAACACATTCAATGACTAAAAGGGTTTTTGAACTTATCTGCCGAAATTAACAACCAAGATGAGAATAAGAGACTAGTCGTCCTTTCCGTCTTTGTTTTCCTCGTTTTCTTTTCCTTTACATTTTCGTTGTCATTTCTTTTTTATTTCTAAGCCGAATAAAACCGTCCAATCAACTCCAGTTAAACGAACGTTAAATCATTTTGAAATAGAGGAAGACAATGCCGAAAACAGACCTGTTCGCCTGAGGGTAACGATCGCTGTACCACAACTGTTTACCTTAACAGAGTCTTCAAATGCTAGTCGAAGTGCACCTCATTGTTTATTACGAGGTAATCACCTAACGACGCTCCATTAAACAGGCCAGCATTTCAGATAAACCTCAGCAATGGCGGAAGACCGTCTGTCTCTTTCAAATTAGAAAGAAGTAAGATTGTTTGAAGAGAAAAAGATGAGTGGATTATCTACACATGAAACAAAGATGACATCCACGAAACGAGGCTGCTGATACGTTTTGATCGAGACCTTCTCTTTTTCCTAAGTTACATTATTTATTTTCAAAATACTTTCTCTTCTTAAAACACTTTTTTATCACGTTTATTTTTCATTTACTTTTTTAAAAAATGTGTTTCTTAATTTCTCAGATGCGGATTTATAATCTGGATTATTTGGATTATTAAGACTAGTATTCTCATCTTTATTGTCATCTTCAAAACGTTTCGGTCGATGTAACCTCCGACCTTCTTCAAATGCATCTTTTCGAAATTGGAAACTATCTACTTGAATTTGGGAATCTTTATGTCGAACTCGGGAATATGTACGGAATTTTTACGGAAACATTTATTTTATTTATGGGTATAAATTGTTCTTATTTAATCAGTTAAGAATGGGTAAAGGTGTTAATGTTATGTTATTCCTAGTTATTATCGCTTGTATTAGAGTTTGAACTTTCAACCGCCAGAAAACTGATTGTTAATCAACGCTGTTAACCAGTAGACTACGTTTGAGACACACTTATCTGTCATACTCCCTGATATGGTAGCTCCTTATAAACAAAATTGTTCATTTTTTTTGGTGATTAGGGATTTTACAACACGAGGTCCGACATTCTTCTTTTAAATATACAACAACCAAAATAATCCAACCCTTCCTTTGAATTTTGTAAATCCATTTATCCGAATGTTTCGACAAGTTTTCTTATTGCATATTTTTTTGTTGCTGCTTTTATTTCAATTTTGCATTCATATTGTTCCGTTTTGATGGCGATTATAACGAGCTTTCTTTGATGTTATTCTTTTTATTCTCAGATTTATATTTATTCTTGCATATCTTTCAAACAATTCATTTTCTTTTAATCATTTTTGTTTGTCATATTTATTACAATTGCAAGTTCGTTCTTTCTTTTCTTTGTTGCCATTTTTCCAGAATTTTATAGTATTTCATTTCGTCTTTCTTTCATCCATTCCTTTATTCGTTCTTCCGTTTATTTTTATTTATTTTCATCAAAGTTTTTAATCTCTCTTTCCTTATTATTTTTTTCATATCTTTGTCCGTGCATTCTCACTTTTATTTATAATTTCATTTTTTCATCTTTCTTTTACAGTTTCTTCATTAATTTGCACTTTGTCTTTTTAGCTTTGTATTTCTTTACTTTATTTACTCTTTCGTTCACTATATTTCTTCTTCTTTTTCCCCATATTTCTGGTATTTTCTTTCGTTTTACCTTCTCTTGTGGTATCTTCTTTATTTCATTTCTTATTTCGTATACACTCTTTCTCTCACCTTCTCCGAATAAGTTGCTGTATTTCTCCATTTTTATTTTCCTGTCCTTTTTACATTATTCTGATTTCAAATTCCA
>OY744522.1:75145118-75202618 GCA_963556195.1 Sepiola atlantica
AGAAGATTATTAATAGAATATGAACTTACTTTTTAAGCCAATAATTTGAGATTTAGTTTTGCATGCAGGATTTTTAAAAGAATCTTAAATTATTGGAGATTCCTATAACAACAACTTTGGTTTAAAATAAACATTTAAAATGCCATGACAAATCTAAATTTTATAGTAACATAACAGGAGTTTGATGTATGTGCGTCTGTAATTGAAACTAGGCCAATCTCATATATTCGTATTCTTAATGATATTTTCGAATCTCGTAAAAATGATTGTCATTATTTTTAACGTTACCTGTACCTATATACATAAATTATATTCCTATATTATCTGAATCTTATATATATATATGGTATAAATTATTTTATTTATACATTATTAGCTACATATGTGAATACATTTTACAGCTGCGATCTCTTTTGAAATCCGACTTCTACGGGCTATCTTAGAAAATGAAACTGAGATGAATAGGCATTCTTGTACATCGTTTTAGTTTTGTGGGAAAGGAACAAGGAATATTGAACAGGCAGAGCACTTATAACTTTGATTTACTTATCTATACTTATGCCTCCGCTTAATTTTGAACACATTCATACGACTTCTTTTTAATCGCCTCTGTATTCCATACTAATTATTTTTTATCACCCTGTTTTGCGTTTACGATTCTATTTTATATCTCGATAGGGATTTCAAGTATCTTGTCTACTACTGAGGTCCAAAACGGTGCCATTGCCACATGCCTTCACCACTCTCTGGGTTACAATTATCTGAGTTTATATACACATATGGGATATATATATATTTATATATATATATATATATATATATATATATATATATATATATATATATATATATATATATATATATATAATCCAGGTAAAACATCCACAGGGTAGTAATCCAAAGAATTTCAACCTAGTTGAAAAGTGCTCAATATCAAATTTAGCTTTAATATATGATGATTTTTATTCACACAGACATATACAAAATCTGCGACACTGGCATGTTTTCGATCAACAGCTATTATAAACTGAGATCTCATCAGGCAGAGTTAGAATTTGATCTTAACCTTAGATCATATTTGGAAAGAACCTTGGAAAGTTCTTTCCAAATATGATCTAAAAGCTGATAAAAAGAGGAGTACAAAAGCCTAATTAACAAGAACCTAACGATATACTACCAAAAAGTAAATAACACAACTTTATCTAAATTATTAACACAAAAATTAAAAGAATTACTAATGAATTATAAATAAGTGAAAGAGTTGGTAAACTTTAAGAAAACGAAGCGTACATTTTACTGAAGGACCACAAACTGGAATTTAATGAACAACCTTCCACTATATCAATCAACTCAAGCAGACCGGAAATTGGAAGGATAAGAAAAAGTATACTGCAAAGGATTCATTTACAAATAAAGGACACATTTAATTTAAACCATGGATACAATTAAATGTTTCACGGGAATTGCTAATAAAAACAGGTGCGCATTCATCCAGTCTGACATTATGGAATATTACCCATAAATTACAATTAAATAAGCAAAAGAATTCGCTAAGACCGTTACGAACATTTCTGAGAAGTAAATTAATATCATTAGATGCTGTTGAACAATGGACTAAGAATAATCAAAATGCATCTTACGACGTTTCCATGGGATCGCTGGTTCTGCAGAGGTCGGAATTAGAATGACTATATAGATTGCGCAATATCATATCGAATAAACCTATAGATGTAAGTGATATATGATTATATAGAGATGATGGTCTAATGATAGTTTTTGACTGTACTAACACTAAATGCGACAAAAGTAGGTAGATTATACATAAAGAAATGAAGAAACTAGAACTTAAGGTTGAAATTACTAGCAACATTAAACAGGCAGCTTTTTTAGATGCCACTTTTAATCTAGTAACAAACAAATATAAGCCTTTTATGAAAGAAAGTTCTAATCTCATATATGTGCATCGGCAATCAAATTACCCACCCTTAATAATAAAGCACATACATAAGTCTATAGTAAGTAGAATTAATAACAACTCTCCGGACGAAATAACATTTAATAACGATAAAACATATATAATACAACCCTAACAAATAGTGGATGCACAAACAATACGAATAGATCCATGAATGTGTGTCGGAGCATTATTTGGTTCACCTCCCCTTTTAATCTAATGTTAAAAAGTAAAATAGACAATACAATTCTACACCTCATTAACAAGCACTTTCACCCAGGTAATATCCTACATAAAATATTTAACAAAAACTCATTAAAATAAAGTAAAGCTGAACCGATAACCTAGCAAGAATTATAAAGAAACAGAACAATAAATACTGAAAAGCAATACTACTAGTACTAATTAATAATGATAGAACCACAAACACCTGTAAATTCGAAAAACGGAATGCGTGCCTCTTACAGAAGAACTGCCTTACTTCCTCAGTTATATATCGCGCAAAATACATATATACAGTAGATATCCCAGAAGTAGAAATATTTTGTAGAAGAAGCACGTCAATGACATTTTAGGAAAGCTTTTACGGACATAGATTATCATTCAATCATGAAAAATATGAGCAAGACTCTTTACTATCCCTACATTTCTGGAAACTAATTAAATGGGAGATACTTAACAAAGCCAAAGCCTGTGGGTCCCTTAACTCGCCTTGCGTTTTTTGTCTGAATAAGAAGCTGGAGATTTGAAGATTTAAATAAGGGATACATTAGTAAATGTTAGAAATAAAACAGCAATTTGGTGCAAACACCTCAAGAACATACACTGAGCATATTTTGAACAATGAGTATAGGGTACACATGATGAATAATAACAACTCTATTATCAACCCCTCCCTTCACCTAATTGTATTTTGCTTTATCTTAGATTACTGTGTCTCATATATAGTTTTACAATTTTAATATTTACAAACTTTATTTTATGGATTTTTACTTAGCTTTTATTTTGAAATGTAATCTTTAATTTTAAATTTGTATTTGTTTTTATTCTTATTTTTACTTTTATTTATATTTGCCGATCTGAATGTAAATTATAATTTATGATGGTATTTCAGTATTTTAAAGTTAAACTATATCCTCACGTTGTTTACATACATTTTTACATGAATGTTAATTGCAGCAGAATTGTGAAGGAATCGACATGCAGGGAAAGTTATCTTAGTTTATACGTAGGTTTACACTCTACCCATATCAAAAACATAATACACGTTGTGTAAGATGGTATCCAATCTATATATACATATGGGTGTGTACACTAAGATTCAAAACATACATTTCGGTAGGTTTTTACATTAAATTAACCGATTGATTTTGTAAAGAACCAGTCGATTTATGTTTATTTATTTTGTGTAGGGTTTAAGAGTGAATTCTCAAGGGTAGCTTCCAATGTTAAACCGTGTTTTAGTAATGACATTATAAGCGTGTATACTTGCATATAAGTAATCAACACGCCAGAGTGTTCGGGCGGAGGTAGAGATAAAATGATGAATTATACATGTATACCGGTGTGTATGTATTTGTATGCATGTGGTATATATATATATATAATATATATATATATTTATATATATATATATATATATATATATATATATATATATATATATATATATGAATGGTAGTGTGTAGGTTGCATATGTGTGTGTATACGTATGTGTGTATATACGTAGGGGTGTACAGTGTAAATATGTGTGTATAGGTGCATATATGTGCATGCATATATATATATATATATGTGTGTGTGTGTGTGTTCATGTATATGCATATGTATGTGCTTGTTTGTGTATATATAATACACTAAAGTGGGAACGCGACGGCTATATAAGTAAAAGCTTGTTGACCGTTTTTATTTTCTTTATTATATTTTCTCATTATATTTTCTCTATTTCCTATGTCTTCTTATTTATTTTTTTAAATTCCTTATTTTTATTCTTGTTCTGAGTTTATATTTATATTTTCTATATTTTTTCGACAATGTTAACTTTCTTTATTTTTATTTATTTATATTTCTTTGTGAAGTCTCTTTGAGTATGTGCATACATATATATATACATTTGTATATATATATATATATATATATATATATATATATATATATATATATATATATATATGTATATACACATATATATAGAGAGAGAGTGAGAACGAGGTAAAGAAAAGTGGGCATTTGTGTATATATATGTATATACATATGCATGTATATGTATATATATGTGTGTATATGTATATGTATATACGTATATGCTCGATATAAGTATATGAACTCACATGACCTTAACCCAAAGACTGGTGAAAGCATGTGGCAATGGCATTTTCCTGGACATCAGTAGTAGACAAGATAATTGAAACCATAATTTAGTTATAAAATAGAATAGTGATAAAAGTAATTGGCATGGAATGCAAAGGCGAGTAAAAAGAAGTCGTATGAATGTATTCAAATTTAGGGTGGGCATAAGTATAGATAACTAAATCAAAGTGATAAGTACTCTGCTCGTCAATATTCCTTTTCTCCTTCCCACAAAACTAAAACGATGTACAAGATTTTCCATTCATCTCAGTTTCTATTCATCTCAGCTATATTTTTAAAGAGACCGCAGGTGAATACTGTTTGTATTAATAACTGATTGATACTATAATACAGCTCTAACTGTTATTGGGCACTATTTTACTGACACTGGAGTTCCATCGGATTAATATCTAGGAAACAACAAAAATACAATTACTATATATATATATATATATATATATATATATATATATATATATATATATATATATATATATATATTCCGAGCTAGAAACCGACAGTACTAATGTTGTACTAACTTTTCTGTACCAAATATATATATATATATATATATATATATATATATATATATATATATATATATATATATTTAAAATTGTTAGTTTTTTAAAAAATTTATGTATAATTTATATATATATATATATATATATATATATATATATATAGTAGACTTTGTCTATTCACGGTTTATTTGACACGAATAACTTTTTAAATATAAGGTAGATACTTAATTTTATCTCGCAAATTAATTGTGACACATTATGGTCAGTGTTCTTAAATACGAAAATTGTATTTCCAATTGATTTTCATTAATATGTTTTAATTATGTTCAATATTTTATTCTTGATTTTTCATACCTGTAGGGGGTAGGATAACTTCTAAGTCTCACATTCATATCCCTTCTAACTGTTACTCATGAACCATGTGAACAAATTGTATAAGAGATAATGTTTCGTTTCATCGGTAGTAAATTATATTCAATCGATTTAATTAGATAAAATTCCCTCTTCTTCCATTTTTTATGGAAATCGCTCCAGACAAGGCATAACGCTACTGGATGAAAGTAGCTAACACGAATGGAATATTATTATTGCAAAGACAGGAGATGCCTATTGGCCTTAGTTTTGCAAATACAAAAATATAGGTAGGAGGAAAACAACCAGAAAGGAGAAGATATAGTACAATTATGTAGACCACTAGATCACCGAGTCAAACGAGCTGGAACAAAAGCAGCAGGGAGTAGATCACACAATTCCGAAGAACACATGCCATACTAGTATGTATGGGAAAGACTGAGAATAGCAACACAACGCATCTGAGAGAGAGAGAGAGAGAGAGAGAGAGAGAGCGAGAGAGAGAAGGAGAGAGAGAGGGTGTAGAGAAGAAGAAAAGGTGGGGGGCCAATCAAATTACAGATACGTTTCTGCACCTTAAGAAGAAATCTCAAATGGGACAGAGATTCACCGGCCGAAATATGACAACAGTACTCTATACATTGTCTGATAGTTTATTTGTAGAGATAGAACAGCCTCAGGTGTGAGAATGAGTTTGGCGTGATAGGGAGAACCGACTTTACGAGAAGGAGAAAGAGCAATGGTTCTAATGTATGAACTTCAAGAAAGATTTGATGAGAAAGAAAGAATAAGTAGTTTCAGAGTCGATTTCTCCTGAAAGGCAGAGCAATCCATGACAATCGCAGAATGAAAATGGGACACGCCTACGATTGAAAGACATGACCTGAGTTTTAACAAGATAAAACGAAACAAGCTATTTCGTATCCAAATCCACAACTGAACGCAGGTCAACTTTTAGATCAGCCGCATATTTCAACTGATCCGGGGGAGATGTGCGAGACACAACATCAAAATAGAGAGTTGCATCATCAGCTTAGATGTTAATTTTCTCTGGTAGATCATTTATATAGAGAGAAACAGTGTTGGACCTAGTATAGAGCCCTGAGAAACATCAGCATGGATAGGAAAAGAGAATAGAGGAGACACTTTCCAAAGTTACTCGCAAGCTTCGATCAGATAGAAAAGACCTAATAATGTCTAGAACCTCACCACCAATACCATAGCTATGAACTTTGTGTAGAAGACCAAGATGCCACACTCTGTCGAACACAATCGAAATGTCAAGCGCAATGGCTCTACCCTCTCTTGAATTATCCATAACCGATAGTTCCCCTCAGTTACAACAGTTAACAGATAATCAGTTGAACGAAAACCATGAAAGCTATACTGAACATCACTAAAGAGGCCGAGACTTTCCAGTAAATGAACAAGCGTGCCGTAGACCAACTTTTCAAAAACCTTGCTAATAACAGAGAGGAGATTATGGGTGATGGTGGCTAAGTTGTTAGCGACACAGACTGAAAAACTTAGTGTACCAAGTTCGAATTTAGTTCGTTCCACAGAAACACTTTCATTAAATCTACACCTGATCTTGTGTCTAACCTCCTAGAAAGGAGGTAAATAAAATAAAAGAGAGGTGACTAACAGGGCGATACTTAGTTGAGTCAGACTGAACACCAGCATCTTTAAAGATAGGGACAACAGAGGACTTTTTCCAACAAGAAGGGAAACAGGACTGAGACAAACAGAGATTGAATAATTTAGAGAAGATAGAAGAAAGTTCAGGAGCACAATGCTTGCGAAAGACAACATGAATTGACAGGACCAATATTCCTCGACTGATCAAGATCAGAAAGTACCCTACCAACAACATTGGATTGATAATGCCAGCATAAAAGACTGACCAGTTTTCAAAAGAAAAACAGGAAGAACATCACCGGAATCATTAAGAAAATAATTGTCAGCTAAAAGACGAGCAAAGAAATCAGCCTTATTCTTACAAGATGAAATAACATGAAGACCATCAAAATAAGACAATTTTGATAAAAGTAGGAGGTGGGGAAGGAGATATATGACGATGTTTGACCTATGATTTCAACAAAGTTTCCTTGTTTCATTGAATCTTAGTGTTAGTTCAATTTTTAAAATATAATAAAATCTGATGATTTATATTTTTCAGGAAAAGTTATATTAAAAAATGATACATTTTACAAACACTCGATTGCCGTAAATACTTCAAATTTAGTGGGGATTATCATCTATCAATGAGACTTAAACCGTAGTCTCAGTATGCCACATTAAATGGATTCTCATAATTTGAGCAATGTTTGATAATGTTATAAGCATCTAATAAGGATGTAACTACACATAATTAAACACTTTCTAAGCCCACGTCTTTACTTGTGTCACACATATTGTCACATAGTTTTTTATCATCAGAGTATCTATTTGTGTTTTTCGACCTGATCTCTTACGCATTTTAAATGAGACATCGAAGGAGCGTCGACCATAACCTGATATAATTGAGTACTTTCTAGATCTGACCTTAATTATATTTACATTATAAGTAATTACACAATGATGTATATATATATATATATATATATATATATATATATATATATATATATATATATATATATATATATATATATACTAAACTGATAATATTGCTGGAGTGTTTGCTTTTAAATTTAATATTTTAAATAGTGACAGGAAGAGCGAAAGAGACTAAGAATGTTGGGAACAGGGTAGTAGCAGTAGAAAAAGAGAATAGGCTGATGCCATAAAAAGCTGACGTAAATAAATAAATGACGTAAATTAAATAAAGGAAGAATAGGAGAGACGAGTAAGAGGAAAGAAAAGGTAAAACGAGGTAGAAGGGAAGAAAAATGTACAAATTACCAACGTTGACTAAACGGGTCAGGAGTAATCGACTAGCTGATTCTGAAAATTTTGAGTAAATTTGATCATTTTAAGATTCTCGAATATGAACTCTCTACACATTTAGCAATTTATCTTTGATGTATTTTGTTGTATAATCATTTGCATGCATTAATCATGCCAAGTCCGTCTCATTCCCAGCTAATATGAGACGTATTTTTCTGATTTCAACCAGATTTCAACCTGATTTCATCATTTGTAGTAATGTTGCAAAATGCAGTAGCTGACCTATTCGGCACTGATTAAATAAAAAAACAATATTCTTCTCACTTTCCTATACGTATCCAATGTATTGAACATTCTTACCAATATTTTTGAAATTGAGAATCACTAATTCAGATGGCGTATGGACTTTGTAATATTAATAGAAATATATTAGACATTTTCTGTGGAGCAGCTGACACTATTATGTAATTCTGTGAATGTTTACTGACACACCTCGACTTAAGAAATGCCTGTTTAGGAAGAAAATATTCATCATTCAACTGACAATCCATCCATCGCATTAACCTTTATCTTCGAGTGACGTTTGGCCTGTATATGTTGTGACACATTGGAACACACACACACAGGATCGATGATATGTAACTCATTATATAAAAAGTAATTTCGCATATTCTTATCTAATTCTCACAAAATCAAAGTATTTAGATGCTTAATGTATGCCGAAAAAATAAGAACCAAGGGGTATATAATAATATATCATCCACGATAGACAACGCCTTTAACATGGTCTTATGATACAATTTTCCTTGGAGAGAGAGACGAGATAATAAAGCTAATTGATATATATTTGTATGCTATACTTTATACGTCATATATAAACTATTTTCTATGTAGACTAGCAAGAATACTCGTTCTAGAACAGGTTCATGATAGATAGAAATATGTGATAGCTTTCGTACATGCAGGAAGTTCGATTCCCAAATACTTCAAATCAATTAAAAGCATACGGTGAAAACTGTGTGAAAATAGAGCTTAGTGATTTAAGTTATAGGCTTCGAAAATATGTTTTTTTTTATTTTGTGGTGTAATGCCCCTATCGTGTATTGCTGTCACATGCAGGGAGGTGACGCTCAGTGAACTCTTGCTTGCCTTGAAAGTTAAAAATCGACCTCACAATCCAGTAGAAAATACACTTTTCTATTCTCTACACCCCCTTTATCAAAGAAGAGATGCCGATAGCAATTCTCTACTCTATCACTATTTCTATAGAACGTGGTAGACTGAAGCCCAATCACTGGTTCTTCCTTGTAAGACATTCACGGCAAGGACTCGTCTTATTACCACAAATGCAAAGACGTTTCCTTTCTTTCTTCGTGTGCCTAACATGAAACAACAGTTCCATAAACAGATTGTTTCAAATAACTTCGAACCTATGAATCACGTTTTTACAGGATTTCTTCTCTGCTGGGTACAACATGGTCATTTTAAAATCAAATATCATTAAATAATCGTCATGAACCGTTCTCATACGTAATCACATTTTATTAATTGCATTCATTATTTTCAATCCTTTTCACTATTTAACTGACACTCTTCCCATCTCATTAACCCTTATCCTCGAGTGGTTTTAAGCCGTGATAAATGGTGATAAAAAATTAACGAGTTTAGAAAGTGATCGAAATTTCCGAAATTTTTGTGAATTTGTAATTGTACGTTTGTCTTCCAGATTGGTTTAAATCTCATTAAAATGAACAAAGAAGTTTTCAGTAGAGACTTTAAAGTTTCTTAATACAACACAGACCCATATATAGTACCTTATAAAATAATTATATGTAAAATATTTAATGTTATGTTCATAGGTCTTATCGAAATATAGATGCACGGATAGACAGACACGCGTATCTGTTACTCGTATATATGTATTTGTTCGGTACAATTCGTTGAACGGTTATGATTCTGAAACCGCATTTCCGGGGATGTCATCATCTAAAGAGAACTTATAGTCATTTTTTTCTGTTCGATTTCACATTAATCAAACATTGAGGAAAGATAAAGTATAGAAAACTAACCGGTTCTTTACACTATGCGATATCCTTCCAAATCAGAAAAATCCGTTTGCACCTTAATAATACTTGAATATAAAACACATATTGGTCTCTTGCAAGTAATACTTTCATAAGTAAACATTCAATTAATTTATTAATAACTTTGTTTCTTTAAAATAAATATTGTATTATTTGGATTATTCGGACTATTGTTCGCATGTTGGTTGTTACTTTTACAAAGTCTCGATAAATGTAACCTCGGATCTTCTTTATGTACATCTTTCTGAACTTATTTAATATTTATATCAGACTCTTGAACTTATTCGTAATTTCAACATGAACCATATTTGCACTACTGGAAGCATTAGTCTGTGATGTACATCAACTCCGTCGGTATGGCTATTTCGATGGCTTGCACTCTTTCAAACGGGGTTATTGATGATCACCTTGAGCTTGAAGAAAAGACAAATGTCACACGGAGAAAAGTTAGGAGAATAGGGGGGTTGCTACAGTGATCTTTCCTTTTATTCGTTTCTCATTATTTATAGTTCATTCCTCAATGCTCATAGCTGAATAATCGGAAAGTGAGGAGGTTAAGAACCTGATATTAAATGGTTACATAGAGCTAAGTATACAACTTATGAAAGGAAATGATAACACAGTCCACTGGTTTTTCTTTCGCCCATGGCTATACAGCATACATCACGCATACATATGTATATATTGTGTTAATTCAATGTTATTATTTGAAAAGAAAGCTGAATAAGGAAATATGTTAGCTGAATCATTTTGTTTTAACAATCGTTTAATTTAAGCTTTTTCTATATTGCCAACATCCTAAAGTTAAAGAAAATGAAATTAAAATACCCCCCCCCCCAAAAAAAAACCCAACGAAAATAACCTAGGTGCACTTTACCAAACCTCCCATGACGACTGGATGTAATTCGGGTCGAAGTTTTAAGTAGAGTGGGCTAATATCGCCGTAAAGTATGCCCAAAGCCGATAAACCAAACACTCATAAAGATTGCCTGAATTTGATCCGTCGGTATTCCCCACCAGAGGCGCCTTAGTCGACTGCCGATAAATGAACCCCCTCATAACGAAGAGTACGGGGCAAGCCAAACCTCTTACCGCTCTCAAAGGAGGAAGTAATGCCTGGGAGGATGACTTTCTAAGTAGCGACATAACGAAAGGCCAGACAAATCGAATGGATTGATGGAAGCAGGTATTGAACGACAGTTATTAAAAATCACTTCCGGTTGAAATAATAATATTCAACTGAATTTCTTAAATAATGAAGTGTTGCACTTTGACCTGGACATTTCTTGATCTTTTCAGCGAGATTTGTTCAAGGCACTTATTCCCGCCCCTGTAGTGACCCCTAGGCGGGTTGAAAGAGATCAAATTAACATGGATAAAGAATAAAGAAAATAGGCGTTTGAAATAAGTAGGATGGACGGTGAAAGAAAGAGAGGAACAAACTTGTCGTCCGGATTGATTGATGGACAGTAACGATAAAAATCTCCACCAGATTTGCCGGAGTCATGAGAAATAGTTTCTCCACTTGTGATCATAAAGTATTCATACAGACAAACATGGGCATAGATTGAAACACATACATATAAACAGATAGAACCACTGATATACACAGATGGACCCGCATGTATATACGCGCACCACATCACACTCATGCTGAAATATTCTGACAAATATTCACAAGGATACACTCATATACAAAAGCAGGCACACATATGTCGACAAATATTCACAAACACGCCCAGAAACATATTAGCACGAATACATACATATTGACGGGCTAGACACACACACACACACATACTACTACAATATGTTGAGAAATATTCATAAACAATCGCACGAACATACGAGCCACCACACGTGATGGAATACACTGAAAAATATTCATAGACACACGCACAGACATACCAGCACGCATACAGACACGCATGGACAATCAAGCGCACATAATTGAGACGCACATAAACACAAATGCATGCAGACACGCATTCATATACATAGAGGACCACATACTCACACACACTAACAAACTCACACGCAACACATACAAACGCCTGCACACCAAATTTAAACACAATCACTTTAACACAGAGCCTAAAACGCACACAAACCGTCACACTGAGACAAACTCACATAAGCGCGCACAGGTAGACTTTGCTAAATGAAGTAGTTCTTTTTTCTCATTTGTTGTGCACTACAAAATAAGCCCATCCTCGAACGGTAACACGTTGTTATGTTAATATGAATGTATATTTGCTGTATACTTTGCTTTACATTTTATTAAACAAAACTTTTTCGTACAATTTGACTGAAACAAAAACAGATTTCAAAAGTTCAACTTATTATTTACGATATCTTTTTGTCACTAAATTATTAGCTGAAACAAATTGTTATAAAACTATAACTAATTTTCTGAAGGTAACGTTGTTTCACTGTATTCATAAAATAATTGGCTTCCCAAACTTTCAATCTTTTATTATGCGAGGATTTTTTAAGGATTTAACAGTCATTAATGAGTTCTTATTCGATAGTGTAAATGCTTTCAAATTCCTCTAAAATTTCGAAAAATCACAAAGTAATTCATTCGTTTTTTCAAATATTTACAAAATATTTAAATAGCGGACTCATTTTACTAAGAAACGACAACACAATTTTATTTTCTAATTAAATTAATTTTTAAATATTATTTAAGAATATCGTTCTATTTTGCTATTGCATTTTTATTTCAATAAATAATCGATTATTGAGGTTTCATGGGCACCACTGTCTAAGCATATAGTGTTGAATTTTGTCTAGTAAATCGTCCGTGTCTTATTTGGATTCTGATCAGAGAACACGGAACAAAAACTACACATTTCGAATATTGTGAATTAAAAGGTGAAAACTAAATACAGGGTATCCAACAAAATGCCACGAACTATGGAATCGTTACTAAAATTAGCAAACATCTTCGCAATCCAACCCCATTTGATACTCATAAACTTTCGACGATGCTTAACCTTTCTACCAAGTTTCAGTCATGAATGTCCAACGATCTGTGTTTTATCACTTTTCAGTGATATGCAGGGACACTTTGTTGATCGTCTCATAAGTAAGATGTTCGATCTTTAACTCCTGCCCATCAATATTTTCTGTAAGCTTAGTTCAGAGATGTTGTCTATCAGAACAATTCTTAGACTATTCCTGAACTAAAGAGGTTAATCACACTCACAATCAGTCGTATCAGCTGTGCTTGCAACGTAGAGGTGGCGATTTGGGACACACCATTGAACGGCGACACAACGTAGACTGTTGGACATTCATGACTTAAACTATGTGGACAAGTCAGGCACAGACTAACATTTTTCCATTATCTACATAAAATAAACAACATAACGTGATTTTGTTCATGTTTTTTTGTTTATTTTCTGTTTTATTTTAGCATCCCACTGCAGATAATTATTGAAAATGGTAAATCGCTAGTTTTCTTACAGCACGTCCTTTCCTCGTAATAGGGAAGTAGGAAGTACCTCGAAGATACGTCTGTTTTTTCTCACTTTTGCCAAAAAATATTTTTTATCGGATCTTTTATTTACGGATACTCTTGCTATTTTTAAATATTATAATATAATGTACACATTTTAATTTTTTAACGTTTTATTGTTTACTTTGTTGTACAAATATATTTGTGTCGTTCCTAATAAAATCTTAGCAAAGGTTGAATCAAACTAAATGATCAGGTTTTCGTCTCGACCTTGATAAAAGTTTGTCGGGCGACACGGTTTCTTTATTTTGACTCGAGTGTTTCATCATTGCTAATCGTGGCAAGCGGCATTCGCTGTCAGTAAACAGTGTCAACCCCAAAAATAGCCATGTTGTGCAAGGGAGAAATAGAGAGAAATGGATAGGACAGAGATGGAGGGAGAGAGAGAAAAAGAGAAACAAGACTTATGAGAGGCAAGGAAAACAAAGAACATGAGAAGATAGATCTAAAGAGATGGTGGTAAAGAGAGAGATCAAGATTTGAAAAAAAAAATCATAAACTGGTTTTAAACAATTTTTATGGATTTGCCTTCCCATGAGAGCAAAGTGAGACACAAGGTCGGTTTATTTTATGTAGGGATATCCAGCTGCTTAAAAAATGGAGCACTCTGGATAAGAAAACACTAAAATTGCCCCAGCCAAGAAAGACTTCTCATTCGACGATGAAAGACAGAACAGATACCCCACCTCAATCCTAACTCGAAGGCTAGGAACAGTTTTCAAGTCATAGTGTTTGTATTTTATTGTTTGCATTAGATCGCCTCTCCATAGCCCAAACAAAATACCGAACAAATGTTCACAATCCATAAAAGTAGAAAAATGTTGTCTTGTCCAAATTAAAAAGTTGGCAATCGTAAATTGAATTGTTCACTATGAAGTGTGTTTAGTCAGTCAGTCACCTGACAGGCTCTAAAACTACTCGGCAGAATTGCAACACATTTTACATAAAGAACACTTTGCATGTCGAGTGTTACTGATACAACTACTACTACTACTACTACTACTACTACTACTACTACTACGACGACGACGACTAGTACTACTATTTCTACTACAACAACTAACAATCATAATAATAATCTGACCCTCCCACACACACCCGACCAAAAAGTGGTGGCACCAGTCTCGGCTGGTACTACACACAATCGTCGTTAAGGGAGAGCGTACTCCAGACCTCCATGGGAAGGGCGCAGAGAGTACTGGACTCTGTGATAAGCTTATGGGCTCTCAAATTCCAGAGTAAACCAACGGTCGTTATCAGCGAGAAATAAATGGTAAACGGATGTTGCGGCAACGCAAATCAACGAAGACTTCCTGTCACTCCAACTCCAGTGAACACCACATGTTTTTATTCGTGGGCAATCACTGATAATGATCACTCCTAATGACTAAATAATAATAAACACTTATTGACCAAAATTGCATAATCCATTGGGTGTGTCGAAATTAGCATACTACTACTAATACATCTACTTCTAATAGCTATCATAAACACTTATAGAATCCAAACCTACTCATATACCTGTACAAGCATAGCAGCTAGATTGTAAGTCGCATTTTGACGGTTTTCGGCTAGTTGTAATAATGATGTATATATTATCACACTATATAAAATAATACATTAGATGCGATATTAAAATTTATTCAATTTCCTGTAGTTCATCTTTCATATTCTTCAGCCATTTGCCATTTTTGCTGTGGTTTTTAGGGATTCCCCATATCTTGCTCCAGAAGTGTTTTGTCTCTGTCGGGTCCGGTTGTTCTCTGTCGGGTCCTGCTGTTTTGCTGTTGTTCTTTCTCCATTTATGTTTTTGTAAAACTGGCTTTAATTGTTTTCAAAGGTCCTATTCGGTTTGTGCTGTTCCAATTTGTATATATACCGTCTCAGTCTTCATTCTATTGCTGATATATGTTGTTTTAGTTCTTCAGGTTTCTTATTTAGTCTTTCCTTGTGATTCAAATTATTATTATTATTATTATTATTCGTCGTCGTCGTCGTCGTCGTCGTAGTAGTAGTAGTAGTAGTAGTAGTCATATTATATCTACCGATTACGCATCGAACATCTCAAGGGTGATTCTTGCCAAATTTGGTGTAATTCTGTCGAGTAATTTCGGAACTTATAAGTGAGCAACAGACAGACAGACAGATAGACAGACAGAAGAACACGCTCTATGATAATAACTATGATAAACACCAGAACGAACTTTCGTCTCAACTTTATATATACATAATAATCATATGACTATTGCATTTTATTCATTTTATGTTCATGTACACCTTCAGGTTTTATCTTTTGACATGTCTTACTCCCTCCTGAACATCTTGTGAGATAAATTGTCTAATATTTAATACAGTCCTTGCCTTTTTTTATCAATCAACGAGGTGTAAAAATTGTTCTCGAACTGGGAATTCACGTATCATTCAAGATTAAGTAACGAATAATAAACGTGGTTTTATTTAAATTCAACTATCACTAGCTGTCAATAAAGCATCGGCATTGTGAAGAGCTGATCCCAGTCGACTTTTTAAATATCTTCTTTAATGAAAGACGCAGCACACGAAAAGGTGATGATGATATACGGTTTATAATGAAAATGGCAAATCGATTCTTCGTGATACCATTTCGGTGAATGTGTTTTAAAATTATAGTATTTACTGAGTGTCTGTAAGTCTTAAAGAGACCTTCCTGATTGTTACCTCTTTGCAGCCTAAAGGTACATGGCAAGTTAATTCTTGTCCACAGTTTTCGAATACCTCGCATCAGCTTTGATATTGTCCTGTCACAAATAGCAGTCTTCAATTTATTCAAAAACAGTATGATTTAAACCTAGTGCCAGGTTTGGAATTAGTGAAGCCTGAAGACAAGAGTTTGCCAACTTTCTTATATCATTGACCCCATTCGAAGAATCCATGAACTCTCACCGACTCCTTATCACGTCAAATCTATTATAATACTAAAGCTGAGTTAATCAACGTTTGTTTCCCTAAGACTTTTTCCTATATATTCTAATGCCACAGAATACATGCTAAAATATATCTTGGTTATGCTATTTAATTACGGTTGAATAGATCGATTTGAATTCTTCTGATTAGTCGTCAATTGTAATTTATTGTCACACATCTCTAACGTACCTATCTATGCATTTATCTCGTCCTCCATCATTCTATGTTGATTCAACCACTTTCTAATAGTTGCCAATCTTTCTGTGAGCATTTAGAGCAAAATCAATTTTCTCTCCTTTTTACCAACTCATTATCACAGTGTATTTATAAACGTATATATAAATTAAATAGCAACAAGATAAGTTGTCTATAAAGATAATACAGAAGTAAATTAATATTAGTTATGCAAGCTTCTTTAACAGTTATGGGATTTTCGAATGAAATCAAAGTGAAAGAAATAGTGTTAGTGGTTGTGACCCAACGGGTCACGTGTAGTTTAGTAAATATACAAATATCATTTTCAAATAAAGATAATATTATTTTAGTCCTTTGATTTCATTACAGCTTTTCTATTAAAATGAATAATTAAAGAAATTTAAAGAACTTTATACGTTAAATGTAATTATTTTATTGATTTACGTGAAATCTTAAATATGATGATTATGTTATAAAATAGATCGTTTCAGCTCTTGCATCATCAAACCTCTCTACCTAGCAAGCCAGTTTATACAGATCAAATACTGCAGCAGTGTCATCCTTGTCTCATACATGCAGTAACAAAATTGACGTAATCATAACAGAAACACCAATTTGTATCCATAACTTGGTTGCTAGACGCACTCCTTGTACGCGCTTTACATGATCTTTTCAGACTGAAGGTTTGTTGTCCTGTAATTAAAGCTTGTTATTTATACACTCAGAAGGACTAACTTGACTCAAAACTGACGGAAGACAGCGTTAATTTATTCCATGTGATCTTCGTTCAAATCACAGAGCGGTATGGGGGGAAACAGAGAGAGGGAGAGATGCAAATCAATAATTAATTATTCTTGTCAGCCCATGTAATGTTTACGTCGGAAACCTCCCGTTCTTCCCAACGGACTGTCTTTTTCTATCACCTGCTCTCTTTTTGCCATAGAACGTTATATCTGTTTCTAGTAAATTCTAACCACCTAAGCCATTTTTAACTCCAGATCAGTAAGTTCACTTGTCTAACTTCTCAGCGGGTATTGTCCTCCAGCATATGTTGTTTCCAGTGAGCGATTACTCACAATGACTCGTTAGAACTTATAGTGAGTCACAGAACACCAGAGAAACACCTAGGCAAACACGCACAGGGAAATACTGGCATAACACAAACATTGAAACCGTAGAGATCAATGACTACGAAATCACATAGTTCACTGAGGAAGAAATATCAGAATTTGAACACATCAAACAAATCACGAACTCACATCCGCAAATAATGAATAATGGAATAAATAAAAATTAGAAGCAGAAAATATGACTGCTCTAATATATCTAAACAGATAATATTACAGAACTAAACAACTTAATGCAGGGGTCAATAGTATGAGACTAAAAATAGAAACAAAACCTCGCCAAAACCATGAACAAACAAAGCCCGGATGGGAAACCAGATAGGAAACCTATACGAACAATTACAAAAAGAAGCTGAAACGATAGAAAAGGGGGAATATCACTGATAAATAAAGGTAAAAACTACTTATGAAACATAAAAAACTAAAACAAAATATACTACCAAAAGTAGGAAGACTGTGAGAATACAGATACAGATCTGAACAGTACAAAAAAACGGAACAATGAAAGCCATTTTTACAAAACCATAAACGGAAGAAGAACTAGAACAGAACAACAATGTCCGACAGAAACAGAACGCTTTGAGGGATATAAGGTAAAAGCGACAAAACCACAACTGAAATACCGAATGGCTGAAAAATAGGAAAGAATATATTTAAGAAATTGAAAAAGAGACAGACATTGAAATAAATTTGTAAAAATCACCGAAGGCGATCTTAAGAAAAATGGAAAACTGAAAAACACCAGGCCACGATGGAATACGTGCATACTGATTTTCAAAGAATCACGACCGTATAGCACATATTAACGCAACTCCTTATGCATATACGAAACAGACATAGCGACCGTGTGAAAAATTCTAACGGCAAAATTGATAGAACGGATCTACCGCTTCCTTAATCGAATACTACTCCATGAAGAACAGAAAGGTTAAAAAACCAGGGTAAAGAACATAGATATGGCATGGATTGACGACAAGAAAGCATTACAATAAAATCACCAAGTATAAATAATTGAGTGCTTAAAAGATGTAAATGATCAATCTAATCAATATAGCAATGCACACATGGATACTGGAACTATCAGCTGGAGGACAATACTTAGTCGAGATAAGAAAATAGGGAGGCATTTTACAGTAATACACTCTATGACTACTATTTTAATAGTAGCTATAATGACACTCAACAACATGGACAGACGGATAGGAAAGAAGAAACCACCACGTGTATATAGACGACCTAAAGCTATAAAAAGAATTGGAACAACTGATAAACGACGTTGTGGAAAAGTGACAACAAAACATTGATTTGATTTAAAGATTTTCGGTAACAATCTTTTAATCGGTATCGTTACAAACGCACTATTCAAACTAGTGGTATGGTGCGGAGAGTACTGGAACATTGGGATTCCTCATTGCCACACACATCCCAGAGAAAACTAACTGTTGATGGTAGCGAGAAATCAACAGTAAACGGATGTTGCGATAATGCAACATGATGTGCAATGTACATTAAAAGAGATGGGAAGTGCTAAAAATCTAGGGGAGATTTGTTGTCACCAAAAATTCAGATCCACAACTTCTTATTGCCATTTAAGTTAATGACTTCTGTGAAAAGTCCAAGTGAGTAAATTATAATTATAATAACAATAACAATAACAATAATGATAACAATAACAATAACAATAACAATAATAATAATTACAATAATAATAATAACACCAATAATAATAACAATAACAATAATAATGATAATAATAATGATAATAATACTATTCGTGAAAAGTTAACTTGCATTGCTAAAACATGCTTCAACTAAATATACATTTAAAATTAATGCCACAAATAAACTCCTGGTATCAATAGCTACCACTTTGTCGGTCCTACTTTCTCTATATAATAAAATTGTCAGACCACACATCGTGTATGTAGCAATTCACATTCATGTGTAAATTATTAAATTAATTTTTCAAATGCGAGTTATAAGTTTATACAATTTTATACGATTCATGCAATGATCAAACGATACGTAAGTAATCCAATTAAACTTTACATAAATCAGATTTAAAAAGTGAAATGCAACAACTGTTGACATATATATATATATACACATATATATATATATATATATATATACATATATATGTATATATATAAAGAAATCCAACAAAAGATATAAGAGTCAACTAATATCTTATAATTAGTGACACATCCGGATAAAAACTGAAGCATACGGGATAGAGCATTAATATCATAATACAAAATGAAACAATAAAATAAGGTGCCATTCAAATTTTATTATAATTCATAAAAATATATACACAAATACATAAAATTATATCATTTTTTGTATTTGTGTATATATTTTTATGTATTTTCAAAGTGTAATTTTGTTACCTGCAGTTATATCACTGCGGTAATGGTCCTCTGAGGAGAAGAATTATCTTTGAAAACTCATGAGTTAAGGACGTTTAGATACTTTGCTTGAACTTTGAATTATAATGAAATTTGAATGGCACCTTATTTTATTGTTTCATATTGTATTATGATATATATATATATATATATATATATATATATGTATATATATATATATATATAGAGAGAGAGAGAGATTTGTACCTGCTTGGTTATGAAACACGTGTAGGAAAAATACATTTAATTTGAATAAATAATATTTGTAAGAAAAAATCTTTAATGGTGATCATTGGTGTCCTGAAAGGAATGCTTTGGTAAGCCTTCATAAAATCGCATATATATATATATATATATATATATATATATATATATATATATATGAATGAAAATAACTAAATATATTTATCTTCATGTTTTCATAACATGTGTAACAAAGCAAAATGCGAGTACTTTGAATTCGGAATTTTTAAAGAAAAATATATTCTTCCTTTCAGAAATTTAAAATAACTTGAGAAATGATAAAACTTTGCTTCAAAATATTTTAGAAAGACGAACTCCACTTGAAGGAATTATTAAAAAGTTACAATTCTAAACGCTAACGAAAGAAATGAAGAGTTTGAAATTGATGTATTTTTATATAGATTAGTGTTTACAGATCGATCGTTATCGAAGAGCAGATACAGAATATTTACGTGTATATGCGAATGGAGCAAAATCAGAAGTCGGAAATATCCAAACATAGAATAAAAACAAATAAAAATAAAACAAATGTCCGAATGTATGTATCAAGGTTCGAAAAATATGTATGTGGAATTTTGATACAGCAAAAACTGCTTCCCATGCTAGAAAACAACTGATGGATAATAAGTCTTGTTTATATCTTATAGTAAATATGGTGCAAATATCAATAAACGCAAATTGCGAATATAAAATTACACCAGGCGAATGGTGGGATTCATAAACTAAGATACACATTTATATTGAAAACGAAACTATTATATCTAAATAACTATGTTGTAATTGTAAAAATTAGTAGATAATACAAAATTAGTTAAGAGATTAGTTATCAGCACTGAAAGAAAACTTATAAATCTGATACTCTGAAATAAAATTGAATTAATACGATAAAATTAATAATCAGTTAATAAATTATAAGTTAGTTGTATTATATTAGAAAGATATAATTTAATTAGTTAAATTAAATTGTTTTGAAATTTTGTGATGGGTTTCATTTATATCTTCTTAGTTACATATTTGTTGTTATATATATTTTCTATTATATTTAAAATAATAAAAATAAAAAGTAAATCGAAATAATAATAATAATAATAATAATAATAATAATAATAATAATAATAATAATATATAAAAATGATAATTAGTTAGATTGGCACACTACACTTGAAAGGTCACCATCTGATACGGCTTTCTCTTTAGCCAATTGAGAGAACCTTGAAAACTAAATAGAGTTTATTGCGAGTAAAGTTTCGTTTGAATAACTTACACTTAGAAAGAAATGTTGAGATGGTAGATTAAACTGTGATAAGGTTTAAATCATTTCGTTGCAACTGAAACTAAATTCATTGAACTTTGTGACTGTATCAAACAAATAAACAATGTCACCCGCGAATTTTTTTAAGATCATCACGTTTGATTCTTCCAAAACTGTATCAAACAGTGAATTGAAAGGTCTCAAACAACCGTTGAAGGAACAAATAGGAAGACAGTTTTAAAAGCAATAAGCAGAACATTGAGTCTGGGTTAATACTGTTTAATTAGTGTTATTAGATTGAGTTAGCGCTCAGAAGATGTTGAGAAATGCATAGGAGTTTAGGTTCTCGGAGCCGTTTAGTGCAAATTTGTATAATATATTAAAAGTATTCAAATACGCTATTATGGAAAAGGTGCTTCATTTTAGGGAAGGAGAATATGAGTTCATCGTAATTCTTTTGTTAGCTATTATAGATTCGGTGAACATAAATTTAACGAGAATTAGTGATTTTTGTTTGGCTTGGCAAAACTAAAGGAAACTGGTGTTCTATGGCGAATGTATACGCTCTACTGAGTGCAATTCTAGCTGGGTTAGTAATGTTACCGCTTAATCCCATACAGTCGACATGCGATGCAGAATATCAACTTTCTAATTTACAAAAGTAAAGTAAACCCGCTTTTGTATATAAGTACAATGAATCTATTTGTACACATATTTAGAAAGCCGTGTTTAAGCAATCACGATTTCTAGTCAGGTCATCGATATGTACTTTCGGATTGAAAAATGTGCAATGATGGTGTTTATACAAGCGCAAATGGGCCATCAGAACGTATCTTGTTGCCTAAGCGAGCACTTGTTACGGTAAAGGATTTCGTCACATCAGACGTCCTCAAAACACGCACGTACACCCACTCAGACTCATATATCTATTATTATACTAAATGTGAGTTGATCAACAACATATTTCCCTAACACTTTTTTCATATCTATTTTAATAACACAATATGCATGCAAAATATACCTTAATTCTGGGATTGAGTTTTGCGTGAAATGATTGTTTTGATTATTCAAATTAGCCATAATTTATAGTTCACAGAAGACGTCACCCATCCCTCTTTCTGTTGGCTATTCATCTATTTCTCTTGCATCCCTTACTTTATGTTGATTGAACAACTTTGTAATATCTTAATGCCTCTGTGAGTATTCAGAAAAAGTTAACACTTGTCTTGTAATGATGCATCTATATTATACAGCACAATTACTTATGTAAATTAGATAGCAAAATCAGTCTCTTTACTCGTTTCTCAGAGCACGTTGTACAATGGGGAAAAGTGTCTGGTTACTTTTAATACATCTGACACCAAGCTTCTCTTCTTCATCACACACGCTGGGGTCTTCACTTTGCCCCAGTTAAAATGGATGCCATCTCCCTTGAGGGGGTCCTCTGTTTTGATAAGCTTCAAGGACTGACTTTCACCCCAGACCTGCAGTTGAACATTTCTTATATCTGTATGAAAGACAGATACGCCCTAAGATAGAGTACATGTGTCGGATCTGTGGAGGTTCCCCTCCTGTCTTCACAGAGTACACAATCGGTTTCGAAACCTAGTGGTGATGTCCTTTTCTTGACCCTACATCCTTTTTATCACAGAAGAGACATTGCTAGCCTCTGTCTACTTTATCGTAATGTTTATGATAGGTGCTTCACTGAGCTCCAATCTTTGGTTCCTCCATGTAAAACATTTACAGTAAAAACTCGTCTAGCTATAATCACTGTAAGGAAATTTTCTTCCCATTTTTATCTGGAGCTAAACGGAACGTCTATGCACAGATTTTCTTTCCAGAAACTGTCAGTCTGTGGAATGCAATGCCGCGGGCCTACCTCCCAGCAGACTACAACATGGCCACTTTCAAGTCCAATTTTAACATGTTCTTGTGGAGTCGTACTCTTAAGTATTTAAATGTTCGCCCAAATCCAACAATTGTCTGCAATCGTCATGGTGTTAGTCTCACCATCCATCTGATACAAATCATTAACGCTCTCCCCGAGTGGTCTTTGGACATTAATCAGCGGTAACTCATTAGTAAAATAGAAAGAAAAATAAAACATAAAGAAAAATAGTACTTCTATCTAATAATAATAATGATGATAATAATAATAATAATAATAATAATAATAATAATAATAATAATAATAATAATAATAATAATAATAATAATAATAATAATAATAATGCAGTTGATCAAAGAGACGGAAAAGAGAAGCAAATATACTGAACTTGCCAGAGAATTGAAAGGAATATGGAACATGAAGAAAGTCAGTATAACACCAATAATCATAGGAGCACTAGGAACAGTCCCCAAAAACATGGAGAAAAGACTAGGAGAAATAGGAATCAAAGGGATAACTGAGACAATACAAAGGACAGTAATGATCAAAACAGCTACAATCCTGAGAAATGTCCTCGAATGCGGAAACCAACCCACATAAGCAACGAATGGAGAACAAACACATGGAAGCACAAAACAACAGAACCGGGGAAAATACAACCGAACGAGAGAGGCGCAAGCATAGGCTGACGCCACGAAAATTATGGACAGAGGGTCGAGGAGGGAAAGCGCAAAACCAGACCTCCACTGGAAGAGCGCGGACAGCTCTGGGACCTTGGGAAGGCTTGTTGCCACTTGGGCCCCAGAGGAGACCAATGGCCATTATCAGCGAGAAATCGTTGGTAGGTGGCTGTTGCGATTACCGCAAGATCATCAGCGGTGATGAACGAAAAGAGGTGGAGCATACTGGAGGCCTGAGGAGACTTGTTGTCACTCAGACTCCAGGGAATACCACAGGTTGTCGGCAGTGGGTGACCACTGACGATGACCAGTGTGATAACTCCTAGTGAGTAAATAATAATAATAAAAACAACATAAAGTAAAGAGATTTATGTTTAGTTATGCAAGAGGAATGTATTCACAGTTTATGAATTTTCGAATGAAATTACAGTTGATTAAATAGTGGTTGTAATCCCACGCTTCAATCACCTTGGAAGACGTCGTTGGTTTACCCAGTATTCAAAATACTGGAGATCGATCCATCATGAGTAAGTTACACGAATCTGTAATACATCAAGTTGTCAACCACCTTCACAGAAACAATCTACTTTGTGACAAGCAATACGGATTTTATCCTGCAAGATCAACAGCTGACTCGATGTCTGTAATATCGCACAAGATCAGTGAATCTATCGATGGGGGTCTTCGTTTTTAGGGCGATAGCTCTTGATATGTCAAAGGCCTTCGATAGGCTGTGGCATAAGTGTTTGCTTAAAAAACTTGTTAGCTATGGACTATCTGGAATTTTTCTCATAGCCATCAAATCTTTACTCTCCGAAAGGGAGATAACAAAATGAAAGCTTCCGACACTGAAGTTCAGAGAACAGATACTACACTTTGATCTTAGCCAAAAGGCCAAGGAGCCATATAAATTATTATTTTGTAACTAGGCATTTTTAAATGAATGAAAATAAAACTCGATTTAATCGGAATTTGTCAGTATAATATCGGTTCTGTTGTCATAAACCGTCCTCCCAGGAATGACCTCCTCCGTTTTTAAGAGGGGATCATCTCATGTATTACACCCTTCTTTATATTTAAAACTTACAATGTTTTTTTCTTCAAATTACGAAATAGTTAAAATTAAAAACTGAAGGGACGAAATAGACATTTCCGTACGGCGTTCACTTGTACTATAGGGATTATTTGAATATATCGCATATTTCATTTTGATGTTATCGCATATTTTGGATGAAATTTTTTAATTAGTCTTAAATTGTATTTTTACCGAGATATAACATTCTAATTTATTTTTTAAAGACTTGAATACAGAACTTTTATGCAATGCCTTAATCGCGGACGCCATGTTGAAATTTCGTCTTTTTTTGCGCCTGACATCGATAAAAAGAAAATGCGTTTGACTCAATTTTACTTATAGAAAAATTGTGGTGTCTGCGTTTATTTTCACATCTATAGAAAGGAAATAGGTTTAAATTTATTTTATTTTTATAAATATTGTGAGGTCTGCGTTCGCGCTTGACATTCATGAATAAGGTACTTTACATTTATTTTAGGAAATAAAAAATAACAAAAACAGCCATGATTTTACTTGCGAGACTGTCGTATCTCTGATCTGATTTCACATGCAGGCATTCGAGGTTTCCCAGAAATAGTCATGCAAAAGGTCTTTTTAGCATTCAGTTGTAATCCGTATCTTTGGCTTTCTTTAACCATTACGCCAAGAAGTTTCTGTAAGTCTTCACTCAATGTTACCATTAGTACGGTATCATCAGCGTATCAGATGTGGTCTAGCTGACGTCCCCCAATTGAAACACCCTCTAAACCCTCAGGATATTTTCACTATATAAAGCAAAAAGATCCGGAGACCGCACACAGCTTTCACTTACTCCACGTTGTATTCATGTTCATGCACTCATTTCATCATCAATACAAGCAGTTGCTTACTAGTTCCAGTACAGGTTGCGTATTAATTGAATGTTCTTGCCATCAATGTCGAGGTCTTCTAGCATTTGTAATAAAAGGTTCATGTCGGACTTTGTCGAACTCTTTGCTATAGTTCAGGAAGCACACATATAAATTTTGATGATGTGCGATCGATCTTACAGAGAGCATAGTAATGAGGAAAACTACTTTCCACGTGCCTTTATCTTTTACGAAACCACATTGAACCTCTGATATTTCCGGTCTTATCGCTGTATGCAGTCTATCTAAAAGTACTGGCAAAATGATTTTAATGACGTGATTCATTAAGCTGATTGAATGACTGGGCTCCCCTCCAATTGCACTTGGGCTTTTCAGCAGGGTAAAGAACACAGATTTATCAAGCTCGTCCAGGATGTTTCGACTATTGTAAAGATCGTTGGCGATTCCCGTTACCTTATTTACTCCGAAGTCGTCGAGAACCTTCAATATTTCCGTATATACGCCATCTGGACCAAAGGCTTACTTGATCTTATCCGTCCATGTCTTTCTTTATATTAGGTCTTTCACCTTATACATCATCAAATAAATATCCAATATATTCGGTCCATCGTTCTGAGAGTTGCTATTTTTTCATCAGACTTACACTGTCTTTCACTCGGATGCAGACAGTTTTAGAACATTTAGTTTTCTTCAGATTATTTGTCTGTACATAAGCTCTAGATGGGTTTCGCTCAATGTCGTCACTCGCACTCTTGTCGTTCAACCATCGTTTTTACTGCTCCTTACATTTAACTTTTATAATTTCATTCAACCCTTTGTATTTGTTGGGATCATTTTTCGTGTCACACTTCTAGGTCATTAGACTCAGAATTTCGTCGATCATCCAATTCTGATTCAGTACTTTTAGTGTACGAGGGACTACCTCGCCCGAGGCCTCAGTGAGAGCACGTCGAAAGTTCAGTCAGATTGGACACGACAAACCATCCCCGTCTTCTGAATTTGTCATCTCGGCTTTTAGCGCTGTAAACCGGTTTACAACATAGATGTTATACTCTCTTTGTAGTTTTTGGTCTGCTATGAACTTGCTGTAGTCGAGATTGTGTGCTGTTTAGGCGGTAGATATTTTGCGAAGTTTAGTATGAATAGTAGCTACAACAGCATTGTAATCACTAGAGCAATCTGTTCAAGGGTATGACTAACGATTTTATATAAAGCTGCAAAAACGTTTAATGATGGTGAAATAGTGGATCTGATTTCTGTAATTGCCAGAAGGACTTTTCTATGCCCACAAACGTCGTGGATGATTGTAAAACTGAGTGTTTATTATCGACTGATTGTTGACTATTATAAATGTGGTCTGACAAACAATGTTACAAACACGGAAATACTGAAACGCGCCGACCTACTATCTATGGCTGAACTGATTTTTCAAAACAGCCATAAATGAGAAGCCACCTTGTGAGAATGGAACACGAAATACTACCAATGTAACTACTGTATTTTAAACTTTGGGAAGTAATGTAGATCTGTCATGACTGAGATAAAATTCAAAAGATACATCAGCGATCGGCAACATCTATGTGAAATAGAGAGAACCAATTAGAGAAGTATGATGATACCACCGGTATTTTCATGACACAGTCATTGTCAGTGATGATCATGATAAAGATCGTAATGAAGATCATGATAGGATAAATTTTTGAAACATTGTGAGATCAAAGAGAATTATGAGATACTAAGAACGGAAGAAATGATTTACAGATTCACACAAAGACGATACGAAAATAGGATGGGTAGTCAGCTGAGCAGTGGTCGAGGAGATAAAAGACCAAACATAGGATTTCCAGGTATGACTAAAAATATTTGGGAGTGAGATTTGTTTGCGACAGGATTTGTGACAGTCTGGGTTTTATGACGAGTTTCCGATAGTTTACAATTCATGTCAGTTTTGAATTTAAGACAGTTGGTGGAAGTTTGCGTTGCAGAGATTTAGCAGATTGCGAGATAGGCTGACGATTTCGAGTACTGACAATTGGGTCATCGACAGTCAACAACGGTGTCATACACACTCAGAGTACAACTGATTGATACACAAGACACTGCGTATGTGTTTTTTTCGCGTGAGTGTGTTGCTTTCGTTATTTAGACGTTTAAACCAGTGCGTGTTCCTTCGACGATCGTTAGTGAAATAGACGTCATGGTCAGAAGGAGAAACGAAAACAAATCCACGGTACACACAACGTTAGGGTTAACGGTGATTGTCGTAAGGATCGCATATGGTTCTATAAAAGGTGCCGTTAGACCATGATCAATCATGGCAAAAAATAGAAAAATAGAAAAATAAATATGTAAAGATGACGGACTTAAGAGAAATGGAAGCCAAAACGATAGTAGAGACAACAAGGAACAACATAGAGAAAATAACAAACATGGAAGAAAAACAAGGAAAAACGAGCGCAACAGCTCACGTGGAAGCGGAAAAATAACATATAATTATAGGCACAAAAAAATGAAAAAGCTAAAAAGGGAGACAAATATAGAAAAAAGGAACAGAAAGAAAGTTAAAAACGCCATAACTCGCTTAAAAAATAACCCCCAAAAAAGCAGAACGGACAAACACAATGAAAAGAATAATGAAATGAAAAAAAAAACGCAAACGTACGTGACTGGGACTTTCTCCTGTTTTATTTTTTTTTAAGTATGCACAAAAATTCGGCATTTTGTAAACATTTCTTTCATTGCGCTTTCATGAAAATTTGTAGTTTAAATTTGTATAATTGTAAATATTCTTTTAACTATTGCTTTGTTACACATCCATTGCCAATATATATATATATATATATATATATATATATATATATATATATATATATATATATAGTAAGTTATGAAAATATATTTATGGCAATTAAGATAAACAGAGATTTCCGCGTTACATCCCCGTAGAGGGTCGTCAGCCTAAAATGCAAGAGTTTTATGTTGCCGGGTGTTTTTTTTATATACACGTTGTGTGTAGTCTAGCTAATTAACCAATCTTATTCTTTGTTATTCTCTTAGCCAACCGTTTGACTTATCACCTAGAAAGGTTCGCTTGATTCTACTTCCTATTTCCTATTCTATTTTTATAGGGTGACCCATACCCGTTTATTTGTTATGTCGAAATAATGGGTGACTTAATTTTAACACGTGCTTGCTTGTATTTCTATTTTACTTTTTAATTTAGTTTAGTTTTTTATTTATTTATTTGTTCATATATTTATCTATTTATTTATTACGTATTGCAAACCCAATGGGGAATTCCATTCTGTGTAAGCTATTTCACTTTTACAGTTTAACAGGTTTTGGGGTCTTTAAAGTGTAGGCTTTCGAATTTCTCATTCAGACATAATATTCGTCTAAATTTCTATATGTACTGACCTGTCGTATTATTTTCCATTCGATTATTGGTAAGCGTACGCTATCTTTGAGCTTCCAATAATAGTTTACTAGTGCTGTTTTAATTCGGCGTGTTTTCTGTTTTTAAATGTGATGTTGTGATCGTAATATCTGCTTTTAAAATCTACGGAGGTCATACCCACGTATTTATTCTTGTTATTAGTTCTTTCTTTGGACAATTTTGTGGTTTGGTAAACAATACTTTTAGTTAGGAATTTATTTTGTAGTGGACAAGATGTAGGAGTAATGGAGTTACAGCTTTTTGCTTCATTGCTAACTTTTTTATTTCTATTTGAGTAATTGCTGTTAGGGTTGGGTTATTACTATTTGCAGAGCTCATATTTTAGTTCTTCTTAGTGTAATTTTTGTAATATTGATCACTTTTTATGCAATTTGTTATTTTACCTTTTCTATTGTTCCCTTTTATTATTTTGTTATTGTGTGCCTTAATTATAATTTCTAGGTTTTTGCAGTTTTAGGTAATTTTTATTGAATATTCTATGCAGATGATTTGTTAAGGAGAAGTATTTATATATACATATATATATATATATACATATATATATATATATATATATATATATATAGTCATTTTTATTTACACAGACATGTACAAAATCTGCGACACTGGCATGTCGATGTTATCGATCAAGAGTTACTATAAACTGAGATCTCATCAGGGGGAGTTAGAATCCGATCTTAACCTCAGATCATATTTGGATATGATCTGAGGTTAAGATCGGATTCTAACTCCCCCTGATGAGATCTCAGTTTATAGTAACTCTTGATCGATAACATCGACATGCCAGTGTCGCAGATTTTGTACATGTCTGTGTAAATAAAAATTATCATATATAAAGCTCTATTTTGATATTTAACACTCTTTATAAACCCGGTTGGAATTCCTTGGATTACCACCCTGTGGATGTTTTTACCTGGATTATTACCATCATTATATATATATATATATATATATATATATATATATATATATATATATATATATATAGAGAGAGAGAGAGAGAGAGAGAGAGAGGGATATGGAGAGAGAGGGAGAGAGAGAGAGAAAAAGTGAAATAGAGATAGATAGATAGATAGATATACAGATAGATAGATAGATAGATAGATAGATAAATAGATAGATAGATAGATAGATAGATAGATAGATAGATAGATAGATATTGTACATTATCAGGAGACACCCATAGAGTAAGTGAAAAACTGTGATAGACATACAGTGAGTTAGAAACAGAAATACACAGTAAGTGAGAAAGAGAGATACATGTATTCATTTAGAAGAAATAGAAAAAAACTACAGTGAGTGAAAAGAGAGATACGTTCAATAATAGAAAAAGAGCGATAGACACACACACGCACTAAGCAAGAAAGAGATAGAGCCATATCTTTAGTGAGAAAGAAAGAGGTGCATACAGTAATTGGGAAAGCGGGATATACATACATTAATTGAGAAAGAGACCCATTCAGTGTGTGAGAAAGAAGTAACAGTGGCATACAGAAAGGGAGAGAGAGAGAGACAGAGAGGAAGATATATATATATATATATATATATATATATATATATATATATATATATGTATATATATAAGGAGATTTAGTGAATTAGAACAACACGTCTATTATGGCGTACAGTCGTTTCCAAAACATTCTGGAAATACTTTATTTCATTCTTTAATTAAAAAAAACAACAAACAAAAGCTACTCCAAAACGTCCCTTCATCAGCGCCTTTAGCATCACATCTTACAGAAATTCACGGAATAAATAACAAGCTCGTCTATATATATAACTAGCGGTACCCGTCGCCCGGCGTTGCACGGGAGAAATTACTACCTATTGCATAAAAAGAAACCGCCTATTGTTCTTCCCCCCCCTCTACCGTGTTGTTGAATGTTTTAAATTATAAAAAAAAGAAAGCAGAATGGGATTGAACGCCGATACTGGCGATAATGAAACCACCCTTCTTAACCATTGCGCCACAGTTACAACGTGAAAACTACATGTGAAAATAGGCCACTTAAAGTTCAACAATGACACGCTTTAGGTCATTTATTTGGGAAGGGTTAAAGGTATATGATTTTGAAAATATAAATGTGTCGGGTTCTAACAGCATCTTGGCGGCTATTGAATTAAGTAGGAAGTTGATATAATGAAAGAATTTTAGCCGTCATGTTTGAAGAATGAATGTTGCAGGTACTGTGTTCGTTAATGTCATTCGCTTAATTCCGGAATGAATGTAAATGTGGAAATCATAGTTAGAAATAGGAAAAACGTAATCTGATATTCGCGGAATATCAGCGGATTCAACGGGAGCGGTCATTATTTGTTTGCGTATTGCTTTATATTATGTAGTAAATTAATACCAGTCAAATAATAAATAAGGACGGACTGTTTTGTGAAAAGTAAGCTGTGTTTATTAGTACCCGGTGTCGATGAGTGTAGTCACAGTACACAATTGTTAGGGGGAAAAGTCTTTGCTACCACCTATATGGAGTTGGTTTTTCGGAGAGACGTTGATGGGGGGCCAAATATAATATTTAGTGTTAGGTCGGGAAAAATAGTAACAACTTTTCTGAAACACGCTCGAGTGAATAAGTGTAGTATAGCGGTGAGTTTAGTAGCCTGTGATGTATGTGGTTATTTTCCTATACTCCAAGAAGGTACAGGGGAAAAAACGTCTCTACTTTATATATTAGATAGAGAGAGAAGAATGATAGATTGGCAGAGAGAAAGCGATACACACACACACACATATATATATATATATATATATATATATATATATATATATATAAGTATATATATATATATATTAAATGAGAAAGGGACATACAGTTTGTTAGAAAGAGACAGAGAGTCTACAGCAAGTGCAAATGAGGAACATATACTTATTGAAAAAGAGAGAAAGAGAGAGAGAAAGAGAAGGTAAGTGAAAAGATGATAGATACCACAAGAGAGATGCTATCAAAGTAAGGGAAGTGAACGGGAGACTAACCCATAAGAGAGATAGAGAGATAGATAGATAAATAGATAGAGAGAGAGAGAGAGGGGGGAGGGGGAGAGACACACAAAGACATACTGTAATGGAGTAATACGAATCAAATTCTCCTCGTCCATGGGATTCTCTTTTTCCTCAATAAGTGTCGCTCCCGTTACACAACATTGGTAAACACAGTGATGATTCCAACAAAGCCAAACAAGCTGATGGATTCAAGTAGATTCTTTTTATTTGTATTCGATTTTATTTCCCAGGTTTATTCGTTTTATTTTATTTTAAAGGAGATGAAAGAAGAAACCAGAATCAAATAAAATGTCAGCTGTTTTGTAGGCGAAGCAAGAGTTGCAGGCAAATGCAAAAACATAATCGAAACCACAGCAGAAAAATTGGAATATAAATATCGAACGCGATGCGATTGATCCTATTTCATTTTTCGAGATGCAAAGTACTTTTGCTTCCCATCTCCATTTTGTGTACAATATTTCTAAAGTCAGATTGTCACGCATTCAGTACTCAATTTTATATAATAATCCTAAAAAGCTTTTATTTCAGAGAATTCTTTGCACTTTTTTATACATGAATAGCTGTGGGAAAACTGGGAGGAATTATCACGTGTGAGTGGAGTTGGGTTAGCTGAGTAGTCGGATGTAAATGAGGTATATGCTACTCTAGAAATTAAAGCGGACGTGGCATGCCTTGTGTTATTATTTAAGGCCTGCCATTCTCACCATTAATTGGGACCCTTTGGTACTCTGAACATCTGGCGTATTTCATCCATCATGCTGGATTGATTTATGGGAATTTCTTCGTTTTGTAGTCCAGTTGAGTCAGCTCATGCTATCAACCAAATTAGGTCGGTGTTACATCATTAATTACACACCTTTTCCATTTGTTAGGTTAGCTAAGGCTGCTTCAGCTGCGGGTTGCTTTCAGATTCTCCCAGGCTACATTTTCGGACCAGACAGAATAATTTATGTCTCACCACTTACCCATACAACTTTTGCTGGATTATGTCGATTAGAGTTGTTCGTTGAGCCACAGCAATGTCTTGATTCTATCGTGTACCTCCATCGTTCCCAGATATTGGATGGACTTAGTTTCGGGAAAATAGCACTGTGTTCGCCAATCACCCATCTGACCGAACCTATCGATTGCATGCATCAATTAAGATCAATTCCCCTATTTACATTTGTGCTCGATAGCTTTCTTAACACAAGTTTAATAACAAATACATTTTGTTAGTCGGGTAGGACGCATATTGGTCCGTTTTGTTAGTAACACAATATTATTTTAATCGATGTTGTCATTTAAGCATCTAGCCTGATCGATATCTATTTTTGTTATTCACGAATAGACGAAGGGATAGGAGGACTTATCCCTTAAGTCACATATATTCTTCCTGTAACACAAAACATCAAGTTATAATATTTAGCAATGGAAATATATTTTGCTTAGCACCGTTTAGTCCACAGTAAAATACATTTTTATATCGGTAACAAATAATAATATATTTTTTTGTTAAATGAAATATAAAAATAACTTATACTAATTTATTATTTCCTTCATGTTTTTATTTTACTGCACATTATATAACCTCATTTATTCCGTATAAAAAATATCACCACGTACTATATCGCAGTTATTGCCGTTTGCTCTAAAACAAACACAAGTTACAGTGCACACTTTGATAACATTTTGTTTAATTTCATTGGCCGCCATTTACAAAATTAAATGTACCGAATGCCCGATATTTCATATTGGTGAAACGGATAGAAATATAAAATCTCGCATTTATGAACAGAAACAAGACCCAAATATAATAATGTAACTAACGCACTAGTCTTACACAGAAACACTTTAACCACAATTTTGATTTAAAAAACTCCACTCTCCTCAAGACCAAATACTCTCCCACGTCGCAAATGCATCGAAAGCGCTATAATACTACTCTTATCACCATCTAAGATAAACCTCAGACTCGAATTCTAATACTTAAGCAAACATCTGGCTAAAAATGTACTGAAACATTGCAATGTATTGCGTCATGGCGATCCTGGTTAAAGAAACTTTTTCTTTTTTGCTACACTTCATCCATATTTTTTCTCTTCCCCCATTTATTTATTTATATATCTATTTTAATCTTATCGTCTCTCTGCACGCGCATTTTTATTATTCTTTCCTTTTTCAAATAGTTAAACGCGCGCCAATGACGTTTCTCTGTGCGTTCTTCTTTTTCCTATGTGTGTGGTGGTAGGACAACAGCCCACCGGACAAAAGCCCACCGGACAAAAGCCCACCAAAACAAGTCAAACCCAGACAAAATCCCACCAACGTAAAACTCACTTAATTATTAAAATTAAAAAAAAATATTTTGATATTTATTATTTTTACAATTATCAATAAGTCTTTGTCTGTAATTTCTTTTCTTGACAACATTTTTTACATTTTATTTTTAAACATTTTTCCGGTACTTTGTAAATACTGCATTCTTTTAAAGATTGCATCATTAAAAAATGACGCATCCTTTTTACTACTAACCCCAAGTCCGTGTGGTAAAACGAAAAATACATTTTAAAAAAATTATTTATAGTATTATCAATCTTTCGCCGGAAGAAAGAACAACAATTAGGTAAGATTGAAATTGGGGGATCAGTTTTGCATATAATTTTAACATAAAATGATCAACCATTTCCGGACCATTATAACTTTTTAGGGCACTTTTTCTTTTGCAATGGGATATAAATTCTATGCATTGGTTTTCGGGCGGGGTGGGTTGTTTCTACTTTTTAAAGCGATTACGTGTGGTTTTACGACTTTGCCGATCGGACTTAGTGTTAGTGGTAATGAAAGTTAGAATGCTCCGGAAAGGGGGGGGGGGACCATTTTACGTTAAATTTATATGTGCAACTAATCCCACACTCTAAATTTAAAGAATAATTGGGTTTTTTTTTCAGTGTTTATACGTCATCGCATAAAAAAGTTAGAATTCTTTACCTTTACGTATTGTTCTCAAAATTTTGCTAAACTCATTGTCAGATTTTCATCTATAGTTTTCTCTTGTACCATCTTTTCCAATTTATTAACTTGTGCCATTTTTACCGGTGCCGTTGTAACTCAATTAGGTAAAAAAACAATGCATATAATTCATGTCCAATCGCGAAAAAATGGTTAATGCCCTAAAAAGTTAGAATGGTCCGGAAATGGGGGATCATTTTATGTTAAAATTATATGCAAAACTGACCCCCCTTCCCAATTTCAATCTAAAATAATTGCTTTTTTTTTGTTTCCGCAAAAGATGAGTAATACATACTTTTTTAATGTATTTTTCGTTTTACCACCGGACTTAGTGTTAGTAGTAAAAAAAGTTACGTGTTTTTTTATTATGTAATCTGTAAAATAAATGCAGTATATATAAAGTACCGAAAATACGTTTAAACATGAAATTAAAAAAAAAATTGTCACGAAAAAAGAATTGCAGACAGAGTTATTGATAATTGTAAAAAAATTAAATATAAAAATATTTTTTTTAATTTCTAAAAATTAATTTATTTTTACGTTGGTTGGCTTTTATCCGTGTTTGACTTATTTTGACTTATTTTGGTGGGCTTTTGTCCGGTGGGCTTTTGTCCGGTGATCTTATGTCCGGTGAGATTTTGTCCGCACACCATGTTTTTACCATAATCGAATACATTTTAAATCTTTTCTTTTTCTGAAGACGTTCGTTGATCCGAACGAAATCGGTAAAATATCTCGTTTTTCTTTGATGATTTTTTCTGTATTTTAAATTTGTTTGTTCCGTTTGTCTTTTTGCACACCCATACACACACAGAGACACACACCCAATATATATATATATATATATATATATATATATATATTGTTATTATTATTAAAAAAATAATGAAAAAAAATGCTTTATAAAAAACGAGCGGGTAGTTTATGTCAATAGATTAATTAACAAAAATTAATGGAACGTAGGTTCCCAGACGATGTCGGGTATTCCTTTTTGTTTGCAATAATGTAATCATGCCACCGAGCGATATTTTTAGAAGCTCGTGTCCTGCTTAGTGAATAGTGTACTGAATTCAATCCAGCAAAGAATGTTTCACATTTATGACCTGCTAATAAAGCTGTAAAGTAAACGGAGCAAAAAAAAAAGAAACATGAGGAAATGAAAAAGAGACAGAGAGAGAGAGAGAGAGGGAGAGTGAAAAAGAGAGAGAGAGAGTAAAATGGAGAGAAAAAAGGAGATATAGAGAGAAGGGGTGGAATATCAAGGTTTTGTGATATGGGAGTGGGTAAATAAGAATTTTACAGCGTACATACATTTGAGAATGTAAGTGTAAGAAGAGGGATATATGAACAGTGGGTAAATGAAAGATAGAATAAATAAATAGGACGTACTGATATATATATATATATATATATATATATATATATATATATATATATATATATATATATTCTTTCACATGCAGCTCTTTTTCCGGATCATGACTCTTCGGTGTGGCTAGACGTGGCTAGTATTTTCAGCTGAGATTCAAAACTCAGCCGCTTGTAATTTACATATATGTATTGAAATCTAAAAACCATATCGGTAATGTTTGATTTCATCATTAGACAAATGGTAATTTACTAATTCTTGTTTAGTGAACCCATGTCCACTATAAACATGTTCTTAAATCACTTTGGATTTTGTGAATTAGTGAATAAACATATTCACTATACCTCGTATATAAGCTCTAAAATAGACTCCGCCATTTGAACTATTATTGAATCAACACCTTACGGAGTTCTACCTTCTACTAGAGATAAACATGTGGCTATGAAAGTAAAAAATGCGTCGTATATTTGTGACTTTTAAATCAATTAATATTCATTTTTTTAAATGTATTGTTTGGTTCCACCCGCTTTCTTAAATTGAAATATGCAATGCTTTCTAAGAGACACCACATAGTCCTATTTTAAACGCGTGCCTTCGCGTATTTCCTTAAAAGACTTCGTCATTTGAACTGTTACTGAATAAACATCTTACGAATTTCTACCTTTTGCTAGAAATAAAAATGTGCCTCTAAAATAAAAAATGCTTGCACCCCCAATAAAAACGCATAGCGTCAAAAATTTGGGACTTTTAAATAAATTAATATTTATTTTTTAAACAAGCATTGTTAGGCTTCACACCGTTTTCTTAAATTGAAATATTCAATGCTTTCTAATGGGAGATCGTTACACTTCTGAAGCTAATTAAAGTTATTTAGTTTAATTGAAAACATATATTTTATTTCTATCTAACCCTAATCACTTAAATACATATGTTTTAATGTCGTGGATATGTGTGTGTTCGTTTTACCCAGATGTCGAGAATAGCGCGTGGTGTCATCAGAAGATATACCCATCTTAGATACAATTGCATCAGGAGGGTCGTTTATGAAGATCAGGAATAATAAACGTCTAAATATCGATCCCTGAAGTACACTCGCATTAATAGGTTGTTTAGATGTACTGTCATCGAAGACAATCTGGATACTTCTTTAGGAATGATCTTATATTAAATATTCGTCCAGTAATACAATACAAATGAATTATTATGAGAAGGCCTTTATGCTAGACTTTGTCAAACACGTTATATATATATATATATATATATATATATATATATATATATATATATATATATATATATGTATATATATATGTATATATATATGTATATATATATATATATATATATGTATGTATATATATATAGAGAGAGAGATAGCGAGAGAGAGAGAGAGAGAGAGAGAGAAAGAGATTGATTACTGAATCAAATATTATAGCCAAGAGTGGGGAAGGCTGATAAGGGATACTTTTGCGAGTCAGTTCTTTTACCAGCATTGTTGAACACCGGTACCACAGAAGCAATGTTTCAGTTATCAGGATTCAAGATTCGGCAAAGTATTCATTGTTAAGTTTTAAGATGGCGGGAACTAGCTCAGTAAAGCATTTCTTTAAGAATATAGCAGGGATGAGAACAGGTCGGCATAGTTTGCAGGTGTCAAGGTTTTTTATGATATCCTGGATATGAAAATGAGTGATGATCTGATCATCAAGTGTGTCTTTTGTCTGCAATGGGATATTTGGGAGAGGATGCGTAGAAGCTTAGGTTGTGTTCAAGGCGAACCGCTAGGCAGGTAGTTCAGTATTATCAGTTGCCGTGCAAGCGGCATCAATGTGGTTGAAGGGCTGAGGAATAGTAGATTGCCCATTATTCACCACCCTATTATAGATTTTCCAGAAATCGCGAGTTCGTAATTTCTTTGACTCAATGCGTTTTCATCTCAGTATACTTACCCTTAGGTGCGGCTATTTCACTCTTACAATAATTTCTAGATTATATACATTTCTGCCTATTTGTAGCTAATTTATTTAGTTGAATTGTCGGGGTGCTTGCTGCCTACGAGTAATAGCAGCTGCACACCTTGAAGTGAACCATTGGGGAGAGTGGGGCTTGTTAGAGAATTTCTGCATGCGGACATGCCCTTCTGTGCCTACTTTGCCCTATTCAGTTACCTCAATTGCGCACTGGTTTGAACGGAGAGAAAACATTTAACTCAATGGAACGTCTCTAATGGATTCCTAATCAGCATATTCGTAGTACCTTATCATTTTTAGTAACGGCTGTTTGGTTTGGGGTCAGGACTTTAGGGTGATATCAACCATTATTTATAGGTGATCAGCGTTCCCCATTGGGCTATGGGCATCTGTTACACAAGCATTGTGATGGGTAGTTATATATAAGTCCAAAAGTGAGGCTAGCTGGTCCTTACAATCAGGGAGGCGGGTTGGGCAAGTCACCGTCTGTGAAAGGAAGTGTGCAATACAGAAACTATGTGGGTTGATACTAGCTGCGTCTGTTTTGCTAGAGAACCCAAGCCAGTTACGATGATGGATATAAACATTCACAAATACATGAGTTTGGGCGCTGGGATCTAATAAGAGGGCTGCATCTATACTATCAAAGACAGAGTACAGTCACGGGTCAGAAGAGAACGGCAAATTAAATCGAAGTAATCGTGTGTTGTAAATGGTATCTAAGCACATGTAGCTTTAATCATCTGATTCTAGACTATGTTCTCTTATCAAATGCAGGGTGTTTTGCACATGTCGTTCAGAGTCCTTGCGGCAAAGTAGAAGGTATCCAGTTATTTCAATGCACATACAGAAAATGTTGCTTCATATACACACCCATATATATATATATATATATATATATATATATATATATATATATATATATATATATATATATATATATATATATATAGGGGAGGACTTGAATACCTACTAGACACCATTCTCTGGTGTCTTCGGTCTCTCTGTACAGGGGTTTGTCAAAGACTCTGAGATGAGGATACTTTTTACTTGAAGTAAACCCTGACCAAATATGTTTTTAAAATTGTGTGCTTTCTCCTCAAGCCACGCAGCACGTCTCCCGAATTGCAGACGGGGCATCCCCTCTACTCATAGAGGGCAGCTTCGAATAAACAATTAGAAGCCGTTGACAATGAGGAAATAAATAATAAAAAATATGAATAAAAAAAAAAAATACTGGCAGGCCGGCACCCAGGATGAAAAGATCCCACTAACCCGTTCATACACCAGGCTGGAAGATGTAAGCAATGGTTAAACCTTCCTACCTATGGAAATGGTGCTCCAGCTTATACAAAGGCCAACCAGGGTCAGCTATCAGGCCTTGAGACAAAAGGTCCTGGCCCTCTATCTCCATCAAATGCAGCAACAACAAAAAAGTAACATAAGAGGCTTAAAAGCCCAACCATGGACTGTTGCACAAAAGAATGTGTTATTGTTTTGCTACCACTACTCAAAGTTTGTAAAGTGGAGCAAAACATCCAATGAGATTCTAGCTGATAAGATCAAAGAGAAAGAGAGAGAGACAGAGAGTGGGAGAGGGAAAGAAATGATTTAAAAATATATATTTCAATTAATATTATTCTTTAATGACTTATGTTATAGCCTACTTTTCGCTCAATGAGACCTTTGCACCATTTATACTTTTTAAACATTCGTAAATGTGGCTAACACCACTTAAATAACTGTGACCTGAAGAGGTCTCATTGACTGAAACGTAGACAATAGTATGACCCCTTAAAGGAAATGTAATAATTGAAATATTTTGCTTGTTTATTCACACACATACAAACATACACACACACACACGGCCACCCCCCATATATATATATATATATATATATATATATATATATATATATATATAAAGTCAGTTGGAGTTATATAAAGATGAATGAACTGTACAGAATGTAATAAAACACGGAAAGAAACTAATATAAAATGTTAAGTCTATTTTAAGCATATATATATATATATATATATATATATATATATATATATATATATATATGCTTAAAAGGGCTTACCACTTTATATTAGTTTCCTTCTTCACCCAATCCTAAATATATCTAACAAAATGATGTTAAGTATATATATATATATATATATATATATATATATATATATATATATATATATATATATTATTTATTAGTTATTTATTGACGTATGGGAATACAATATTTCTTTAACAAAATATTTTGCAAAAGAACAGAATTTTCAGCTCCTCCATTCGGACTTTTTCAGTGTATTGACAAGATTGTGCGTGTAGTGGGTGGTTAGTGGGGATAACAAGAGCATAAGTATAGCGAATGAGATGAAGAAATAGTACATGCCACTTGTATGTGTCCACCCCTATATCTCTGATCTCTTCTTGAATTATTATATTATATAAGAAAGAAGTGAGGAAATGAAGCAAGTTTAAATATGAACATTTGGAAAAAATCGCTAATGAGGAAAGATAAGTTATTTTCCCACAGCAAACACCTTACCTTCCTTGTAGGAACATATTGTTAGTCATTTTATATATTTGTAGAATTAATCATCATTGAGAAGTCCTCAAATTTTAATCAATCGTGATATCTGTGTGTCGAGTCCTAGATTGAGTTTAGTTTCGGATATTTGTCTCTGTTGTTGTATCTTGAAATTGGAGGCTATCAGGATGCATTTAATGTGTTCTATGGTTTTTTTGTGAGATTGTAATGCATGGCTATCGGGTAGTGTGTGGATGTTTTTCTAATCGTTTGTTTATAATCTACTTATAATTGATGCTTTTCCTAGGGATTTTAACATTGTTTCGAGGGAATGGTTTCTACGTAGGGCATGGTTTACTAAAATTCATACCTGTATGTAACCCTTCATTGAGTTTGAGCAGATCCTTTTTGATGCTCGGGCATTAACTGTAGATGATAGATCTTTTATGGTGATAGAGTGTCAGCTGTCAGAATTAAGGTAATCATTACTGTTTAGTGTCGAATGATGTAGTAATGTGATGGTTGATAAGATGTTCCTCTAAAACGAACTTGTTCTTTTCTTCCTTGAATTTTCTGTAAGATGTGCTGCTAAAGGCGCTGATGAAGAGACGTTTTGCAGTGGCTTTGTAAAAAAATGTTTTTTAAATTAAAAAATTAAAAATAAAGTATTTCCAGAATGTTTTGGAAATGAACATACGCAATACTAGACTTGTTGTTCTAATTCTTTGAATAATTGAAATGTCCTAATTCATTAAATCCTCTTATGAATATATATATATATATATATATATATATATATATATATATATATATATATATATATATATAGCATGGTTCGGTGTATAGTATTTGTCAAGTTAACTCTTGTGAGAGATTTCAATGAAGTTATAGAACCAATTTGAATTGACCAAAAAATGTTTTTAAAAAAAAATTACTAATTGAGTTTACCACTCTTACGGATAGGATCTTCAGACAACAACTGAAAATTCTAGCAACAACTCCGACAAAAAGAAAAGAAATGAACCCCCATGGAAAGAGAAGCCTTCTCGATGGTGCTGGTGGGGGATTTGTTCTTCATTCTCTATTTTTAGATTGAGAAAATATTGCTTTTTAAGCGTTTCGACTTTATAAACAATTCGTTTGCAGTTTAAGATTTTCTAAAATTGATTGTTCTTTTGGAGTTCCACAAGTGAATTTTATTCCTATCTCCTTATCGATACCCTCCTCACACTACCCAACCACCTTACTCCCTATCCCCACGCCCAACATTCCCAGAGGCTTACACACTTGATTTCTCTATATAATATAGTGTTATCTTAATTTTCTTTACAATAACCAAATATATTTGATTTAAATATAGTGATAATATTATGATTATAACAAATATTTTTAAAAAATTACCTGAACTACTCTGTCACCTATAACAAGCGAATAACTTTAAAATAACATGTCATGGTAATTTCTAAGTTGAACTTTCATCTATTTAATCAAACGTGCCTTTTTTCCTTAAGCAAAGTTTCAACATGTTCACAAACCAGTCTTTTTACAAAAATACTTTTATATACAGTAATCCTCTCTCACATGTTAGCTAACGCACAGTTTCACCGGTGTTTTCAATTTAACGCTTTTTTCTGTTTTATCTAGAGATTGTGTTTGCAATCTAGCTAGTAAAATTTGAATCTAGGAGCTAACATTTCTTTTCTGTATGATTTGAAGATTTTCTTTCGTCACTCACTCAATCGCAATTTCGATGGTACCGATGTTTTTCCGATCTTCTGCAATACCTATATATATATATATATATATATATATATATATATATATATATATATATATATATATATATATATATTATAATGTTCGCGGAAAAGTTTATATAGTAGCTGAATAGTTTATGAAACAGCTCTTAATTTAACATGATATAATCCCAGTTCATTCAAATATATTTAATTCACAAAAAAGTGTTTTGTCCATTTTTGTAAACATACACATTTCCGATATATAACATTTACCGAACATTCACAAAAAGGCTCAATCAGTGTATAACACACTGTAATCCGCTTGAACAACAAAATGCGTACAATATTCATTTAATTAATGAAAACATATTTAATTTTATATTGCTTTTACCACTTTTTATAACTCAAATTTAAAAGACGTTACGTAGACTATGTTAATTATATTTAAGAGTTTTTAAAACATTATGCCCACAGTATTTGTTATTTTACTTTCATATTTGACTTACAAATTATACACACGCGCGCATATATATATATATATATATATATATATATATATATATATATATATATATATATATATATATATATATATATTCTTATTATGGGGAATGATCATGCGTCCCTACCGCTAGAAGAATCGTGGTATAAATGTGCTGTTTAGTATCAGAATGTACTCAATAGTCGAGTAGCAAAGAGTCAGCGGAAACATGACTAACCATGGAGTAGAATTTCGTCTTCACACTGTTACCCATTAACGAAATAACACCATATTCCACTGTGTACATATTTAATCCTTGCAATTCACACACACACACACACACACACACAGATATATATATATTTATATATATATAAACATATATATACATATATATACATATATATATATATATATATATATATATATATATATATATATATATACTTATACCGCTTTATAAATGCAAATATTACAATGCTTTCGCACAGAGAAGTCTTTATGATTTTATATATATATATATATATATATATATATATATATATATATATATATATATACATATCCACTCAACAGAATCAACATCTCACTCCTAAATCCTCTCCAAATCTTGTTGCCATGACTGGACACCTCCCACTCTTCCGTAAGGACTCAGACAGACATATCCACAGACTTTGAGTATATATTCGTCACACCCTCTCCTTGAGTAGAGATCATAATCCAGAATCAGATGATCAAGCCTTCATGTGCTTTAGACTAACCTTCCAACACTCTGTTAATTACCCCTATTTCCTCTATCGTTCTATTTCGACATATGACTCTACCCTGATTTACGATGTCTCTGACAATATAGATGCAACAACCTCTTTAGATACTAGCGCCGAAATACATGTACTTGGTTATTTTAATGCCAACCAAAATAATTAGCTCGGTTTCTTGAGCTATACAAACGAAGCTGGTAGCAACATGTATAGTGTATCTATATCTCATTCCCTTTCACAGACTGCCACTTTCCCGGCCCACCTCCCAGATTGTGAGGCTAAGCAAGCCTCACTTCTTGATCTATTACTGGCTAAGGTTCCCGAGACTTGTGTGACGAATTCCCATAGCCCACTCAGAAACGCAGATCACATTGTTATATTGGTATATATCACCGTTAATTCTCGATCCCAATCTAGAGGGGCATTGCTCAAAATGACGAGATACTTCAAAAGGCTGATTACAAATCAACCATTGATCACATTAGATATGTCTCATGGAGTAAAATCTTATCCCTTTCTGCTCAACAGTGCGCCAATGAGACAACTGAATGATTCAAAGAAGCCATTGAAGAAAAAGTTCCCACGCAGAAGTTATAAAGCAAATGGTTCACCTCAACATATGCAGCTGCCATTTCGAAACATCAGCATGCGTTCCGTCGATTTGCCCTCCATACGTAAAATATAAATAGGCAAAAATTGATAGAAGCTAGAAATCATTGTAAAAGTGAAATATCTACAATCAGACCAGAAGTCAGATTAAATCGCAGAAATTGGGAACACGTGCTTTCTAAAAAGATATAATAATGCGGTGAATAGTGGACTATAAACAATCCCCCCCCCCCACTATGCAACAACTATGATGTTGCTTACACAGCAACCGAGGAGGCTGAACTGTTTGCCAGGTGGTTCGACTCAAACTCTACCTTATATCCCACAAACCACTCTCTTCCAAATTTCCATTTGCGGACAGAAGCCACGCTCGATCACATGATAATCACCCCTTCCCATGTTCGTGGTATCATGGAAAACATTGACACATACAAGGCGCGAGAGCCGTATCTCATCCCTGCTATATTACTAAAGGAATGCTCCGTTGAACTAGCCTCTGTTCTCTCGAAACTCTATAACAAATACATTGCCAAATAATGCTTCCTTGATAGCTGGAAAATTGTCTCTGTGGTACCAGTATTCTAGAATGCTGGTAAAAAAACAACCCGCTCAATTACCGCCCCATCAGTCTCCTCTTTCTTTTTGGTAAAATCTTTGAGTCATTAATTAATTGAGCGCTTGTCCACCACTTCGTAAAGGCTAAACATGATGGACAGTGTGGATTTAGGCAAGCCAGTTCGACTGAAAATATCCCATTGATCATTTCTAAACACATATACCACGCACTAGATAAGACAAGGAAATCATGGACAGTATCCCTTAATATATTGAAAGCCTTTGACAAGATATGGCACGAAGGTATTCTCATAAAAAATTAAACCATATGGCTTTACGGACGAATACTTAATCGTACATCTAAACGACATAGCATTTATGCGAGTGTGTCCCAGAGGTCGATCTTTGGACCTTTATTATTTCTGATTTTCATAAACGACCTCCCTGATAAAATAATTATATATATATATTTGCTGACGACACCACACTCTATACTATACATGTGGGAAAAAAACAATGTATATATATCCAAGGCAATATCTGCAACTTTAGAAAATGATCTCCAGTCTTTAGTGGAATGGAGTCATAAATGGATGGTGACATCTAATGCTAGTAAAACAAACCTTCATTCCTTTAACAATTACAAGAAATCTCAACCACCGATTGCCATGGCTGATAACATTCTACCTGAGAGTTCATTATTAACACTCATCGGCCTGACATTTACAGGCAACATGAATTGGATTAAATACATATAATACATTGCCAAAGCTGCTGAAAAGAATGTGCGCTACCTCTATCACGCTAGAAAACTTTTCACACCTACCAGTATCAAATCTAATAGGTCCCGCACTGTCAGTCAAGCTTCAACCTCTGTCCAATCGCCGCAATGTTGTTTTACAAGTACTTTAATGGAATGTGCACTGACGAACACGTAGCACTTGTACCTCCTCGGCGTAAATAGCCCCAAGTAACCTGACAAGCTACAACACCCCACCCCATCAATGTAGAGGTCCCCAGATGCTGGAAAGTTTCTACTCTAATAATTTAATTCCTCGGACTGCTAGACTCCCTGTTTTCTGCTTCTCTGACTGTACTAATATTCAGGAATTTAGCGAGTGCGAAAAGACATCTCGCTGCTCTCCTCCTTACTTAGAGTGTCACTGTGGGCATGGTCCCTAATAGTTACCCCTTACGTCTAAGTAACAATCTGCCTTGTTTGGGGCGAATGAGAGTAAAATAAAATATATATTTACGATTAATGTGCGTTTCTCTCTCTCCCTCCATGTCTTTTTTTCTCTCTCTCTTGCTCTCTCTCTCTCTCTCTCTCTCTCTCTATATATATATATATATATATATATATATATATATATATAGCAGGGCTACCCGCCGATGCCCGGGTGCAGAATCAGAAAGCAATGTTTGTATACTTAATTGGTTGGCAGATTAAGTAATCACTTTGATTAGTGTTCTCACAGCACTTTGTTTTGATACTCTTAAAAACTCTTGTCCCCTAATAGTTTCAATAGTGGAGGTAGTGCACACATGGAAAAGTAGATTACAATATCATAGCTCAATAGTAAGATTAGTATAGGTTGTTCTATGTACAGTGGGGGATTTTTATACATGACAATATATATGTATTTACATGACAATAGCGCAGAGTGGCGGAGAGTGAATGAGAGTGGCCAAGAGTGGCGAACACTGGCGGGCACCGACGAACAGTGCCCACTAAAATGTAAAATCTAAAAATGCTGACTCATTTCGTGTTTTGAATTATGAGTTAGCGATTTCTTAATAGGGCTGCTAATGGCAGACAGTGGCAGACAGTGGCGGACAGTGGAGACAGTGGAGTACAGTAGCGAACAGTGTCTACTTAAATGTAAAATCTAAAACATGCCGATACATTTTCTGTTTTGAATATTTAGTTGGTTATTTCTCTATAGGGCTGACAGTGGCGGACAGTGGGGGACAGTGGCGGACACTTGCGGACACTCAGCGACAGTGGCGGACAGTGACGGACAGTGGCGGACAATGTCCACTAAAATTTAAAATCTAAAAAATACTGACTCATTTCCTGTTTTGAATTATTAGTTGGCTAAGTAAAGCTAGAATTAGTCGCCCATCTCCTTCCTAGAATTATCGTATTAGAATTTTCAATCCCCCTCCACACTGCATTCTTCCGATTAGGTCATTTCCAGTTGAATTTGAGGAAATGACTTGCAATGACTTGCATTTTTTTTCGAGAATGTCTTTCAATTTGGTTTTAAAAATACTACATGATATAATTGTTTTCTATTTGAATTAATATAGAATTAAATTTAACTGAAACTGAGAATAGCTGAAATAATCAACCCCCAGACGTAATCTGCCCCATAGACCCCTTAGGATTGAACTAAGAAATTTGGAAATATGTCCATTAACTTTCTCGGTGAATTTTACACTAGAATACACTTTTAGATTTTATCGAGATTCGCTAACTTTTTTCTATAGGGAACACACATTAACACACACACATACATACATACATAAAGTTGTATATATATATATATATATATATATATATATATATATATATATATATATATATATATATATATAAGAGTGAGACTAAAATATTTATTAATATATAGGTGAAGCCTTCGATAGGTGAAGCCCTTTGGTGGAGGAAATGATAGTTGCCGCTCAGCGCCAAAGAAAATCTTCAAAAGATGAATTGAATAGTATAGTTATAATGAATAGTTCCATTCAAATACGAAATAATTAGTCTCAGTATAAGTAGCGGATTTTAGATCAACCCCTGAGTGGGGTGAAAATGTAGCGAATCCACAGACAGCTGTATCATGACTTTAATTTGACGAGTAGTTAAAGCTGAGATTCGAAACAAGAAAAATATATGAAATGCCTGTCTGTGTGTTTGTCTCTGGGTGGCATTCACATAGAATATAGATAGTTTATCTTAGTCAACCATCAAGTTTATAAAGAGTTCAAAAATAAGGTCAAAAGTCATTTATTATGTTATATGAGAAGTAAGTTGTTTCCTATATAAAAATGTACACAATAAGATACTATTGGTGGAGAAGGACGTTAAACATCAAGCTCAGTTTTCTGATAAAAGGACATGTTCGCGCCGAACATAAATCATCATACGTGATGTTCAAAAGCCACGTATATATATATATATATATATATATATATATATATATATATATATATATATATATATATATATATATATATATATATATACATATATATATATATATATATACATATATATATATATATATGCACGCAAAACTGATTTATTAATGAGTTAATAAAATATATATATATATAGTATACATTTTTATGTATACAAACATTATTGGTTACATATGTGCATACATGTTTCAGTTGTCCTCTGCAATAGAGCGTCAACTTTTTCAGACCGAAATAGAAATTAAAACAAAACTTCGGTCTGAAGAAGTTGACTCTCTATTGCAGATGGCAACTGAAACATGTATGCGCATATGTCACCTATAATGTTAGCATAAATAAATAAATTATATTAAAAATAGCTCTACTTATATTGAGTACTATTTATAAAAATTGTTTTTTAATGGATTCACATCGATAAAAAACAATATAATACATGTACTAATATATATATATATATATATATATATATATATATATATATATATATATATATATATATATATATACAACCGCCATAAGTAAGCTTAAAATAGGCATTAAGACTGCGCTGTAAAAGTTTAATATCCGCAGCTAAGAGTAGGTATACTGAGAAAACTAGATATTGCATCGCGTCATAAATATTAGTAACTCGCGATTTCTGGAAAATCTACAATACTGGGATGAAAAATGTGTAATAAACATTCCCCCAATATCCAACCACAATGAAGCCGCTTCTACGGCAGTGGATAAGGCTGACCTGCATTCCCAGCGGTTTGTCATACACTTTACCCTCGACTCCGTAAACAACTCCCTCCCTAATTTTCTACTATGGACGGAATTAGATGATATGATAATCACTCCTTCTTGACACCCATTAAAAATTTCGACACTTCCAAAACATGTTAACCAGATCTTATCCGTGCTATAGTTATAAAGAAATGCTCCAATAACTTGTCCCTGTTCTGTCCAACCTCTATGAAAATGACTTGCAGTGTCTTGTTTCCCTGCTAGATGTAAAATTGCTTCTGTCGTACCAGTTTTCAAGAACTCTGATAGAAGAACTTACCTTCCAAATAACTGTTCCATTAGTATTTTCTCAATTTCTGCTTAAATTGTTGAATAGGTAATTGTTGTGAAGTTGTCCAACAGTAAATAATAAATAAAGGAAGTCAAGTCGAGGGTTGGTTTAACAAGTGTATTAACAAAGTAAGAAAGTGACTAGCACTTGGCTAGACAGTTACAAGACTGTGCTTTGTCTTTTCTGTGTCTCTGGTGACTCGCACTATTTATAGTGACAACCGGTGTTGTTTCTCCTGTGTAAGAACGGCCGGTGTAACAGTAATCAATTTAGAAATAGTTCATCACCTTGAAAATGATAAACTTCTTTCTGACCAACAGTGGATTTAAACCATCCCGTTTTATTGCGTATATCATAACGGTCATCTCTGAACGTATATACCACACACTGAATAAGGCAGATTAAGCTTGAACGGTGACGTTAAATACCTTTATAGGCTTTGGCATAGTCTTCTATGAAGATCTTGTAGGATAATCAATACGTGCGGTATTACTGGACTATTATTTAATATAATCAGCCCTTTCTTGGCTAAAAAATGGTCTACGTCATTCTTGATGACCATATATTTGAACAACATCTCATCAACACGAGTCTGCGCTAGGGATCGATACTTGGACTTTTATCATTCCTAATCTGAATAAATGACCATCCCGATGCAAGTGAGTATTTGACAGGTGTATTTGCTGATGACACAACACTCCATTCCCAGCATAAGCACAAATCAAATATCCACACATCCAAGGCAATATGTGAATCCTATTAAAATGCCCTCCGGTCTATAATAGAGTGGGGCCCAAAATAAATGGTCACATTAAATGTTACCAGGACAAAGTTCAATTCCGTTAAAAACTACAAAAACTCTTTTCAAACAACCGATTGTCATGACTGATAGTACATTTCCCAAGAGCCCAACGCTCAAACTCCTCGGCTCGAGTTTCTCAGGCAATGTGAAAGTGAATAAGTATATAAGTATGGCCTAGGCTGCTACCGAAATAGTAAACTTCCCACACCTTCCAATATCCTATATCTCTACAAACTAACCATCTGTGCTAGTGCAGCAACTACTATCCCCTCTCCCACTCTTTTGTGCAGGGTATAAGAAACAATTTCTAACCTAATAGGTCCCGAACTATCTGTCAAGTTCTAGAACCTGTTGCATAACCGCGCGGTTGCACCCCTGTGTTTGTTGTATAAATAATTTCACGAGTGTGCTGCGATACACTTACTGCACTTGTACTCTTTAAACAAATTACTTTTAAATCCTACCCCTTCCATGTAAAGGTCCCTAAATGCTGGATGATCTTCTACTTTGATAGCGTATTTCCTCATACAGTTTGCTTTTAGAATTCCCTTCCAGTTTCCTCGACAATACGCAAATGCAAAAGTTTAAATTTAATGAGAACAAAGATTTTGCAACCCAACTCCTTATCCAGATTCTTCCAGTATAAGTAAGGCCCCTTTTACAGTAGCCACTTACACCCCAGTAGCAATACTGCCTTGTTTCGATTAATAAAGGTAAAAATCAAATATTGTTTATAGCACTACCAGTAACCGAGAGAAATCTATTCTTTACAGGATAGTATATATATATATATATATATATATATATATATATATATATATATATATATAAGATTAAGTTATTTTACAATCATATTCGTAATATGAGTACATCCACTGGTATTGAAATTGCTCATAGCTTTTTCTGGAAGATGTTTACTTTTAGTTATACAAAATAACACACATTGTCTTTCATCTCCCTCGGATCAATCGAAATATGCAGCTTATCTAGTAGTTGACCTGGCTTCAGTTGTGGATTGGCGTACGAAATGGCCTGTTTAGTTTAATCTTGTTAAGTCTCAGCTCGTATCTTTCAATCGTAGGCGTGCTACTTTTTCTCATAGATAGCTCTGCTCTTGAGGAGAAATTGACTCTGAAACTTCTAGCCTTTTCTCTCTCATCAAATCTTTCTCGGAGTACATACATTAGACACATTGCTCTTTCTTCTTCTGGTAAAGCTGGTTTTCTCTATCGCTCCAAACACTTTCTCACACCTGAGGCTATTCTCTTTCTCTATAAATCTACTATCAGACCATGTATGAAGTACTGTTGTCATATTTGGGCTAGTGAATTTCTGTCACATTTGAGGGGTCTTAATAAGGTGCAGAAACGTATTTGTAATTTGATTGGCCACACCCTTTCTTCTTTTAGACCCCCTCTCTCTCTCTCTCTCTCTCTTTCTCTCTCTAAGACGTGATATTGTTTTTCTCAGTTATTTCTATAAATATTATAATGGCATGTGTTCTTCAGAATTATGTCATCTATTCCCTGCTATTTTTGTTCCAGCTAGTTTACTCGTTTGTCTATAAGTTTCTATTAATTGTCTGTTTTTATACCTCATTTTAATAAAACTTCCTATTCCAGTGGCTTTTTCACAAGAACTGCAGGCTTGTGGAACTCTATTCCTGATGACTGTTTTCTTCCTATCTATAGCTTTACTCTTCTCAATACAATAGACATTTTCCGTCTTTGCGATAATTATATTTTGTTCTTGTTAGCTCTTTACATCAAGTGGCTTTATGCCTTGTCTGGAGCGATTTCCATTAAAAAGGAACGGAATTCAAGAACAGTCTAATGTGTACCTAGGTACAGAAAAGCCATAAATCGGAGAAAAGGCATTTTCAAACCAAAATAACAGATAGGCTTCAAGCTTAACTCTAATGTTAAATATCTTAGTAAAATATCGAATTATATACAAATCCTAATGCATATTGTCATGTAATCCCGGAAATCGATGAAATGTCTAAACGATCCGTATTTAAAGTTCTCCGGTTTTCGCAAGTTACACTATTTCGGAAAGATGTCATTCTTACTCACTATCCACAAGCTCCAGCCCCTGTCCCATCGCCGCAATGTTGCTTTCTTGTGCCTGTTTTACAAGTACTTCAATGGATTGTGCTCTGATGAGCTTGCTGCTCTGGTACCCCCATGACGTAAATTCACTAGATCAACCCGACAATTTGCCAAATCCCATCCATACACTGTGGAGGTCCCCAGATGCCGAAGAGCTTTCTACTCCAAAAGCTTCTTTCCTCGTGCTGCTGGACTCTGGCACTCCCTCCCTGCTCCCTGTTTTCCTGACGGTACTTACATGCAGAAATTTAAAACTAATGTAAACATACATCTCGCTGCGCAGCTCCTAATTTAGGCTGCCCCCCCCCAAAAAAAATAAATAAAACTTTCACCCTTTTTTTTAGTAGCCCCTTACGTCTACAGTGGCGGCCTGTCTTGTTTGGGGTGAACTTTGTTAAAAAATAAATTACAAAATAACTTATAAATACAAAAATGCAATCATACATTGTAGATGGTAGACATGTTAATCTTAATGTAACTTTGCTCCCGAAAAATGGTTCAAGGGGTACAAAGTATATAAGAAATGAAATGATAGCAAATCATATTTTCTTTCGTCCGAATAACATGTATTAACGCTCAAGAAAATAAAATGTCAATTCAGAATGGAATATTCATATTTAGGTTTAACATAGAAACTCTGACCGTTTTTTCGTTATGTGTTAATAGCCGGCTCTATCGTGCGTTGCCCGGCAGTTTAATGTTTAGAGGAAAGAGAAGAAGAAGGAGAATGAAGTTATTCTAATTCTTTTTTATAAGAGTGCTAAGGGGAATAACATTCAGTTTGTAAATTCTTATTTCAGTCACAGAAATTAATCTAAGTTCAATGGGTGTTTGGGTATATTGTGTGGCACTTCTTTCATCTTTTTAACGTAACATATTCCCCCCCCCCTAAAATAAAATTCTCTGGCAATGCTGGAAGGCCCAGATAGTTTTATAGATCCAAAAGTACTCATCTGACATACTTTGATTTTTCTCATATAAAACTGAATGAAAAAAAAACAAAAAAAAACGCGACATATTTTTTAAGTACGAAAATATAAACGTCATAAGTAATCTATTTGTAGGTATGCAGATGAAGATATAACGAAAACGCTATTGTAAAAATGTAATCAAATGAAGTACAGCCGAAAAGAAAGAATGAAATAAGTTATTAATTTTTATTACGTGAAAAAATAATTATGGATGATATTCTCACACATGGTTCATTCTTGAGTACTTTATAATTTAACGGCGTCGATTTAAAACGTATTAAGAAAGAGAATGTCTTATGATAATTCGTTTCATAATAAAATGGTCGAATAATTTTTCAGTTTTTGTGTTCCGGCTATTAATAATAATATTTTATACATAATATCTCTATCAATCATTATATTATTATTCACACTATTATCACTTTTTATTACAATCTCATCAGTTCTAGAATTTTTGTTTCATTGTTTTCATGCAATAACTTGTTAATATTCTTTTTATAATCTTCTCTAAGTTTTCCGTACAGCAATAACTCAGTTCTAATGTGTTCTTATTGTATATTTTATGTAGAGGTTCACGAGACTGAAAATATAAAATAATGCAGATTAGTATTTCCTTTAAAAAAATGTTTTTCTATTTTCATGCAATATTTTCTAACATACTTATCAAAACTGTGCACTATTTGTATTGTGATATTATAGATATAGTATTTTGTTTTTAAGACGTTTCGTTAGAAGAAGTATTGCTAACTCAACATTAGTTGTATTAAATAGCAAAACTGAACATAAATATGATAAACTTATAGAAGATATTTAAACATTCCCTTGGAAAGATACCAAACATAAGCTTCTTAAATTGAATTCAGTTTAAAATGCGCGTGAGAGAGATAAAGAGGGCCAGTGAGCGAGTGCTTGAGTCTGGGAGAGAGAGAGAGAGAGAGAGAGAGAGAGAGAGAGAGAGAATTTAAAATATGTGAGATATAATTAAAGATGAAAATCTGAAATACTGTCTAAAAGTTAACTAAAATGGAAATAATAAATAAAACAAAGACAATCAAAATGAAATACAAGGAAATCAACAGAGACACATGGATGGATCATTATTTCGCTTAAAACCTTATTCAGCTTTTATTTAAATGTGCATGATATAAAGAGTACATTAAATACTTATATATACAGCGAGTGGGCCTGTTTGGATTTTTCTCCTTCTGCACATTGATGCATATATATATATATATATATATATATATATATATATATATATATATATATATATATATATATATATATATATATATATATATATATATATATATATATATAAAAATAATATATAGATTTAGATTTTTCACTTAGAGTAAACGATTGTTCAGTGAAGACCGGGATTATTCCAATAAAAAAGCTCGCTGATACTCGATTACAGAGTACAGAGCATTTATATGTGATTTTTTTGAAAGCTTACCAAAGCATTCCGATCAGGAGCCCAAACAACACTACAGAAGATATTTTCATTCAGAAATCATTTATTTATCATTTTTCAAATTAAAGTGTTTATTAGAAACCGTTACCTGTTATCAAGCTTACAGCTTGGATAGGAAAAAAAGGGGGAGGGGCGATATAAACTTACAGCCGGCATAATCAGTAAGGGTACTTCCTGTGCCAATCTAGGGCTAGCAGCATGTACTTAGGCTTAGATGTGAATTGATTCGATTATTAATAGAAATCGGGACATAGGGGGGGATCTCTAGGTGGAAATATTCTATCGGAGGATGTACCATTGAAGGTTAACAATAGTAAATACTTCCTCGGCAAAGTAGAGTGGGGGAATTTGGTAACATACAAATAGATAATTGAATAATAAATAATAAATCATAATTATTCATGGAAATAGATATAGCATACGGAAAGCATTGGGAATTTCATGTAGTTTATGTATGGCAGTAATGTGGGGTTAATTAATTCTAGAGAATCAGAGGGATGGACAGGAAAGCCGAAACCTACTTCTACGTAGCCCTTAAACATGACAATCCACCCATTCCAAAAATCCCTCAATAGATAAAATACCCAAATACGGGCCCACGGAAAGGCAAGGGAGATATAGGCTAGGGTAGGGCGACAAATGGAAAGCCAGTAAATGTATCTAAACACTTCAGAGGTGGCGAGGCTGGAGAAAATTGAACAGCATAGATCGCACTAGGGAGAAGTGGTATTAATAGGTAACTCCACCCCCCTGTGTGTGAAGGGAATGATGTTATTCTCCATCTTCGTCGTTCTGCAGTATGATGGAATCATTCATAGTTCAATAAATTAATATTTCCCTAGTATGTTGTAAACCGCCCCAACAATTAAGGACAACATCTTTAAAGTATTAACTAGTCTTGTGATAACAATATTTATATTAATATTTATGTTCTTAGTATATATAGAGCTTTTGAATTTTACTTCAATACAGTTAAGATCATTTACACATTTCTATGACTATCCCGGATGTAAAGATACCAGCATAAACACAATAGCTTAATCTTTCAATCATTGGAGGAGGGGATGTAATGGGGTCTTCCCGAGAGGTTAAGACCAATCCCATAAATTGGAAGGTTATATGCGGCATTAATATATTTTAGTTAAGGGATATATAGGATCATCCAAGATGTTTTCCGCGAAAACAGGATCACTCGATCATTAATATGGGTACTGCTGACAGGAATTAGGTCAACTCTAGGAATAAGTTAAAAATTAAAAAATAAAAAACAATAATATTGAAGACATCATCAATTTATTTAATTAGGTTAAATTAAATTCGATTTTAAAAATAAAATACGAAATATTTTGTAGTAATAGTTTAGATATAGTATATGAATGATTTTTTCTAAACGATTGCTACGGCATTAAGATTGTCCTCTTCGATTGATATCAACAAGGTGGCCCTCGACACTGAAGTAAATAAAATATATTTTCCCGGAACGAAAAATGACGTCCCAGACGGTAGATAATTAGTTTTTATTAAGAATAGTTTTTAAAATGGAAACTAGATTGTTGTAAGAAAGAATTTGTAGTAAAATTGTAATTTTAATATATAGGAATGATGTTTGCAGAATAATAACTGCGAGTCTATCCTCTTCGATAAATAACAAAGTAGCTACCGAAGAAAATTAAATTAAATAAAAGATATTCCCAGACGTTGGATAATTAGATTTTATAAAGAATAAATTTTAAAATAGATAATTGATTTTTGAAAGAAACATTTAGTAGTAATATTTTTATATATAGTATAAGAATAATGTTTTCCAAAATAATTACTGCGGGATGAAGATTGTCCTCTACGATAAATATAAACAAGGTAATGATCGGCAGTAAATTAAATAAAGGATATTTTCCAGGAATGATAAAAGATGTAACTGACGTTGGATAATTAGTTTTTATAGAGAATAATTTTTAAAATAAAACTAGAATTTAAGGATATGTATTATGGATAAATATTTTATGTCTACTATTTTGGGAGTGTTTTCTTAGGAGGGGAGTCTCTGCGAAATCGTTATTAATTCG
>OY744522.1:75207618-75215118 GCA_963556195.1 Sepiola atlantica
GAAACAATGGTGGCTATTGAAAATGGTCCCCAGTGGTCTCTTCGTTAATCCTATGTTATTCTGATGTTTCAAATGGATTTGGGCAAAGATGCAATTTGTGTTTGGAGGAAAAAATAAGAATCCTGAAATACGAACACAGTAATCTTCTAAAAAAACGAGGTGAACTGATGGTCAAATTCAGACATAAATGTGAATTTAAAATAACCAATAACTCGCAATCCGAGAGACTTGTAGATCTGTAACGGTGGAGGTACCAAATTGAATACGACTAGATTGTTCTTTCCCTTTAATCCCCTTCATAATTCTTTGTATAGATATCTCGTTATGGACACATGATTATCGACTGGTATATATGTGTTATTGGTGTATTAGTGTGTTTGCGTATATATATATGTGTATGTATCGGTTCATTTGCGGGGTGTTTTATTATGGTCATGTAATCAGATAATTTACTTAAAATAAGATAGCTTTAAGAGTGTGTCTGCAGATAACACGTTCGTAAAAATAGAATTAAATCGCTTTATTTCTGTATATATATATATATATATATATATATATATGTGTGTGTGTGTGTGTGTACGTGTGTATATATGGGTGTATGGGTATTTTTACGTGAACGAGCATTTGAGCATTTTACAAATAGCTTGATGTTAATTTAAACAATTGTCTGCGAAATAAAAAAATAAGTTGTGAAAAATGACGTAAATCTGCCCTCTGTGATATCGATGTGGTATTGAACTATATATATATATATATATATATATATATATATATATATATATATATATATATATATATATATAGTCATCCACAGACAGACTGTTTCGCTTCATCATAACTCTTCCGTGTAGCTAGACGGGCTAATACCTCGAGTCGAAATCGAAACTCGACCATCTAGTAAACTGACCGTGAGCAGGCAAAATCTTAAAGTTCATGGAAACACTGTTAATTGCCGAAGAGTCTGGAGCAACTTAAACTACTTCTCTCTCTCTCTCTCTCTCTATATATATATATATATATATATATATATATATATATATATATATATATATATAGAGAGAGAGAGAGAGAGAGAGAGAGAGAGAGAGAGAGATAGAGAGAGATAGAGAGAGAGAGAGAGGGAGAGAGATAGATAGAGAGAGAGAGAGAGAGAGAGAAAGATATAATTACAACCTGATCCTTTTCAAACAAAACCAATAACACACACAATTAGCATAATTAAATTGGGTGCATAATATTTGAGAGGGTGGAAAGACCATGAAAGGATAGAATATAGTCAAACGTCGACTGGAAGGGCACAGAGAGTACAGGATTATCGAGGAAGCTTATTATGTCAAATTCCGTGGGGGGACTATCAGCCATTATCAGTGAGACATCTCTAGTAAACGGCTTTTGTGATAACACAAAGGAGGCTACAATAATACTTAAGTCGAAAGGAGAGTACACAAAATATGAGGAAACTTGCGTAGAACCAGACTTCAGAGAAAGCCACCGGTTTTATCAGCGAAAAAAATAAATACTGGTAACGCCTCGGCTGAAGAATGTCAAGTGAGTAGTAATAATTTTGTTTACGATCGCAGACTTCATTGTTTAAAACATCTTTTCATCTTCAATAAATGAATTCCAATGTTTATACGAGTTATATTTTTTACAGAAATACTAGTTAGAATATTCGTCACAGCACGAGCTTCTAACATTGGGAATCCTTTAATATGTGCAACAAAGTTGGATACTAAAACCACCAAACAAATACTGCAATGGGGGACATTATGTGAAAATAATTCAATTCTTCGATATTCAAGTCAACAAATTATCCACCCTATAAAAGCCGAGTACTTATGCTAGTAGATAGAACTGTTGAAATCGGTTATAACTTCCAATGTTTTAATCGATCGTTCGAAGAACTTTCCATTTAAAGCACAGAAAAAAAACCCGACTGTAATCAGATTTTTGTGTTTCCAATTCTATTGACATTCAGAGAATCTTCCAAAGGAATTATTTGACATTATGTCGTTGTGCGATGCCGCATTTTCGATTAAATGTCTACGGCTTCTCGTTATGACTGAAAAGCATCAATAAATATGAGAATTGTTACTTCAAAACACAATAAGGAGAAATGACGTCCGCACAGAAAGAACACAGAATGCTCCACGTGCATTCCTATAGAAATTACCGAAGAAAGTGATAAAATAATATTTATATTACTTTCTCTTCGGACGATTGTCTTTATTTACAAGGTGATCCCTCCAAAAATGCCACCTACGACATTGTTAAAAAATATTCCAATCCTTTTAGCGCAAATAAACTTCAGTGTATGTGGATTTATCCACCACGTTTCTATCATGAATGCTCAACACTTTCGTGTTCTCATCGTTGAATAATATTATCCTAATGTTCACCTCGGTGTTGATCAATACTAAGCGCTACCGAGTAAAGTTTGGGGCAGCCTTGAGCAAAAGAAGACGTGTTATGAGTGATGTACCGCAGTTCGAAACAGGATGAGACATTTTCCCACACTTGATATGACTCGTTTGAATGGCTTCAGGGACACATTGCTGATCGTCGCACCATTAGCATTTGTGATTCTGAATGGACTACAAAATCACCTGAGCTTAAACCTCCAAACTTCTATTTGTGAGATATCTCAACGATGATGTTTATCCAAAGATGGTTCCCAGCCAAGTAAACACCGGAAAAAAGTCATAGGACCAATCTGTCCAAACGCGATGGAAATAAAAATATTGGAAAATAGTTCGAATGAAAACAATATAAATAATGATTCATCCCAGAAATCCAGACGAAAATGTAAAATACATTTTTTTTTAATTGAATGTAAGCCACATTTCTTAATTTTATATTACATATCAATGTGTATTCATTCGTGCATAAAGGTATGGAACTAAAAGTAGAATGTATACCTTTAAAATGTTAACCTATCTTGAAATGTTTAAAGCTCACTCATTTATATATATATATATATATATATATATATATATATATATTTAACATAGTTCACCCCAAACAAGGCAGGCCGCCACTGTAGACGTAAGGGGGTACTGAGAAAAAAGGGTGAAGGTTTGGGGGGTCAACCAAAATTAGAAGCTGCGCAGTGAGATGTCTGTTACATTAGTTTTAAATTTCTGCATGTCAGTAACGCCAGGAAAGCAGGGAGCAGGGAGGGAGTTCCAGAGTTCAGCAGCACGAGGAAAGAAGCTTTTGGAGTAGAAAGCCCTTCGGCATCTGGGGACCTCCACATTGTATGGATGGGATTTAGCAGATTGGTCTAGTTAATTTACGTCCTGGGGGTACCAGAACAACAAGCTCATCAGAGCACAATCGATTAAAGTACTCAATATATATATTTAACTGAATAAATGCGAAAGTTTTTTTCCATCTATCCTAACTATATTAACATCAAAACACGTTAGGATTATATAATTCTAATGATATAAGAATATATTGAACTACCCTATATATAGACATCTCCAACTCACTCAAAGAAATCTCGATTTTACTTATTTGCATATTTATTTATTTATAAGTTTTTAATAAATTAATATTCTGTAATATACCTTTCTATTTTGTATGGCCCAATTTTCTTTTACATACGCAATCGTTTTATCGATAGTACTATTATTATAATTAAACATAAAATAAAATGAATACATGTTATAAACAATTATAGCGTTTAAAAACTTATTTAGAATTTCATTTTCAAGGAAGATAATTTACTTCCGGCTTTAATAAAGTGTCAAATATTGCTGAATGTCGAGAACAGATATCACACTTTGATCATAGTCAAAAGGCAACGGAACCATAAAAAATATCCTTTTGTGACTAGGCATTTTTAAATTAAAAAAAAACATATTGATTGAATCGGAATATTTTTTAATATGCGGTGTAATGTAGTATCGGTTCTGCTGTCATAAGACTGTTCTCCCAGGAATTATCTCCTACGTTTTTAAGGGTGTGTGGGGGGAATCCTCTCAGAATAAAAAAAAAACACTAAGTCTCGATTTAGTAAAAATATTTTTAAGGGGGTAGTATATTATCGGTTCTGTTATCATAAGACCGTCTACGCAAGAATGACTTCCTCCTTTTTGGGTGAAAGCAGTAGTGTTCGTTCATCATTATATTATCCTCTGTCAGTGGGGGTCAGTGTAGTATATGTTCGTACACAATAATACTAGCTCAGGAAGAACGATAACTAAATTTTATAATTAATATGTCTTTTTTAACTAGAAAATTATGAAAGTTATCGATTTTCCTTTGCCAGCATATTCCTCTTTGTTTATAAAGATGGCGACTATATTTTTCCAGCCAATTTTCATTTAGGCGTTTAACGAGGACAATGACACTTGCCATGGTTTTTAGTGTTATCTAAATAAATTAATGCACACGTTTTTTCCACCTATTCTTACAATATTGACATTAAAAAGGTGTATGCTTATTTCATTCTCTGTAGTATATTTTCATTCTTCATGATACATTCCTCCCAGGCATTACCTTTTCTTCAGGGGGAAGACCATACAGTATACATTCGTTCCTCACGATACAATTTCCTCATGATTACCAGTTTTGTTGGGGGGTAGTTAATGTACTATATATTCTGTTGTCATGATATACTCCTTCCAGGCATTAACCCCTCCTTTGGGGAGTGGGCAGTGTATGTAGGTCGTTCATCATGATATCCTTTTCTCAACCTCTCATTTGCGTATTTATTTATTTTTAAGTTTCTAATGAATTCACATTTTCTAACCTATTCATAATTAAATACATGCGTTTATCATTTTTTAAATAAATTTGTTGTTGCTGTTGTTGTTGGTGCTATATACTTCCTTCCACGAGAGCAGAGTAAAGCACAATGTCAGTATTTAACGTGAGGAGAATCCAGCTTCCCCAAAATGGGCACTCTGATTTGGAACAAAAATTTCAATTGCCTTGGCCTAAAATAATTTCTCCTTCACTGACAGAAAACATAAAAACTAAGTGGAGATTTAGTACAGATACTACATTTCGCTCCTAGCCAAAAGGCCAAGGAGTTAAAATGTTGGTAGTTATGATGATGATGATGATGATGATGATGATGATGATGATGATGATGATGATGATGATGATAATGATGATGTGATGATGATGAATTACATTTTTAAACGCTGAAACAAACTAAAATATATCTACGTTGAATATCTTAAAGACCATATCAATGAACTTTTTTGTTGTTTTTTCGATAAAAACAAAATTTGACGATGTTCATCCGCAGTATATTTTCCCCATACTGGAATATATCAAGTAACACTACGACAATCATCTTTTTTTCAAATTTCCTATAAATTACCAAAATGTCAAATGAAAATTACTTCATTGGTTTATGTAAAGAAGACCACAGCGTCAGTAATTGCTGCCCAAAGTGCGGGTCGTTTTTGCTAGTATATATGTATATATATATATATATATATATATATATATATATATATATATATATATATATATATATATATATATATATTATTTGTAGAAAACCATCTAGATGGGAACTGTAAGCATGACGTCGCTAAATATAAATTCATCGTTCCTTTCATTTAGTTGAACGCTTTTATGACGTCAAGCCGCCGAAATAAGTGTTAACATTATCATTGTTTATATATATATATATATATATATATATATATATATATATATATATATATATCCAGCCGCCTAAAATGAACTTGAAAGGAAATCCTTCACTCTATAAGTCAACGGTGTTTATTTTTATGTTGTTCATCGGAAATGATATTGATAATTTATAGATGTAAAATTAAGTTACTGACGGAATTCTATGATTATCTATGAATATTCTAGTAATATATCTACATAGACATTTTTGAAGGACGGTGTATGCTTGTATTTAAAAAAAGAATTAATCTTCACCTGTGATAAAAGTGTGTATTCATTTACGCTGTGATTTGTGTCGTTACGTGGTGTTCTGAATTGTATGCATTGACAAATGTGACACATCTTGTCGACTTCAGATAAAAAAATTGTTTGAAATCGTAACAAGATATTCAACATGTTTAACATGCCAAAGTTTCGTCCCTTTACAAGTTCATCTGCTTAAAATCTTCAACTCTTACAGTTGTTCGATATCTTAACATACATTTAGTTTGATTATTTTAGTGATTCTCTTTTTTTGTCTTCTACTTCAAATCTAAGGAGAAAGTTTTAACGGCTGCTAAAACTTTAAAATGCGTTTAAAATATGAATATCAGGCAACATTGAAGTATACTTAAATAAACGAAAACTCTGTTAATGTGTGCATGTGGGTTCAGGGGGCGAGTCAATGGTTTTGTGCGTCGATTTGCAACTTTGTCAGCCATTAATCTTTGTAATTTTTATTTTATTTTATTTCATTTCATTTCAGTGAAAGCGATTCACATTCGGTTTATGAAGATGTTATCTCTCTCCTTGTTTCGCACACGCACATCTGTATAGTTTGAATTACCTATTAGACAGGTGAGTTTGAATTACCAACTAGACACCATCCTCGAGTGTATACCGTCTCTCTGTAGAAGGGGTTGTCCGGACAAACTGTCATGAGGGTACTTTACCCTATAAGTAAACCCTAACCAAATATTTAAATTACATAGTATTCGAAGCCAAAATAAAATCACCTCAACAAACATGCACTATCTCATACGAGGGATGCACCTTCCCCTAGTGATGCTACCTCAATTAACAGTACTTAGCTGGATAATTAACCACGCTAGATGAATTCTTGTCCTTGAATCCGGTAAGACAAAGAGACGACAAGAAAGATATACGATAACACAGAAAACTGGTCAATTGCAGAAAGGACAATTAATGTTTTTAACTTATTTACTAACTAAACGTTTGACAGAAAAAAGAGAACTTTAATGAAATATTCAAATATCTATGTATCTCATATAGGGATCGAGAGTCACCTTGATTTCTGAGAACTTTGACTGAAGTAAAATGAAACAAATATATATATATATATATATATATATATATATATATATACTAGATTCAGACGCATGTGTATTAATATTCTAGAAAATAAACCTGGAAATGTACAGGGCAAGTGGAATTAACTCTTAAAATATTGCAACTGGAATTGAGATTTGAAGAAGATAATGTACCGTCGCTTTGATCTTCATTCCGTTGCCCGCTTGAACGGCAAAATCTACAATTTGGCAGTTTCTTTTATTCTTGTTATTTATTATGACGTCTAGTCTCTTTGCTTGCATAAGTTTATCTTTTTGTACCTCCATGTCCCAAAGGATTTTGTGGTTTTCGTTTTCCAATACTGTCTCAAGTTTGTGCCTGTACCATTTCTCTGCATGTTCAAAATGCAGTCGTTTGCATATTTCCCAGTGTACTACTTTCCCCACGCAGTCGTGTCTGTGTGTTGTATTCTTTTATGGCTAGTCTGCTGCATTCACTTATAATGTGGTGTATCTATTTGTCAATAGAATATACATTCACTATTTTTCCTGG